>CM029498.1:4677652-5277652 GCA_017140595.1 Eucalyptus curtisii
CAATCCGTTAGGGTCACCACAAGTACCTTTCACATATTCTATTAACATACCACTCTGATACCAAAATTAATTATAGCGGGCCCATAAATTCTGGGGGTTAATTAAAAAAAAATTTGAATTAGTCCCGGCGCAGTTCATATACGGAAGCATAATCAAAATCTCCCTATCCCATACTCCAACAACAATAATGCAATGCACACCAACTATGCATCAGATAAAAAGATAAAGCCGAGCCACTTTTATTTACATAACTATGATGGACATCTCGGGTCGGTACAACAAAAGGCCAAGGCTTTAACTAAGCTCGGCTATAACCCAAAAGTACCCGACCGTACATCAGACATGTACATTAATCCATCATCCAGTGTCGGCTATCCAAAAAGTGTCATCCTCTACTAGTCACATGCGCAATCACACCCAGCCGGTGCATCGGCCGGTGGCGGCGGCAGCATCCCTATCATCACCCCGTCGCGTCGAACATGTACGGACAGAACTCCCGGACTACAAGGCCATCAGCTAGACCCACATCATACATAACCAGAAACACGAACTCGGATAAACACCAGACCATGAACACCAACACAGGAATGCTCCAAGCACTCAACCTCAACATCAGACGGCAAGCCATAGAAAGTACCACGCGTGACCGGTGACAGAGGCATCTCTCAATCTGAAATGTTTGTCCCCAAAGGGATGAGTACAACCACTCAGCAGTAAAGATCCATCAAACTACACGGTGCATCAGACAAGACAATCAAGGTATCACGAATAACGCACATATCATCCATGCAATCGGGCATACATCACCATGCAGTTGTGCATATATCTCCATGCAGTCGTGCATATATCACCATGCAATCGTGCATATACCACCATGCAATCGTGCTTGTATTTCCATGAGATTCATTCCATGCCATATACACATACATACGCATGATTCATATCATCCACACAATCATGTATATATCCCCATGAGATCCATTCAAGCCTTCATGATCGCATTCTCAATGTCAAATAGTATCAATTCAATTTCATAGGCAATTCATGCACCATGCCATATGCACACACACATGCGCATAATTCAATTCCCAATTTTAAATTTTCAAAAGGATCTCTTTTTCTTCCAGGGACCAATGTTTGCATCCCTCATCGCACCCAACCTGGCATTGCGAGAAACCTCCGGCACACACCTCCGGGCATCTCGAAACTCCCGAGGATATCCGGCACACACCTCCGGGCATCCAGCACACATACTCCAGGCATCCCGACACTCCCGGGGCATCGTCAACTCACACCTCCGACGGTATCATCATCATCACAATGTATATTCACATATATATCTCATTTTCAACATTTGCTGCAATAATGTCAAAGGTCTAAACCAACTTTTTGATGTTAGATGACATGCTAAATGTCACCACATATCCACCATAATTAACCACTCAAGACATTATATCTTATAGAGCAATTCATTTATATTTGAAAATACAGCAATTTTTGGATAAAACAGAATGCGCTCCTTTAGTTAAAATTCTGGAAAAATTAGTAAACGGTCTTAATAAATTCTGAAAATTTAACTTATTATAAACGAGATCTAGAGAAAAATATTTTATGAAGAACACCATGTTGAAAGAGCTTCATACAAGTCGCTACGGTCCATGCATCACAGCCTTTAAAATTTCAGAACATCGCCATTGCACGGTTTCATTCACAAATTCGGTATAAACCCTAAACCAGCTCCGAAAATTCTGAATTTTTGATATGTTATAGAAAAAATCTAGAGGTAAAAGTTTCGTGAAGAACTCAAAGTCAAATTCGTGATAGATCAAAAGCTACAATCACCATAACCGTCCCTAACCCTCGGCAACGATTTCCAGATCTAACCATTTCAGATAAAAATCGTTTCACCAATCTACACTTGTCCGTTTCTTCTCAAATTTTAATATGTTACTCCTCAAAATGTCATCTACAACTTTCATCAAGGACACAAGATCAAATTTTAACTGGATAATTTTATAAAATTCACAGATTTACACTAGGTCAACATAACGGTTTCCAGATCTAATTTCTTCAAAGAAAAATAGTTTCACCGACCTATACTTGTTCATTTCCTCTCAAATTTTGATATGTTACTCTCCAAGAAGTCCTATACAATTTCATCAAGAACCCAAAGTGAGATTCCAACTAGAAAGTTGCATGCAGCTCACGAAATCACCAAAGGTCAGACTGTTTTTCCAAAAAAACAGATTACTAGGCTAAGGCACTACTCCCATAACTTCGAAAATTCTCACCTCCACCACATCCAAAATTTACCATTCATCACACACAATCACAGCAAGCAAAGTGTAGATCAATGGACTCTACTTGCCTCAAGTCCACAGCAAACACGGCAAGCAAATGGCGACTCGGGGACTTCGGCGGGCTCGATCGACGGGGAGAATCTTCCGATGGCCATAAGACTCGAAAGGTGGCCTACCTCAAATTTGAAAACCAAATCTCTAGCTCTTTCGAGTAAAATCCACTCTTAAATCACCATCTGCGCAATCGATGACTTTCGACTCAACACATCTAAAATTTTATTAGCTTTTCCGGGGTGATACAGGATGTTGCACTCATAATCTTTGAGAAGTTCCATCCAACGACACTATCTCATGTTCAACTCTTTCTTAATCCTCAATTGATGATAACCCGTCCTCAGGTCGACTTTCGAGAATATCGACGCTCCCTGTATAACCGATCAAACAGATCGTCAATCCTTGGCAACGGATACTTGTTCTTGATCGTCACCCAATTAAGTTGCCGGTAGTCAATGCAAAAGCACAACGACCCACCTTTCTTCCTCACAAACATAACTGGTGATCCCCAAGGTGATGCACTAGGGAGTATAAATCCCTTGTCTAACAACCCCTGCATCTGCACCTTCAGTTCCTTTAATTCTGACAACGCCACATGGTAGGGAGCCTTAGAGGTTGGCTCCATCATAAGGGCCAACTCAATCACGAACTCGATCTCACTTTGTGGGGCAGACCGGGTAATTCTTCGAGAAACACCTCAGAAAACTCCCGTACCATGGCTATGTTCTCCATCTTCAGTTCCTCAACTATCGTATCCACTACAGTTGCCAAATGATCTTGGCAACTTACATCCAAAAATATGTTGCCTTAAGTGACGAATTTAAAATAATCGAAGGTCCTTCTCGTTTCCCAACAACTCAAAACTTCCACATGCTAACGGATTAAACTGTATTACTTCACAATAACAATCCATTACAACAAGATGCTCATTAAGCCAAACAACAATTCAACACAACTTGTTGCTTCTTAAACCAACCCATTTTAATTACAATAACAATGTCACACATAAGCAAATTAGTTGAGTACAACTCTAACCAGCGAGTCTCCTTTTTACAACTTCATTTCAACAAACTGAAATTCTACAAGCTTAACCAAAATTCTGCTGCGTCACTCTGATAAAATTACCCCAAAACTATTCTTTCCCCTGATCGATGCATAGCTCGGTTCATTCATGTCCCATTCATCATCCCTCTATCTGTCGCCATCCTGGTGCTTGTTCTACCTCATGGCGTTCCTCACCCGTGGCCATTCACCACATCCGTAACATGCTCCCGTTCTTTCGAACACCCTACTATGACCACATTTGGTTCCTCTCCCATCGGTGGCATACACTGGTGTAGGTCTATTCATTGTACCCGTGGTCTCACTTGCCTGAATGGATAATCCCTAAACTAGTGGCCGTGTTGGCCACATTTAAAACAAGCTCCCGTCCTGGCATAATATGGAGCTGAACCATGTCTTTTCCTACAGAAACGACACACGTCATTTGAGCTGGGTGTCGGGTTTCCAATCCCACCCTTCTTGTTGGGGGAACGGAATACCTTCCTTCAGACATCGACTTCTTCCTGAACCGATTACCAATTTTGTTGGACCTGAACCACGACTCAGATGCGGCGGCTCGTTCATTCAGGTTTCTCTCGATCAATAGTGCCCTCCCATATAGATCATTATAATCCTTCAAATTAAACGGCACCAACGGATCCTTTAGCTCCGGTCTCGGTCCATTTCGGAATCTCCTTGCTCGTCCTCCGGATCTTAATCGGTCTTGGTGCGTACTAGACAACTTGGTGAACTTCGCCTCATACTGATCTACCGACATTAGACCATGACGAAGGCGCTGGAACTTTGTCATCTTCTGTTCTCCAACGCAATTAGAGAAGTACTTTCCATTAAAAACTTCCACGAAGGCATTCCACCCCGGAACTACGCCTTCAGGAAACACTCTTCCTCTGGTGGCCCTCCATCAAGTGCTTGCATTACCCTACAACTAATAGACCGCAAGGACTACCTTGTCCTCCGAGCACCTCAACAGTACGAAGGTCTTTTCTAATTCTTGGATCCAGAAGGTTGCAGCCTCGGGATCACCTGCTCCTGTGAACCTCGGTGGGTTCAGCTTTAAAAACTACCCCACCAACTTATGCATCGGTCGCTCCCCAATCACATTCCCAGGCTGGACTTTAGCAGGTGCGGCTTCAGCAGCGGCAGCGGCAACTTGATTTTGAACTTGCTGCCCCATCAGATTTCCCAAAGTCTCGAGCACCCGGTGATCTTAGAGCGCCTGTACAATCCCATTGATTCTAGGATCATCATGTACTGCTACACCAGTACCGACCTGCGACGGTACTCTCTCACTCGCGCTAGCCTAAGCCAGCGTCCTACCCCGAGAAACGAACAAGACAGCTCTCTTCTGAGGAGTCCTCTACTCCGGATCGCTCATTCTACAGGATCTCTATAGAACCTACTTTCCAATTCCACACAGAATTAGAAAATTGAGCGACCCACACAAAACAATCTAGCAATCAGCTAATCAATCACATGCATCCGCATGAAGAAAAAGGCATTTCCTACTAACTATCCCAAGACCCATCGCACCTTATCACTCCAAACACTAACCAGCTCTGATACCACTTCGGGTGGGGATGTCACGCCCCGAACCTCGAGCGTGCAACATCCCTCGATGGTCATAGAATTGCGACGTTCCCAAGACGCATCGCCGACCCAAATCATTTTATTGCACATGCGGAAGCGAACTCATAACATATACCCGGACAACAACAAACATGGGATAGAAAAGTAGGACAACCAATTTCACCAATCACACTGTATATACAAATCAAGTCAGTCCTACAAGTCTGTACCCTAAGGTCTACCCTAAAAGAACTACCACACAACCTCTACTCCGGATCCCTTCGACTTTGGCTCGGGATCCTCCACGACACCCTCCGGTATCTCCAAACTAAGGACCTGAAAAATTGTAAACCACGACGGGGTGAGAATAAATCTCAGTGAGTCAACACCCTAAACCCCGATTAGGACGAGAATTCACTCAAAGGCGTCCTAAACATGCACCACTCAAAACTTACCTCACTTCAGCACCTTCCTGCACATTAGTGCATCTCATAAACATAATGCATTATGCATAAGTGCACAATAGTTGGAACACTTCATATCACTCATCAAATATTCACAGAGGTCCCAATTATAGGGCCAAATCGTTATGACACGTCCCATTCCGTGCTACACAATTTCGTCCGATAATCAAGCGCGGGTATCTCATATCGGTGGTTCAATCCACACCCGATATTCACTCTCAATATCCAAACTCAATATTCAAACTCAAGGTTCTAAACAAACTGGCCCCCACGAAGTTCCGTTTGTGGCACTTAGTCCCCGACCACCAACAACCACCCAAGGTTCTAGAGGTGGCTCGTCATCTATTGTGTAGCACTTAGTCCCTAACTACAATAAACAATAGCTTAAGGTTCTAGAGGTGACTCACATGAAGTTTCTTCATCGTGTAGCACTTAGTCCTTTTTCACATATAGAAATAGTACAAGGTTCTAGAGGTGACTTGCATGAAATCATGCTATCGTGTAGCACTTAGCCATTTACTATGCAAGGCTTCTAGAGGTGGCTCCCATGTGACTCAATTTACCATGTAGCACTTAGCCCTTGACCATAATAAGCAACGGTATAACGTTCTAGAGGTGGCTTACACGAAGTTTCGTTATCATGTAGCACTTAGTTCTTTACCGGGTCACCACCCATTTATTTTCCTCCACACAACACATGTGATTGCCCTTCAATGGCCATCCTTTGCTTTCAATAGTCCTCACATAATCACATAACCATTCACATTCAACGGCCATCTTTTGCCATGACCATAAACCATCACCATGGCACAACCATTCACGCATCATCATGCACAACTTCTAAGCATATCACAAACCAACCATATCATCAAATATGCAATTTCAGCAAGTATTGCATCAAGAACAATCACAAACTATAACCGGCCTTAACCGGCAGAAACGGTCCACTCGTGCGTCTCCGAGTTTAAATCTAGAAACCTAACTAAACGAGTTTAGAAAATTCTCAAATTTGAATATGTATTAAAGGACACATGAAAGAACATTTTTTTATGAAGACACCTTAACCTAGATCTTTCTAGATTAAGCCCAGTAAATTGCTCAATCTAGTACAAAAACTGGGTCCATTTCTAGAAATTCTATTTTTCCAAAATCAGTTTGGTTCGAGGTCCAAAACATGTCCGTTTGATCTGAAATTTGACTATGTTAAACTAAAATATATGATGAACAACTTTTGTGAAGAAAGTATTTCAAAATTGGAATCCTAAGAGTTAATAAAAATCCCTAGAATCCCAAAAGGTCACAGATTCCAACACAATCCGAGATTCTGTTTGCAAATGACAAAGCTGAAATCTCACTCTTTTAAATTTCTAAAAATCTTGAGTAAAATATATGTCATATATGAAGATGTCTAAAATATTTTTCAAGAATAAATTAATCTCAAATTCACAACCCATTTCGATCTACAAATATGGCAAATGGGAAGGGTCTAGTAAACTGATCTAGGAGAAAATCCACTGAATTGGACTAATCCATCCTCATTAGTGCTAATCTCACCAATTAGATCAACACTAATCCATCTTAAGGCTAATCTAACCAAGATAGATTAGCACTAATCCATCTTAAGGCTAATCTCACTTAATACTAATTTAACTAAGCTAATTAACACTAATCTAACCCCTAAGTGTAATTAACAACCTAATCAAGGATTAGGGAGTTAAATCACTGGATTAGCGAGAAAACATGTTCACGGCGACAACAACGCGACGGCGGTGAGATCCCGTAACTATGGCGCCTCTAACGGAGGCTCGAACCGGGCTGAAAACAGCCCACAAGTCTCGCGGTTGGGTTCGAAAATTCAGGATGTCACACGGCGTTTCCTGATTGGGTCAAGAAGATCTTCAAGGTCCAGACTGGGCCCAAGACAATGGCCTGGTTTGGGAAGTATCGGGAGGCGGTCAAGTTTCGAGTCCGGGTCAGGGTCCAGCTTTGGGCAGGGTGCAGCTGACGGATGCTTGGAGGACAATGTCTCCCAATGCGTCGTGGATAGCAACGAGGTCATGCGGTTCCGCTGCATGGGGCTCACGTCGGTGGATACAGCTGAGAGCTGAGATGAATGCATATTATCATGCTGTAGTTGTTCATGTTTTTAGCCATCATCTGGCGACATGCTTGGTTAGTCATAACATTTAAGGTTGTAGTTTGGACAATGCATTATAATCTGTATCTATATTTTGTATGATAATCTTGTTTTTTCATGTCATACTGAGGATATGACTTTGAGGTGCTGTTTTCTTTCATCTTCTTCGTATTGTATATGATCATGCACAATGTGCTATTATCTTTTGCTCTCTATTTGATTTTCGGTCGCTAAAATGTGGTTTTAACAGTGCGTACATTCACTCATTCATTCAACCGAACCAATGGCCAAATCAAATAGCAATAAGCAAACAAAGATCCCTTCATCAAACGAGTAACACAGTTGGTGAAAACTCGTCACTGATTGGAAATACTATCAGAGTCGATGTTCATAAAGGCAAGGCGTTTTCTCATTCCTCGTGCTTCCTTCCCCTTACCATTCGATGAATTGTTCAAATGTCCCGATTTTGACCGGCCACGGTCACTCATGCAAGAGCTTCTCAGGTTCGTCCCTCGTGCGGTATGGTGGCATTTACAGCCTACCATCAATGAAGTATAATGAGATCAGATCACAGCATGACGCAAGAGGGTTAGGTCAAGCTATAGTGAAGGAGGGTGGTGGTGATGCCCATTAGGGTAGGGGTCGCCACAGCCATTCTTAACTGCCCATACTTATCGCCCAAGACTAAGTGCTTCGCAAGCCATATGCTTTGTTTGGTCCATACTTTATCTTTACTTAGGAGGAATATGAAAAGAGAGGGCAAAAGTAGAGGGTATATGGTCACTTTCATTTCTTGATTTCCATATTTTCCTTCACTATTCACCACGTATAGCTCTATCTCTAAGACCAGGGTGATTACTAGTGTAATTAAACTCATCAATGAGAAAGCGCCTGTTCAGAACACCTGCTAAAAAACGTGATGCGTGATTTAGTAAAAAAAAAGATTTAATGGACTTTCTTGGAATGTCTAGCGAATGCGATCTTCCGATTGCTGTCTCCAGACTAGACCAGGGGTCCCTTTTTCATTCCACTTTTACGCGAGGAAGCATGGAAAGAGAGGATGCGAATTGAATTCAAGACCTCTCTTGATTTGGCAATAGATAAATCACCACCACCACCACAAGGTCAAAAGCCCTTGCCGATCTTATACTTGAGAAGTACAATTGAGAATTTCATACCATCTTCTGCCAAAGAAGCCCTTTATGTAGTTCGAATTTGTAGCCCAACCTACCAGACAAATGGAGGGTTTTGAATTCAAGACCCGGCACTTGACCGCCTCCTGATACTCCTCAAATCGGGCCAGTATTGGGCCCAGTCTAGACCTTGAAGATCTTCTTGACCTGACCAGGAAATGCCGACTTCTCGCTCCAGCTCATGTGGGAGATGATCTCCACCATGTTACGCCGATGGGTGGCCCTCCGGCAGCTCCGTCAAGGGCGGGCATAATGACTTAGAAGAGCATGGAGAGACTATTGTGGTTGGAGCAACTTTGCGAACACATGGATCGTTCGGATCTGAGCCCCTTCGTTGGTGGCTCCAACACTTACACAGTTGACACCTTCCGGTGCTGAAAATTATAGATCTCCACCACGGCATTCTATTAGTGAAAAACCTCCTGACTTGTTTTGAAGTTGACAAAGCATTTCCATCAGTCTAGTCTAAAGACTTGAAGACTCTATTGACAAAGTCTAAAGACCTCCAAACTCAAGATTCAAAGTTTGCCCTCATTAACAGTTTTCAGACCGACAAAGAAAATTTTTATTCGACTAAATTAAGACAAGCTTATCCTTAAGGATTTGGTTTGTATGGTTAAGGAAGATCTCACGGCTGGAAATAGCATTTCAAGATCTGTTATTCGTATTGATTAATTCTAGTAACTTTGATTCAATTGATCCGTGAATCATACTTGGACGGTTCTACTTATGGAAACCTAGATCCTGATTATATGGGCGAGCAGGATTGGTGGGCTATCATCATTTTCCTTGAATAGCTCGAGATCTCCCTGATTGATTCTGTCCAACGGGTTAATTGGAAGAATTCCTTTGGAAGGTGCCAACGGTAATGAAGGCATGAAGGATTATTTAAGGGAAATGTTCAAGTTGTTCAAGAGTGTCATATAGAAAAATTTCAAGTCTGAATCTCCTTGTTCTTTTGCGATCTTATTCGTTGAGCTATACTTGTACTCAAAAGAGAGACTGAATATCTGTGAGACCTTGAGGAAGTGTAGTAGAGTCTCTACACTGTGGAATCAAGGACGTGAAACTGTAAATTCTCTTTTGATCCTTAGTGAAATCTAGCCAGTGGGCTGTCAGTGCGGGAGAATGGACGTAGGCTTGGTCTAAGCCAAACCACTATAAACTTAGAGTCTTGTTTCTCTATCCCTAATTTCTTTACTTTACATCGCAGCTTCATACATCTATTATTGTCTTTGCTCTTTTAGTCTATCAATCGTTAAAGAATAATCTATCTTGTTACAATTTACAAAAACTTCTTTGATCACCTATTCACCCCCCTCTAGGTGCTTGTACTAGTCCTATCACTTTCCAGCAATCTCCTCTCATCTCCTTCTTCACATTAATTCCTCCTTTCTTGCAAAACTCTCTGTGCATCTCTGCATTAGTCGTTTCTCGCAGTCTCTCTGATTCAATGACGAAGCTGATGGTCGAGAAGCACCTACACAAATTGCTCCAAGAAAGACCAAGAGCCCTTCTATCTCAAGAACCACGTCTCAGGCAGGCATAAGAATTGTCTGCTCAAGAGCCCTAAGAAATGAAGACCCATCTTGCAAAACTCGAACTTTGGCCACAACTTCCGCAAGAACTTGTGCTTTTTTGCCTCCTCCCTAGACCCAACAAACTCCCTGTTCTTTGATCCCTGAACTCGTGCCCCGATTGATAAAAATGCCATTTTTCTCCACATACCGGTTAAAATAGCCGCTTTGCTTCTTGAAGTAGCTCTCAAAATTCACAACCACAACGAGAATGAGAGAAAGAGCAAGAGCAAGAGCAAGAGCTCATTGGAGGGATGCCCAGCAGTTGCCGAGGTTGAGAGAGATGGTGCAGCCATAGTAGACGTCGCTAGGGTTCCCAAAAGGCTAGGCACGAGCGTGCAATAGGGGGAGAGAGAGAGAGAGAGAGAGGAGTCAGTCGATGAATAGTAGTCACTGATGAAAGGACTTGAGACCTAGCAGTTGTGACTGAGTAAGGCTCTTGGGAGAGGCGATGTGCCAGAAGTAGATCTAAGCAGCACCTGTGACCAGTGAGGGCTTTGGGGCAAGGGGAGGGCAGGCGAAGGTGGTGGTGATGGCGAGGGGCATCCGGAGAAAGAGAGAGCGAGAAGGTGTCTTCTTTTTATCTTCGACGAAAAAGAAGGCAAAAAACACTTGAAAATTGAAAAGAGAACAGAGGTTTTTGAGCGGCAAGAACATTAATTATTGCCTTTGCTCAGTCTTTTTCAATTGGTAGCCAGAGAACCTTTGATTATAGACTTCCAACTGGTCCAAGTTAGAGGTCATGTGTCGACCTTTCAATGGAGCCACTTAAGCTCACGCGCTTTTTGTAGGACAATGACCTCGTGGTTGCTAACCATTGAATATTGTCTGAGTAAAGAAGAGTCCTAGTCTGCAACTAGCTACAAAAATTATGGGGGAGAATTTCCATGAGAAGCGAATAGCTAATGAAGTGGGTGAGCATGGTGAGATTCATCCTCAAGAGTCCTAGTCAAGTAACATAGAAAATCTGCAAAAGTTTCTTTGTTTTTGTGTGTTTCCTCTTCTTCTGCAATTGGAACTAGGGTTTCCATTTTCATGTCAAAATCTCGTTCAGGATTGATAGTGGTAATCATGTGAAGAACTCTCCTGATGATAGTATGAGTATCTTGTATATCGCAACCTCATCCTCATCGGGCATCACTTAAGTTTTGACTAATAGATTATTAAACGTAAACTTAACTCGAACTTTCCCAAATCCATATCAATACGTAACTTAGGGTTCAAGTTTTTTCTGAAATAAAGTCATGAGATTGAAATCATTTTCCAATGAGATCCAAACATCCAAAAAAAAAATTCAATAATATATCACCAAATAAAGGAAAACTAACCGTATTCCTATAAATTTTCCTTTATCATTGAATTTTCTACAAAACAAACGCACCATAAGTTTTTTCCTAAATTAAGAAAAACAAACAACCATATTGCACATCATACGTTTGGAGGGAAAATTACCAAAAAAAAAGTTCTAAACTTATTACAATTATGTTAATATTGAAAAGGGCTAGTACAAACATTTAGAGGGGGTGAATAGGTGTAAATAAAAATCTTTGCAAATCAAAAGTAATTTGTCTTTTAGAAGATGATAGACTGAACAATAAACGAATTTACGAATATACGAAAGTAAGGAGTTCAAGGAAAGAAAATTAGAACACAAGGTTTATAGTGGTTCGACTTAGATCAAGCCTACGTCCACTCTCCCATGCCGATAGCCTATTGGCTGGATTCCACTATCAATCAAAAGAGATTGTCCAGCTCGTGATCTTCGACTTTTATAGTGAGAAGTTTCTATTGATTTCTCACAAAGTCTCTCTAAGAGTTTCTCTCTTTGTATACAATTTTGAGCTCAATAAGTGAAAAAGCAAAGAACTAGAAAGTTTCAGACTTTGAAATTTTTCTTTCACACACTCTCTATTTCGAACAACTTGAGAGTCCGCCTTAAATATTCCTTCATACCTTCATAACCGTTGGCACTTACCAAAGGAATTCTTCCAATCTACATGTTGGACAGAATCAATCAAGGAGATCTCGAGTCGTTAGATGATTGTGATGAAAGTCCGTCAATCATGTTCGCCCATACAAATCAAGATCTTTGGTTTCCATAAGTAGAATCTTCCAAGTTTGTTAGCCTATCACAAGATCTTCATATCGAAGTAAGTTCCAATAAGAATAATCAATCAAGTAAATGTTATATCAAGCCATAAGATCTTCCAAAAACCATACAAATCGAATTCTTGAAGATAATCCCACATCTGGATAAGTCTTCATTCTTCGGTTTGGAAAACTGTCAGTGAGGGCAGACTTTTAAAGTCTCGCGGTCTTCAGACTTTGACAAGAGAGTCTGGAGTTCTTCATATCATAACATTTGAGTCTGCAAGTCTTCAGACTAGACTTTTGGAAATGTTTTGTCAACTTCAAAACAGTAAAGGAGTTTTCTCTAACATTCTCCCCCTTTTTATGGTGACAAAACTTTCCTACAGATTTAAATGATTTTGACCTGCAAAACAACACTTAAGCAATACGTGATATCTTATAAAAATATGTTAATTAAAACATGGATAGCATCGATTCTGCAACCACAGAAAACATGTTAGTCCCATAAGACGAAATATCTATCCAGCCATAATCAGTATCACAAACCAAGCTTTTTGCAACCGTCAAAAGTTCAAATCCAAACGGTCCAAAGTCAGTCCAAACCAAAAAGTACTAAAGTCCAAGCACAAAGTCAAAAAGTAATAAAAAGTTCCAAACCAAAAGCCCAAACCAAAAGAATTTCAAAAGATAGATCAAATCTACACAAACTCTCCCCCTCTTTGTCACAGCAAAAAGTGGAGAATGACTATAGAAGAGTTGGGTAAAAATCAGGGCTGCTTGGGGACACGAACGATCTGGAAATCCCCCATTGACTTGACAGTTTCCTCCAGAGTCTTCAGAGTCTCCTTCAGTTGTTGAATATCCCCACCCTTTGCTGATTCTTGCACTTGAAGCTTCAGGGCTTATATCTGCTCTTATAAAGAGTTTGAAGTCGTCTTGAAGGCTGTCAACAGGTTCTTCATCTCAAACTCTAAGGCATATTATCGACCCTTTAATTCCAAAAGAATTTCCAGCACCCTTTGAAGGTTTGCTGATTTTTCTATTATAGCACTAGGTCCAGCCGAATCATTTCCGGGAGTCTTGAGATATGAGGGAATATCCATAGTTCGATCACCAGGACTAGGAGTATATGCCTCAACATCTACTGGGGTATTGAGAGGCATAGACATTCTCTAGATCTGCTAGAGATCTACTTACATCACTAGTAAAGTGTTTAGGTGAAGAAATACCTCTTTTTTCATCAGCTCCCCCTATTTTTGTGCCTTCAGGTAGAGAAAAATGTTTTTCTTCCTGTTCTTCTTCAGCAACCGAGTGATGTAGTTCTCCGGTGTGTCCACTCCTTGTCTTTTCCGAGTCATCGGACAAGGATACAGCCATGGTTGGTTCAAAAGAGTCATCCTGACCCTCTTCTTCCTCTTCTTCTCTTCCTCTTTCTTCTTCTTCCTCTTATTCTCTTTCTTCCTCTTCTTCCTCCTATGTTCTCCTTTCTTCTCCTCTCTTCTCTGCCTCTTCTCTTTCTCTGTTTTCTCTATCCTCTAGCTCCTTAAAGCTAACAAAACTCTGTAAATTTCTTAAGGCATATGCAGAGAGAGTGATATTGTCCTCATCTTCTTCATCCTGCAAGATAAGGGCTCTTCTCTTCTTGGGTGGTGCGCTCATAGGCTCCTTGCCTTTTCTTTTCGCTACTGCAGAGTCTTGTTTTGCCTTGACAGGGGACTTCTCCTTCAATCTCTCTAGTTCCTTATTCAGCTCCTTCAAACGCATCTTTGAAACCATTTTCAGTCCGATCACCATTGGAGTAATGGTTCTAACACATAGAGGAGCAGGAATTTGAATCTGGAAATGTCGGAAGAGTCGAGTGACAAGTGTTGAGTAAGGAAGTTGTCCCTTGTCCTTCACCACTGTCCTATACATGTGCATTAGGATAGTGTAAGGTAATGAAAACTTGTAGCCAGAGTTGATAGCATACATCAACTTCGCTTCAGAATGTGAGACATCAGTCTTTGAGGTAGACTTGGGTCCGATGCAATTTATCACGACCTTGTGAAGTAGAATGTTGGAGGCATTCATTCTATTATAAGAATTCTTACCCTCGGCAAATCTATTCCGAACAAGAGCCAAGGTAGCGTGAACAATAGACACACCAATTGGTTGGAACCTCCCTCTTTCCACATTACATCAGCCAAGATGTCCACATCAACCACAAGTAGGATCTCAGTATTCTAGGGTTTGAATGAGCATAAACGGAGAAGAAGAATTTCGACTGTATATAAAGCAAGTGAAACGGGGTATACGAAACATCATAAAGAAAAAAGTAAAAACCGCCTTTTTCAAGAATGAAAAACTACCTTTTTGAAAATGAAAAACCGTCATTAATTCAAAGATAATTCCTAAAAACGAAATAGGTAAATAGCAATTCAAAAATTAATGTACCTTTTTGAAATTTTATCCATAAATAACTTCACGTTCATTTAAAAAGTATTTACTTACAATCGTAACTTTTGGACATTCTGAGTCTAAACACCTTCAGACTTTACTTGGTAGAAGATATGATGTTCAGTCTTGCACGAATAGACTCAAATAAGCTTTTCTCTAGTGGCTTTGTAAATATGTCTGCCAACTGATTCTTTGAGTCAATGAACTGAATCATAACTTCTCCATTTTGTACATGATCTCTAATAAAATGATGACGTATTTCTATATGCTTTGCCCTTGAATGAAGAATTGGATTCTTTGTGAGATTGATGGCACTCGTGTTGTCACATTTGATCTCAGTGCATGATTCTTCACTACCAAAGTCTCTTAGCTATTGCCTTATCCATGAGATTTGAGAACAGCGACTTCCAAGAGCTACATATTCCGTTTCAGCTGTTGAAAGAGTTACGGTACTCTGTTTTCTTGAAAACCATGATACCAGCTTGTTGCCAAGCAGTTGATATGTACCAGAAGTACTCTTTCTATCCACTTTACATCCTGCTAAATCTGTGTCTGAATATCCAAGGAGAATAAAGTCTCCTTCTTTGGGATACCACAGACCTAGCTTTGGAGTAGTTGCAACGTATTTGATGATTCGCTTTGCTGCACTTAAATGAGATTCTTTGGGATTTGATTGGAATCTAGCACAAATACAAACACTAAACAAAATGTCGGTCTAGATGCAGTAAGGTAAAGAAGTGATCCAATAATGCTCATGTATAGCTTCTGATCTACATTCTTTCCTTCTTCAACTTTATCCAGCTTTGAAGAACTTGACATATGTGTCTCTGTCTTTTTGCAATTTTCCAATCCAAACTTCTTGATGAGATATTTCGCATACTTCTCTTGGTGAATGAAAATACCTTCATTCGACTATTTTACTTGTAATCCTAAAAAGAAATTTAGCTCACCTATCATACTCATCTCGAATTCATCTCGCATGCATCTAAAAAACTTCTTGCATAGACTTTCATTAGGTGATCCAAAAAATATCATCAACATAAGTTTGAACAAGTAAAAAATCTTTACCTTCTCTTTTAATGAACAATGTAGTATCTACTTTTCCTTTAACAAACCCATTTTGAGTTAGGAAATTACTTAACCTTTTATACCAGGCTTAAGGTGCTTGCTTCAATCCGTATATGGCCTTTTTTAGTCTATAGACTGAGTCTAGCTTTCTTGGATCTTCAAAACCAAGTGGTTGTTCCACATAGACTTCTTCTTGGATGAATCCATTTAGGAATGCACTTTTTACATCCATTTGGAATAACCTAAAATTTTTATAGCAAGCAAAAGCAAATAATAATCTAATTGCTTCTAACCTCAATACTTTGGTGCATAGGTCTCATTATAGTCTATCCCTTCTTCTTGTGTATATCATTTGGCAACGAGTCTTGCTTCGTTTCTCACCACTTTTCATTTTTCGTCCACCTTGTTCCTGAAAACCCATTTAGTTCCAATAATAGACTTACATTTAGGTTTGGGAATTAGTTCACAAACATCGTTGATACTGAACTGTCTGAGTTCTTCTTGCATAGCTTCAATCTAGCTTTCATTAACCAAGGCTTTTTCTATACTTTTGGGTTCAATTTCATAAACGAGTGTTAAAGCACTAGACTCTTATCGCCTTTTAAATCTGGTGTGAATTCCTTCATCAATGTTACCAATGATGAGTTCCTTGGGATGACTTGACTTATGCTTTCAGTTGCTGGTTGATTTTTTAGTCTCTTGATCCTCTGCTTCAGTTGAGTTTTCTGGTTCTTTTTGTTGTTGAACTTCATAAATCTGAACCACTTCGGGGGAAGTAGATTTTATAACGTCTAGAGCAGGTTCAGATTCTTCAAGTTGAGTCTGGTCCACTTGATTTTGCATAGAGTCTTGAAACTTGACATTCATAGATTCTTCCACAGATTGAGTCTTTTTGTTGAATACTCTATAGGCTTTGCTTGAGGTTGAGTAACCAAGAAAAATTCCTTCATCTGATTTTTTTTCAAACTTACCAGTTAGATCATTTGCATTTTTCAAAACAAAACACTTGCAACCAAATACATGAAAATAAGAAACATTTGGCTTCTTCCTTTTAAACACTTCATAAGGAGTTTTCTCTAGAGTAGGCCTCAAGAACACTATGTTAATAATATAGCAAGCTGTAGAAACTACTTCAACCCGAAATCGAGAGGAAATATTACTCTCAATTAAGAGGGTTCTTGCCATCTCCTGCAATGATCTATTCTTTCTTTCCACAACCCAATTTTGCTTTGGAGTGTATGGTGAAGAGAAAACATGTTGTAAACCAAATTCATCACAAAAATTTACAAAGTCTTGATTTTCAAACTCACCTCCATGATCTATTCGTATGCTTGAAATAGCATATCATTTTTCATTCTGAACCTTCTTAGCAAATTTTGAAAAGTAAGAAAATGCTTCAAACTTACTTGCCAAAAAGAATACCCATGTAAAACAAGAGTAATAATCCATGATTACTAGGCAGTATTTCTTTCCACCAATACTTTGAGTTCTAGTTGGTCCAAAGAGGTCCATATGCAAAAGCTGCAAAACTCGATTAGTAGAAACTTGATTTACAGATTTAAAAGAGCTTCTAACATGTTTTTCCCAAAACCATGGTGTGCATAATTCAGACTTTTGATAAGTCAATTTGGGCAGTCCACGAACAAGCTTCTTGGAGGAAATTTTGGCAATCTGCTTCATGTTAACATGACCTAGCTTTCGATGCCAAATGTTTGCTTCATCTTGAATGGAAATTAGACATTGGGAGCTTTCGGGTTTTATATCCAGAAGATAAATATTTCCATGTCTTCATCCAGTAAAATATTGAGATAGATCTTTACTAGTTCCCGAACAAATGCCTTCTTGAAAATTAATTTTGAATCTAGTGTCGCATAGTTGACTTATGCTGAGTAGATTGTAATTCAAACCTTCCACTAAGGAGACATTATTGATTGTGAGACTTCCAATCTTTATAGTTCCACATCCAACAATTCTTCCTTTGCTGTTTCCACCAAAAGAAAGTTTTCTACCATTTATTTGTATAAGCTTTATAAAACAGCTTGAATCTCCTGTCATATGTCTCGAACAGCCACTATCCAAATACCATTTGATCTTTTTCTTGATAGTGACTGCACTCATAAAAAAAAAAGAATTCAAGTTTTCTTTGGTACCCACATTTTCTTGGGTCCAGGGGAGTTAGTACCAAAAACAGTCTTTGCCAAATCCCTCTTAACAGGTCTCCAAACCTTGGGACATTCCTTCTCAAAATGTTTTGAGCTGTTACACTTTAAACATTTGAGAGCATTTCGGCCAACAGGTTTTACAAAGACTTTTTGAAAATGATTTTTGTAAAATGTTTTTATAGGTCTTTGTTTGATTCTTTCTTTTACTTTTGAAAAATCAATTAAATGAATGGTTTCTGGTGTCATTCCCAACCCTAATTTGTTGAAATAAGTTCTTTGTATTGAAAGAATCTTTTCCAATATTTTAGATCCTTTTGAAAACCGTTTTGAGATATTTGAAATGTCTTCTTTCAAAAAGGTATTTTCCTTTGAAATAGAATCTGCATTATCTTTTAAATCAACAAAGCTTTTGTCTAGATTTTCAAATTTTTCTTTCCAAGAAATTTCATGTTGCTTCAGTTTAGAATTCTCCCTTTTTAGCTCGGAAATCATTTTGAGAGATGTTTTGAGACCGAGACATAAGTCATCTATATACTTTGAGACTTTAGCAAGAATTTTTAAATTACTAACCTCGATTTCATTGTCTGAGTCTCAGTCTGAATCTGTTTCAGAGTCTGAGTCTGATTCTGAATTTGACATTAAACAAATGTTGGCATATTCTTCATCACTTTCTTCGCATCTATGTCGCTCCATGTCTCTGCTTTGAGAGCATTTTTGAATTTCTCTGTTTTTCCTTTCTTTTTATTCAACAGAGGACAGTTGGGTCTGATATGCCCATTTTTCTTGCATTCAAAGCAAATCACATCTTTGTTGGTCTCATTGTCCTCATTTGATTTCTTCCGAAATCTTTGAGTACTCTGTTTCTTCCAGTTAAACCTTCTTCATTTCCTGTTCAACTTCCTGAACTTCCTTATCATGAGTGCTAGCTCTTCATCGTCCATGTCATCTTCTGAATCTGAAATATCAGAATCATCGTTAGATTTTAAAGCAATTGACTTCTTACCTCTAGGATCTTCTTCCTCATTGATTTGCTCTACTTCATATGATTGAAGTGTGCCAACTAATTCGTCTACTGAGAGAGGCATGACCCTTTGGGTTTCTCTTATTGAAGTCTTCACGTGATTCTAGTCTTTGAAAAATCCACGCAGCAATTTGTTGATCTTCATTGGTCCTAAGATTAGCTATCCTTGATATGCTAGACCGTTTACAATCTCCGTGAAACGACTGAACATATCAGTGATGGATTCTCCTGGCTTCATCTTGAAGGCTTCATACTGTCCGAGTAGGATATTGATTTTTGTTTCTTTAACTCGATCAGTTCCTTCATAGGTAACGTGCAACCTATCCCAGACTTCTTTTGCTGTTTCACAAGATGAAATTCTGTTATACTCAGCAGGAGATAAAGCACAGTATAAAGAGTAGGTAGCTTTAGCATCAAGAGCTTGTCTCTTGATTATTTCTGCTTGAGTTATTTCGCCAGCATCTACAACATCCTTTCCTCTTTCTGAGACAGTTATAGTTTTGGGAATAATCCCTTTTTTCTACCACATCCCATTCCAGGGGATCTTTCGATCTCAGGAATGCATTCATCTTGTTCTTCCAAACATTGTATTCCTTTCCATCAAAGTAAGGAGGTCTGGTGTTGCTTTGGCCTTCAACCAATCCTGGAGCCAAATACTAGCCATAGATCTTTAGCTTTAGAAGTAAAAACACTTCAATAGAATAAGCACACAAGCTCTAATACCAATTGAAAAGGGATAGTACAAACACCTAGAGGGGGTGAATAGGTGTAAATAAAAATCTTTGCAAATCAAAAATAATTTGTCTTTTAGAAGATGATAGACTGAACAATAAATGAATATACGAATATATGAAAGTAAGGAGTTTAAGGAAAGAGAATTAGAACATAAGGTTTATAGTGGTTCGGCTTAGATCAAGTCTACGTCCACTCTCCCACGCTGACAGCCTATTGGCTAGATTCCACTATGAATCAAAAGAGATTGTACAGCTCGTGATCTTCGACTTTTATAGTGAGAAGTTTCTACTGATTTCTCACAAAGTCTCTCAAAGAGTTTCTCTCTTTTGTATACAACTTTGAGCTCAATAAGTGAAAGAGCAAAGAACTAGAAAGCTTCAGACTTTGAAATTTTTCTTTCACGCACTCTCTGTTTCGAACAACTTGAGAGTCCGCCTTAAATACTCCTTCATGCCTTCATAACCGTTGGCACTTACCAAATGAATTCTTCCAATCTACTCATGGATAGAATCAATCAAGGAGATCTCGAGTCGTTAGATGATTGTGATGAAAGCCCATCAATCATGTTCGCCCATACAAATCAGGATCTTTGGTTTCCATAAGTAGAACCTTCCAAGTTTGTTCGCCTTTCACAAGATCTTCAGATCGAAGTAAGTTCCAATAAGAATAATCAATCAAGTAAATGTTATATCCAGTCATAAGGTCTTCCAAAAACCATATGAATCGAATTCTTGAAGATAATCCCACATCTGGACAAGTCTTCATTTTTCGATCTAGAAAACTGTCAGTGAGGGCAGACTTTTAAAGTCTCGCGGTCTTCAGACTTTGACAAGAGAGTCTAGAGTTCTTCATATCATAACATTTGAGTCTACAAGTCTTCAGACTAGACTTTTGGAAATGTTTTGTCAACTTCAAAACAATAAATGAGTTTTCTCTAACAAATATAGTCATGATCCATTTTTCTTTGTACTAATTCAGTCCATCCGAATAATTTTGGCTAATTAGCACTAACAAGGACACCGGCTGTCTAGCCAACACTGATGTGGCAAATTTTATTATTTTTATTCTTTATTTTCTTTTTCTTCCTTATTTTCTTTTTTTGTTTTTTCCTCACAGGCTCATCAGCCACTAGATGAGGCTTGGGGACTGCAAGCAACTTAACTTCCCCAAATCCGGGCGAGGCCATGGCCGCCTTCACCTGTAGCCGACAAGGCCCTAACAACGCAGGTGAAAGCAACCACGGCCTCGCTAGCCATGGGAGTAACCGACTTCACCCACAATCAATGAGGCCAACCTCACCTAGCTTTTGGGGAGGTCCAGATTAGGGCGAGCTGCAATCCTTGTTGGACATTGTGGGGAAAAAATAAAAAATAAAAAAATGAAGAAAAATAAAAATATTCCAAAAAAATCAAAAAAAAAAATACCATGTCAATGTCGACCGGCACCACATGGAGTCCATGTCAACGCTAGCCGATTAAAATGCCAAAAATTAGGAAAGGTATACTTAAGTGCCAAAATTGGAGCAAAATGGATAAGTGCCTACGGCGAGAAAATCTGGCCAAAATGCTAACGTGGCATTTTTCTAATGAAACGAGTGCAAAATGTTCTCGTTTTACACAATGACGTGGTTAGATAAGCAAAAAACGATGTCGTTTTGCATTGGATTTGAATTTTAATATAAATATTAATTAAGTTAAATTTAAAAAAATATTTTAAAAAAAACGAGAAGTTGTATGACACAAGCGAGGGCTATGCAAGCCCTTGTCACCACCTCACCACCAGCCAAGGGCTAGCGACGGTGGAGAGAGGGTCGGCTAGGGTCACCACGCCCCGACCAAGGGCCAACGACCCCGGCGACCAGCAGCAAGGGCCTACAAGCCCTCACCCAAATCTAAAATGAGGATCCTGGCCCTCCTCCAGATCTGGCGAGGGTTGCCAGCCCTCACCTAGTTAAGCCAAGGTCCGCTACTAGCAAGGGGGTTGCCACATCTAGGCAAGGGCTTGCAAGCCCTCACCATCGGTTGGCTAGGGTTACCGGTGTTAGGGAAATCCCTTATGATGTTTTGAAGATGACAAAATAAATCAAAGGCTACTAACATGTTTAATGGTTAAGTAATAGACCATGCAAATGATAGAACATGTAAAGGATATTGTCAAAGTGTGAAGACGACCGGAAGACCGAACGTAACATATGTCCAAAGTATATTCTAAAGATTTTCAGATTTCTGTGTCAAAGTCGAAGACCGCGCCGGACTTTAGTGTCAAAGTCTGTTCTACATCGAAGTCTGCTCACTCTAACAAATTCCAGATCGAACGTGAATGATGAACCGGAAGACGGACTCTATGTTGAAGCCGAACCGGGTACAGACCTTAAAGCTAAATCTGTTCGTAGAAGCGAATATGTTCGAGACTCGATTGCAAAGTCTATCGCACTTAGACTCGATTGTAAAGTCTATTGCTCTCGAGACTTTACATCCAGTTCGACAGAACCTAACTCAAGCCCAATCATATAACAGCTAGTGATCTGGTTTGGATTCCACATCAAGATTGATTTGATTGACTCAATCTATTTGATTGACGATTGGATCTTGAAGACAAGATCTTTCTATACGAAGAAGCTTTACTTATGGAAACCAAGATTTCGTTTGTATGGGCGATCGGAATCATTTTGGGATTCTACCTTTGTCACTCAACGGCTACCAAATCTTCTAGATACAGAGCTGTCCAATGGGTATATTGGAAGACGATTCTCTGGGATACTGTCCAACGGCTAGTTTGGAAGTGGAGAAGTATTTAAGGAGATGAAGGACCGATGAGCAAGTAAGAGATAGAGCGTAGAATTTATAATTCCAAAGTCTGAGCGACCTTCGATCATATACTTGTCTCTTGAGAGCTTAAACGTTTGTGATCATGAGAGAAATACCAAAAGAGTGACTTAGTGAGATAGTGTGATCTACTAAGTGTTTGCACTCAAAGTTGTAATCTCTTGTTGATTGCATAGTGGAATCCAGCCAAGAAGGTCATTTAGCGTGGGAGAGTGGACGTAGGCTTGGATTAAGCCGAACCACTATAAATCTTGTGTTCTTATTCTCTTCCCTAACTCCTTTGTTTTACTCGAAGTTTATTTTATTCCGCATATATTTGCCAAAGTTTAGTTTAAACACCTATTCACCCCCTCTAGGTGTTCATACTAGCACTCTCAATCGGCCCTTGGCTAGGGCCCGACAACCTCAGCCGATCCTCCTCCCATCATCGCCAACCCTTCCTGGCAACAATGGGGAGGTGACCGCGAGGGCTTGCACAGCCCTTGCTTGCCTTCTACAACCTCTTCTTCATTCTTTTTTTTAATAATTTAGTTTTAAATTTAATTAATATTTATATTAAAATTTAAATAAGAGGCAAAATGACGTCGTTTTGGTTTTTCTTTGCCGACTCGGCTCTCCGATGAGCCACATAAGCAAGCTATATTAATAAAAATTGCAACATAGGATTTCCTACTAGAATCGCTGAATTTAGCACTCAGGTGTCCTAATTTTCAAAAAAAAAAAAAAAAAAAAATAGCACTTAAGTGTCCCTCATGCCAAGTTTTTACACCTGTGATGTTCTTCTATTTTGAACTAATAAAGAAAGTAGTCGAAAAGGTAATCAATCGTTTATAGTTTTCCTTGCATATGTTAACAAATGATTTCTTTTTTGCCACGAATCACTAAAAGCAGTTGCTGTCGCTTACAATCAAATTCGTTAATTATGAGATTGAAAAATGATTGGATCGGATTAATATATGGATTAAAATAAATAAATAAAAATTCTATATATATACTTTTTGGGACCTCTTTCTTCATTTACATTATTTAGTTTCTCTACCTTTTGTAAATTTACAATCACATATGTAGGGATGAAACCAAGTCAATTTGTGAGTAACTCACACCCAACTCAGTAATTTTTGGAGTTTCAATTGTCTTATTTCAAATTGAAATCGGGCTTACACAAGCAACTTGTCAAGTTAAACTCAACCTCATGAATACTCAAATCAAGATGCTCAGAATCTAGTAGAATTTTTTTAAATATTTAAAGTCTACAAAACAAAATAAACACAAACCTCTTTAAAATTAGACAATATAACCACATGACATAAATGAACTGCAATCACCCGTATCTCTTCTTTTCTAAGTTTCAGCCTTTCTTCACTTCTTCAACTTCTAGAGAAGAGGGATTAGACCAAGATCTCTCCCTTCCCCTTCCTTTTTATTTGCTTTTCCTTTTAATTTTCTCCTGTTTTACCCCTTACTCCTCCAAACTAGATCTAGACGTGGGAGCCTTGCTCTCCCATTCTTAGATTTGGGAGCTTTTCTTTCTCGATCTAGATCTAGATCTAGGAGTTTTAATGAATAAGTACTCAGTTTTTAGTTTCAATGATGTTCACAATAATTTCAATGTCAAATTTATACTTATTCAACCTATTTTCATTAGAAGTTCTAGCATCTCACACTTACTAAGAGGTTTGCTCTCGTCTAGGTTTGTTTAACATGTCTTTGTTGTCTCCATATAGTGATGCTATTAAGGATGCCAAACCTAAGCACATGCCATCAAAAGGCAAACCATGACTACTAATAAAGATATTGGCATATGATCATCACTAATGATGATGTGAGATCCAGTGATCAACTGCCAATCAATTTGCTTGAATGCTGTCACAAATCTGCTCTTGAAGGACAGGTGTGTGCTTACCTCTGCCAACCATACTATGATGATATATCTTGATATCTTAATTTCGATTTATTTTGTAGCTTTATGAACTTGTTGTAGTGATTTCTACATTTCCCATGGATCCTTTCGTGTATCATTTTGGTAATGTATGGAAATTTTCTTTGATTGAAAAAGAAAAAGAAAAACCACATTACTAGGCTCGAGGTCATTAAAACTTGAATATTATTAAGCCAAGCTGAATCTAGATAGTTTTTAAAGATTATAACTTTTAATCATTATTTTTTGTGAACTTTTTATGTGAGATGGTTTTGTTTTAAAGAATTTTATTTTTCTTATTTATTATTTTATAACTATATCACTAATTTCATGTTTTTATGTGGCAGATAAAAAGAATATTAAGTCAATTCCCTTCCACTGAAAACTAGACACCCGTCGCATATCCCGTTGTGCTTCCTTTGGTTAGTCCATAATTTATGAGTTAAACTAAGCATCTATGTGTTTGCCTTTGTGTAGAATCTGAGCTAGGTAAGCTTGGAAGTTCACTTCTACTCATATACTAACGAATAATAGCTAACTGCTAATGAGGGGAACTGTTGTTTGACTCCGTTCAAGAATCTTATACTAGTAAATAGACCGAGGCTAGGAAGTACCGACACTTTTCGAGAGCCTTCGTGTCATGTCGAATACTTCGACACGTGTCCGATACTCTCCAACACTCTCAAACACTCTCCAAATCTCGGTCAACACGTGTTGGAAAATCGGACACCCGATCAATCTTTCCGACACTCTTCAACACTTGAGTCGGAATTTCAACATACGAGTTTTCGAGACACGTTCCGACATGCCAAGTCAATTTTAAAATTTTTCAATAAATGAATGGTCAAAATATATATATGTGAAAAAAAATAAAAATCAATAATATAAATAACAAATTAGGAAAGAAGAAAAAACTAATATTTTATTCTCTTCTCTTTTAACTCTCACTTTCCGTGATATACATTTTACCCTCAAGTTTTTTCTTCTTTCTTTCGATACGTCTGACATGCAAATCTAGAATATGAATTACTTGTTTTTTTCTTTCCAAGTTTTATGGATTTATTGAAATGGAGTTGAATTTGTCAAATTGAAGCAATGAAGAATATTAATAAATGGTGGATTGATGTTTTTAGTGTAAATTTATTATAGGATTTTTTTTATTGTTCCTTTATTTGTGAATTTGAATCAGATTACTTTGATTGAAATAATCATAAAAATAATAATTTATTATATATATAAAATATACATTTAATATACAACGTGTCCCAACGTATTAAAATTCTCTATTTTTTGAAAAACAACGTGTCAACGTGTCGCGTTGTCTCGTGTCGCGTGTCGCGTATCGATATCGGTGTCGGTGCTACTTAGGACTAAGGAGCATTATATTTGATTTCACTTTTACATTTATAAAAAGAAGTAAACAATTTACATTTTCTATTAATTATAATTACATAAGTAAAGAAAATTAAATACAATACTATTGATCTCCAGGCCGTCAAACCTGTTTACTTTAATTATTTAAATAATTCCATGTGAAATCTTTTATGCGATAGTGCTAAATATTAATTTTGTGAATGTTTTGCCTAATGTTTAACTTTATAATTACATTTAAATTCCATATTATTTCATTGTAGTTCATTTTGCTTTTTCATCTTTATAGATGAATGCAGTGTAAAGTTTTGATTGCGCTTGTTTCATTCCTGCACCCTAAATGAAATTGCCAAGTGGCAAATTGAAAGAAAAAACCCCTTAAAGCCTCAAAATTATATATTCTTATAGATAGATAGATGTGGGTGCTGCATCATATCTTAATTTAAGGAATTTGCGTGTTTTTATAACCGTAGATTTTTTTTTTTTTAATTGATGTATAAGATGGGTCAGCGTGTCCGTTTAGCTAAGTATTGGTGCCTCTCAAGCCACCTATGTAGACCGACACGCGACACGACACGAGTGTCCGACACGACACGACACGTCGACACGTCATTTTTAAAAAATAGAGAATTCCGACACGTTGCGACACGTTGTATATTAAATGAATATTTTAATTTTTAATTAGTTTGATGTAAATTCATAAATAATTAATTAATTAAAAAAAGAGCCTATAATAAATTTATACTAATAATATTAACAAATCAATTCATTTGAAATTCGAAAGATATATTCATAATTAATGCGAAACATTTTTTTAATTTTAACAAAAGTTATCGATGAAACTGAAAATTAATAAGAAATTAGAATCAATTTATTTAAATAAATCCATGATTTTCTACCATAACCAAAATTTATCATTATTCAAAATTTAATATTTTTATTTTTCAAAATCATTTTTTAATTTCATTTATTTAATTTTCCGGTTAAAAAAAACAATCCCTAAAATCCACCTCTTCTTTCGTTCGTCCTTTTCCCTCCACCCCCACGTTTATTTTACTTTTTCCCTCCCCCCACTTGACAGTGACAGGTGAGCTGTCACTTCCCCCCCCTCCTCTCTCTCACGCCATCAGACCTCCTTTCTTATTTTTTTTGAATTTCTTTATGAAAAACCCTAGCGAGCCACCGAGTGTTCCTTTTCCTATCCTCCTTGCCGTGCCGCACGACCCCCTTCCCTCCTCTCCTCTTCCTCTCGTCGCCGACCCATCGCAACAGTGGCGGCCCTCACCTCTCTCTGGCCGTCTCTCGCCGTCGCGGTGGTCCGTTCGTGGCTTCGTCTCGCCGGCGGGAGTTTGCCTTCTCTCTTCTTTCTCTCTGTTCGGCTCTTTCTCTAGCCGTCTCTCGCCGTCACAGTGGTCCGTTCGTGACTTCGTCTCGCCGGCGCTCGCGGCCTCTGCTCTGTCTCGCCGGCGCTCGCGACCTCTGCTCCCTCGCCCTCCCTCGCCTCCACCCTCCATCAGTCTTCCGGACACGCGTCGACACGCGTGTCGATAAAAGTTGACCGCGTGTCGGAAAATCCGACACGCGTTGACCGCGTGTCCGACCGTGTCCGAGCGTGTCGACGTGTCCGACACGCTCCGACACGTGTCGGACACGACACGGAAGCACGGACAACGTGTCCGTGCTTCATAGCAAGCCACTCGAGTAGATGGTGTCATAATCATCAAGTGAGCCGAAGGCAATACTTAAAAGCCATCTTCAGCCTCCTCTCCTCCTCCTCCATCACATCCGTCGGTGCTCGTTCATGGGAAAGTGACAGTGATCATCACTTACATGGGCACGGTAACCGGTTGCCGTCAGCGTCGGCCATGGGGTACAACCACCCCAGCCACCCGAAGCATGCGCTGGTGATTTGCGCGAAGGGCGACTACGAGCGAGCCCAGTGCACAGCCTGCAACGCCAGGTGCACCGGCATGACCTATGGCTGCAAGGAATGCAACTTCTTCATCCACTATTCCTGCCTTGACCTCCCTGAGAAGGTCTCGCACCCCAGCCACCCTACCCACCCCCTCGGCCTCATCTCTGAGCCTGCCCCCTTCACCTGCGCCGCCTGCCTCACCCAGCGTGGCGGCTTCCGCTTCCTCTGCCTCGACCCAGCCTGCTTCTTCACCATCGATGTCCGCTGCGCCTTACCCTCCCCCCTGATCGTCCTACGCAGTCACCGCCACCTCCTCCGTTTCTTCGACCAGGTAAAAAGAAGCCCCAAATCCACCGTCCATTTGTTTTGTCTTATGGATTCAATTTCTATTCACGAATGACACGGTCCTGTGTCGGAGTAGGTAGGCGGGGGAGACGGTTGAGCCTCGTCTGTGCGACACTTGCCACCAGCCTTGCCAATCGTCCGTCATATGCTGCCTGAAGGTGGACTGCCATTTCGCCTTGCACTTGCTGTGTGGGTGCTCGTCGTGCCTATTCCAGCACCCATCCTGCCGCCGGGAACGGCTCAAGCTCAGGGCTCCGATGAAGCAAGAGGACGAGGATGACGACGACGACAACGACTTAGTTGAATACTGCAAAGTTTGTGATGAGGAAATAGAAGCTACAATTCCGGTTTTCCATTGTGACCACTGCAAGTACATTGCTCATGTGAAATGCTTATTCTCACAGGTACGTAAATGTGACGTTCGGAATACTAGTCAGATTCCTCTGTTGTGTTTGCTCTAGCTTTCCTGATTTATTCTTATCCAGTAGCAAGCTATATTGTTCTTCCATTTCTTTGTCTTGACTTGTGGGATTATCCAATTGCCTGCTGCGTCGGCTCTCAAACAAGATCCATGTAGTCTTAAGCATCGTCATATTATGTCACATCATCTCATGAAAATGAAAGGCACTTGAATTGACTCGAAGGGGGAAAAAGTCACTAAAATTGGTAACACCGCCCGGAATTAGTTTCACCGTTAAACTATATACTTTCTCTTCCTTGATGACCTCATCGGATTTGCTACTTTTATCTCACACGTTGCCTGTTGAACTTGTTAAATCTGTGATTGAGATGGTTTTAGCTTTGCAAGTTCGCACGAGGTTTGTATTTACAGTAGTCATCTGAATCATTAAACATGGGACTAGATATGCATAGGATCCTATGAATTTTCAATTTACATGTCGTCGATAAAGAACTTTTTCCTTCCTCTATTACCAGTCATTGGATCAATACTTCTTTCAAGAACGAGGATCCATTTTCTTTTTGTTGGTTTGGTAGTCCTTTAATTCATTCTGTGTCACCGTCCTATTTTGGACAATTAGTTTTGTAATGTTTTTCAATGAAGGTGAAGCGTGTAGGGATGAAGTTGAAGATTGCATCTACAGAAGCACAAGATGGTGAGAAAGAAGTAAAGTTAGATACTGAGGAGGAGAAAGAGCACGTTCGAACATTTGGAGATTTCGTTAAATCTTTCAAATATAGGGAAAAATCGGAATTGGAGGATGTCTGCAAAAAAAGAGTGGCAGAAATTATTGAAGTACTAGCCTGGCGAAAGAATGTCGAGGGTAGCTTTAGCAATTCAAATTCACCCTTTCTGGACGAGGCATTCTTGGAGTTCAAGAATAATCTTCAACTTGGCGTCGAACACTCTACTTCGCTTGCAGTGGCATCTGAAAATGACAGGATTGTTGAGATGGTGAAGTATAAGGTGACCCAGAAGCTGGCACCTGTCCTAGAAGAGGTGTTCGCAAATTACGGAGATGTTAGCGCAGAAGCCATAATTAGTTCAAAGGCGAAGAACATGGTCTTCATCATGTTGTGCGGCACCATATACAGCATGGCCACTACCAAAATAGCCGATGTCTCAAAGAGTTTGCTATACAACTGGTGGAAGTACATTATTTTCGTGCATCTGTCAAAGTTCAAGATCCAGTTTGCCATTGATCGGTTGAAAGTGGTCATGCGTGCTCATTACAATCTCCAGGATAGGAACAACTCCGTAGCGAAAACAGAAAAAAAGATCACGGATCTTTCTGAGGAGATCAAGGTAAATAAGAAGAAGTTGAAGGAATTGGAAATTAAATTGGTGAAAAAAAAAATGAAGGTAAAGCAGGAAAGGGGAGAGCTTCCAGTGGATGAAAACCTAATGGAAGCATATTCAAACAACGCATCAGCTTGGAAATGGGAACTGTGAGCAAACCTTAAAACTTCGCCCAGATGAGGAGTAAAATTTTATCTGCATTCTGAAGTGTTCTTGCAGATCCACCCGTTCGGAGTCTATTAATAAGCTGGAGACCATATATTGTGCATGACTTTGACAACTATGGCTGCTACAGTAGCAGCATGGCTTTTGTAGAAAGCATTGTCGTACGTAGATTTCATAATGTGAGGTGCGTGGAGCTCAGTGGTTCTGGTATGTACATTATAGTGTAATAACTGTGATATGAAAGACACCATGGATAAATTCTGCCCTAAGTTCCCGCTATTGCGTCAGGATCGGTTTTCATTCCTCTCTCTCTCTCTCTCTCTCTCTCTCTCTCTCAAATGGCAATCAAACTCATTTTTTTACCTGCAATCGATGTAGAACTCCTTGTACAATTCATTGTCTATCCCTTGCTGTTGTGCTCTGCAATATTGCCCCCTTGAGGAAGTTAGGAAGCCTACTAGGATGGATGACCTCCTAGAAAAAGTGCCTATCTATACACCAAAAAACAAAACTGCGAGGCTCAATACAAAACATGCCTAAACAAGTAACACCTCAAATTAGTTAATTTAGGGATGTCACATATCATGAGCATAGACTCACCATCCATACAATCAATGACCATTTAACAATATGCAGATGAAGAAGGATGTGGCTAGACAATAATAATGTCACGCGAGCACATTTATATGAAGGCACACATCATCCATGGGACAAAGAACATCCTTAAAATCATGCCTCATATATGCGAGCTTGCTAGTAAAGGGATTGGGGTGGTGGGGTCAAAGAATACCAAGTCCAAGGTCTAATCTCTGTGAGCACCACACACATATTTACATAGAAGAGAGAGTGAAATCAAAAAAATCTCAGATATGTGAGAAGCACAAATGAGAAGAGTTTGCCGGGGTTTTAAGTGAGGTTAATGCTACTAGCAAAAGAAAAATAGTTTTGAACTGACTTAAAATAGAAAAAGAATGAAGACATGATCATGAAGGAATGGCAGTTAAATAGTTTGTCATTTAATGTGAAAATGATTCATCAATCGCATGATTCTACTTGACAAAAAAAACACACATACTTTTAGAGGTTTTTTCAGGACCCTCTGTTCTTCAACTATAAAAACACAATCTTTAATACACGAAACTCATTGAGTTTTCTTCTGACATGAGTACAACATTGTAAAAATTGAATCATTTTATTTAAAATTTGTTTAATAAGTGTCCTTATGCTCTTCATGAAACTAAGCAATCAATAAACCCTCAAAAAGAAAATATATTAAACATGGGATTTAACCGAATTTAAAGGAGAGTAGGATTTAACCCTCAAAAAGAAAAATTGAATCATTTTATTTAAAGTGTTTGCAATTGGTCAAAGAATTTCAGTAAGAAAATGACAAAAGAGAAGGTGTGACGCACACAACCATCACAGAGAATATGATGCGGGAGGATCGGGTCCTGATCTTTATCCTTGCCAGTGGCACGTCTTTTAGGCTTTGATGGTGATTGTAATCTATCATACATCCCATCATTATCACTCAAAACACATTCACCCATCCTGCGCCCCCATCAGAATACAAATCAAACTAATCTTTTTTTTATTCACTTTCCACTTCATTTCTAGCTATTGATGATGCCCGATGAGTCAGAGTGGACAAGCAACTTTGAGGCATCAGTAGGCAAATTTTTCTCTCTTTCTTATCCTCTTGATTTTGATGTTTTCCTGGATCACGCTTCTCTAATCATCTACAATTTTTTTATGTTGGCGCAATCTAGTTGATTTCTACACTGAGGGACCTGAAAATTTTTTCCCAGAAAAAATTCTAGCAAGTTCAATGGAATGAGTAGAAAATACGAGTTAGAGAAGATCTTATAGCTCATATACGTGGAGAGAGAGAGAGCTCTAGACTTATCTCCTTTGTGCTGCCATTTTTAATTATCATCATGGATGCTGGTGTTCATCAAATTAAGCTGAGAAAAGGCATATTGAGAAGTTTAACGGGCTGGTTTTCAATTTTCCCTTGCTCTGGTTGCGTGTTTTGATGTAAATTCGGCGTCTCATCAGATATACGTTGCACTCAATCACGTGAAATTATCATGCTGACGTGGCATATCATGTTCATTAGTTGAGCGGAGAAGCTGAAACTCCGAGCCAGTGCGCATGACAAAATTTCTGGAACAGAAATTAATTTCTGGCCAGAAATTGAGAAATTAAACATTTTAACTTCTGATTTCTTCTTCAAATCTATTTCTAGAATAGAAATCTATTCTAGAAATAGAAAAATCAAATTACATTACCAAACGGATTTCTGTTCTAAACCTGTTCCGGGGAACAAAGAAACAAAGAAATAGAAAAGTAGAAATCTTATCATGCACGCCTTAACGTGGGTTTGGGCTTTGACATTCTGGCTTGAAAAGGGTTTTCTTTTTGCAACATTGGAGCTTCTTTCATGTAGTACCAGATGTTCAGTGGAAGTAGAGCCATAGAAAAGGTTTTTTTTTTACTTTTTATGATTGTGATCGAGTCACATCCCTTGCTCTTGACCTATAGATTTTTTAAGATGGTAGTACTGGTTTTCTTCTATCTTAGCCTCAATCTTTGTTGAGTCTATGGAGGTGTTGGTAGATTTGTGTGGTGTGTTTGAATCGGGGATAAGATATTTTGCTCTTGTCGTAGCTCTTCCTTAAGATTGAGCTTCATCAATCTGCAGTTGCCTCTCTCTCACTCTCTCCATCTCTCTCTCTCTCTCCCCCAATAAGAACAATGCTTTCTTGCGTCACAAAGTGAGTTTCTCGACATTGTGCATGTCACCAGCATGATACCTAACTCAGATGGAGGAATGGTCCTGTAATTTGTCACATGAAAATAATACATGGCAAACATTCATATGTCCACATAAAGAGGCTGAAGTGGAATTGCGCGATCAAGTTATCAACATACTAATTTGATATGTGGAAAACAGTAATAGTTTGATGGATTTTCATGGTAGACAACAGGTTCTTCTACTGTACATTTTCTTGATAGAATTGCTTTTCTTGATTCAGAAAGCTGGATGAATGAGAGAAGAGTAATGACAATCTGAAACACTGATGAACGTTTTATAAATCTTTTTGAGTGTCAGCCCAGAGATCAAGTCGGTGTTTCACCTGAACTGAACATGGAGACCATTGCACATTTCAGCCACCAACATCTGCTGACAATATGTGAGATCAGGGAGCATAAAGAAGTTAACTGCGTGGCATGTGAGAAGCACTGCTCCAATCAATCCTACTGTTGCAAAGAATGTAAATTTTTTCTCCATATATCTTGTGCTAAGCTCTCGAGAGAGCTCAAACACAATTTACATCCTCACAATTTGACCCTCTGTGATACGGCAAACTTGGGCTGCCGCTACTGTGATTCCTGTTGGAAGAGATTCCGTGGCTTCACCTACCGATGTCAGATGTGCAACTTTGATCTCGATATTGAATGCGCTCGGGAGTCCACCAATGGTTCCAAAGTCAAGAAGCAAATTCAGCACTTCAGCCATGGCGACCCCTTGATATTGGTGGAGGTGATTGATGAGGACAAAGAACGATGGTGCAGAGCTTGCGAAAGACGCTGCTTGACCAACACGTATTACTGTGGCTCATGTCAATTTTTTATCCACAAGCCATGTGCGGAGTTGCAGCAAGAGCTCCATCACCCAGCACATTTGCATACCCTAAAGCTTTGCCCACCTGTAGATGATGATGCAGGATTTTGGTGTGATTTCTGCGGAGAAATTTTCCATGGCTTTGTGTACCAGTGTGACAAATGTCAGTTTCACCTGGATGTGATATGTGCACTAGAACTGCCTCCCAGTGAACCTGGGGGTCAGAAGGAGATAAACCATTTTGGACACAGGCACCCTTTGACTCTTTGCATGAGAAATGACGAAGATGAAATCCTCAAATGCAGAGCATGTGATGGGAGCTGCTTAGGTCTAGTCTATGGTTGTGAGCGCTGTGAGTATTTTCTCCACGAGTCATGTGCAAAGTTACCGTTGGAGCGGGAACACCTCTATCACGAACAGCATCCCTTGAAGCTTCAGGTTGCAATGTACCACTACTGTGATCTCTGTGGAAAGAGAATTGAGGGCTACATGTACAGCTGTGAGCAATGTAACTTTGACCTGGACGTTTCATGTGCTCAAATGCCCCCACCAGACCTGGAAGAATAGTGACACGGACGAGGAAGAAAGTTGAAGACATAAAAAAGCGACATTTCTGTCATGAGCATGTGTTGACAGGAAGCGTGAAGAGCGAAGAGGATAGAGTTCTTTGCAGCGGATGCGAGAAACATTGCTCCGGCCTCACATATGCATGTGATAAGTGCAAGTTTTATCTCCATGAAGCGGGCTATCAGTTACCCAGACAGTACAATCACTTTTTCCATCCGCTCCATGAGCTCTCCCTCCGGAATAGCCATTCGGGGGTTTACTGTAGAGCCTGTGAAAAAAAGTGCCGTGGCTTTACTTTCTCTTGCCGAGAATGCAATTTCCATCTGGATGTTGTGTGCGCTATGATGGCCAAAAAAGTAATTCACGATGACCTTCGCTATATTCCACACTTCAGTCATGGGCATCCCCTAAAACTCATTAATGAGGAGTTGAACACGAAGTGTTTAGCTTGCAATAAACAGCGCTTGGACTCAGGCCTGTTATATGGTTGCAAGAAGTGCAGGGTGTGGCTCCATAAGTCATGCGCTGAATTACCGCAGAAGATTGAACACTTCTTTCATAAAGATTGCCCGGGTCATCTCAGCTTGGTAGCTCGACCTACCCTGGAGCCCAGGCTAAGAAAGGTAAAGTGCCGGGCCTGTCACAAAGAATGCCAGGGGTTTATATTCTGCTGTGAGCTCTGTCGGTTCAAGTTGGACGTTGAATGGGCTTTAATGCCCTCTATCATTCCTGAAGGTACACAGACAAAATGTTTTTCTGGCCATGGGCACCCTCTACAGCTACGTCAAATCAATGGAGATGCTACAGTTCGCCGGTGCTCTGTATGCGAGAATTGTTGTGTCAATGCAACTTATGAGTGCAGTCTATGCGAGTTCTTTGTCCATGAATCCTGCACAGAACTGACCCCAGTAATCTTTCGACCGTCTCACCCTTTCCATCCTAAACACAAGTTGGAGCTGCGCATCAAAGACAGATTCACGTGTGAAGCCTGTCTTAAAGAAAGTTCTGGCTTCACTTATGATTGCCGTTCATGCCCCTTCAGCCTCCATGTTGGCTGTGCAAATCTAAAGCCCAAAATACAATTTGATGCTCACGACCACTACCTTTGTTTCTTTGACAGTTTATATGCCAAAGTTAGGTGCAATGCCTGCAGAAGAGATATAGTCCCATGTTCCGGCAAGAAAAACAAAGGGGAAATGGAAAGCAAAGAGGAAGTAGTTCGCTGTGTTCGTTGTAATTACAATCGACATCTTGTATGTGGTCCATTACCTTGTACAATCAAATCTGAGGACCACAAACATGACATCCAACTTGAGGATGAGCTTCGTGAAGACGAGTCAGGCATATACTATTGTGATGCTTGTGAGAGAAAAAGGAATCCAGAAGAGAGCGTCTACAGATGTACACAAGCACGATGCCCATATGTTGCTCATTTTCATTGTATGAAATCTGAGGTATTTCTAGTCCCTTTTATAGCTAAGCTTTGTGTAACTTGCTGGAAAACGTGACATTTAAGCCAGAAGCCCAGAATCAGATGTTTTATGCAATTTTCATTCTGAATTAAATCTACATAATCCAACTTAAGAGTAAATGTCAAGCACAAGATAAGCATATTACAATGAACGATGGTATGTTGGAAAACTGTGAGAAGCTGAAGCACATGGCTATAAGGAGAAAGAAACAATGTAAATATCCCCATAAGATTCAAGTTATTAATTAGAATAAACCAGTGGACCTGTTTGGAAGTAAACAGTCTTCCTCTTCACATGATGTTCGTTTATTTTTCCTTCTTTTGTGATGCCATAATATGCTTAGCTCGTGCTGCCTTTAATTGTGTTTGCTTGTCAGGTCACATGTTTATTGAAGGGTGTGCAGAAAGAAATAGAGTTAAGAACCCTTGGCACACGCATTTCTGGGAAACTAATGAGTGAAGACCAGGAGATTATTGGGTCCGAACCTCATGGTCGGATCGATTTTGGAAGGGAAATGGGCACCAAAGACGTACCCACATTGGAGAATTTACTAGATGCTTTCCTTGAAGAGGAGCAAATGAAATTCCCAGATGCTTTTCAGATCTTGACGAAGGAAATGTGTGGGTTAGGACTTGAATCTTTCTGGGAGCCGCTGAAGGGTAAGGACGGCATTCCAAAAGCTTCCCCATTTTCGCATCAAGCTTTCTCCCAGTTCAGGAACATGCTAAAGCCTGAGACAGGGAACTCACATTTCTCGATGACATTTTTTGAAAACGAGGTGCTTGTTGACGTTGAGGGACTCATGGTCGTCCAGAGCCTAGCCCCAGTCCTAAAAAATTTGCTGGAGAAGCGCGGAGATATAAGCACGAAATCTCGGTTGAGTTCAAATTCAAAGAACCTGATCTTCACTATGCTTTGTGGGGCAATAAGGAGCATGTCCAGCACAAAAGTTGACCACCCTTCTTCGAGACCTTGTTCTATAATTGGTGGAACCATGTTACAATGGCCAAGCACGCTGGGTTCGAAACCCGGTTTTTCTTGGGTCATTTGGACAAAATCTTGCGAGCTCGCTTTGCTGTCCAAGCAGACAAAGTTCAGGAAGAGAAGCTGAAAGAGTTGGCTGGTCAAATTGAAAAATATCAGGCATCCTCGGAGGAATGGGCAGTGAAAGCAGCAGAACTGACCGATGCACGCAGGCGTTATCGTGAATCTGCAGAATCAAGCTTAATAAAGGTGCTGTCGATTGAGGCAGAGAGACTTGAGGGTAACACGGTCGGCTTGTTAGTTTATACATATCATACTTTGATGCGGAAATTCAAAGTAAAACAGCGATCTTTGATCTTCATGATTTTCACAAATAGATGAAGACATACCTTTCTCCATAGCGTTACACTTGTGATGATCGTTGTAGAAAATCGAAGAACTTGAACCAACAGAAGAAATCCGATTTCTCTCCCTTAACCCACCAAACCTTAATGTATTCAATTGATGGAGGAGAGAATACTAAGTGCTTTTCTGTTATTGTTGTTCATTGTGGGTGGAGAGAGGACCGGACTCTATTTATACATTCGTTGAAAAGGTGCCTTCCATCAAAGCGATATACCATTTCGTTTTATTGGAGTCGCAACTTCTCATAACCAATAATTATTTTATAGCATTTCAATAATTATTAAACCATATAATAAATCATATCATGTAGGCCACAATAATTCTTACATTCTGGCCCATATGATTTTCCTTTCATGGTTTAATAAAGACTATAATGTGCACAATAACATCATGCTATAAAATTTCATTAAATTGGCAATCACATAATAATCACAATTAAGTAAAGAAAACTAATGTGAGTCATAGCGGTTGTATGTCATTAATCGACATAGTCCCTTCTATGTACTACAACTATAGCACTTTACTTAACATGATCCATAAATGAGAAGTACAATAATAGTCCAACCATAATGTTTCTTTAGAAACTATCCCGTTTAACATTAATCTATTTCTATAATGTATACTAAATAGAAAACAGGAAATATCAGAAACACGTAAGTGAGCTCAAAGTGTCAAATACATAAACTTAATACAATCATAATACAAACATTAATGACGTCCAATAATGCCCATCTTTTCAACATGCTCATTAAATGTTTTGGGCGGCAATCCTTTTGTTAAGGGATCTGCTATCATAAGATTGGTGCTAATGTGCTCAATTGACACTCTTTGTTTCGAACTTCTTCCTTGACAGACAAGTATTTGATCTCCATATGCTTAGCACCCTTAGAATACTTGTCGTTCTTAGAGAAGAACACTGCTGCAGAGTTATCACAATAAATTTTCAGCGGCTTGGCAATACTCGTCGACAATCACAAGCCCCGAAATAAAATTCCGCAGCCATAATCCATGAATAGTGGCCTCAAAGCATGCCACAAATTCAGCTTCCATAGTAGATGCAGCAATAACGGACTGCTTCGCACTCTTCCATGAAATTGTCCCTCCAGCTAGAAGAAACAAGTAACCAAACGTTGATTTTCTTGTATCGACACATCCGGCTAAGTCTGAATCTGAATATCCAATCACCTCGAGATGATCGGATCTTTGATAAGTGAGCATATGATTCTTCGTTCCTTGCAAGTATCTAAGAACTTTCTTTGCAGCTTTCCAATGATCTATTCCAGGATTACTTTGATACCCGCCATTCCGACAAAGAAAACCGATATCCGGTCTGTGCAAGTTTGTGCATACATTAAGCTCCCCACAACAGATGCATAAGGAATATTTTTCATTTGTTCTCGTTCCAATTCACTTTTCGGACATTGCATAAGGCTAAATTTATCACATTTCTGAATTGGAACTATTCCTGCTGAACATTTACTCATATTGAATCTCTCTAAAATTTTCTCAATGTAGGCTTTCTGAGACAATCCTAATAATCCTTGTGATCTATCACGGAATATTTCTATTCCTATCACATATGTTGCCTCTCCCATATCCTTTATTTCAAAATTCTTAGAGAGAAACTTCTTGGTTTCATGTAACAAACCAAGATCATTAGCAGCAAGCAAAATATCATCAACATACGAGAACTAGAAAAATAAACTTGCTCCCACTAATCTTCATATATATACACCGATCAACGGTGTTTTCCTTAAATCCAAATGAAGTTATGGTATCGTTAAACTTAAGATACCATTGTCGGGAAGCTTGTTTAAGTCCATATATTGATTTCTTTAATTTACATACCATGTGTTCCTTTCCTTTAACTGAAAAGCCTTCGAGTTGGTCCATATAAACCTCTTCTTCTAAATTCCCATTAAGAAAGGCGGTTTTTACATCCATTTGGTGTAACTCCAAGTCATAATGAGCTACCAAAGCCATAATGATTCTAAGTGAGTCCTTCTTAGAGACTGGTGAAAATGTCTCTTTATAGTCAATGCCTTCCTTTTGTGTAAAACCCTTTGCAACAAGTCTGGCTTTATGTCGTTCAATATTGCCTTTTGAGTCGCGTTTGGTCTTAAAGACCCATTTACACCCGACCTTTTTACAACCTTTAGGCAATTCAACAATATCCCAAACTTGATTTTGATGCATAGATTTTAACTCTTCTTCCATGGCATTAAACCATTCATTAGAATCTTCACATTCCATGGCTTGGGAAAATGAATCGATCATTTCCAATTCCTAAGTCAATTTCTGACTTGTAGATAAACCATATAGTCATCGAAATAGCCGACCTCCTTTCTCTTTGAGATCTTCTTAATGCTATTTCTTGTGACTCAGCTATTGGAGGTTCAATATTGACATCTTCATTATGGAGTGTTTGTTCATTAATTTGTTGTTCTTGATTATTGTTAGGTTGTACTATAATATCGGGAACAACAACTTTAGAAGCTTCGGGTATAGGAACTTCTACCCTTACTTCTTGAATGCAAGCATCACGCATTCTTTCACTCCCACTGATGTCACCATTCTCAATGAACCTAGCATTTCCAGATTCAACAATTCTTGTACTATGATTAGGACAATAAAATTTATACCCTTTGGATTTCTCTGCATAACCAATAAAATAACCACCGGTCGTTCTTGAATCCAATTTCCTTTCATGTGGATTGTAAATTCTTACTTCGCTTGACAACCCCAAACATGCGGGTGTCGTAAACTAGGTTTCCTTCCGTCCACGCTTCAAAAGGAGTCTTTGGAACTCGCCTTACTAGGAACCCCGTTTAATAAATACATAGAAGTCTTTAAAGCATACATCCACAAAGATAAGGGTAAAGATGAATGACTCATCATACTCCTAACCATTTCCATTAAAGTACGATTACGCCTTTCTCGCTACACCATTTTGTTGTGGTGTACCCGGCATTGTGTATTGAGCACAAATGCCATGTGTTTCGAGGAATTTAGCAAATGGACCTGGACATTGTCCCGATTCATTATACTTTCCATAATATTCACCGCCTCTATCTGATCTTATTATTTTCACCTTTCTATCTAATTGTCTCTCAACCTCTTTAATATACACTTCAAGTGCATTCACTGATTGAGACTTATCATGCAATAGATAAATGTAACCATAACGTGAAAAATCATCAATAAAGGTTATGAAATAGCTTTCCTTACCAAAAGATGGAACATCAAAAGGACCACATATGTCAGTATGTATAATTTCAAGAAGTTCTTTGCTTCTTGTGGCACCTTTCTTAGTATGCTTTGTTTGTTTACCTTTAATACAATCAATACACACTCCAAGGTCAGTAAAATCCAAATTTGGAAGAATTTCATTCTTCACTAATCTTTGCATTCTTTCCTTGGATATATGACCCAAACGTTTATGCCACAAGTAAGCAGAATTTTCATCCACCAAACTTCGTTTAGTGCCAACATTATGATGCAAGGTCATTAATGTCTCAACAAAAGTATTATCAAGTCTAAATTTGTAGAGACCATCACATAAAATTCCAGTTCCAATAAGAGTATCACTCTTAAATAAACTGAAAGATTCAGATCCAAACTTACAATAAAATCCCGCTACATCAAGTCTTGGCAAAGAAACTAAATTGCGAGAAAATGTAGGTACATAAAGGGTTCAAACAAATCCAAATAATGCCCAGTATCTAAAATCAAACGATAAGTGCCAATGCCTTCAACTGGAGCTTTGTTTCGTTCCCGTAATCACATAACTTTCATTTGGCTTTATAGTTTGGATCGTAAGAAATCCCCGCATCGTATTTGACACATGAGTGGTGGCACCAGAATCAATCCACCAAGTATTATGAGGAACTTCAGTAAAGTTTGATTCAAAACATACTAAAGCACAAGGCTTACCTTTCTTTTCGAACCAAGCCTTACATTTCAGACAATCTTTCTTCAAGTGTCCAATTTTGTTGCAAAAATGACACTTAATAAGATTGTGTTCCTTCTTGTGGATTTGAGAAGCCTTTGAAGAATCATTCAGGACGTGTAGTCCTTTCTTCTTGCTCCTTCCACCTTTCCTCTTGAAATTCTTTCGAACTTCTTGATGACTTGAGAGATGAACAGAATGAGCCTTTTGATTCTTTATCCTTGTTTCCTCTTGAACTAGCATACTGGCCAATTCATTTACATTTCACTTATCCTTTATAGTGTTGTAATTCATTTGAAATGGCCCATATTGCTCATGAGGCAAGGAATTAAGTATAAATTGTACTAAAAAGTACTCATCCACATTCATTCCCAAAGTCCTTAACTTTGCTGCTAAATTCGTCATCTCAAGTATATGCTCATGCATGGTACGCGAACCATCATATTTCATGGTGGTTAGTGTGCTCATCAATGTACCAGCAAGTGACTTATCGCCAGTTTGAGAACGCTCTTCCACAAATTTCATAAATTCCTTAGCATTGTTAGTCTTGGGAAGAGAAGTCTTTAAGTTGTTTGCAACTGTCATTCGCATGAACATTAAGCTTAATCTGCTTGATCTTTCCTAAGCTTTATGGAAAGACTTTTCATAATCGCTACTTTCATCAAAGTAATAGCAAATGGTTTCTCGGCTTGAAGTGCTAAATCAAGATCCAGGACACCTAAGTGAAATTAGACTTGTTCACTCCAATCGGAAAATTTATCCCATTGAATAAGGGAACAGACGAAGCATGCGAATGGAGTGAAACAGTACGATATCGCAAATGTGCAAGAAAATACTCATACATTAATGCTTTGAGAATATCACCTAATCAGATTCAAACTAAACTACACATGTACATCATAGTTCTCCTTTGGGCGATCCTATGATATACAAATATATATAAACCATAATGATGCTAATAACTTTTATTTGGTAATTGTAAATATTTCTTATTAAAATTTATTTGCTATCTTTGGATATACAAACAAATTTAACAAGTCATATTAATTACCAACTATCATGTTCATGAATTATAAGAAAATACTTAACCTTTGGGTTAATCCCTAAGTTCTTATAATAAATGAACTTCAATATACCCATAACTCCAATAATGATATGCAACATATCAATTTCATATATATAGCATCAATTAATCATGGGTAATTGAATAAAACAATTTACAATATTAAAAATTCAAAAGACTTCAAGGTTTGGCCACTTTGGTGACTAACAAACCATTCATAATATGAATTTTTAATATTGTAAAATATAAATATTTACCAAATTGCACACAAGGACAAAATCGTAATCAAAGCATAAGGGTAAAATCGTAAAATCATAGTTCCATAAGGGCAGAATCATAAATTTATAATCCAGGGGCAAAATGGTAAATAATCAGTAATGGCAGAATCGTAATTATAAATTAAACAGGGGCATAATTGTAAATAACCATCAAAAGAAGGGCAAAACGGTAATTAGGAGCCGCGGGAGGGGCAAAAGCGTAAAAATGCCACGCGGGGACGTCGAGCACGTGCCGAGCACGTGCCTTCGTCCTCGGCGGGCGCGTGCCCCGCACGCGCGCGTTCGGCGCGGCGCGCGTGCTTGGCACGTGCCTGGCACCGCGCGGCGCGTGCCTCGCACGCGCGCGTGCGTCCCACGCGCCCGCCAACCGCCGCATTGTTCCGCGCGTGGGATCCACGCGCCAGCGGGTTAGCGCGCGCGTGTATCCCACGCGCTCGGCGATTTCGCGCGCTTGACGACGGGCGCGTGGGATCCACGCGCCGCAACCGCACGCGCGTAGACCCACGCGCCTTCTTCCCGCGACAAAGGCGATTTTCTTCGCCATTTTTTCGTCCTTTCATCCCCTGTTTCGCTCTAAGTCTTCTATTTTCGACATTTTTTTTTTTTCTCCATGAAAACTTCCATCATTCGGATTTTCTTCGACAGAACCATCCATAACATTTTGACAACAACAAATAGTACGAACAGGATCGTTTAACGAATTATCAAACATAAATCATAATATTTCTATAAATGGAAAAATCATGAGATCATAAACCATGCTCTGATACCAACTGTTAGTTTATACATATCATACTTTGATGCGGAAATTCAAAGTAAAACAGCGATCTTTGATCTTCATGATTTTCACAAATAGATGAAGACATACCTTTCTCCATAGCGTTACACTTGTGATGATCGTTGTAGAAAATCGAAGAACTTGAACCAACAAAGAAATCCGATTTCTCTCCCTTAACCCACCAAACCTTAATGTATTCAATTGATGGAGGAGAGAATACTAAGTGCTTTTCTGTTATTGTTGTTCATTGTGGGTGGAGAGAGGACCGACTCTATTTATACATTCGTTGAAAAGGTGCCTTCCATCAAAGCGATATACCCTTTCGTTTTATTGGAGTCGCAACTTCTCATAACCAATAATTATTTTATAGCATTTCAATAATTATTAAATCATATAATAAATCATATCATGTGGGCCACAATAATTCTTACACGGCTCTGCTCTGTTATGATGCTGTCCCCACTAAATTGTGGCAACTCTTATTTCACATGATGTCGTAAGTAGCTTCGGAAGCAGTAATCCTTTTCTTCTTCTTTTGACTGGAGCAAAAATTTAGCTGTCTGGATATTTAGCTGTTGGTGAGACACGTTGCAGATATTGCTGTTTAATGATATGGTTTGCCTTCACCTGAATTATTTATCCATCCATTACACCATATATGGAATCAGATGACTAATCTATTTTACATCTTACTCCTTAATTCGATGAGTGGAAGATTGAATGTAGAACCATCGGACACATTTATCTAGGCTCAGCAGTTACCCTGAGCCAGTAGCTATTAAGACTAACAATTATACGATCTAAAAAGGATATATATCGATTCACATGACTTACCAATTTTTTTGCAGAATAACTCAAGTTATTGACAGATGAAAGTTTGATACTATCAAATGCAAGATGTTTATCATATAAATAGTAAAATAAGACAAGACATAGAAGATGGTGCAAGCAAATTTTATAAGGATTTAGCTTAAATTAAGTTTACGTCTACTCTCCCAAACTAACAATCAATAGCATGTTGAATCCACTAATAATCATATAAATAATTAGAACAATGCAAGTATTGCTTTTACCCAAAACTGAAAGATCCCACTATCAATCAACAAGTACTGTTACATCCTCAAACCACAAACGACAATAACAATAAATCTCAAAAGAGTGAAACACAAGTAGAATCATGATTTTAGAAAGCAAAAAAAAAAAAAAAATGTGACAATAGCAACATTTGTAGTTTTCCCCATTTTTCATACTTCCTTCTACATGTTTGAAGTCTCTTGTATAATCTTTAATCTCTAATTTAACTGTTGGAGAATCTCATTGGAAATGATAGACATGATTACTAGAGATTTGATTGCCCATGCAATCATATTTCCTTGGTAACAATAAGATTTTCCCTGATAAAGTAAGCTATACTTGGCAATTATCTATTCCTCTAATTGAGTGCATAAAAATAGGCAAGATTTCAGAAATCTAAATTCGAAGCTAGCTATTATTCCTTTTAACTTACAAATTTAGTCGAAGGAGTAAAGGGAGTTGCCTTTATCAACAATCCAATGAGCATCCAAGGTGCCCGTTAGCAATTTACTTACAAATCGCTATCCATTGATTTTCATAAACTTATTAGTAATCAATACTTTACTCAGTAATTCACCATATTATTGTTCCTCCAAGTCTCCACAAACTCCCGTTTCTTCTAGACTTATTCATCATTATCAAGGTTCATCCCACTTTTAAGCACCACACGAAGACGTGGGACAAACATGTAATCAAATGTAAAAGAGGAAGAATTCATATGACATGGGTCGAAGAAAAACTAAAATAATATGACGCATACGAGGAACAATTTAAATCAATAAGAAAAAGAATAAGTATCTCATTCACCCGTTACCCTTGACTAACAAATTATACCCCCATCCGAATAAATCTGAATAACGGCCGTGAGAGATGACTAAAATGAGCAACAAATTCAAATAAGAAAAAGCAAAGGCTGTTGATGAAATTTTGGAAACCTGTACGGGAAAAACTAGATGCAACTTATAGGAATAGGGAAAAATGATATGAATGCTCATTGAATTTTAATTCAATGTAAAATATCATTTATAAAATTTTAATTTGTTCAATACAATCCCTGAATTTTTTATACATATTCAATTTATTCCCCAACATATATGAAATGTTAAATATTATTCTTCTATTAATTCAAGTTAACGAAATTTACGATTTGACTCACCATCCAAAGTAAGTTCGAACAGGGACAAAACAATAATACTAAACGTAAATTATTCATGTAACATATTTAATTCAAATCACGATACAATAATCTACACTATCAAATAATATGGATATTCCTCCTTTTTTTCAAATTGAACAAATTAAATAATTAAAATTATTATTATATTTTAATCGGAATTGAATATCTCACGTGAGTAATACACGTATGACATTTTTTTTTTTCGTCCACCGTTGAAACGTATCGGTTTGGACCCAAGAAAAGCAAGAAAAAAAACGCGAGACAACCAAATCAGCCAATAAAAAAAGGAAAAAAACAAAAACCCACCTGATAATTATGATATTATCGAACCTTCCCCCACCAATACGACTTACCGCATCATCAATCAGAACGTCCGCCACCAAAACGACACAAGTCTCTCTCTCTCTCTCTCTCTATCTCTATAGAAGAAGTTGCAGAGAGGAAGCGATTGGTGGGAGGTTGAAGAAGCAAAGCAAAGCGTGATTGATTGCGCGTGTCGGGGGATGACTCCTTCGTCGCCAATGGTCGAGCTCCGCCTGCTTCACTGATCTCACACCTCCTCTTCACAAGCTCTCGGGGACCTCTCTCGCCGCCGGCGACGACGACGGATCAGAAGGACTCGGTCCATGGCCTTCGCCACTCTCGTGTCGATCGCTCTCGCCTTGTCGATCTTCGCCGTGTCGCACTCCGTGCCCTTCATCGTCTTGCATGGTAATTCGGTCCGCAACGTCGCCTCCCGTTCGACGGGCCTCGCGCGGGATTGTGACTGCTTGTGTGCTTGGAGCTTGTTGCGTGGTGGAATTGACGGGTCAAATGATGTTTTGGGTGTTGCCTATTTCGATTATTGCCGCTTGTCATGCTTGCTTTTTGGGTGGGAGAGCGACTCTCGTGGATACCTCGAGCGAATTTTGCGTCCTTGATGATTTCTAGCTCACTTGAAATAGGAAGGAAGAAGTCGAAAGCACGAAATTTGGTGTCCCTTAATTGAGTGAATCATTTGGGATGTTGGTTTCGACCTTTTGTATGTGTACACCAACTGTTATTTGGCGGATTGCTGTATGATCTGTTATCGGCAGTCTGATTCTTTAAGGGTGTAATTCGATTTTGTGTATTGTCGGCGGCTGGATAGAACGGATGGTGGTGTAACTGGAAGCAAATTCTGCTGCTTTTTAGAAGGATTTTCGAGTTTTGGTTCACTAGATTGCGTGGTTTACTCTGTTCTTGTGCCTAATCCATCTCTCTTCTCTAATGAACTTTTACACTGGTTCTGTTTCCCTTTTGAATTTTGGCAGGCATCGGAGATCAGTGCTCCAATCGAGGGGTTACACAGTTCACTAACCTTTTGAGCGAATATTCTGGTGCTGAAGGGTTTTGCATGTATGCCTGTATAATCTCTTCATATCCTTTTTTCCGTAGCCGGGTTACTTAAATTGATCTTCTCATCAATGTGATCACCTCTCTATAGTTGGTTATTTTGTACTTTGTGAGATTTATTTAGAATTCCTTTGTGCTACTTTATATGTCTTGCTCAGACTGGATTACTACGCTCTACCAAAAGATTTCAAGTATTCGCTACTTCCATAAACCAAAAGATTGTAAATTATGATTTGATATTGAAGAGAGAGCACACTTAGGTTAAGACCTGAATTTGTTTCGGAAGCTGGATGCCCTCAGGATTGCTTCCTTAGAGATACATCTATGACATTATGAGTGAGACCTTCTTCACCCAATTTACACAAGGACGTCCCTCAGAAGTGCATCTGAAGAGATTTTACGTAATAAATATCATGTCGCTACTCTCCTATGAGTATGACGAGCATGTTCATTCCATTGTGCATAATCTTTGTCCATCATAGTGTGCAATTGCTAGTCTTATTACTGACTTCTGCTCCTTTTCTGAGACAACTTACGGCTATTTTTATATCTGCAGAATTTTTATTTTTTTTTATATAGCAAAAATCATTGGTCAATTATGTCCGACTCAATATTAACTGGATTGAAGAAATTATCAGTCATTCAAACTGCATAATGATAAATGTCTGTGACACGCATAATTTCCTCACCTGTTATTATTCTTGATAAAGTCTATATTGGTGATGCTTTCCTATTCTATTCATGTCATCTTCATCCTTCTGTAAAATCTGTTTTATCAAGCCATTTTTTTTATAGATAAATTTCCTAGGAATATGGCCTCATGTTGCTTTGCTTTTCTCCTCTTGTTGTATGATGATAATTTTTTTCTGAAGGAGCTTAGTATTCTGGTTTTGCATGACTTGTTTGAACACTAGCTTCACCTGTCTAATTTTACTGCAGAGAAATTGGGGATGGAGCATGGGATTCATGGTTTATGCCTCTTGACGAGCAGGTACTGTGCAGTCTGCATTAATGTCTGCTTTATATGATCCAAATCTGCAACTTGCTACCATGTAATGTGACTTTTGTTCTGTTATTGCAGGCTGGAGTTGTTTGTGACCAGGTATTACACCTCTGTGAGATGGTCGTTGTGGCACAGCTTTCTGATTATTTCTGCTGTTAGACCTTGTATGATTTGCCAGAGTCTTTGCAGGTGAAAGAAATGAAAGAACTAAGCCAGGGTTACAACATAGTTGGTCTCTCTCAGGTGATTTCATGAAAATTTAGCTACTTTTAAAAAGGTTTTCAGCAAACATTAGTTTGGTCATCTGTTTACTATTTGAGTGAGAACCTATTCAAAAATGTAGGTCATGTTACTGAGAAGCCATACGATCATTGGTTACTGGCTAGCTGAATATACTTGACTTTTTAGCTACTACATCAAGTTACTGATAATGGCAGGATTCATGAATTTGACATGGTAGACAGGATCATGTACATTGAAGCCATCTATTGTTGTCTACAAATTCCTTTTTCTTTTTTTTTTTTGGGTTAAAGTTATTTAAGAATTTGCTACCATGGTTTTGACCATATATCAAACAAAGTCTACTCTTTGGAACCAAAGAGATAGATTAGAGTTTGGTAGTCATATTAGAATTTATTCCTTTTTTTCCTAAAATTCTTTCAAGCAGACATTTATTAAGATTGTGTTTGGGACTGATGATCAGTAACTACATTCACTGTTAATGGTTCTAATCCAATCTGCGAAACATTTTCTTACTTTTCTTTCTTTTGACAGGGAAACTTGATAGGCCGGGGTGTTATTGAGTTCTGCGATGGAGGACCCCCTGTAAGAAATAGCTTAAAAGACAACTGCTTTTGCAATCTTTGATATTACTCCTCTGTGACTCAGTATTCTGATATTTTTCTGCTTGGACTGGCGCTTTTTCCCCTCTTAAGAGCATAGATTTTTCTGCCTGATTATTCGTAGTTAAGGTTAAGTGTTCGTAATATGCTAGGCTGAAATTCAAACAAATCCTTTGCAGGACTTGGTAGTTGTTACGACAGTTGAAGTTCAGTCCTATGTATACTAGTATTTGTTGTCCTTTAATAAATGAGCTTGCTTCCATGTACAGACGCTCATCTCTATAACCGTTCGCAATTCCATGCTTCTACTTTTTTGAAAGAAAAAGGAGAGATGTGATCATTAATTCTTGTTCCTCTTGATTAAGCAGGTTAAGAATTTTATCTCCTTAGGAGGACCACATGCTGGTACTGCTTCTGTTCCTCTATGTGGTGTAAGTATTCTCATGGTATCGTTATCATGGTCATAGCAATTGTCAAAGACCTGAACCATAAGTTTTTGTCTAAAACATAAATATCGTAACATCCTTTGGGAATCAAGATGAGGGTTGCTTGCTTGTTTTTGAGATTAATTCGTCCTCTGTTGAATAATTTTCTCTTGCTTCTTCAGACCGGTCTGCTATGCATTATTGCTGACCGACTTATCAAGTCCCACATATACAGTGATTATATTCAGGTAATCCTTTGAATTTCTTCAGATCTTTTACTTTGCTTTTAATGTTCAGAACTTTGACAGTCCATAATCTAGTCCAAAGATTCTTATTCCACTCTCTTGACTTATTTCATTTGATTGTGGAGGCCTGTGATAAATATTCAAATTGATTTGATATGTGAATTGCAGGCTCATTTGGCTCCTAGTGGTTATCTCAAACTACCAAATGTGAGTGATGTCTTCTCATTGAGCATCCCTGCCCTTCAGTTGCTATTACGTAATCATCCTTAATTTTTTACCAGATTGTTGGCTGTGAACTCGCACTGCTAGTAGCCTTTTTCTTTTGACTGCAATTGTTCTGGTTATGCATTCAGATTTGGCATGGATTGGATTTAGGCTCTATTCGATTTGCAGAAAATGTGGCGTTTCTAAAAAATATTTTCTAGAAAAATAACAATATTTTCTGGTGTTAGGTTGAAATTTGAAAACGAATTATAAAATGTCTTTTGCCGTTTGGTATGAACATTTTGATTTGATTTTCCTCCATACACTCCTTTCAATAATTTCTTTTCTTTTTCTTTTTCTTTTTCTTTCTACTGTTTTCCTTTTTCTTTTATATTTTTTCTTTGCTGCCTCCGTTGATCGCTGGCACGGCAATAGCTGGCAACTGGCCAAAGGCGATCTTCGAGGATCACCAACGAGCCAGATTCCGGGGAGCTTCGAGCTTGCTGGCTTCGAAAAGGTTCGCTGATCTGGTGAGGGCCAAGGCCGGCAAGCTCGACACTCATGCTCGCCAATCTGGCAAGCGGCCAACTCGTGGTTGACGAGGCCTCAAGCTCGCTGTGGCCTGTTGCCGGCCATCGCCGTGGCTGGAGATCGGCCCAGAGAGAAGGAAATTAAAAAGAAAGAAATAATTTAAAATTCCAATTTAAAAATAAAAATAAATAAATAAATAAATAAATAAACAGAGAGGGAGCTTGCTGGGTTGACATGAAAGAGTGAGATAAGAGAGAATGAGCGAAGGAAATGTTTTCCTATACTTGAAAAGCGGAAAACATTTCCGCTATTATAGAAGACATTTTCCATTGATGGAAAATGTTTTCCTTGACTTTTGCATATTCTATGGAACAAACATCAAAAAATCCAGTAAACGTTTTCCTGAAAATTGTTTTTTGCGAAAAGACGGAAGCCTTAGTCTGATTGGTTGCTCTATCCCTAACATTCCAATGGCACAACTAATAAACCGCAACATTGATTTGAATTACAGGCTATTTCAGACTATTTGGCGAAATGTAGGTTTCTTCCGAAGCTTAACAACGAACTCCCTGATGAGAGAAATTCCACTTACAAGGAACGGTTTAGTAGCTTGGAGAACTTGGTGCTTATAATGGTGAGTTGGAATAGCTTGATCTGTTTCGTCTGTTATACCATTTATTCACATATTGAAAAGAAAAAAAAAAATTGCTTGTGTAATCTCATCATCGATGTTGCATGATCGACAGTTTGAACATGACACAGTTTTGATCCCAAAGGAAACTTCCTGGTTTGGATATTATCCGGATGGCGCATTCAATCCAATAATGTTTCCAAATGAGGTGACTTAATGCACTTGTAATTTTTGTTTGTCATTTATCGTCTCTATTCAAGCTGAAATAGCTGAAATAATTGAACTCACGACATTTTCTTCTTCTTTTCCTGCTCGAGAGCAACTCAAAATATTTTTCCCTGTGATTCAAATGCAGACACAACTTTACATGGAGGACTGGATTGGTTTGAGAAGTTTGGACGAAGCTGGGAGGGTTCACTACGTTAGCGTCCCAGGAAACCATCTCGGAATATCCAGAGGCGATATGAAAACGTATGTCGTCCCTTACTTGGAAGAACAGAAAGCAGGAACCCACGATGGGGTCGGGGACAGAGAATCAGCTGAAAAGCCACTTCTTCAGAGATTGTCATGGCCATCCTCACTCGAGAGTTTCTTCAGGGAATTGCTTGAACTCACTCAGGAGAAGCCATTAGCTTCAGATGGATACATGATATGGTAGTCACACCACCTTACGATGGTGTTAGAAAAGAAAACTGTCGTATTGCTTGTTCCATTGTATTGTAAGGGTAATTGCACTCGAAACCATTCTTGGTCGTGTGGTATCTACGGTCCTGTAATTCTTATGAGATACGAAAGGGACAGTGGAGAGGCATCTCCGGTCGTCATTACAAGATGCTTTGCTGGTATACTCGTCTCATATATAAGCTGGCCGGTCTTTTTTCTATATGTACACGAAGCAGTTGTCTCTCCCTCTCGCGTCTTCATGTCTCCCTTACCGCATTGGAAAACCAATTCACAAGTCTTCGATAGGCTCAACCGGTAAAAGGTTGGACAACCTCTTCATAAGGGCAACCTCTTCATAAGGGCAGCGCACAACTACGACACCCAAATAAAAAAGGGCAGTGCACAACAACTCTGTAAGGACTTTGGTTGCGGTACTGCCACCAACTGCAACGCCCTCACTTCGGCATAGCAAATATAAATAATTTTTAAAGCCCGAAATTTCCTTTGTCTCCAGACAAGAATAAGAAACCGTCGCAGTCCAGCAAAGTTTTAACAGCTGAGTTAATTTGGCGACTACCGAAACCCCGATATCTACTTGCTTGGAGGGAAATGCCCATAAAACATGGAAGCTCGCAAGGAAATTTCCTTTGTACATTTCTATGCGCATAAAGCTCATCTTTTCTTAGCTTCAATTCAAGAGAAACAAGTATAAACTTTACATTCAAAGGGGAGAAAAGTAGGAAAAAGAAAAGGAGATCACAACTCTTGCCTAGTGAAGCATTCCTTATTTATCGATGCATGTACCACCCAGCAGAGGAAATTTCACTTACGAGGGTAGAAAGCCGCTTTGTTTTTGTCACCATGCCGTAGTATCACTTCTTAGTAGACATGAATGTCCACACTAATGCCACTGAGATGATTACTCCCGATCGCGCGGCCACTGTCCATAACCAGCTGCTCTCCAGAAACCTTCTCCTCTGCACGACACCGTAGCCACAGGCATGATATTCTCGCTAGTGCTTTTTGACCAGCATAGCGAACCCGGTAGACAACTCTCAGATCTGCCCATATCTCCGATTTAACATCACATTCAAGAGAGGGGTCATATCCAGTAAGATCTGATTCGGTTACCACAACTACAGAGCCATCATCAAATGGCAACCGATCTTGTTGGATCTTTGCCACACTGGTTTTGAAAACTAGATCAGACAGGTGACTGCGGAGGTCAACTTTCTTCACCTTCAGATAATAGAATTGCTGAACAGCCTGCATTGCATTTCATGAATATTAGCATTTAAATAGTAGGCTACACGTGAACCTCTACTTGCTAGCTTAATCTTTTAGATGGGTGGCACTCATCCCCCTATATTCAGCATCATATCAATGCAAGATCCAGATGGCCAGGTGCTCACCTCTACAACACCCCAAAAAATAGAAAACGACCAAGTGGCGTCTTCAAAAAAAAAAAAAATTTGTTCCCAACTTTAGGATACGCCAATTGGACTACTACTATTAAGAGTGTTCAAAATTCCACCAACACCTTTATTTAAAAAATTAAGCTTACAGGTGAGCTGGCACTATAAACCACAGAGCATAAGTAGTTTTTGGGGAGCCCTGCTACATGAGCCCTTCCTTCCACATGATTGCTTTTAACTCAAAAAGATGGAATCCTACATTAGACCTACATATCAACAAGCTCTCCCAATTTGGTATAATACCTGCCACTGAGCTGTGGCTAGAAGCACTCTTGGTCTGATCGACTTCACATAGTCATATGCAGCATCAGGGGTCATATCCTTGTGTTGCACCTACAAGAAAGAGAGAGCTCAGTAAAGGCAAAAACTTCTCAACTATTTCAAGGCTTTTATATTTGGTATCCGCCTCAACCCAAAAAAAAAAATTGGGCATACACACCAGGTAGCATATCACGATGGTTGTACTACGGCCCCGGCCAGCTTTACAGTGAACATATGTAGTTCTTCCGCATGATGCATTTTCTACAACAGATAGCATCAAGAAAAACATGACTAATTAATTCTTATTTGACAAGAAAAGAGCAAATTAGAATCAAAAGACAAGGCCTTCATATGCATCAAAGAAAATTTTTATTCACGTTTCCTCCTGAAGAGCTCAAAATCTTCAATCTACTTTATTGATATTATCCCTAGAAATCCAACAAAATACATAGTCAATAGCTTTGTTTTACAAATTACAAATGGTACACCTCATACATTTAGCATACAAACTTTATTCCAACATCCGTTGTTGCAGCGGTACAGCAAACAGGCATAATATGTCTCAATAAATGCTTACTGTGAATAAACTCTACAGCTTGGCATATAGAGTGCAGGGACGGAGCAAAGCAATAGTCTCTTGTGGGAATCACCAGATGATTGATGCCATACGCCTATGAAAAGGAAAATTCAAGATGGTATTATTGCCACAATACTATTTTGCAGAAAACCGAAAAACAGAAAGAAGATCTTTCAATATATGAATGACATTAAAAGGACTTAGCCACTGCTCTTAGGATTCCCAGCAGATAAGGAAGCCACAGCAAGTATGCAAAAGTCATACTCACCTTATAGAGCGCTGTTGGAACCAAAGTTTCATATGGCTCGTTCAAAGTAACCACGCCATCGACACCAAGCTTTTTTAGGCATGGAACATCAGAAGGAAACGGAACGGCACCCAACAGTATAAACTGAAAACAAGAAGATGTGAATGACCGAGAAAAGAATTACTTGAGCCTGATAAAGACAACTCTTATGTATAATCAATCCATCCAGAAATGGAGCCTTCCAGATCAATTCTTTTCTTGATAATATAGGCACAAAACAAAAGGAAACTGATCTACTCTTTGATAAAAAAATTTCTCTAACAGATTCAGAAAACTATCGCAGCCAAATAACAATCTCAATAGCATTAAGCAAACGCGCTGATCAACCTTTCATCGACCTTAGGATATGCTCTAAACAGCAAATGATGAAGTAAACCATTGTACAGTCGACTTTATCCATGATTGTTCAGCAGAATCGCCATTCCGCAATCAATTTTTTTTATAAAACACACTATGCACAAGATAGCTAGCACAACCTAAGCCACTACATCAATTTTTTATTTATTTTTTAAAGTTGTTCACAGCTTAAACAGTCACTGCTGTCAACTTGCGGATAACAAGAAAATAAACCGCCCAGAAGAGCAATACTGCAGAAAAAAATATTTTAACCATGGTAGCAACGTGCATAGCGCAGAAGCTAAAACGAAATCGCCGATCAAGCAAAAACAGAAGATCCAAAAGTCAACAATTAAACTTTATACCTCACCGATGCGGTCCCACCACCTGAACTCAACCTGGATCCGGTTCCTCACGACGTTGTAAAGCAGCGTCGGGTAGAACAGAGCGCGAGCGCCAGCTCCGATCACCGCTCTCTTCACATGAATCGGCACGACGCTCTCCTCTCCATTCCCCAGCACAATCTCCCCGTCGGCGCGCGGCCCCTCCTCCTCCACTCCACGACCAACGCCGGCACCGGCCCCCACCTCCCCCTCCTCCTCCTCCTCCTCCTTCCTCGAATTCCTCAATATGCATATCCCCCGAAATCAACAGACCCAATCAAATCGGGGAAAAGAAACAAAAAAAAATCTCCCCCCAACACCGACCGGAACCGAAATCTACCGCTACACGAAATCAAACCAAAAAAAAAATAATAATAATTCAACGCGAGCGAATCTCTATCCCGATCCAACCTAGGTCAACCGTCGGAGAGACGACAGGGATTACGCGAAGGAGGGAGCGGTCGAGCATCCAGCGACGGATGATTCTTACAGCGGCGATTCCTCCGGGAGACGACCACGAGCATGACGTCCCGAAGGGCGGAAAGAGGATCGGGACCGATCGAGGACGACGATCACGAGGCAAGCAGGAGGCCGATCGAAGCTCGTCGAAGGGACGCGATCGGCTACAGGACGAGGTCGAAGATCCGCGACGATCCGATCGAATTTCCTTCCTCCTTCTTCCTTCTTCTTCTTCGTTCTTCGTTCTTCGTTCTTGCTTTCGAGCTTTTTCTTTCGGTCGATTTTACCTTGAATGATGGGCAAACGAGAGAGGAGAGAGAATAACGCGGATGCTACTCCATCCCCCACCCGGTTTGTGCTTCCCAACAACTTTCTAGAGAGAGAAACAGAGGCCTAGAGAGATGGAGGGGGTACGGATAACGTGACCGACGGGTCAGGAAGGTTGTGGCGAGTAGATGCCACGTGGGAAGCAGCTGTGGGATGATGATGCTTGGAGTGGGGCCCCCCGCCTGGGAATTTTTAATTTTACGGGGGCACGCGTAGTACTTTTTCCTCTCTTTTTTTAATTTTCATGCGTAGTGCCTGGCGGGGTGATTGTCCTTTTTTCGCTCCACTAATTGTCCTTTTTTTTTCCCTTCTTATTTTTTCTTAAATAATAATATTTATATCTTCAACAAACTTTAAATTTGTGCATACGTGATAATTTTATCCTAAATTAATTTTTTTGACAATCAAACATTTCAAATCAGTAAGGCCATGACATATTTACCTTAAATTAATTTTTTAACCATTAAAAATCACAAGTTGAGACACTTGTGATAATTTTATCCCGAATTAAAAAAATTTATCCCGAATTAATTTTTTCACCAAAAATCCTATATTGATGCACTTATGATAAATTTATATTCCGTTAATTTCCGTCAAATTTAAAAGTTAAATTTGATATAACGAAAAATCCTGAATTAGTACACATTTAACAAATTTAATAGTACTTAATACACATGTGGTAAATTTGTATTAACCTTATGGATTTTGACGTGAACTTGCCACACCACAATAACATATCACTATGCATCATTCACATTAGCAAATTTAATAGTAGAATTTAATGAAATCTAATAAAAGATATGTCTCGTATGATTATTAAAAATTCATGGACTATTTTATATATTGTTGTTTGTATGGCATAAGAAATACATTGTGAATAGTCCACCTCAAAATTTAACTATCCAAAAAACAAAATGCTACAAGATAGGCATTGATGGATCAACACTAATTTGATTCTTTAGATCCGATCAGCACTAATTAGATTCTTTCAAAATTTTGCCAAGATAAACATACTTCATATGCCTACAAAAGGTGTTATTTTCATTTTTTGAGGGAAGATTTTACTAGGGTTTGATTCAGGATCGATCAAACTTCATGCTTCTTTTTAGCATAATTTAGCATAATTCACAATTTTTTCCGAATTTTGCAACATCTTTGTTCCATGCAACAAAGTCCATTTTTCGACTTGGATTTTATCTGGGGACAGTAATCCGAAAACCCTAATTAGAACTCACCTAACTATAAAAAGGGAAATAAAAGTTTATAATGGATCCACAAAGAATTAAACATCGAGGTAAATATATTTCTTACGTATATTTGACGTCACCCCCCACGCAAGAACTAAAAAGCACGCGTGCGACCTGAATTTGTTAATTTCCCAATTAACCCACAATTGTTCACCCATCGATTTCTCCTGCCACCGTCCCACTATCTATGTACGAATCTCCGCTTATCCCATCAATCCAATCAATTACTTTATTGATTCAGAAATAGACCGGTTATTTTAATGGGTTAATAGTTAATACGATAAAAAAATCTCAAATTATATCTATTTATTATATAATTATTTCAAAAATTGTTATGTCATTAAAAATTTTAAATTTATTTATAATAATAAATTAAAGTTTGAATTTTTTCGCGACACAAAAATATTTTGAGGCATTTATAAATGTGGTTTGAATTTCTTTTGTGATATTTACCTTATTTTAAATTATTAAAAATGGAAATATCCCCATTCCGAATTCCAATATATTCTCTAAAAAGTATCTGAAATCACCCAATTTATATCAGCCACGTCTCTTTTTTTCCTAGCACGTCCTAGCATCTTCAGAAGGAATAAAGAGGAATATGCTTGGAACAGGACAAAGCGCACATCGACCAAGAGAAAAGCGAAGGGCATTCTGGACTTGCAGAGAACACAGGAACGCGGAATTGACCACTCTGATTCTGGATATGCCATCAGGTTGCATACAAATAAAGAAGCATATCCTCTCTAGCAGGACCGCCAAGGGACCATCCGGAGGGACCAGGCTCGATGTGCGTCACTTTCCCGTGGTTTTTTTCTATCGAAACTCCGACATAGATTGGTCTTATATAAAATTATCGAATGATCGAGCTGGAGATTTTACTTGTGGAACCATAGGTGTAGGAAAGTGGTCCAATTGTCTACTACCATTCTCTGGCTACTTCCGTTAAAGTTTCTAAAGGTGCCTACTTTGGTGTGATCTGTGCAACATCTATAGAGCCGCCTGTTTCTTCACAGCCAAGAATGAACAGAGTAACTTATGCATCAAAGGCAAAGGCAAATCGTCAATGGGAAAAATTCATGCTTCGAAGTTCAACTGGGGTTCTTCCAACATGAAAGGGGAAGGTGAGGGGTTCGAATCCCCACCTTCTCAGGGTTGAGATGGGGACGAATTAGTTTCAGGAGTGGATTTCGACTCCCACACCCTACAACGGCATACGTACAAAAGTTTCCAAGAGTGGGAGTTAGAATAGGAATAGAGTAGAATCGACAAAAAAAAAAGTTCAAGTTTAAATCACCAAAGTGAATGTAGAGACAGAGCATGTAGTAAGCAAAAATGGGTCATTGATGTATTGTTACAACAACCCCACTAAACATCCCTTTCAGCTGTAGCTATCGAGCTACTTTTCATAGTGTCAAACATCCACTCAATGGATGAACGGTTGCAAATTTGGGTTAAGACCAGTGACACTCAAACCACTACTTTCATCTACCAAACAATGAGCAAAAAAGATGCTGGAATCAACAGGCGCAAGGATCCAATCAGATGGACAATCGTCCTGAATCGTCATGCATGAGCTGTCCAAGGAGTTTCAAAGTGAGCGGAAATTTCCTCTACGGGGGACACGATCCACGGAGGATGAGAATTCCTGCATGGAAAACGGAATTGAAGCACTAAATGAATATCATGCGTACAGAATGAATTTCTCGGCAAGAAAGGATCAAAGGGCGAGAGAAATAATCAAGTCCGCAAGAGAATACATGTCCCTGTTAGCTAACAAAAGCTGCTTGCATAGTTTCAATTGGCTCCAAGAATTGAAAAGCAACAGATTGAATATCTAGGATCTTATAGTATTGTAATGAGTTAGATGAGTGAATTTGATTTTTAATTGAGTTAGATGGGTCGCAATATATCCGATACCCTTATTACAAAAACTCATGATAAGACGTTCGGAGGGTATAACTAAATACTGAACCGGCAAGAAAACAAAGAAACGAACCACGAAAGCCTTCTCTGCACAATTAAAGAATCAGCACAAATCCTATATGGTCCTCGGAATCATCCATAACAAGTTGTTATCAGGGGCGCAATCCATGTCCGACGCATTGAAATCAGCAAAAAAGGATGTGAAAGGTATAAATATTTTTCCATCATATATAGCAGTAAAAATTTCAGGCTAGTTACAGCCTAGAGGTACTTCATTTGATTTACAACCAAAAAAGAAACAGCGCTCCTCTGTTGAGTACAAACTAAGCAACACTAAACCAGATATTTCTGCAAGTGTTTAGCTATCAGTACAAAAACATGGCCTGTTTCAATATGAAGCAGCATGATGGCATGATTGCTAGCAGCATGATGACATGATTATTGAGTGGACCAAGGCAAGGGCTAGCTTCCAATCAAAATAGCCCCATCCTGAAGTGCGAGGACAAGCGACCAGCAACCTTAACCTCTAAGATAAGATCATTAAATTAAGTATCACTCTGAAGCCAGCAAGAGGAGTCAACTTCAATGAGGTTGAGTGGGTGCTCGGTGTTACTTTTGCTTTCCATTTTCATTTTCATTTTTTTTAACGTATAAAATTTGAAATAGGACTTTTGTTTAATGGTGCACACCCATAGGCAAAATCAGTTTAAGTCACCTTAAAATTTTTCACAACTTTTCAAATTTTATATTTATGTTTTTGGCTTTGGCAAGACATTCAAACCAGCTTTCTGGTTTCAAAAACCACAACAAACGATGCCTTGAAATTGTGAACATCTAGGATCTTATAGTATTGTAATGAGTTAGATGAGTGAATTCGATTTTTGATTGAGTCAGATGGGTCGCAAAATATCTGATACCCTTATTACAAAACTCATGATAAGATGTTTGGAGGGTATTAATAAATCTTGAACCAGCAAGAAAACAAAGCCACAAACCACGAAAGCCTTCACTGCACAATTAAGAATTGGCACAAATCCTATATGGTCCGCAGGATCATCCATGTCGGAAGCATCATAGTCAGCAAAAAAGGATGCGAAAGCTACAAATATTTTTCCATCATAAATAGCAGTAAAAATTTCAGGCTAACATAGCCTAGAGGTGTTTCATTTGATTTTCCACCAAAAAAGAAACAGTGCTCCTTTGTTGAGTACAAACGAAGCAACACTAAACCAGATATTTCTCCAAGCGTTTAGCTATCAGTACAAAAACATGGCCTGTTTCAATTTGAAGCAGCATGATGACATGATTACTAGCAGCATGATGACATGATTACCGAGTGGACCAAGGCAAGGGCAATCAAGTTCCAATCAAAATAGCCCCATCCTGAAGTACAAGGACAACCGACCAGCAACCTTAATCTCCAAGATAAATTCATTAATCAAGCATCACTCTGACGCCTGCAAGAGGAGTCCACTCCAATGAGGTTGAGTGGATCCTCAGTGTTACTTTTGCTTTCCATTTTCCTTTTTGTTTTAACCATATAAAGTTTGAAATAGGACCTTTGTTTAATGGTATGACCTGTAGGCAACATCATTTTAAGTCACCTAAAATTTTTTCACTACTTTTCAATTTTCATCTTTATGTTTTTGGCTTTGGCGAGAAATTCAAACCAGGCTATTGGTTTTGAAAACCCCAACAAACAATGCCTTGAAATTTTGTTGTCTGTATCCCATAGAATACCATAAACTGGGTATCCCATAAAATACAATAAACTGGGTAATATCAGGTGCAAATACTTATCTAGCTCCAAGAATAGATCGCAACTCATAAACTACAGCAGTATCCTAGAAAAAGAATGCATCTAGGTACTGGACCATTAACATCTACAGGAAACAACATAGGATCCAAAATTAAGATATCGGTCGTCATATACGCGTCTAATATGTTTTTGCAAAACCAAAGGCCAGAAGAGAATTTTCAGCTCTAGCTCACAAAGATAACCCCAGCAATAAGAAAATTGCTACAGAACAGGAAAAACTTTCTCAGTTTATTAGCAAGCTGATGTGCAGGAAAACCACTTTCAAATTCCAGGTGTTTTTCTCATCTTTCTTAACCCGTTCACAACCCACCTACATCAAATAGCAACTTCAAGAGGCGCTTTTAAACCTCTTAAGATTCAGCATAAACCTCATCAGGGAATACATCCCTCCACCTTGCATATACCAAACCATACACCTCCAAGCAAGATAAACTCTTATTCATGATTAGCGACAATCACACCAGTTCCCCACCCAAAGCAAAAACACACAAAAAAAAAATAATAATAATTAATAAGAAGTTAACCAAAATAGTGCAAGCTTGGTAAATTCTCCAAGGATTCAAGGAAAGAAATCACCATACCAGCAGTTGAGTCAAGAAAAGTTGCAATTGGCCGATACTTGAACTCTGAAAGGTTCAAGAGCGTTTGCTCCGGAATACTCAGAAAGAAGGCTGATAAGTAACAGGCAGAACCATCATCAATAGGAGCTTGAACTGCCCGGAAGCATAAACATATGAAAGGAATGTTACAATAGTCAGTTCCATGGTTTGCAAACATCCTGGACTTTTCAATCCCATTCTATGCACGATTAGACAGCTGGTCGCCTAGTCCTTGTGCACCTTCGTAACAAGCAATCTAATTTAGCATTTAATATGCTGGACTTCCTGTTCTGCAAGATCACCTTAATCTCTCACTCAAGAGAGACACAAGCTCATTGTCACCACATTTCTTCAGATGTTTGACTACGTCATCAGCATATAAAGCTTGCAGGCGTACACCTTTGTCAAGCATTGTCCTCATAACCTTGGCAGCCTCAATCATATGGTTATGCAGACAAAGCCGGTGTAAAAGAACAGAATACACATCAGAATCAATTGAAAGCAAGCAACCCATTTTCTCAATCTCATCAAAAAATTGAAATCCGTCCAACACCCTCCCCTCAGTACAAAGCTCCTTTATGATAAGGCTGGAAGCCAAACCATCAGGTTTCAACCCACAATCCAACAACCTTTTAAAAAGCATTACTGCCTTTTCGAAAAATTTATATCTCATCAAAGACACCACCATTGAACTATAACACTCCCCATTTGGAACAAAACCTTCTGAGACAACTTTATCAATCAACTTATAAGCCTCCTCCAATTGGCCTTTCTTGCAAAGGCCCTCAAGTAAAGCAGCGACTGTAACTCTATTAGGGGCACAACCACAAGCTATCATTCTGTCCAATATTCCCAGTGCCTCCTTCGTCAAACCATGGTTACAAAAGCTCTGAATAACTGAAGTATAAGTAACCACATTCGGACTACAATGACCGCCATCTTTCTCCATCTCCGTCAACAATTCCATTGTCCTATCCATATTCCCATTCCTACACACACCATCAAGAAGAGCCGAGTAAACCACCACATTCGGCACACAGCCATGTCCCCTCATAAACTTGATCAGCTGGTAAGCATTTTCCAACCTACCCACATTGCAAAACCCTTTAACCATCTCCACAAAGGTGATCATATCAGGGTACAGGCCGACCTCGCTCATCTCTCTCATCAATTTCTCTGCACTATCCATATCCTCCTTTTGACAGAACAACCTAATAACAATATTGTAAGCCGTCGTATCGGCCCTCAGATTGAATTCGGGCATCTTTCTGAGCACCCATAAGGCTTCCTCAGCAAGCTTGGCTTCCTTGCACAAATTCAAAACGACCTTAACCGCCTTGACACTAAGTGGACACTCCTCAACACCGTAAGACTCGATAACATACCGAATGACTTGCGGGTTTCGTCTAATTTCAAAGATTTCGCAAGCTTTAGCATACATGTAAGAGCTGTGCCGGTAACCCGGCTGGAGACCAGACCACACGAAGAACCTGAGACCCAAAAGAGATTGTTCAGCGGAGCACCTGGTCAACACTTCACCGACGCACGAAGGGTCGAGATGGGCTCGGACGGCGGCGAGGGAATTCTCGATGTTGCCCCCATTTTGCCGAACGCGAGAGTAAAATTTCTCGGCGGCGGAGGCTGCGGACGGCTGCAAGGTCGAAAATTTGCGGACTCCGGAGGTGATCGAGACCGAAATCATGCGAGCAACGGACGAGCGGGACATGGGTTGCGGAAAAAGAAAAAAAAAAAAGGTTGGAGGTATTCCCCGCGGCCGCGGCCGGGGCCGGCGAGGCGACGGTGGCGGATCGATTGGGGTTCAAGATGCAACCTTTCGCTCGTCTGGTGCTCGCGATAGGTGGCGGAGAAGCGCGGGTTCCTTGGCTTTTGATCCTAAGGTCGCTCCCTCCTCCGCCGGTGGCCGGGCATGCGGCTGAATTTCGAGATCGCGTGCGGCCGGCGGCGGCTTCCGACCGTGTTTTCCGCGTTCAGCTCCGCTTCTTAGAGCTCTGATACCAGCCTTACCAGGCGACGCCGAGGCCGCGAAAAGCAACGGTTATTGCTTCGTTACGAGCCCGTGCAGGCCCACGGGCCTCGTGGGCCGTGCCGGACCGGCTCGACGTGGCCCATGGCGCATGGTCGGGCCAGCCCAGCACGTTCCCCAGCCCGATCCCTCGTCGCCCGCCGTCGCTGCCGCCGTCCTTATCTGAAAGTGAGTGACCTCGGATGATATAAGGACATAAATTAAGATTTTTTCTTTCGGATCACTTTTTCTTTTAGGTTCAATTTAGATGGCAATGTTCCATCTCACCCGCCATCGATCTCCATAACGTGGGTTTATGTTAACAGAATTCATCGATCTTCAAAACAATAAACTTTTATAAACATTTTCGTCCATGCTCTTTATGAGTGAAAACCAATTACCATGAATTTTATTTCTTCTCATGCCTTCTTTGAACATAGGACTATTGCTAAGCCCGGTCGATCCGCAAGTTGGGCCTTCCACCTAGTTCGCTTTGCGGCATTACTTCGCTCTCGAGGTTTTTTCTTTGTTTTACGGTGCGACCAAATTTTTTCCTTTTTTAATTTGGGAAGTCTCTTATTTTACTGACATCTTTTATCTTGTATCTTAGTATATAAGCGGTTTTTGAATTTCTCTTGCAAATTTCATTTTGGGCCGGTAGTTTTGACGTGCGCGTTCAATCCAATGGAGTTAGTCGTGTTCAGCTTAGCTTATATTTGGAGGCCAAATGTTCACATCATGATTTTTGCCCACGAAAACTTAGGATAATCAAGACAACCGAAATTATAGTTTACAGCAACTACTCCCACACAAGAACTTTCAATGCAATCCCTAAATCGAAAATACTTTAACACTTAACGGAGAGATTAATTTTTACAATGTGCAGAGCAAGTGTATTAGTAATTTAAAATTATTCTTATTAAACTTGCTCAATTAAAGATAAATGAATACGAACTATTTTTGTAGTGATGGGAGACAAATACGATGATGGAAGGGAAGGGATAAGGTGAAGAAGGGGAGGGTGGTGGTGGCGGGCCCAATAGATAGGGGAAGGAACAGCTGCCCCTCCAAAGGTGAAAAACATATCACCACTCGATGCGACAAATCATGGCCGAATTGCACCGGTGGATCCTCTTCATTTTTCCCATATTGGAAATCGTTTCTCTTCATCTTTTTAATATCTAGAAAAACAAAATAGAAAAGGATTAAAGAATTAAAAGATTTGACTGACCCGAACCTCCCCAACGTTGTCGTCCCGCGGTTCTCCATCAAAAGCCGAGAAAAAGAAGAAGGAAAAAGAGAGAGAAAGGAAAGAAGGGGAGGGCGGGGCGGTATTGTGTGGCTGCGATTCCCGGAGATGGCGATGGAGGTTGGCGAATTCGTGGGGGACTTGTTATGGTTTCTAAGTGCGCCACGATGCTCAAGAAAGAAACTAGATATTCGACCAACCCACCCCCTCGCTGTGGCTAAGTGGTAATGACCATTATCTGACTTTCGGATTTGGTGAATTAGTAAGGATGGTTTGGGAATGCTGGGACAAGGACGAGGATGGCACGTCATGTCCCTCTCTCATCCAGATTTTGCCCCATTGCAATGTATTTTTTTTTTTTTTTTACACCATCATTGTTTGTCTTGTAAATTTACTTGGAATATGTCATGATATATTATAGCTTATTTTACGCATTTTACTTCAGGTAATGAGACCAATGATGCTCTTGTGGAAATTTCTTCCCAAATCTAAAATGAGTTCATATCAGTCAACTTAAACCTTGCCTAATGACCTACCGTCTCATACTCTGGACGGGGAAGTACGGAGTTCAATCTCTATCTCTTCGGCTTGAAGAGGGGGATCCGCCAGCAAAAGCTAGCAATTGCAAAATTAATAAATAAAATAGGTAATGTTATGATTGATTTTTCTATGTTTACCCGCAAATTAAAATCGTCATTCCACCGTTTTTTTTTTTCAAAAGTGTTTCTCTACTTTTTAAAAAATATCGAGCATTCGTTAGGTCACAATTTTTCTTCCAATGGTCAATTTTTGCTCACATAGGTTATTAGACTAGTGACCCGAACACAGCTATACGCATGTCATTCTATAACTCGCTCAATTTACGTAAACACACTACATTGGAGTCACATTAAGCAACATAGAAAGATAATAAGAGAGAGAGATGGGTCCATTAGGACGTCCATGGAGCTCAAGCTCTAAGCTCACGGCCACCAGGGACGTTTAAGCTCAAGCTTTCCGATGTCATGGCTACTCGAACTCGTGACCTTGGTCGCTCGATGTGAGCTTGCGGCAGTCGTAGCAACTTGACTTTCAGCTCGCTATCATGGCCGCAGGATCATTTCAAGCCACGAAATTTGAGGCCACGCCCACTCGAGTTTCGAGTTAGCGGCCAGGGCCACTCAATTGGTGCTTGTGAGGGGGTACTGATGATAGTTTTCGCCTTGCCGTGGTTGTTAATTTTTGTGAGTTTTTGATTTAGTATGATTTAAGGAAGAAGAATAATCTGAAGGGAGAGGGAGAGGGAGTCAATATCTGAAAAAAGAAAAAAAAATACACATTTACAAATAAAAGGAAACAAAAATTCAGGCCAGAAAATAGTTAACGCCAAGTCGGCAAATTTCATCGCCGGACCTAAGTAAGGACGATTAATGGCACTTTTTTTCTTAAGTAAGGGATGGTTTTGAAGCAAAAAAGGGGGACTGACTTTGTTTTCGGTAGACCCGTCAAATGGGTGGGTCGGGTCGGGTTTGGGTCGGTCGAAAATGGGTCCGACCCATATTTGACCAATTTAACCCGTTTTAACCAATATTCATGTAGTGCAAATCAAGTGACCCATATCCGACCCATATCCGACCCGACCCGTATTGCTAAAACTTATTAATATTTTAGGAAAACCCACTTCTACTATATACTAATTGGATTAAAACTTCAAAATAAAATAAAAAAAGTTAAAAGAAAAACCTATAAATTGAAATATTTATAAAGAATTAGACTATGCACATGCATAGTGAACATACCATTGAATAACTAAAAAACTGTAACGTGAAAAAATTTTAACTAAACCTAAAAAAGCTCATTTTTATGATTTTTTTTATTAAAAAAAGTATTGTTAAAATATTTTTATGCAAAACAATTTTTTTAACAATTTTTATGCAATACAAATTTAATGAAAATTTTTTGTAATTCTTTTCAAAATATTAAAAAAATCGAATTTTTTATTTTTCATTTTTTTAAATATAATTTTTATAATTTTTATTTTTTAAGATATAATTTTTATTTTTTTAATAATTATTTTTTCTCTTTTTCTCTTTTCTGTTTTCTTCTTCTTCGGCCGACCGCCGGCACGACGACGACCGGCGACCGGCCACGAGCATGATCGAGCTCGCCGACGTCGCGCGAGGCTCGATCTCGTCGATCCGACAAGGCCAACGCACCACCCGACGTTGGCAAGCTCGAGTCTTTCCGGTCGTCGACGAGGTCAAGCCTCGCCGACGCCGGCGAGCTCGAGCCTCGCCCGGCTGGCTATCGCCCCCGCCGACCATCGGCTAAGGAAGGAAGAAAAAGAAAAAAAAAACAATTGAAATATGAAAAATAATTATAATTTCAATTTTTTATAAAATTAAAGAAGGCCATGGCTCATGGGTTCAAAGTGGGTTTTCTAATAACCCATTTAGACCCATTTCTTTTTGTGCTCTACTTTCTCAAACCCATATTTAACTTTCACTTGACTCATATATGATCCATTTTGCCAGCTCTACATCTCATTTCGTCGGTTAATTTAATGGGTTATTTTGGATGGCCACGAAATCTTCCTAACGAGTCTTACTTAAATATTTTGTAGAAACAAAAAAATAGTATTTATCTAAAATCTGCAAAAAAATTGAGGATTTCTTCAAATATCTATTTATATTGGCTTTAAGATCCGTCAGCTAGGTCAATATTTTCTTTAAACATCGCAAGTGAAAACATACACTCTAATTCTCGAATAGATGGTATTCGATTAATTCAAATTATCAAGAAGTGATTCGGCATCCATATCTGATCAATTGGAATATACGCAATAATAGTTTCCACGATTGAGATTTCTCCTTAGAAACAAAGGGATATCAATTTGCTAGAGATGGTATTTCGTTTTGAGGAGTATACGATGAAGACAAGTAATTAAATTAGAATGCAAGATTTCTCAAATCTTAATAAATAAATATACATATACATATATATATGTATATATATATATATAGATATATATATATATATTCCTATCTCATCATGATTAATCAATTATGCACTTTTAACTCCCTCCCATCTCCAAAGTATCATGCATTTTACGCTAAGGAGTGATCCATTTTTTAAGGCAAGTCCTTGGTTAATGTTATAGGATTTCATAAATAGCATGTACTATTAAAGTCCATTTTGTAATTATTCTATTCTCGAAAATATTTTTTGCTTATAAATGATTCTTTTTTATTGTGATTCTTTAACGAATTTATAAACATTTAAAAGCATATGATAATTTATATTCCAGAATAAAAATGCTTTTTATACAACCCTTAAATTTTTTTGACTTAAAATTTCTTTTAATTTTTTAATATTTTTATTATATTTTTCTCTCTTTCTTTTCTTTTTTTTTTCTTTTTCTTTCCCTCTTCTTCTTCTCTAGCCGATTGCCGACCACGACAATGGTTAGTGACTAGCTGGGTGAGGTCCGATGACCTTGTTGGGCGAGCTCGCCTGGCCACCGGCAAGGCTCAACAACCTCGTCCAAATCAATCACCAAAGCATCGTCGTAGCCGGCAACTAACAATGAGGAAGATGAAGAGAAAAAGAAAGAAAACAGAAAAAACAGAAAATGGTTTGCCTTGATTCTAGAGTTGTTCCCGAGAATAAAGGAGCAACTTTTTTTTTACTTCTTAATTTTGTTTCAAATATATTCCCAGGAACAAAAAAGTTACTAAATTGATCTATGTTCTTCTTCTTTTTTTAATTCTGGGGAACAAAAAAATAGAATCAAGCACTATTAGATACATTAACAAACAAGCCCTTAGAATAGTTAGAATTCAATGTGCACAACAAGCTGTTGATGATATTTCTTACTTGAATTACCTACGTACGAATTGAACTCGTGGCAGGTTATGTATGAAATTGTTCTTTTCCATTTTTAACATGTACTTAAATCTTAAATGTGGGACTTTGTTTGGTCATCTGGATTTGGATTATAATAGAATATGATAGGATAAAAGGGGATTTGAAATCCTCTAAATATTCTATGGATTATAAAAATATCCAATCAAAAGTTTGGTACATTTTAAAATAGGATTGAAAATCTTTAAATTACTTCTTTTAAAAAACAAAATCTCATCTTCAATGGGGTCCTTGTGTACGTGAGGACTCAAACCCTCTCAAACACCATCGTCAATAAGAGGTTGACAAATTAATCTCTTCCATTATACACAATTATACACAATTATGAACTAAAGGCGAGTCTGACCTCTCCCTTTGCATTTCATCGAACACTTAATGAACATTTAGTTCAAAGTTGACCAAGAAAGAGATCGTGGTACAATGGAGGCCGAGAATGAGTAATCAGATGTGAAGTAGAGAGAGGAATCGAGAAGCTGGAAAAGCGATTGAAAAGAGAGGAAAAGTTGGAAAACCAATCGAGAAAGAGGGAGAACCATGAATGAAATGGTCAGCCCTAGCCTTCCAATTGAGCCATGAGCAAGGGCACTGGCGAGAATACTCAAGGTCGTCAAAGTGAGGAACCGTTATAGTGGATAGTCACTAGAGTGGTGGTGGGGTGTTGCCAATCAAAAATGCTGAGGACTATGAGTTTGACTTGAGGTGAGGTTTTCCTGATAAGTAGGCATCGTTATGTTTTAAAATTTTGTACCCAATCTTGGTTTATCCCACCCTTACGCCAAATGTCTACCAATGTATCTAAGCTTATCCGGTCCAAAGAACATCACCAGATAATTTATCAGGACTCAAATACAAACCACCAAACACTATAGGAGAAAAATGTAGGTCAAGAAACCAAAGAGAAGATTGATTGGTCAACAAATATTCCTTCTTTCGTGCTTTCTTTGATTCACACTCCATTTGATAAATCGAAATAAAATATCTCTACTTTAAAGAAATTCCATTTGAATAATTGCGAGGATTAGAACATGTACATCTATACGCTCCTGCGCACCGAGCGGGCACATGACTAGCATGGAAAAAGGAATTGAAGATAATATCTTGTCGTAACAAAAAGGTATTTCTATCAAAACTCCATATGATCCGAGACGTAACCCTTCAAGGCTCCGATTGATCAGCTTATAAAGGAGATCATAACCTTTTCTCGCCGTCTTATCACATGCACACGCAATTCATACGTGTAAAATCCACCAGGACTGACGAGGCATTCCAAAAAGATTTAAAAGCAATTCGGCGGCAAGTACAAGTTATCCGAATTGTATCATACTTTAGAAAAGCAATATCTCGAAAAATTCATATCGATAACGACACTTATATCAATCAAAAATTCTAACCAATCGATTTAATTGAGAGCTTGTTTTCCTTCCAAAAAACGAACACGACTTCCATTTTTACCATGTAAACCCATCTTACTGCTAAATCTGTCCAACAAATGAATTAGATCGGGTTATAAATTATCTGACCCAAATGGATTTATGATTCCGTTTGATGGGTCTATTTATCGCATCTATACGTACTCATACGTTCTTCGAGCATAATCAACGCTTGGTCTTTCATACGGATGGGGAGTTGATTAGCGGTGGGGGGATTTGGGAAAAGGGGTGGTTTAAAAGAATAATTAAATGATGGAAAATGGGGGATGGAATCCGATCCGTTGTGTCAACGAGTCTTTCTGACGCACCGCTTTCGGCCACAAATTTGCTTTGGCAAAAGCGCAGATACCTTATCATCCAGCCTAAGCTGATGGCATTCCAGCACAGCAAATAAACATGATTAAGGTAACATTAGTCGCGAAAATGATCGACTCATGCATTGTCTTAACTGTCTTAACTGTCGATTGACTTAGTTTAGCGGTTGAACGAGAGAATCCGTGCATGTGTATGGATAAGGTGTGCGACGGGGGTTCAATTTGTCACACTGCTTGAAAACAATTTCATATCGTGGGGATAATTATTCGAGTTTTTGGTTCGTATTTTATCCAATTCGCAAAAGCGACGTGGAACTCGACCCAGAATTTATTTATTTATTTATTTATTTAAAATGAGGTTGGTGCTGAAACAATAAAATAACATTAAAATAAAAATGTCCTACTTACTTCAGCACTTGCCGCACCTAATTGTCCATGTTGACGTGTGATCAGATGGTGATGGACAGTGGATAAAAGCATTCTTGTCGCTGGAAAATGTTTCTTTCTTCCGCCAAGAGGAATCTATGGAGGGAGTGGACAACTTAATTAAATTAAAACCTAGATATGCTTTAGATTTTATTATTGGATGGCAATAGGAACATTATTACTGAATGAAAACGAGATCTGGTCAATTTTTTTTTAAATGGAAACTCCATTCGTTTCGAAAAAAAAAAGAACAATTTCTAAAATAAATAGTTATTGCACATAATAAAAATATCTTTTATAACTTATTATTTTATAGTGATACAAACTAGAGCTGTGTAATCGAATTGGTTCTACTCGAGTTACCGAATTGAACTGCCCGAAAACCGATCCAATGCCAAGTTCCTATGGGAACCAATCTAGCTCCCGATTCCGAGTGAAGAACCACTCGAGAATTGGATCAAATTTATAACCGATTTTATAAGACTTTATAATCCGAATTTTTCTTTTGGCATCTTTTTCTCTATCTCTCTCTTTTTGTTAGCTCTCTCCAACCCCACTCCAACACTTCACGATTGTTTCTCTCGTGCCTGTGACTCACCCTCCTCCTCTCTGCTTGTCCATGCTCATTCAAACCTCACAACCCTCACTTGTTCCTAACTCACTTTTTTTCGCTTGCCCTTATTCATTTTTGACTTTGAATTTTTTTTGTTACTCATATTAGTTTACTATAAAAAAAAAAATGAAACCAAAAAAGGGAACAAAAAAGACAGCTTCTTGGGTAGATTATGGAACAAGACTCAAAAAATAAAATGAGTTTTAGGATCAGTGCCAATACAAATAGGATAAGTTCTAGACTTTAAAAACTAGGAACTAATTCTAACAAAGTAAGTTTCAGCCTGGCCACTCTAAAACACCCATAATACAAAAGGTCTTTTTTAAGAAAAGTTTTTCAAATCATTTACTTTCCGGTAAAACTAATGGAGTGCAGGGTTTACATTAGGTGACCAATAAAGCCACCTTCAAAGCCCATTTTTCTTCACTTGGCAGCTTTATTTGTTAATTCTTTTTGGAGTGTTCGTTTTTCTTTTTTTCTTTTTTGACCCCACGGGCCACCGAATTCGATTTCCGAAATTTACGGGAGCGCTAATCCCCAAATTTTCTAGTAAAACGTTAGAAGTGGGGACTAGTCAGCAAAGCACAAAAAGCGGCTCTTTATGCTGCGAGCATATACCTCACCATGAACTACCGACCGCGTCCATCAAAATGGAACGCGGATGGCACAGGATCATTGGCGGATGCAAATGACCACCGAATCATCCATACAACATATGGACATTGCGCTAGGAGAAAAAGAACGAATTAGGTACAATCGATTCGGACGTCGCTGAATTTCCAGCTTAGAAATTGAAGGCCGCTCGTTTGAATCGTCCGACCGCGTGCAAAGCGCTTTAGATTCGGTGGCTAGACGAATGCCCAAATTGACTGCGAAATATTTCACAAGCTTCTAGATAGGGGGACTCTCCATATCCCTATCTCTATATTATTATGGTGCATTTGGTAACCATTCCATTGTAAAAAATAATTTCTGCTGAAAAATAGTTTTTTTTTTATATTCTATTCTCTAGAAATGTATCTAAGCATACAAAATTTCTAATCTTGAAATAGAATTATGTTTAGCACGACCCTTAAATTTTTTCGTAACTTAGAATTTTTAAATTTTTTAATAATTTTATTGTATTTTACTCTATGTTTTTCCTTCTCTTTCTTTTCTTCTTTTTCCTTTTCTTCTTCTTCTTTTTTTAGTAGCCGGCCGCCGACCTTGGTCATGACTAGTGATTGGCCAAACAAGGGCTGGCAACCTCGCCGGAGTGTTGCCGGCCGGTGAGGTTGGCCCCAACAAGGTCGACCCCACCAACGAGGCTCGACCTCATCAGGCCACCACGACATTGGCCTCGCCAAGAGTTAGTGACGCTTCGGCAACTAGTTAAAGGGAGAAGAATAAGAAAAGAAAAGAGAAAAAAAATTGATTCTAAAATTGTTCCCAAAAACAAAGAAGCAACTTTTTTTTTTTTGTATTTTGTTCTAAATCTATCCCCCAGAAATAAAAACCTTACCAAATAGGTTCTTATTCTTGCTTTTATTTCAAGAAACAAAAAAACAAAAATAGTTATTGTTTGGCCGATAATCATATAGGTCCATGTTTTGCCCGATTAGTGGTGTCCAAAAAGTGTTTTCACACGCAAAAGTTTGATCACACCCATATGATGAATAGCTGCGAAAATCCGAACAATCTTCAAAGAAAACCCTGGAATCCACCATCTCATCTTTCTCTTTTTTATTCCAATAAAAAATAAATAAAGAATGTAGAGAACCTTATAATTTATGTATAGATGACTCAATTCAACTTTGAGAAATGGCCAATTAACAACATTATCGGCAGCAATAAATAGATGATAAAACACAAGCTGCGTGGCCCTTAAGAGCATCTGAGGATCATCTCCATTCTGGGACGAAAAAGTACCTGGGAAAAGAACGGAAGATGAATCCGCTCGTAAGAAAAGCATTATCCCCTCTCCGAAAAGCGCCAAAAACATCTTGCGATTTAAATACGCACAAACAAATATTAAATTCATATTCTGAGACGAACAAATATTAAAAGGGTGTATGACCATCGGAGGAAAAGCTAGCGTACGCAGTCCAAAAGAAGAATCCTAACCACATCCACGCAACCTATATACTCTCATCTCATTCCCCCAATTTTATCCTTTTTTTCTCTTCCATTTTGCTCATCACTTGCATTGTCCCCCACAGAGATTCCCCGGCAATTTTTCTTTTTTTATTTTGGTTTTTGTTTTGGATTACATACTTTTGCAGTCAGACCACATGTAAGCTGACGATGGTTGGGTCACAAACTTAGGTCATAGACATGTTCACATCGACAAAATTAGAAGAATCATGATGAAAATATCGCCTCTTTTTTCCCGAGTGTTCAGGCATTCTTAAAATAAGATAAAAGAGAAGGAGGAGGAGAAAGTGCCGGGCCAATATGCTCATGCAAATTCGTTTCAGAACGAGGGCGCTTCTACAATCCTCCAATGATCGGATTCTCGAGAACCGGTGACCATCGAATCGCCAGAGAATAATTTTTTTGGGTTATTTATTAAAATTGTCTGAAGTTGCTCCCACAAATGGCCCAAAAAAAAACCCAGGAACGCTTTGCATAACGGTGATCATTAGCTTTGCTCTCCTCCCAAAACCTTTTTCCTCTCCCACTCCGTCTCTCCCTCTCTCTTTCTTTGCTTTCCTCTTTCTCCACTTTCCTTCCTTAACCCTTAAGTCTTCTTTGTCTCTCCCTCTCCTTCTCTCTTCCTCTCTCTCTCTTCATCTCCTTCCTCTTCATATCTTTGCAAGCACCAGGGATCAAGAAAAGACCCTTCAACAAGTACAGCAAATCCATCCCCCTGAAATGGCTGATGCAGACACCAGCACCAGGAAACCGGGCCTGATCAAAGAGCAAAACCCAACAAGGACAAGTAAGTTCTTCACTCACTTCGTGTACAAAGCCCTCGTGGCCGTGGTCTTCATCGTGATCCTCCCGCTCTTCCCTTCCGAGGCCCCCGAGTTCATAAACCAGACCGTGACCAACAGAAGCTGGGAGCTTCTGCACATCGTGGTCGTGGGCATTGCGGTCTCCTACGGCCTCTTCAGCAGGAGATCGAAGGAGGAGTTCGAGAAAGAGAACGGTCCCTCCAAATTCGATAGCGCGCAGTCCTATGTGTCTAGGTTCCTTCACGTGTCCTCTGTTTTTGACGACGAGGCCGATAGCCTGTCCGGGTCCGATGACAACAGGGTCCAGACCTGGAGCAGTCAGTATCTTAGGAATGAGCCGATGTTGGTTGTGGCTCCGGAGAGCAATTCCGTCGATGAGCAGATAAGTAAGAGCTCCAGGATCGGGGAAAAGCCGTTGCTTTTGCCCGTCCGGAGCTTGAAGTCGCGGGTCTCGGACGATTCGACGGATGCTGCCGATGAGCCTGGCGGCGTGTCGAACTCGTTCGGTAGGTCTAGTTCCAGTTTCGGGTCGAAGAGGGCTTCCAAGGGCTCAATGAAGAAGAGGAATGCGCCGCTCGTGGATTTGGATCTCGTCAAGCCGGAGGATAATTCTAACGAAAATAACATCGTCCTGCCATCGCCTATTCCTTGGCGATCGAGATCAGGACGGATGGAAGTGGAGGAGGATTTAGACATTCCTTCGATGGAGGAATCTGAGACCAATCTGTTCGAGGCTCGGCCCGCTAGGCCTCAAACGTCGCGGTCGTCTCGACCCAATTCCACTACTCCGTCCCCAAAGCTGTCGCCTTCTCCGTCCTTATCTTCACCGAGGAAATCATCTCCATCACCTTCTCCATCCTCGGAGTCGCAAGCGAAGACTCTGGAGGATCCGGTGAGAAGAAGGAGCTCTCACAAGTATTCTTCTCCTCCAGTCCCTCCACCACCCCCACCACCACCACCGCCTCCGATGTATTTCAAATCATCGTCCATGAAACCGAATTCGAGTTCGAGTTCTCGGGTCAATGGAATTTCATATGAGAAGGACATGAGAAGGAGCTTCTCGAGTGAGTACGAGGACACGAATGGAAGCAACAGGGAAATTCCAATGAGGAAAGCCAATCCAGGGTCTGAAGTGAATTCAAGAGGACTTGATGATGTTTTGTCAGCAGGAAAGTCTAAGAGGACAACAAGAGCTGGTGAGCCAGTCTCCGGTACCTGGAAAGGAAGAGATGCTAGAGACTATTACCTGAACGAAGTGGCGGAAATGGAATTCGAAGATGATGTGGTGAACCCACCGAGAAGAAAGACCGTAAAATTCGATCAAACTTCATTCGCGACCGAGAGCACAGTGCAGGGGAGGCCGGAATATCTTGAAAAGGTGGTTGTGGAATCAGACGAAGATTCAGAGAGCGAGGAAGATGCCTTCGAAGGAGCTTCGCACGATGATGAAGCTGAGGCTGATTCGAGCAGCGTCAGTGACGGAGGACCAGATGTGGACAAGAAAGCCGATGAGTTCATAGCTAAATTTAGGGAGCAGATCAGGCTTCAGAGGATCGCATCGATCAAAAAATCGAGTGCGGAGATCAGTAAGAAGTCTTCTAGGTAGATATTAACTTGAAAACAAGTTCCCACTTGTCGAGGGGATATAATCCAAAGTATTTCGATATTGTTCTTGGATTTTCTTTTCCTTTTCTCTTTGCGACCTTGGTTTTATGTTTGAATGTGCTTATATGATCTACTTCAAAGGCATGATAACAGTGATTTGAACTTAGCTTGCAGTGTAGAGAAAAAGGATGGTCATGCAATGGAATCTATTTCCTTGTAACCGCCGGTTGCATTTGATAGCAGTTTCATGGCTGCAGTTGAATTCCTCTGAGCAAAATAATGCCATCTGGTGCAGACATTAGGAAACTTAGTGAGCCAAGGCAAGTGTCTTGTACGTTGGCTGATCTCCCTCATTCCCATCCTGTCATATGCATCAGATATCTTCCTCTCAGTGCACAAATTGGATGAGCATCGTCTTCTTGCTTTGCTTGCACGAAAATATCTGGACTTCAATACAGCATATTTTCAGTCAGTCGCGAGCTTAGGTTAGACTTCTCTCGCGGTTCCACATTAGTAAACTTTGGTATTGGCAAATTCCAAGAGTGTTTCGTCAAGAGAGAGTTCAGAGATAGGATGCATAGCTTGATTGCAGATATGAACCAAAAGAAGCTGACCATTTGCAATACAGAGTTTGAACTGATTCTCACAGGTACAATTTTCACTCGACCAATTCTCATGGATACATAGACGGCATTTGCAATGATCATGATGATCTCCAACTACATTTTCAAAACCGTGATGGGGTCAAACTTGATCGGGTGTCTAGTATGACAGTCGAATCGAACATGTTAAGATAGTCAAGAGCTGTATCAGAACCATGATTTCTATATAGGGATTGGTTTTATTTAAAGATAACAGCATAAGACCCATTAGCTGATAAATCAAAGGACAAGCAGGCTTGCTTAATGGGCATGCATGCTAAGGACTGGCCCAAAAAGCATAGGCAGATGGATCAATTTGGGTGAAGCCCGTCGGTCAAGTTAGAAATAAAATGTTTTCGGCCTTCACTTCCAAGTAACTTCTTTAATTCCTAGACCGGTGAAAGGAAATTAGACATATCAAGAAAAAATCAAACGGGTAGAATTGAAATCAGATGATTGAGAAGACTGAAATCTCACAGCCTCGACCTTAGTGAGGATGCAATCTTTGTGGGGTCTTGTGCACAAAATCAACAAAATTCTGTTTTGACTGCGATGCCTCGGTGAACATAAAACTAAAGTTAATATTCTTGAAAGAAGTTGAAATGTTATCAAATCGACCCCATTTGGAATAAACTCTTTTGCTTTCATCCCTCCAAACATATGATCAAGGCAATGTTGCGAAGGGCAAGAATTTGGCCCCGTGATGGATGACTCTAAAAAAGATATGATGATGTCATTCATCTTTGAATTAGCTCACTTCCACTAAATCGATTGTGTTTTTAGATCTTACGCGATGGCAGAAACTACCAAAAAAAATCTTTACCTATTGTATTTATGTTAATTAAGTGATAAACCTTTCAGTTTAGTAACTTTAATCTTTAAACCTTTTAAAAATTTACCAATTGAGTCATTTCAATTCTTTTAAGCCTGGAATCGCTTACATTGATGTTAATTATTTTATGTGGTACCGCCAATGTGACTTTATTGTTACGATTCCAAATAACAAGTGAGTCAAATATGAACTTATAATCTCTTGCTAGATATTCTTCTTTCAAAGGATTTTTCCTTTTTTAAAAGTATTAAAAAAAATCCTTTGTTCAAGATTCATAGGATATGAAAAGGAAAATTTTCTAAGTAGACTAGGGTAGGGAAACGGCAATCGACCATCTACGAATTTGCACTAGAAAAATTATTTCTATGAATACCAGTTCATGCTTAATTCAACCAGTTTTCAGAAGGTACGTTTTGACGAACAAAAAATTACTATTCAGAAGGTAAAATGATCAATTAACTAAAATGGGTGTGTTTTAATTAAATAAAGTTGCGAAAATAGCCTCTCCCCCTTGACAAATTAGCTTTTGCTTGACCTAATTAGTAATTATTTTCAGTGTCAAGACAGAAACTACAGTTACCACGTCAAGAATAACGGAAGGGCCACGGTCGCCCGACTCGGAAACAGACCCCCTTTTTACTAAGGAAAACAGTAATTAGGATAAGGCGTGTTGTCAATTTCACCTAATCAGTTCTACCACGTCAAGAATTATTGGCGAAATAGCAATAAATAAATATATAAGTCCACGTCACCATCTTCATCACGTCTCTCGACTGTCAAATCAGTCCACCAATCATAGGTTAGTAGAAATTAATGGAACATCGGATTTTACAAATTTTTTTGAGGTCTTTGTCCCAAATCCTAAACTTTCAGGGAAAAGATGATGGGTCACGGTAGAAAACATTGTAGACCCTCCAAAATCTCCATTTTCCGACAAACCATATCCTTAAGAGACCAAAACGCTACTCCAGAATTTGTACAATTTCTCCACAACTCCTTCGATCCCGACACGTACCGCGCGAAATGACCAAAATGCCCATGACCCCGTCCCCGACCCCGACCCCAACCGCCCGTCCACGCTCACGAGCAGGAGCGGAGGGCGTCGAAGGGGGCGTGGGCCAGCGGGGCGGCCGCGGGGGCCCATGGATTGATGAGGGGCACGGGGCGGGGGTGGACTGGGACGGCGGCGAGGGGGCGGCCGACGGCGGCGGGGGAGACGGGGCGGCGACGCGCTCGCAGGAGGGGCACATGGTGAGGGTGGTGGGAGGGGAGAGGTGCATGTAGAACTGCGGGGAGAGCTTGAGCGCCCGCAGCTCCTGCACCTCCTTCTGCAGCCGCCGGTTCTCCTCCGTCAGGCTCTCGCAGCACCGCTTCAGGTACTCGCAATCCACCTCCGTCTGCTTCAGCTTCGTTCTGTCGAGACAGAGAACAGAACAATCGTTTTTAGCTTTTAATAATTCGCGTTGACCGACCGAGATGATCTTTGACCCCGGCGGAGTCTTATCGCAAATGACACGTGTCCTCACCTCGCCCGCCTGTTCTGGAACCAGACCTCCACTTGTCTGGGCCGCAGCCCCAGCTGCTTCGCCAGCGCCAGCTTTTGCTTCTGCATGAAACGCACCGGATACGACCGTGAGTTTACGAAATGACGAAGATGCCCCTATCTGAATGTAGGGCACGAAAGTCGCATTTCGCATTAACCATGGTTGTGATCTTTTTCAAGTTTCAGCATTTATTTTTATTCAAAAAGAATTAATTATATAAAATAAAATTTAAATGATCAAATTGCACAAATCAAAAAAAAAAATTAGAGGATGTACTTAACCCTAGTACCTTGTTTTCCCATTCTTTCACGCTCTTTTCTCTAACGAAAGAAACGTAACCGTTTCATGTTAGTCATTTTTCTTAATCCGATATTAAGATTATCTCAGATCGCTCAACAAAGATTCCAGTTTAGTACGGTTTAATTTAGTCTTTTAGTCCTCCTGAATTATTAAAATCACATGAATATGAATATTCGAAATTATTTAACATGTTTTCTTTTTCTCCAATATATATATTTATGTATATGAATCCGTACCATACTTACAGGATTGAGGGTGTTGTGCTCCTTGAAGCTCTCCTCGAGGACGGCAGACTGGTCCTTGGACAGCCGCAGCTTCTTCCTCGACATGTCGCCGTCCTCCTCGTCGCTGCCGCCGCGGGAGGACGCCCTCTCGTTGTCGAGGTCGTCGCCGTTGGTCTGGCTCTGGTGATCCCTCTCGCTCCGCTTCCCGCTCACCGTCGACGCCATGCTGTTCGGCGACGACACCCCGGCCTCGTCCTCGCCGTAGTCCGCCGCCGCCGCCGCCGCCGCCGCCGCCGCCCCCGCCGACGGCTCTCTGTTCACGTCGATCCCCCGGAGGAACGATCGCGCCTCGGAGTTCCGATCTGCGCGCAAGAGGGATCGAGGATCGATATCAGAGAAGAAAGCGAAGACCTTTTTCCTTCGGATTAGTGGGATTCGTGTGTGCAAAAAGACGAAAGCTTGAAACTTTAGACCATGAAATTAGGCTTGAGTTCTTTTTTTCATTCCGTATTCGTTTTTCCCCCTTCCCAATCTTCGTCACAACTCAGGCTAATTAAATTTTACAGTTTCCGAAGGAAATGGGTGGCGAAACAGAGCATGTCGCATGCGATTCGGGAGCACCCGAAAACCCAAAGAAAAAGCTCAGATCTTGGCATGTCGGATTCATGTGCGGGGCAGTACCTGAAGAAGAAGGGAAGGCGTCGTTGCAGGAGCGCTTCTGAAGATTGAACCCAGATTGAGCAGACGAAGCAGAGGACGGGACCAGAGAGGGCATGAGGTTCAGCTGCAGGGACTGCCGCTGGTGCTGCTGCTGCTGCTGCTGATGCAGGTGACTCTGAGGGAAGCTCAGGCTCAAGCTCAAACCCAGATCATCTCTCTCGCCCATGACGACGAGTCCTTTCTGCTCGAGTCCTTTCGGTGGAAAGCACAGAGCTTTGAATGCCCCCTTATTGTCTAGAGAGAGAAGGGTGTGGATGGCGTGAAGGAGAGCTTGGGGGGATTAAATAGATAGAGAGAGAGAGAGAGAGAGAGAAGGAGAGAGGAGAGAGGAAGCGCAAATGATGAGAAGTGGGTGTCAGGGAAAGGGGCCAGTCGATGTCGATCATGAGATGGGCATGTCGCGCTTGCTTTGCTGCCTCCTTCCCCAATAATGAATGATGCCCCTGCCTCTCTCCTCTTTCTTACATTACATTACGCACCCCCCCACCGTGTCCACTCCTTTCCTTTTTCCTTTTTTCCTTTTTCCTTTCCTTGCCCACTTGTTTGGCTTCTCATTTACTGAAGTGGAAAAATAATTTTTCTAATAGTTTTTTTTCATAGAAAACGGTACATTTATGTACTTGGTCCTCTCTTTTTTTTTTTGGAATAAAGGAAAAGGTAGTTTTATAATCGATTTATCTTCGAAAATCAGAAGGGCTTGAACCGTATGTATTATTTTCGGTCTAGTTCCCTAAAAAAAATAAAAAACTTAGATGAAGTCTTAATTCTGTTTCGAACTCTCTTTTATTTGAAAAAATTTCAAACTTCCACTCTAATTTTAAATTTGTCGTCATGTCCAAAAATCACCACTAATTTCTTCAGAATTATCAATATCAAGGTTAGTTAGAGGTCCATTATCTAAACTTAGGACTTTACACGACATCTTCACCTTCATATGGAACAATAATGGTCTTATGATATTGATAATCTCAAAAAAAGCCAGTGACGATTTTTGAATGCGTAAATAGATGTGGGATTAAAGTGAAAATTGTGGATTTTTTTTTTTAGACTACAAAAATTATGAAACAAAATTGAGATTTGACCAAAAGGCGGAAGTTTCCCCATTTTATCCCTATAGTTGTGTTTAAATTATTTAGTCTATGCTATTTTTTGGTAAAAAAAAGATTCTTTTTTTTCCTTGTTTGTTCATTGTTGGATTGCATAATAATGCATAATAATGTCTGTTTTGATCATTATAGTGTTCGTTTTTTCTTTTGTTTTTTCATTGTTGGATTGCATAATAATGTCTGTTCGATCATTATAGTCGTGCTCTTTAAGAATCAAAAAGTTCAAAGACATGTAATGTCTTCCTAATGGCACTGTTGCATCGTGGCCACGAAAATTTTCCCAAAAGCAAACAGACTCAAAATTGAAGAAGATCATATGGTTCAATTAAGAATTAAAAATAATTATCTCCGTCGCAATATTTTTTATATAAATTTTCGACTTTTGTCGTACCATGTATTGTCACAAGCCACTTATGTGAGCCTATTACATTTTTTACAAAAGCAATTTTTAGTTTACTCAAAACGTAAAGAAGACACGAAAGGTAAAGGTATTGCCATTATGTGCATACAAGAGAAATGATTTACGTAATCGAGAAAAGAAAGGATGACATTCATAGGCTGTTTAACTTTTATGGAGGTGATTTGATTGAATTAGGGAAGTGATGCATCATTGGTTGAATCAAAAGAGATATCATGCGCCTAATCAATAATTCATGGTTGCAATTCATCTTTCTGTCCAACCAAGAAATCTATGTAGTACTCGTGACTAAGCATTGCACAACCCAATCAAATATTGTAATCATGATCCCACATGTCAACGCCTTTTTTGTGAAAGAATCGTCATGGGCACTCTTCGTTTCGTCCGTGTCAATATTATCAGGCAGATTCAGCTTGAAAACAAGTGATGTGCACAAAAGCAAATCGAGTATAAAATCTAATCACAGCCAAAAATTCAAATTAGACGATCGAGTTGGGTATGGACCCTCTTCCGGTTGAGAGATTTTTTTATTTGATACTCTAGTCAAATGAGATGGATTTAGTGGACTAAGAGAGCGAAATTTGAATTCCAAACAAATGTGCTCGTTTGCATTGACATTTTTTTTTTTTTAAGTTTTGAACATTGAAATCGTGGAGTACGTTGTGTAAAAAAGAAACCTCAAAACTCCAATTCAAAGAGTACTCTCTCGTTAATGAATTGAGAAGAAATCTATCTTTAATAAGCCAACTTGGTATTAGTATTGTCTGGAGGGGGACATAAAAGAAATCATTTTTCAAGTAGTGCTAAGTATGAACAAAGACGTATAGTCCAATTTTTAGGGAAATATGAAAGTAATAATTACTAGCAAGAGAGTATTTTCCAACACGATGAATAAACTTTTTCTATGTTGTCGATGAAGATGAAATAGAAATTTATGCATCGATGGAGAAACATACTTAACATGCAATTCGTATCAATTTCTATACATTACCATCGTTCCATTAAACGTTTTAAGGAAAGGATATTCCCCCGAAAAAGAATAGATGAATCTGATTTCGTCTGAACGTGGAAAAATGCACACGAATTTCAAATGCCATTAATGCTCGAAGATACGATAAGCAATGCTAGTCGATAAGTCGTGATCCGAATACGGAAAAAGAAGAAAAATTACACGATTGCGCAACAAAAGTCGTCCCCAATTATTACGGGAATCGCCAAAAAATCCGACAAACGCCTCTGTTCCCATCTCATTGTCGTTAAAAGTAATAAGTACACAAGAGCAAAAGACTCTTCCACAAAAACGAGAGCAATCGACCTGTTGACGGCCATCGAGATCAAGGGATCGAACGGCCATGATTGGAACGATACGACTCGATCTTCTCCTTTATCGAAATCTGATGATTGATTTTTGTATGCAGCGCGGGGGGGGCCCCCACGAGATTTATTGGGTTTTCCCCTGGAAAATCTCTTTCTCATGCGACTCCGATTGCAACTCGGAGCGAGAGAGGAGTCTTGTAGACGAAGCCGTCGCTATCTATAAACAACCTCCGAATTCACCCGTACCCATCTGAAGACAAACGCCTTTACTCGTGACTTGCCATCTATTAGCGCGTGGTAGCACGCTCAAGGTAAAGGTAGGCTGTCAAACAAATGGAATATATTGAGTCCGAGTCAAATCGAAAATGATCGAATTCATGTTGACCTAATGTTATATGGTATAATTTTAATGACTCGTACCTAATGTACCTAGGCCAGCCTTGATTGACTAGGGCAAGGCGCCAACGACTTGAGCGCAAGAGCAAAGTACCTACGTATGGTCTCTGGGGACCCGAGCACAAGAATCGAGGTCTCCAGCCTGGCTTCCATGGACTTGAGCAAGGGCATCAAGGTCTCGATTTCAGCAAGCCTCGAGAGACTTGGCCAACCTATGTAAACCTAAACCTAGCCATTGTGGAACCAGGTTCCACCTCAATGCACCAAGGCCAAGTGCTAGTGACTTGGGTGAAGGAGCAGAGCACTCGAGCACAATAATCAAGGACCCAACCATGGACACAAGTCGAGGCATGCATAAGGCATTACTCTTTAATTAAATTGATTAAAGTTGGGTTCTTTGCAAATTCATTGGAACCCATCATTAATTAGGTTTTGCTTCATTAGACTTGTTTTAACCTATAATTTTAGGCAACTCATATTTCTCAACCTAACTAATATGAGTTGAATGTTGGGTCCATGACCCACTTTGTCACTTCTAGATAAAGGCAATGTTGCAACAAGTCAACCGGTCAAACCATGAGTTATAACACTAACATGCCCGAATAGTGCCAATAGGGCTAATGAGAATCCTAATGTTTGCATTCCATCCCAACCACCTCAATTTTGTTTAAGCTAAGAATGATCTTAACTCTTAATAAAAAAAAGTATAATCAAATCTTAAACATTTCAATTGATCTAATTAAGTGCTAAACTATCATCGAAAAATACCATAAAGTCACGATTGAAGTATGCGAACATAAATAATAGAGACAACTGTCTGTAGCACCGTGAGGAGGACCTCTCTTTCGAGGTTCACATGACATGTAGGTAAATTTATGTATTGTCTATTGAATGGACTTGATTACAATTTTCTTTTTCTTTTTTTTTTTGGTAGAAGGTTAGAACTTAATTGAATCAATTAAAGAGTTTGAAATTTGATTAATTTTTTTACACAATATTCAGTACCTTTAAGACACCTTTTTCTTTTATCACACGACCAACTAAATTTATTAATGGTTTTGTTAATAAGCGTCCCCAGGGTAGAAGTTAGCCATGCCTAACCAAGAAAGATATTAATTTTCAATGGACTCGATTATACAGAACATGGAAAACAGTGTTTTAAAACTGTTAAGATTTATTTTTTATTTAGATGTTTAATAAATGCCTTGAAGCATTGTAATCCATTCATAAATATTAAGAATTTATAATGAATGGAGTGGATACACAATATCATACTTTACGGAGTATGAAAATCGATGCAATTTCACATTATATTTCAAATATGATTTTCTTAACAAGTGTTAATGGCAGGTACGAATTTAAAACTACTAAAAATGTTCCAAATAAAAATGTTTGTATTTTGAAGTGGAATTAATGACTCGTAACATATGTTATGAAAAAAGTCATAAAATAAAAAAAGTGCGGCGCACGCGCTCCGGCTCGGGGGGTGAGAAAAACAGGAGGGACAAGGATAATCATGTGCATGATGGTGCAATAAAATAAGGTGGAGTGCGCGGCGAGCGACCGACAAGATGTCGGGTGATGATTGAGTGTCCCCACACGTGGCGTGCTAGTTGTCCCACGTGTCCCCCCCCAATCGCAAATCCCTCCTCCCGCTCCGCCCCAATAAATGGCAGCCTTCCGAGCCACCCCTACGGTGGACCCTCCCCGCACCGGATCGCTTCTCCCCCCGGCCCGGGCCGGCCGTACGGGGGCTGCTCGCCCCATGTGGCCGGCACGTGAACTCGGTCCCCCTGGGGGGCCTCTGGGTCGTGGGGGCGCACCGGCTGCTGCAACTTGGTCCTGTCCGCATCGCCAAATGCCTAATCCGCTCCACTCGGGCGTAGAGATTTCCGATAAGGGTCTTTTTCCGTATGTAAAATCGCTCGCCGTGCGATTAAAACCGGAATTTGTCTTTCTTCTCGTGCCCGATCGTTAAAAAAGAAATGGATTTTAGCAGAGCGTCGGGTCGTACATCGCGATCTGAGATGTATAGACATCGACCTGAGACCATCTTCTTCAGAATAAGAGAGGGAAGAGAAGGGAAGAGAAGGGAAGAGAAGAAAAGAGCGAAAGTGAATCTCCAGGAGATGCAAGGAAAATGTAGAGCCTATGGAATTTTGTCCCCACATATAAAGTGCACCTAGACGTATTAAGAAGCCGGATCGGTATAGCCTTTGGGATGCCGTTTAGGACTTGTTTGATAACCATTGTATTTTTTAAAATTTTATTATTATTTTGTCTCCATAACAAAAAAAAAAAGGTTGTTTGATAATATCAATTAATTTTTCTATTATTCATAATAGAAAATTCATCAGATAATAAATTTTGAACAAAAATGAAAAGTAAAAGAATCTATTTCCTTTTTTAATAAACTATATTGCATACCCCCATCGCCCATATATTTGATTCTTTATGGATACAGTTGAAAATTATTTTCAGAAATATAAACATTACCGAACACACTTTCAGCCACAAAAATGCGTTGTCAGAAATTTTTATCTGCCATGCGGTACTCCCATGGTCCAGTAAATAACCAATTATACGGTGTCACGAGCACGTCGAAATCAATTATCGAACTTCGATTTGACCAAAAGGGGAAAAAAGCATGGGGCTCAACTCAAGTGAATAGTATCTGACGAAAACAAAGACAGACTCCACGGAGCAGAGAGATCGTGTCGCTGTCCGATGTGATCGTCCATCATCGGTCCCCACGTGGGGCGAGGCCGAGCGCCGGGGGACGCAGTCCGCAACGTGAACATCACGTGAACCAGGACCCGCGGGCTCGCACGGGGTGCGAATTGACCGCGCTGCCCCCCCCCCCCCCCCGAGCCACGTGTCGCGCATCCAGGGGCGGGCCACCCGGGGACACTCGGGAGTCGACGAGACTCATCACCGCGCGACGGTCGCGTCCCCATCGGCGAATCGCTCGCTAAATACGACAGCTCGGGGACGTGACGGCGAGCTGTTCGTTGCGATCGTACGGCCGCCAGACGCTTTGATCCGCTTGGCCCGGACAAGGCGAGCCGTGCGATGCGGTCGCCCACCGTACCCACCGTCACGCTACGAGAGATCCTCGCGGGATCTCGCGATGCGTACGTCGACGGTTCCATCGCATGCACGGAAGAAGCGTCGACAGGACCGGGAACGGACGCTTTCGCTTCGGCAGTTCGTTTATCACGGATTAGAGAAACATTTGCGTGGTTGCGGAGGGATCGGTCCGGGTTCGGTTGCAGGACAAAGGGACGAAATTAACTCTTTCAATTGTTCGTTCGTGGATGATAGTTTCAATCGGGCCAATCAAATCGGAAGGTGGAGAGATTCCTCGTGCATCGATATTTTGCTGTATTAGGTGGCTATCGAGTTCCTTTATATCTCGAGAGGACATCCATAAAAACAAGCTCAATTCCGTATTTTTTTAATCGATACCACCGTGCAATTAGGTTTTAGGTTCTCGGTGTTGAACTTACCTATCTGCTCGAGAATTGATTATAATCTGTTTTTTTGTAGTTGAAAAAATATCATTTATTATTTTTAAATGATAATAGATCCTTCACCATGGAGTCAATTCTTTCTTATCGAGTTCTCCATGACAGATATCGAACTCACGACTATCGATAAGGAAATATGGAAACTCCTTTACCACCGGGTCGATTCTAGTGCGACGTGGCTATTCAGTTCGATTCAAAATTTTAGCGGCGATGATATTCCCGACTGTTAAATCCGAGTACCAATTTCGTCAAAGAGAGTTGAAACTTTTGAATCGAAAAACATCAACGTGTATTGACTTGACCTAAAGTCGCCATCAATCGAGTCCATCATAATCTCCAAGAGTTGCCAAGTTCACATCCTCATAAAATCTATTAGGTTTTGTAATTCTCATCAAATTTATGCAAGCGAATATAATTAAATACAACATTGAAACTTCACCATTGTGATAATAATATCACATGCACCCGTTGTATTTTGCACTTTGAAATCTATTTTGCTAGATGTTGAGCTTTATGATGTTGAAATGCTTAAGTTGCAACTGGCTCGGGACTTTCTTAATGTGCCGCTTTAGGGCACTTGTTAATCAAGTAATTAAGTCCAATTTATAGTTTTCAATAAATTATTATTCAAGTATTGCATATTATTACTGTTTTCAAAAATGAGATTTTTTCGGGGGCATATGAGAGATAAGATTTTACCAAGGATCCTTAAATCTTTTGTCATCGTGGAATCTCGTATTTTGCTAGAACAAGGGCGATGGGATGTGTTTCGATTGTTTTACAATGAATAATTTATTGACAAAGACCTGAAAATTTCTTTTTAAATAAGGAAAAACGCGAACATGTTGCAACTTTCAAGTCAAATTGTCTTGCAAAGGATGTAACGAGTATCACGGAAATTAAATATATCCTTACGAGGTATATACGTATTCCGAGATCGGGAACGAACCGCTACGGTGGGTTCCTCGTATTTTCCTGGAAATTTCATCAATCGACAGGAAATTAATGCAACAGGGCTGTACGGTACGCCCAAATTGATGCCTTAATTAACGGATTTTAATCAACCAAAAAAATCAATTGCCTTTGCTTAATGCCTCGTCAGTTGGGCACCCTCCAATTATCACCGCTCATGTGAATCCTACGTGGCGCACCGCTCCCGATACATCCTCCAGCTGGACGACAGCTCGAGACACGTGTGATCCCGTCATCCGCACGTGCGCCCCCGGTCAAAAGCTGGGGAAAAAAGAGAGGAAAATACCCGACTCGCCCATGCTCGGATCCGGTCAACGGTCAAAGAAAAAGAGAGAGCGCGCACGAAGCCGACGTGCGAAATCCCGTTCGTGCCCTCCGAAAAGACCCCCCGCGACCGGCTCGACCGGTCGCTTAAGATGGCGAGGGGCGAATCCGGGCCGTCCGATGCGCACGTGCACGTGGGAGCGGTTACCCAGAAAGTTGTTGGGGGGAGAAGACAGCTTGATTACTTTGAGATTAGATTTGGGGAAGATCTGGCTGATGATCTCGGGGGACAACATGTGACCGCGTGAGCTGGTAAGCCATGTGATCTCGACCGTTAACCCGCGAATCGATTCTTTTGATTAAGATTAGTGGCTGCGAAATTGCGGTTTTAGTTTAGCTAAGCTTGCGGTTGGGCTGCACGTGCGGCGCACGAAATTTGAGCTGGGAAAAGAAAAAGAGAAAAGATACGAGCTTTTTCGCCTTCGCCCGCACGCTAATTTGAGGCGGTCGGACGATTTTGTCCTTTTGATTTGAATGTGTGCACGTACCCGTGTTTCTTTCTTTATGGCGTAACGTGTAGAAAAGATTTTGGGATTTTGTTCTTCCCAAAAAGGTCTTCATTGAAAATAATGCACGGTTCGAATTGGCTTCGAGCTTAGAGAATAGTACCGCATAACCCTTAATGAACGATCTAGATCGCGAATTATGCTCCAGGATCGAGTGCACATCATATGTCGTCTTTATAAGTTATTCCCATTTTTTCAAATCGGTTGATCTCCATAAATGCACACGAATGACTCTATTCGGTATGCTAGATAAGCCTCTATCGAGGGGGGCAGAAGTGGGGTCTCAGAGTTATGGTGAGTGGAGATGCTGTACTTTGAAGCCAAAATTTCCCAAATTGGCATGAAGAGCTTAATTCAACCCAAGCGAAAAAAAGGGAAATTAATGCTCGAGTACTCAGCCAGCTCATCGAGATCTGAACTCCATGTAATAAATTTTCTTATGATTTCATAACGCGTTGAGGATAGGATCGCGACAATTCAATTTCTAAAGTGAAAATGAAGAATCGTGAAGTTGTTTTCTTTTTTCCGTCTCTATTATTATGGATACGAAAATTTGATTAAACAATCCTCGAATTGCAAGGGGAAGGGCAATTGCGGAAGGCAAAAAGAATGTTACCCACCACCACGCCCCCAAGTTAGGCCATTGTTATCCGGAAGCATGTTTGGTTGGTGACCAGATGCTCCTCTCCGCCTCTATTCCTGGGAATGATAGAGAGAACCTGTGAAATTGAATGCGACACTTACATTTATTTAAGATGATTAAACCCTCACCGGAACAAATTATTGGATTACACTAATCTAATCATTTCCCCATCGATTCTCCTAAAAATTAAATTAATTAATTAAAATGGGGGCTAAGTTGGGTCTCTCGATTTCTCCAATTCCCCAAGCCACCTTTTTTTAAATGCACTTTATGAGACCAGACATAGTGATTTTTTTTGGGCACAAGGAGCGACTTTACAACTACTAAAAGAAAAATTGCTGACTTTCGCCAGGTTTTTCGCAAAGGTGTCCCCCTAATCATGTCTGAGCTTTCGAAGGGCGAGCCCCAAGGTCAAGAACATGGTCTACTTGCATTTAGTTTCATTTATTATTATTATTTTGTGTGGGGGGTTGATTTGCGAGCTGGCCCGGGGGGCTTTTTTTTTGGGTCCAAAAGACGGGGCATTAGTTTAATGGGGTTTCGACAAAATCATGGTCAAGTCGCACGAGGTTGTCTAGTCGAGAATGATAATAAAATCATTACGTACAGAATGCAGTTGTTGAGGGTGTGTGGGGCATGCATTCGTGGCTTATGATGATCATCATCATGATTGTGTATGATTAATCACCAGGATTTTTAAAAAATCAATTTGGAGTTTGTACGAATCCCGAAAGTTCTAGTTGGGTTATTTTATCTTATTTTTATGCATCTTTCGGGCCATTTCGATTTTGATTGGTCGGTGTTGGACCGGTCTTTTTCATTCGGATGGGACATGGGGCCCGAACAATGTCGAAAATATGGATATTGAGGTAGAGAGAGAGCTCAATAGTCTAATGGATGTCGAACCTTGGCCACGGCCGAAAGTCATGGGCTTTTACTAGGGGTGTCAATGGGTCTAGTAATGTCTCGCAACACGGAAAGCAACTCAGTATCGTGAGAATCAGATTAGTAGAGATATCGTTGAGAAGAGGGAAAATCAAGAGAGTACCTTAACAGTGTAAGTGATGTTCTCGAGTTGGCTATTCTATGTATGTTTGTGGCCAATCAACTTCATTTAGATTTAGGGTTTCATTATGCTCACGTAGAGAGAGAGAGAACAAGGCTGGGTTGTGCTCTCAGTAGAGCTATAACTTAGTTGTACCCCAACTCTAATAATACCCATAGCTAAAAACCCTTACTCAAACAAGACTAATGTTTGATCTCAAGATAATTCAAATTTTCAAATAGGTTAAGGTTGGGCCTTCCCGGGCTTTTTTTCACACCCATAGCTTTTGTGGTTGGGGTGCGAAAATTTGTCTCTTATCACGGGCCGGTGGGTTTCGACTTCACCTAATTTAAGGCTATCTCGAGCGCCCCGGCAAATTGGCAATTGCTTTCTTGTTCAAATAAGATTTTGATGATTTGTTTTTTTAAAAAGTACCATCACTCTAATCAGATGATAATTAGAAAACATTACTTGGATTTGGATGCCCAGGTCTTGACATTTAGGCACGAAATGGCCCGGCCCAGACCTAGTTATTAGGGTCGGGCCGATGTTATCTTTGTTTGAGCTAGGCCCAACTTATTCGAGCACCTATTCATCTGAAATAATGAGTTCGGGCTAGGCCTTTTGATGCCAACGACCCAGGTCATGAATTACCCAAGAATACCAATCTACAGTAAGCACGGGACATGGCGGTCTTATGGGGCCAACAAAATTTTCACATGGCATAGATGGGCCTGACATTGTTTTCCACCGGTCCCGCGGTAGTGCACCGGGCACCTTGACACCGCCCCGATTGAGCTGGACCGACTCGGCCGCCTCTCCATTTGTGCTTCGACCGTGTCCCTAACCGATGATATGTCGCAAATATATCTCTTCGCATCGGATGAAGGTGTTTCGGATCACAGAATAATCTCGATGGCCCAATCTATGAATTGGACATGGTATTAGGAGGCCAAGTTAGGTCATGTTAGCTCAAGGCTTCTTAACCTTAGACGAGAATGCCCGAATTGGATGAGAGCATGACTGAAGCCCATAGCCCATGTAGAAGTTGCCCTGCAGTTGCCCCGTTAATCTGCCCCGCTTTTTTATTTTTTGAAATATATGTTGATGCGTGTTATTTTTTTTAATAGTAAAATTAATATATATTGTTATGTCATACAATTCAATGCAACTAATTACTCACTTAATTTAATTTAAAGTAAATAAGAAATCATATCTCACTAAGTAAATTATCATACATAAGGGAAAATATCAATTATCGTCATTTCTTTTATTCCTCGTGCCAGCATGCATCAGCCCTTTTGAAAAAAACCTATGTTTTGCATATTATGTTTTGTTTTTAGATTTCAACTTTAATCTCCTTTACCAATGTCATTTTCCTTCACTCATCACTCCTTTCTTCCAAAGAAAATCCTATCTCTTATATCTATTCCATGAGAAAATATTTGATGTAACCACCACGTCACTAATCCACACGGTGCGAATAAGCCTAGTCAACTCCACTCAGAAGGCAACAAGTGTCCTTTGACATGAAATGGATGGAAAAAAAAAAAAAAACTAAAATTGAAAGCCCTATTTTCTTTCTCCTTTGACTAATAGACTGCTGTGATAATGATAAAGAACTTAGCACAAACCCTCGAATATTTCCCTTATTCCACTTTCCTCCTTTTCCTCTCTCTTCCCCCATCCTCTCACCTACTGTTACTCTACTTAGCTATCGTTGCCATCATTGTTGAGGACTCGTTCACGTTGGAGCCGGCAATACCACATAGGACAATTGGCATCTACATCAAAGATTTATGGCTAAAATTAGCCGGATGTATTAAATTGACAAATCATCAAAAAATTAAATATTAGATCGGTCAAATTAAAATGTTTAGTATCAAATTGATTTGAGACTTGTTTGGTAATCATCCCATGCATGCATATCGCGACTACTTATACCTAGTTTTGACTGTCTCGTGACACCACAAAATACAAAAAAGAAGACATTAAATGGTGTCTTCGAGTTTATTACAATACTGGGTCATAAAGTTATGAATACAGGATTGTAGCATAAAAATAATCGGGAGGCTAAATGTCCCAAAGCGGACATTCCTTCAACCATTCATTAAGAGGAATAAGTCAAGTTTGATTAATGCAAACATTCATGAGAGCCGAACAAATGAGAATCGATTCTGATCAAGTAATGTTTGAACATATAGAGAGAAACTCAATCCGGTTTCTAGCAATCGATTGATTAATGCGGTTTCACGAAGAGAGAGAGAATAGATCTGCTATTGAATTATGCAAAGGGGGACATTTTCAGCGACAATCGATCATATTCCTTCGGATTTTCGACAAAAAAAGAATCATATTCCTTCGGACTGAAACCTTCGCAGATTAAATGTCTCTTTCTTGGCCCCTGGTTGGCCCCTAAGAGCAGCAAATAGCTTACCAATAACGATCTTTCAAGATACTTGACTTAGTCAAAAAAAAAAAAAAAATCTCATAAGATACTGGCTTGGTCAAAAATAGTTCACACGCGTTCGACGTTAAATGGACGGCCTGTGCACTAGAAATTGGCTACTTGCTCGAATTTTCACACATGTCAAGACTTCATGAAATTTGAGAAAAAATGTTCAGAAAAGCCTAAACCTATCATAATTTGGCATGAACTTTTCAATTTGCTAAATGAATCATAAATTTTTTCACTTTTTATCAATCAAGTCAATTTGATAAATTTTAACCGAAAATTATTGATGTAGACTCCAAATTTTTCTACGTGACATACGACCAAAAAAGGTTGGCGATGACGTGGATAATTTTTATAAAACTTTAAAAAATTCTGAATTTTTAAATATTTTTCTTCTTTTCTCTTTTTTTCTCTTTCCTTATTTTCCTCTTCTTTTTTTTTTTAATTTTTTTTTTATTTTAACCAAGTCCGGCAAGGGCCTACTTAGATATCGCATTAAGTTCAACAGCATAATCTCTTTACAGAGGGAACGGTACAAGAAAAATATAAAATTTATTGTATTGATATTAATTCAGTCATAAACATTTTAATTTGACCAATTTTGTCCAAAACTTTTTCACGTTGATACCACTTGAGTCTATCTAGCCAATATATACCGCAAATCGTTGACGTAAATACTAGTTACGCGATATGCTTGGTTTTGACAAAAACTTTTTTTAATAATTTTTTAGTATTCTTTTTTGAATGTTTTCTTTTTTTACTTTCCCTTCTCTTTCCACTGGTGGCTGGTATAGGTCATGGCTAGTTAGGTCGCCCGCACCGGATGTCACCGGATGTGGAATTCCTATTTGCTCCAAGAAAGTGAGCATTTTGCCTATTCTCTCAGCTTCAGCTGATGGTTTTTTTTTTTTTTCCATCAACTCTCGTGCAGGTTCTCATGAATTGAGATCGTGCGGGATTGTGTCTTGCTGTCCGGCGTCTCGATGGAAAGATAACGAAAAGCAAAAGAAGGAAAAAAAAGTAAAAAAATCTAAAAAATTATTGAAAAATCATAAAAAAATATCTACGTCACCACCGGCCATGCCACATGGGACTGCTGATATCCACATTAACAATTTATGATCTAAATTAGTTGGATAAACTCAATTAGTATTAATATGAAAAAGATTTTAAGTTTAAATTGATTCAATTGAAAGATTTCAAACTGAATCGATACAAATACAATAAATTTATGATTTTTTAAAATATTTTTCTCACTTTACATAAAATGATGATGCATGATCAGATGCTATTAACAAGAACGATGCTAGTGATCAATAATTAGGTTTCTCATAATCAAAACATGCATTGGCCATTTTTACTTCATAGTATGCACTAAAATGACAATTGAAGGCAAAATAAGCTTGGGAAGATCAAAATCAAAATTTCGAGCTGCTAAATGTTAAACATCAGACTAATATAGGAGAAAGGAAAGGGGTAGTTCTGGTGCTAGAGGAACGTTGTTATAACGTACATAGCAAAACGGAGTCCGACCATTGCTTGAACAAGGAGGATACCTTTCGAAAAGCTCTCTCTAATTTCTAAGTCTGGATTCACAGGAGTCGAGAGAACTTGCTCATCATGTAAGAATTCATCATTTCGACAGAGCAAAGAGATCTGATAATCTTAAAAGAAGGCACGAGATTCGTGTCGAAGATGAGCAAAAGGAAAAAAATAACATGAAGCTTCAACCTCATCCTCACGACGATGAAACCTAATTGAGGAAATATCTTCCATGGGAGGGAAGCAAGGCGTGCGTCCAATTGGCACGTTTTGAAATCCATTGCCAAAGTAGGATTAATGACAAAGCTGTCCATCATAACCACAAGCTGGCTCTTTTTCTGGCCCCTAACATTATTCTAGGGAAGCCTGCCAAACATCATAGGTACCCGGAAAACCAGAATACTTCCCAATTTGGACAACCTAATCCAAAAGGCATAACATAACTTTCACATTGTCAATATCTGAGGACTTGTTTCGTCCACGAGCCATGAAAAACATACTCGCACATGTAGTAAATCGGCGTATTTTCTTCCTTTCGAAGTGTTACACCGACATGAAAAATATGATAGAAATCCTTAAAATAGACCGACCAACTAATTAAAACCCTCTGTACCGATAGATTGTACCCTTTGCATCCTAGATATACTCGACACCATATATACGAAGATTCCTGCACAATCCCAGCATGCGATGCATCGCATAAGGAAAACGAGAGTTACCAATCTATGACCCTATAAATTATCCTACACTTGATTGAATTTCCCCCGTACGTCAGCATTACCATACCTCGAATTGAGGTCTACGGTGTTGCGTGATTAGGTTCGTAACTTCGCCGGACCACTCGTCTTCTGCTCCAAAGAAGCCACCTTCAAGAAATATTCGTTCTGTGAGAAAAGCAAAACCACCCAACACCTCCGAATTGCAGGTCAGTTGGTCTCCTTAACGAGACAAAGCTAAAGCAAATTCCATACAAAGTGGATAGAACAGATAATACATGAGAGAGAGAGAGAGAGAGAGAGAGAGAGAGAGAGAGAGAGAGGCAACCTTGAAGGCAGAAATAGCCAGGCGAGCATGTCATTTCTGCAAGGAAGATAACTCACGGATCTTAATTCATATCCAACACCAACCAAAAGATGCAGATAACAAAATGAAAAGGGAAATAACAACCAATTGACACTCCCACAAAGTTGTGACATGCGTACGAACGTATCCATACGTAGGCAACTGGAGTCGTGAAATGCATACGTACAAATACGGGCGTATGTATATGTAGGCACCTGCCCAAGATGCGCACAGCGCACCTCGCGAGAGAGAGAGGGAGAGAGAGAGAAAGAGAACCTTCGCCGGTGAATCGAGCATTCGGTAAGCATCGGCCGTGATACCCACCAACCAAAGGCCAGGGAAGACGCTCTGCAAGAACCAAACCAGACACGAATGAAACAGTGCAAACGTATTCTCCTCAAGAAATTCACGGCTCAGCAACGCATAAGAACCACAAAATCAGCGCGAAACGGCACAAAACGACGCGATCTAAGATCCTCCGTACATCGAGCTGTTTCTGCACATTCCGGGGTCGCTTCCGCGGCCTCCGAGCAGGCCTGGACCCGGTCATCGCGAAAATGTCCTCCTCAATCTCCTCCTTCGACAGCGACACCCACAGCCTCCTCTTCCCCTCCTCCGCCTCCTCCTTCCTCTCGCCGCTGGCCGCCTCCGCGAAACCTCGCAGCCGCGCCGATTTCGGCGGCGGATTCGCATTCTCCTTCTTCTCGCCCTGCTGGACCGAAGGATTAACCGCCGGAAACACTTCTCCGTTCCTCGGGAAACCGTTGTTCGCTCCTCTTCTCGGCCTCAGGTTCCACGGCCTCTGCACGGCCTCCTCCGCCTCGGCTTCTTCGTTGTCGTCGCCGCTGCCCTTGCCGTTGTTGCCGCCGCTCCCGTGATCGGCGCCGGCGATGTTGATTTTGAACGTCTCCCCCTCCCCTCTAGAGCCCGACGCTTGTTTCGGCAGCCTATCGAGGACCGGCGAGGAGGAGGCGGGCGCGGAGCAGTAGCCGATGGTGCGACCGGGGCGCGATCCGAGCGCCGGGGGCGCGATTGCGTCCCGCAGTCGTCCGGAGGGGGAGGCGGGGGAGAGTCGCCGGAGGGGGAGGGGCGGCGGTGCTGGCGGTGGCTGGCGGTGGCGCTCCCCCAGCGCAGGAAGGTCGGCATGGAGAAGTTGTGGAGCGGCTGGGACTTCACCGGCGCCGTCGCCATAGGAGGAGCAGGACGAGGACAAGAAAGCGAAGAGAGAACTACCCCGGATATAACTCGGCGGCGACGGCCACGGCGGCGGCGGCGGCGGCGGCGTGCGGAGATATATGATCGCGCGTCTACGAGCGCGTCTTCCGGTGAGGATACGGCGGTCGATTTTGCGTTGACCGGGCGGAGGATCGCAATGGAGAGAGAGAGAGAGAGAGATAGAGATAGAGAGAGAGAGCGGCGACGATGATGTGCAGAAGCGAGGAAGAAGAAGAAGAAGAAGAAGAAGAAGAAGAACGAGGTAGAGAGAGGAGGATGCGAAATAGAACTCGGCGTGTTTTGTATGAGCCGGAAGTACACAAACGGGGCGTCGTTTTGCCCCCCCTTCCCCTATTTCCTTCTCTTTTAATTTTGATTTGGTAATACGATGCTCTTAATTATCGTATTTAGACCTATATACGATGTACGTGTGCGTTTTCGGGGTAACTTTCCCGTTTCTTATAATTATTTAATTAGCAGGAAAAAAAGCAAATTTTATCGTAAAATTAATCTCGGCGCGTACGAATTGTATGGTATGATGTTCACCAAAAATACTAGAAGGTTCTTATGCATTTTAAAGCTAGTTTGATAATCGTGTAATGTTATAATTTTCGCTCGTAGGCCAATGTAATTGAGGCAAGTTCGTACAAATTTATTCGAGTAGTCATTTCGTTGCCATAAATGCTGGATTTCTTATTCTATTTTTCATAAGAACTTGATCTTTTATCATATGGAAAGAAATCTATTTAACTCTTTGCTAAGCTTGTTTTTGCATGATTATGATTCGAGTCTTTTTGAAACAATATATACTTTTAGACTTATATCCATGTTTTTCTCCAATAGAAAATTTGTTGCTTTTTCTATAAGTTATTTAAAAATAGAGAGAGGAAAGAACGATAAAGTTATTGACAAATATTAGATGATTATGTATTTACGTTATTATACCTTTACGTAGCTTATCGTGCATGACGATCTTTTTAAGTATTTCTATTCACCGAGTAAAAAAGATTAACGGTAAAAACTAAATGGCATTTAAGTCGAAACTATTATGGTTGAAGTATGTCATTGTGATGGTATGATTTTATAAAAAATAATGTAAGATCATAATTTATCGATAATATTATCTTATGATAATTGTAGGAGAAGTTTAAAAAATTGCACAATTACTATCTCGGAGCAAAACAGAAATTGCAACTCCGTGCACTATTGTCCATCAAATTCTTTTTCCTTTGAAATTTAACTTATCAACCTTTTTTTTTTGGTCTAATAAAATAGTAAATAACCAAATATCATAAGTACAAGTCTCGGCTAACCAACACAGATATAAACAAAATCGGAAAATAGAAAATACAAAAGCCGGAACTTAGAAACTGAAAAGAAAAAGAGAGAGATCGTTACGAGACTTTTGTAGATTGCAATATTTTGCTACTACATTAGTGCTTAATCAAATAAAAAAAAAAGAAAGAGAGAGAACAGAGAAAGTCTCGGATTGGAACTTATGTAACTAAAAGAGGAAAAAGAATATGCAATGAAATATATATTAAAAGAAAATCTAATGATGCTTGATTCTTTTGAAAAGGATATATGCTTATCTAAAATCAAAATATAAAAAGCCAAAACTTTAATAATCGCACCGTAACTTCCAGAATCGCACTGCCTGATATCTATATATTGTTCTTGCAATCATTCACATGCGTTTCTCCAACTTTTCACGGAACTTGCTCAAAATAAGAACAAAATACATCCCTTGTCATTTGACACGTATTTTCGAGGGAAATTATGTATGTGATGAAGAATATATATTTACAAAAAAATAATGAAATCTTTCAAGGAAATATTTGATAAGAAAAATTTTGCGAAACACCTGAAATTTTCGTTATCATTCAATTGCTCTATCAATGAAAGTTGCAATGAAAATTGCTGTGTCAAAACTCATTATCTTTTATGCTTTTAAATCAAAACTCGTGACATTAGACATGCTTTGAAAAGAGGAAATTATAACATGTATGTCCAATTTAGAGACAACCTTTAAAGACGAATTTATTGTTATATATCTACATAATTACCATGGTCGTACCAGGAGCCTACTTATTGGAATAGGTTCATCATTTTTTTTTTTTAATTTGAAACTTACCCTACATATCTTAGAATTTGGAACCATAGAGATTATAAGTTCCAAGGTCAATTCCAACGTCTACTCATATTTTACCTGTATTTTTAATTGAATTATTGCAATAAGTCATTACTTTAATAATTATTACTTACTGCTACGATCCATTAGTCATGACTTATATTTAAACATACGAAAAATATATAACATTAACAAAGTACAAATCCCCATCATAAAATTGAAACTCAAACTAGTGCTTATAAATTATATACTCATCATTAGATGTCATGATACCATGAGATCGTGTGAAAACAGAGATAAAGAAAAGCACAAAAACTTGTTACGGGTTCCACTCGTCTAGAACCTATAACATATCCATCAAAATAGGTTGTCTAATTTTTGGAATTATAACGTATCTTGTATATCCTGAAACCTGAAACTTATAATTAGACGGATTTCTACCGATTTGGTTATACGATTCAAAGTTCTATTGCCCCTAATTCTCACACATTTACCAATGTAGGCAGTTCATCTGTTGTATGTACAACTAAAAGCTCTTGCAAAAATGACATTACAAGAAAGAAGAAGGGGTTGTGTGTACAACCTAAGCAGGTTGACTACAATCATATTATGGGAAAATTGTCTAAAATGTCATAAAACATTTAATCATGTTAATCGACTTATAAACATTTTCATATTGAGTTGTAAATTTTTTCATATTTTACCAATCAAGTAAATTCGAATAATTTTGGCTAAAACTTATTAACATGAACGCCTATCAATTTATAATAGAAATTTAATATTTTTTTCATTTATTTTTTTCTCTTTTTAATTGTTAGGGTCGGTAGGGGTAGTCAATTGAGGCCTAGGGACCCCGTTGGCTTAGTGGGTGAGGATGGTGCTAGCAAGGGCTGCGGTTGGAAAGAACTCACGACCCTTGCTCAAATATGAGGAGGGCTATGACCCTTGCCCAATGGTTGGGCAGGGGTCACCGGTGGCCTTACCGGACTTTATTAATAAAAAAACAAGAAAATAAGTAAAGAAGGAAAGTAAGAAAAAAAAAATTTTAAAAAGTATTATTAAAAATTATTGACGTTAGTGGTAGTAATTTTACGTTGCACTTCCGCTGCTCACTTCAATGATTTTCGCTTATAAATAGTGAATTGATTCGATTGACAAAAAGAAAATTTTTTTTAGGACTCGAATGGTACGATTATCCAAAAAAGGAAATTGGTACAATTAATAATTTCGGACAATTTCCCCTTGCGCAAACGAGCCCTAAACGTCGTCGTCAGGCCGAAGCGATGGACAAGACAGCGCCTCTGGTTCCTCTAATTTTTTTAAAAAACAGGGACCCAAAAAATAAAAAAAAAAAGGAAAAAAGAAAAGAAGAGGAAGCTCCTCCGAGCTCCCATGGCTGCACCCTTGCTTAAGCCCTAGAAAAATCTGGAAGCCTCTCTCCCTCCTTTGCTCTGCCCTGCTCTACTCTACACTCGCTTGGTCGCGTACTCCGCTCCTCCTCTCGGGATCATTCCGCTGCAATCGACGCGCCGGTCCGTTCCTCCTTCCTCTGGAGCCGGCGGAGAAAATGGAGGCGAAGCGGCCGAGCAACGGGCCGGTCGCGGCCTCGCCGGACGGCGGCGCCCGCGCGAGATCTCTGCAACCTAGCTACGGCGGCAGAGCTGTCCGGGTACGCGCTCCGCTCTTCTCACGTCCCGCGAGGACGTCGTGTGTTTGTTGTTCTGGACGGTGGTCGCCGGCGGAAGGCGACGGCGTGCGCGTCAGTATTTGGCCGAGCGTGCGTCGTCGTCGGCGCTTGCTTTTTTATGTCGTTAGGAAGGGACCGCGTTGGCAGTTCGAGCTTGGTTGGTAATCGGTGCCGCAGTAGGCTCCATGGCAGCGGCGGCGGCGGCGACGGCGGCGGCGGTGGCGTTTTTGTGTTGTGAGGATTGGATTAGCGTTTTTTGCGTCTATAATCGTGCTCGTGTCGAATGAGATGCAAGTCTTTGTCCCTCCAAGCTGCTTTTGCTCCAAATTATTTCGATGTGTAGGTGTTGGGGGAGTCCGAATCTTCTTATTATGTGGCTTAAGGTTGATTTGATTCTGTTGTGAACGGTTTGTTTAAGTTGAGCTCATGCATTTGACACAAATGTTTGGCTGGTGAGACTTTAAAACTGCTTTGAATCGATTGTTTTTACATGTCGAGGGAGTACTCAAAATGATCCTGAAAAATTTGGAATGACATATTAGACTTTCTCTGGAATTATTATCTGTTTTCACTTTTGTTTTGAGAAGATTAAATGTTAACGTGCTGTGCTATTTGGTCTCCCCCGGAATTTGCTTCTCAGGAAGCATTGGAACACCTAGCTTCTGTTGATTTGGTTGACTTGTGCAATGAGGCCAAGATTGAGCGGTGCCGGGCAACTAGAGACTTGAGGAGTTGTGCCCGCTATGTACATCATGTTTTAAGCTCCTGCGGTCATGCATCCTTGTGTGGGGAGTGTAGCCAACGTTGTGATCATTGTCCAATATGTAGAACCCAAATACCCAAAAGTGGCAACAGACCTCGGCTTCGACTGTACTATGAATGTATTGAGGCTGGCCTTATCTCGAAAAGACATGATGAGAGATTTCAAGAGCGAGAAGATGAGAACCAACTGAATGCAGATGTTCAACGTCTATATTCTTTGTTTGATGTGGCATTGGAGAATAATTTGGCTTCTTTGATATGCCACTGTATCCCCCAAAGATTTGAGTTGCTTTCCTTTACAGAAGTTTGCTTCCACATTGTATGATTCAATATGCTAACCAAATTTTACAGAAACTGCAAAAGGGCGCTGTTAACATAGACAATAAAAAACTTTAATTCGAGGTTTCATCGTATCCCAAATATCATTAACCTATATTCCCTAATAAGATTCAATTTTCTTTATCCAAAAGCACTGTGTTTGTGGAACATGTTCTCTTTGACAGAAGTTCAACAGATATTACAGATGTTTGTATGGATGAAAGTGCTGTATCTAGTGATCCCGTCACCGCGTTCTTGCTTGATGAAGTGGTTGTAAAGGATTGGTGCAAGCGAACATTCAGTAACATTGTGGCAGAGCTTCGAGGCATATGTATCCTGAAAGACTTTCTGACACATTTGGAATTCCTGTCCAGTTCTACTTTTTGTTTGGATGTAATTTCTCCTTAACATTTTGTGAAATAGATAACCTTGAATTGAAGGATATGGAAAGCAGGTTGAGTTTGCTTCTTAGGTATTCTGCTCAGCTGGCTGGCATGTCTAATGTACTAGAAGTTTTGGAGTTGTCGTTCAAGGGAAGTCTTTCCCCGCAGTTGCACGACTTGCACCATCTTCATGAGAGCATATTGAAGACTAAACAAGTTGGGTTACTGGAGTTTTCTGTCGTTCACTTTAAAACAATGTCCATAGCTTTCTATATTACTGTTTCTCAGAGAATTTGTTTCCAATATTATTGTGGGATATATTTTCAATACCATCGTTATAGCTAAATTACACATGGAATATTTACCTATAGCAATTGTCGACGGCTGGAGAATGCTTGTTTTGTCCAACCAAAAGGTAGAGGTGAATGTACGGTCCTAAGGATATGCCAGTATGATCCACTCGTATATTACTTTCTAGAAAAAGGAGGATAATTCACTTTTTATAGAACTTGCACTAGGTGATGGACAATTCTTAATAATTACAGTTTCTGTTGAGGCACTGGGTGTTTGGACAAATTTAAAGTGAATTTCATTAAGCTGCATTAGCAGACATAAACATTGACATGCTTCGCTTAACTGTTATTCTGGGTGGAATCTTTGTCGTGAGACTATGTAACTATGAAATAATTCATTGCAACAAGTATTCAGTTCAGGTATATTAACTGGAGATCAAGATGTGAAATTGTTCCGCAGAATGCATTGACTCTGTTTTTTTAATGTGGGATTAACTTAATTATTGCTTTCCCCTCCTGCATTCAGCATATGGAGATTATGATGTGGTGCATACGGCATGAATTTTTAGCAACTCTGGGGTCTCGGTATGCTAATCATGAACAATGGCGTGCCTCCTTCCGAGAGAGAAAATCAGCTGCAATAAAGCGTTCATGGCCTGATGCCGTAAATCTCTCCGCAGAATCTGGTGGACAGGAAGGTTCCCTTTTCATTGAAGATGCTGTAGCAAATCTTGAGATAATCGAGGAAGGTACAAATGAAATGGGAGAGGAGTCAGAGCTTTTTTCTTTGCAGAAAAATGGAGGCTCCTTGTTCCTTAGGGCTAAGGTAGAAGGGCTATCTGGATGCTATCCATTTGAAAACCTTCGTGCTGCAGCTGACATGTTATTTTTATATGGAAGTTCTGATTTGGTGGTTGCAAAGCGGGCAATTGTATCCTTCTGTCTTTTGTGTGTTTCAATAAGTGATAATGCTTTATTTAATTGCATTTGTATTTTCAAAGCGATGAAGATGGTAAAAAGTACCTTTTTTCCCTTAATTGGCATATAGTTTCTCTATTACCTCTATGATCGTCACTGGACATTACCTGATGAACTCTGGAGAAACGTCGTAGATGACTTTGCAGCATCTTTCGGCGTAACTAGGCATTTGTTGCTGGAGTCCCTAACGTTTTATCTCTTGGACGATCACACAGATGACGCTTTGAAGGTAAGTTGTTGGATGAGCTTCAATGCTGGATATGCAGCTTTCCATAACTGTACTGTTGGTAATTTATTATTGTTAGACAAATTTATGGTACTTTATTACCAACCTTCTATGTTTTGTGTTTGCGCAATTAAACAGCCAACCATTGGACATTTCTCGGATTAACATCAGGAAGATAGAATTTTCAAGCATTGTTTGAGTCATAGTGCACAAATATTTTGCTTTTGAAAATCAGGGTCATTTGGATTAATATTTGGTTGTAGAGGAGCTCTGCTGTCAAGTTGTCATTCTATGTATTGAATGGTTCACCCTTCTTGATTGAGCCGAACTTTATGACAAGTGGATTGAACTATTTATGCTATGCATCATGCTCGCTAAAAGTTGCACCTCTTGGATTATTTGGATGTAGGTTCTGAAGTCCCCAGTCATCACAAAATTTGTTCCATATTCCTCGTTAATATGTCATAAACATCTTCGGGGCAAATTACATATTGCCACCCAAGTTTTTGAGATTGTTGCAAATTGTTCCATGATGTCTCAATTTTTACAGTTTGCCCTAAAATTTTAGAAATCGGTTGCAATGTGTCCTGGGGTTGACTCAAACCAAAATTTGCTTGAAGCTCCGACCATTTGATGGTATGTGACTGATTACGTTTTCCTATATAAGTATATACCAATAGAAAAGTAGAGGAATAATTCAGAAATATATCCATTTGAGCATGTGACTAAAGTTCCATCGAGAATTTGATCGGAGCCAACACCAAAGGCATATCGATGTAGAGATCTGAAATATGTCTCTGAGTAATCCTTATATTATTTTCTCACATATATAATGTATAACCAATTTGCCTTCTGAAACTAGTCACGTGTTGTCATGTGGTCAGATATGTGAAAATTTTTTAGCTGCAGTCAACCCAAGAGGGCGCATTGCAACCAATTTTAAAATGCCGGGCCAAATTACGAAAATTGAAAATGTCAGGGGGCAACTTGCCTCAATTCCAAAGAATTGGAGGGCAAATTGTAATTCTCCCTTATCTACATTTATTTCAATGCAAAATTTCTGGTTTGAAAACAAATGAAAATATTTATCATTACACGGTAATAAGGTGAAGTCCTTGCAAGCAAGTTAATCATCAATTATAAGAGGCTTCCGTTGCAAAATAGAGAATTTTCTTTAAGGAATGATATAGCAATATTCATCTAGCCAGCTTGTTCATGTTTCAGGTGATTGGAATCTTTGGATGTATTAAGAGTCCTTTTTGTTGAAGAGGGCTAGTCTTTGGTGTCATATTTTTTCGAAGAGTCATTATTTCCTGCACAGTGCAAATAGAGTGCTACCGAAGACTGAAAGCTAAAACAACAAAAATTTTCAAATGCATCTGCCAGCGAGTGTTAGTGAAGTTTCATATTAATTTATCGGCCTTTTGAATACAGTGGTTTTTTTTTTTTTTTTTTTTTTTGGGGGAGGGGCAAAGAAACTGGAGATGTTGATCTTCATCTTTTCATTTTTAGGAATTTGGGAATTTGGTACTGGTTTGTTTTTTTGGTTGGAAAGATTCTATTGGTTTACAGTCTAATATTTATTCCCAAATTTACACTTCTTAGGAAGCTTGTCACCTTCTTCCAGAGATCTCGGGCCCAACGATTCATCCTAAGATTGCCCAAGTTTTGTTAGAGAGAGGAACGCCAGATACAGCCCTGATGGTTTTACGTTGGTCTGGACGTGATGGTGGATCACAGTTAATCTCGCTTCCTGAGGCCGTTACTGCAGTTCGAGTGAGGGTGGAGTGTGGGCTGCTCACTGAGGCATTTACTTATCAGAGAGCGCTTTGTTCCAAAGTCAGGGAAAGGAAGCTTAAATATGAAGCTGTTGTTGATCCTTCCAATGCCATGAAAGCTGAATGCAGGACTTGGGTGGGATGGATGGAAATTTTGGTCACTGAAATATGTTGCCTTTCCATTAGGAGAAAGCTCGTAGATCGAATGATAGAGTTGCCATGGAACTCTGACGAGGAGAAGTATCTTCACAAGTGTCTAATGGATTATACAACTGATGACCCTTCAACCATCATTGGAAATCTTCTTGTTGTTTTCTATCTCCAGGTAATCTAGTGGCATTTGGAGGAAAGTGATAATTGAGTCTCTGTGTCTCAATATGATTCTAATGATATAATTTTTCTTTTTGCTGATCACTGAGAATGAATATGGAATCGCACTGTGGGTAGCTTGACTACTTAATTACAGGATATTAAATGCAAACTGTGGCAACAAGAATGGTGCTTCACTTTATCTCTCTGATTACTTTGTCAGATTTCACTGATGCCATCGCTAATTGTTTGCTACCGAATATTGTTTGCTTCCACCACTGGAACTTCTGTGATTCCATCTATTGAATGTTGGTTTGTTCCACTGCTTTTTTTGTGGGATTTTTACCCCATAGGTCCAGGATATATCAGGTTTGAACCTGGGTCTCATCCTTGGCCTGCTAACCCTTGCTCTGGCCATTTGCCTGGGAATTTTAGCGAGAGCTAGTTAGTTATTTCTTCAAACATGAAAACTGTATTTCTGTTTTACCTGATTCCTACAAATCTCGTGTTGCATTGCAGCGCCACAGGTATTCTGAGGCATACCGAGTTGATTGTGAGCTACAGCGCCTGGAGCAGGAATTTGCAGCGACCACTTCAGCTAATCAAGACATGTTATCTAGAATGCAAGCCGCTAGTCACTGGAGAACAGAGCTAGTGGTAAGCAGTCTATACTTGACCTTCTAGCTTCATGTTCGAAAGTGGCAAGTTGTTGGACAGGTGCTTCAGCTCTACTGGAGACAAATACTCTTTAAGTGTGTGAAGCCAGTTTAGGTGAATTCTCATAGTAAGCTAAGTTGGCACTGACATATATTTTGCAAGGTCCTAAATGGGAGGTCCTTAGGAGTAGAAGTCTTCTTTCGTTGCTCGATGCTGGTTTCAGTGTATACATTTTGCATGTTGTACCATGCGTGGAAAAAATTGTTTGTTGTCTCCACTGCTGGAGAGTAACTAGCTGCTGCTTGTACAAAACAGGATAAGTGTATAGAGTTGTTGCCAGAGGTGCAGCAGCAACAAATTAAGAGCGGCAAGTTGCCTGACATTGCCATCACTTCTGAAGATGCTCATATGCCTGAAGAATGTGATATTCCTCTTGAACGAAGGCCCATTCCTTATGGTTCTTCAATTCCGTTAGCTGTGGATTCTTCTGTTATATTGAACGAGGTCATGACGCCTTCCTCAAAACGATCTGATTTGGAGAATCCTAGTAAAGTACTTGCGTCCAACACCAATTTTGCAGTTGGACTTGGTAATACTGACTGGTCTTCAGTTTCGGGAGGGTCATTGCTTTTGAATACAGAAAGAGGCTCTAAGCTTCTTGGCAGAAGTTTCAAAAATGATACGTCAACATCTGGAGCCTTTGATTTCAAACCTGCCTCACCATTGCAAAGGTTTTCCAGAGGTTCGCCTAAGTTTCGCCAAAAGAATTGGCCCCAGGGCAGTTCGCCTGATCATATTTCGTCAATAGTAGAACTAAATGGATTCAGCGACCAAGTTCAGAGAAGTAGTCATTTACACTCTCAAACACCAATGGCGAATCCTCAGCCTTCACCTGCCAGCCACCGTGGTCTATTGAGAAGTTCTAAGCAGGACCTGCCCAAGACTGTATCTGGCAAAAGGGTCCATTCAGAGGCCGATGGTGTATCTTGGAATGCTGCTTCTTCAGATGATCTAATGGACATCTCTTGGAGGTAACACGGCCGCCATCCTCTATTTCTTTGAATATCTAACTCTTATTGTGCCTCCATTTTGCTTTTGCGCTTAACCACAGACGTCATAATTGGTCCATCTGATACATCTTGATGGGATGCTTTTTAACTCTCTGCAGTGGTGAGAAATCTTTTGCGGTTGAGGACGAGAATCAAGCTCGAGCACTGAGATGGAGATCCGATGAAACTAGCGATGAAGAAGAGGAACCACATCAGCAGAGAACAGTGGGGACAACTCCTTACCGAACTCCGGTTACTGCGATTCGCAGAAGCAGATTTGCCAGGAGATGATGGTTGCATGGATTCATTATGCATCAAGCTTCCTGTTACTCTCGATTGTTCTTCCCGCTTGAGAGCGGGACAAATGTAAAGCAGCTGTAACTTTTGCCCGAGGTGGGTTCATGCCAAACTTTCTCAGCTTCGGCTCGGTGAAGGAGCTGCAATTATGTAAGTCCTTATGCGAAGTCCCCCCTCAAGTATCCTGTGCGGAGTTCTTGATTGGGGGAATGAGATTGAGGGGTTGCCATGTTCTTGTATCTTTGAAGCGACTCATAGCACAAGGCATTTTGTGCCGGTCTCGGCAATTTTCTGTGAACCTGTAACCGGATCGAGCGCCTTGAGATTATTTGGATTGAGAGATTTTGAAGGAGAATGTCGGGTCTAGGCAAATCAGAGCTTTTTCTGGTGCTGTTTTCTTGATGCGGCAGAAGTAGATCTACCGGAAGTCATTTGACTGCTTTCAAAGGCATAATAATCGGAACATATCAATTGCAGGCAGAATATTGCATCTTCCTGTCATATCATATCGCTGCCTCGTGGGTTTTCGTTTTTCTTTTCTTTTGTTTCGAGCAATCAAATTGGCGCCAAATTATGTGCCTATCGGGGTCGGTCACTACACTAGCTAGCCATCAGTGATTGATCATTGAGCATGGCGGTGGTTGTCCTGTGAATGATGGGTGATGGGCAATGGTATGTATAAATGGAATTGTGATTTATGATTAGGTTATTTTGCGAAAAATAAATGATTTATAAAATGTTTTATTGAAAAATGATTGTTTGTATCGAACGAACGGATGATTTATGAAAATGTTTGAACATAATTTATTATCGACAGTGAAAATATTTTCTATTAATGATAATTTCATTGAAAAATAATTTTTAACTTTTTTAGTGAAATAAAAAGAAATAAATTTCAATGATTCAAAAGAGATCTTATTAATTTGGCCAGTAGACTTAATATAGATTCAAATTATTCACCCTTAGAAGAGAAAATAAGGACAATATATGGTAGAAAATAATACATATTTGGCATCCTTTCCCAATTCTCGAGACAAAATATGAATCCGGAAAGAAGTATTCCTCTTTCTGGTCAACATCATTGCCATCCACTCAACTTGAAAAGTCAAACAAGTAGTTCTTTGGATATTTCTTCCCTTTCCCTCGTATCAAAACGCACCGTCGGCGTCGAAGGACAAAGCTCGTAGTCATGGCGACGGCCCTGAAACTTCCTATTGTAGACCTGTCTTCGCCGGACCGCCTCTCCTCCGCCGCCTCGATACGCCAGGTCTCTTCCCGCCTTAAGCGCTTCGCCGCGGACCGACTCGTTCCCGTCTTTCCTGTTCCCGTTTGCCTTGTATCGTAGCAGAACGAAGCAGTTAGCATCCGAAACGAGTGAACGCCGGTGGTTTTTGTGATCTTTGTGTGCGAAATTGCAAGTCAGCATCGTTGCCACTGCTGTAATTAACGCCATCGAGATTGTTGCAATTGCGCCGATCGCGTTTGAAATGAGGGAAAGAGACGGAAAGGAGTAGAATTGATGAGGAGAGATTAGGAGGGATTGAGCCGTTTTTTTTTTTTTTTAATAATCATTTTATGTACATTTTTAAATCCGTTCGAATCTCTCCATAGGGAATTGGAGAGATTCCGAGATTTTGGAGATCATTTATGTATTACTTAACAAAGATGTACCCTTTTTGTACATTTCATCCCATTTCCGTCGCTAGCATTCGTAATCACTCCGTCCAAAATGAGTATGAAGCTTATTGTCTCGAACGAGTCCCTCCAGTCATTTCATGTGATGTAACTTTATAGTGCAAGGACCAATGCGACTTGGTATTCGGATTGGCTCGAATTGCTCTTTGTTGTTCTTTTGGTGGGTGCGTGAGAAGACTATCTCAGAACTCAGAAGTGTGTACGTGTGAATTGGATTGCAGGCTTGTATAGAGTATGGCTTCTTTTACCTGGTGAATCATGGGGTTAAGGAAGAGTTGCTTGCCAGAGTGTTCGAGGAAAGCGGAAAGTTCTTCTCACTCCCCTTGGAAGAGAAAATGAAATTGGCTCGGAAGGAGCACCGAGGCTACACGCCAATGTATGCTGAGACCCTCGACCCTTCCTCAAACTCCAAAGGTCTCTCTCTCTCTCTCACACACACACACGCACACACACACATGCATGCACGCGCGCACAGGCTGTTGCATTCCATGGCATCTTTGGTTAGACTTGTTAGCCTTTTTTCTATAGCATTTGTCTAAAACTTTTTTAGCTTGGTGTCGGAACATACATAATAATGGATATGGGGATGTATTAGAATGCCTGTATTTCTGTTTGGTCATCCATTGTTGAGGACAGGAAAATAGGTTGGTTATCACTCACTCACAGGTCTGTGATTCCATCAGGTGACTCAAAAGAAAGTTACTACATTGGGCCTCTAGAAGATTCTTCGCATCAAAAGAATCTGAACCAATGGCCTCCTGAAGGTATGGTTCATTGAATATATTTGCTCATATTCAAATGGACTGCTTTTCATTTAAGTATTGTATGCAGTAGTATTATCATGACAACATCTAAGTAAACCACATCTCACCCTGATCAACTATACTATTCCTCTAACACCATTGCGCTCAACTTCGTACGCATCATCATCATCATAAGTGTTATCCAAGTGCTATGCACTATTTGACGTCTAATAAGAAATCGTTAAATGTGGACTCTTGTATAAGCAGTGTTTGAAATTTCTTTCCCCTTCTAGTGGATTTCAGATATGATGCCATCTTGGAAATCTACAATGGAATCCTACCACAGAGAAGTAGAGTAAGTTCTTAGCGTTTGCTTATCGTTGATGCAGTTGCATGTTGATCAACTTGGAAGTACATTGTTGTTTTTTTTAGAGCTTGTACCTACTGATTTTGTTTTCCCAAAAGGCCATTCTTTGAAAAATTATAAGAATTTCCATCTATTATTGGAATTATTAGACTAGACAAATATCCTTACTTAATTTCTGGTGCAAACAGATGCGTCTCACTGAGTTAAATGACTTTTGATATTACTTCTACTCTGGCTCTTTTGCTAAGTGATACGTTGTTAGTCGGCTGTAAATTTTCAGAAGAATGATGTGGTTCAATTGGATGTGCCAATTTTAGGAAAAGAAGAAACATTGAGAGGAGGCACAAATAGTTTCAGTCTGTTTCTTGTTCACTGTGTGTATTTCTGTAATTGGTTGTCTCTCTTGCATGATTGATTTTCATCTTTACCGTAACTTACTATTCTACTACCATGATGGAATTTTTTACTAGGTCTGTGGGGAGAAAGCTTCTCTCTTTGATTGCGCTGTCACTGAACCTGGAGAATGACTTTTTTGAGAAAATAGGGGCCTTAAACAAACCTGGCTCATTCCTCCGTCTTCTACACTATCCAGGTCCAGTGTTCACTCATCTCTCTTATATTCATGGCTAGTGAGTAAATATCATTGTTATTTGCCTTGGATCAGTTCTGAACTTATTTCAATTCCTGTTGGACTTGAACTGTGCATGACTGGCTAGATTATATGATAAATCAAGATGAAACTCATATGAGCAGTTTTCTTCTAATATGAAATATCAAAAGACGATCATATGGCATTATAATCAAGATATAGTCTAGATGTAAATTTGATAATGCTGATGTCGTTTAGACTTTTGAAATAGCATGGTTGTTCTTTTACATCGAAGCAAATGAGAACCCAAAGTGACAATCGTCCTGGAACTAATTTCAGATGAAGTAATGATGTCTAAAGAAGAAATTTATGGTGCATCTGCACATTCTGATTATGGAATGGTCACTCTACTGGCAACTGATGGAGTTCCAGGACTGCAGGCATGTCAGCTTTAATATACTTAGGTTCTCAAGCATGGTTATTTTAAATGTTTGTCGCAGGGACAAGTTAATGAAGCTTGTCTGCAGGTCTGCAGGGATAAAGATAAGCACCAGCGGTGCTGGGAGGATGTTCCTCATATAAATGGGTGAGTTTGTTATCCTCATGCAATTTATCTTTAGAACTCCAGACAAATGATGACTTTGTGACGAGTATTCTGAATACTTTTAACAATTTAACATCCATGAGAGGAATAGGAGCATCACTTTGTCTGTTGCTTTAAAATGATATTTCTAGTTTGTCTTGGTCAACTGCTGATGATCCATACTGTAGATTAGCCAAGGGCTTCCAGCTCTCGTTTTGACTAGTTCTGTTTTTCATTATTCTGTTTCTCTAGTCTCTCCTTTTGGTATCTTCTCTTTTTATGAATACAATACAAGCAGAAGAAGATGAAAGAAGCATTAGCATAGAAGTGCTCTGTCTTGCTGCTATTCTCATGATGACTGAGTTGGCTATTCTTTGTTTTGATATTGACAAAATGAAAATGATTTTGCAGGGCATTCATCGTAAATATTGGGGACATGATGGAGAGGTGGACTAATTGTTTGTTCAGGTAATCAATGAAACTGGAAAAACTAAATGTAGCAAGTGTTTTCTAGAAGATAAAGTATCTTTTAAATTCTAAAATTTCTCTCTTATTCTCAGGTCAACACTTCACAGAGTGATACCAGCGGGACAAGAACGCTTTTCTGTAATTTACTTGTCTGCTATCTGTTTGCTTGTCATTCTTCAGTTTGCATGTTCTAAGGCAATGCGTTTACACTTATCCAATAGTAACAGGAAATAGTATCAGCAAAGTTGAGTGGATATTACTTGATCAATACTTCTGACATGCTCCTGATAAGGCAATATGTCTTTCAGCCACTTGTTGTACTGAATATGAAACTAAGCTAAAGTCGTTTCTCATGCTCAAGAGCCCATAATTGCCAAAAGGAACTGATGGAGTAGAAGCCATGTCTATTTCATCTTAGTTTCTTTATTACAGGATTGTGATTTCTTTTGAACTATGCATTTTCATTCTCTTTGTTTCTATCACGTAGAAATTGTCAAATTTAGGTGGCATCATTTCATTTGTACCAAGGATATTTTCCTCTTACCCCCTGAAAGCTGGTTTAGACGGGCTTGTGATGTTGGGCTATGATAATTCAAATGCATGAGAATCCTGCTTACAACCCATTTGTGATGCTGCTTACAACCCATTTCTCGAATTTCCACATTAGAAAAGTACTTCCAACCTGAGAGTTTCATCCCCAAGAATTCGTTTGTGCTCTTCAAATCAGAGCAGGAAAGCAATAAAGTTTTCTTGCGCCATCTTTTTCTCCCGGCCTTTCAAGTTTTTTCAAGTTTTCTCTCTTCAGTAGATGCATGCTTACTGAATACCACTTCAGGTTCCTGGTTTTTCTTGTTTGTCCTTACTTTAGATATTTTATTTAAAGGGTTGAAAGTCAGAACCTTCTGTTTTGTCTAGAGACTGGAGTCCATGAAAAGAGCATGGGCCATGTAAATGATTAATTCATCAAGCCTAAATTTGTGGTGATGTAGAACATTGCATTTTTTTGACCGTGTAGATACTAGAATTTTGTTTTCCTGTTTACCATTGTCTGTAAGTACTCTGAATAAATTCTCTCGTATTGTCAGAAAATCTTCCTTATTTTAGGGGAGGTTATGCTAAAACTAATTGTTTAATTTGAAATTGCATTTTCTGCAGATGGCTTTTTTCTTAGATCCAAATGAAGATTGTGTGGTAGAGTGCTTAAAAAGTTGCTGCAGTGACTCGTTTCCTCCAAGGTATCACTGCAACTCCCTTGTGGTGGTATACTTCGTTAGCATTATTGACCTAGCAATTACATATTGTATGCCCGCCACTGCACAGCAATTTAGCCTGTTTCTGACTAATACAATTCAACACCTAGAAATATATAGTAAAAATGACCTCATAGGTTCAAATTGCAACTGAATGGTAGCAAGATTTTGGTAGCTGGATTTCATAAGCGGTAGTACAGACATTTTTTTCTTCGTATGTCTTCTTTCTTGAAAGAGTGCACATATATAAGGATTTGGTGTAAATCTGCTTCTTGCGAAATTGTTCCTGAGAAGCAAAGATTAATGGATTGTTATAGTTTTATATGGATGCGGAATGGTAGTCATATGCAAGTCCATGGTTCTCCTTTTTCACTTCCCTTAAAAAGTATGTGCCTTGTTCTTGCTAGCAAGTAGGAAACAGCTGAATGTTGACATTATTCGGGGCATAGCAATTTGTGTGGGGGGGTGGGGGCAACGTGTTTGAGTTTGGTGTGATATTCCTTTTTGGTTAAAGTGCTTCACTGGTGTTCTGGACGCTCGGAACAGCAGCTTTGATTGAACTTACTTCATCCGTGCAGGTTTCCTCCAATCCGGAGTGGAGAATACTTGAAAGAACGGCTCCGGCTCACGTATGGAGTGTAGTTTAGCGTCTTGTTCAACTGAACGAAGTGTCCTACATTAAACTGTCATGGGGAGTGTCGATAGTAACATAATATTCAGCTAGCTGCTAAACAATTTCAGGTTCTACTTGGACACCATACGTATCTGTGTCCATACATGATCAGTAAGATGAGAAGTGTCCAATTTCACTTGATTTCCTCCTTGTCTTCTCGGCTCTTGCCCTTGGTCCCAGCTCTCCTTCATACGGGAGATCTGCACCCCCCCCCCCCTGTTGAACCTCCTTTGAAAATGATGCTGCTATAGCGACAAATATAAGAGACAAGTTAGTTGTTGTCCTAATTAGGGGTGTGCAAAGGAACTGGGACCCGCCCGGAACCGGATCGGACCCGCCTGGAACTGGTAGTTCTTAAGGGAACCGGTCCGGTTTCCAATTTCAATTTATGAGAACCAGTGGGTAGCGGTCCGATTTCCGGTTTCATGGGCGGATCCGTCCACCTACTGGATTGGACCGGACCGGTTATATTATAATAATATATTAATTTTTAATATTAAAAAAATTCAAAATTAGTAAATCTAAAATATTTGACTGGGCTCGAGCATAACGGCTTCTCCAATTTAGATTCTGACAAAGACCCATCATGCCATTTGTTCTCTAAGTTAGACATAAACATTTTTTTCCATAGAACTCGATGTGGATTTTTTTCAAACTCACTCTTAATTCAACCCATTGATGCAAGCTACACTCGAGGTGGTGATGGAAAAATTCCAAAGCATGCGCTGAATCCGAAATTTTTCATGAGGGAAACATGAGATTTCAAGGGGGTTGTTGTACCTAGAGGAGAAAAGCGGTCTGAAAGGAGCGACATATAGGTACCAGAACGTTTTTTTCCTCCTTATCATTGTTCAAGTTAGACTTAACGTTGGCTGCTAGCTTCTGGTTGCGCAAGTCTAGATCGGCAATATTTCATTGATCTTTGGCGAGACCAGTTTCATGGATCCACCTGGGAACCAGACCGGACCGGGGGTTTGGTTCTCGGGTGGATCCATGCAGCTAACGAACGATTCTCGATTCCAATTTTTCGGAATCGGTGTTTAGTGGGCGGTTCCTGGTTCTAGGGTGAGAACCGCCCTCCCGGACCATGCACACCCCTAATTCTAACGATTGTTTGCTTGTTGGGTTGTGCCACTACGTGTAGGGAACACGAGGGGGACTATGCCTATAATCTGGATCATGACTGGCAACGTTTAGCAGTTCTCTAAAAGAAAAAAAAAACTAAAAGTATTTCATAAGCATCAATAAAATGGGGCTCTTTCACGTATTGATAAAGTGAAAACTTGGAGACTTCTAATAAGTTAGTTTCTCAAATGTTAATTGATGATAGCATCTCTACATCAATAATTGTAAGCTTTTATAGGAAATATTTAAATGGTTAGTTTGTACTGTCGACTTGTAAATTTTCATTATCAATAGTAACATTCAAATCTAAGTCGGTAATTCACTGATCAAATAGATGTTGGTAATCCATATTAGCTTTTTTTGTTTTTTTAATAACTTTCAAATATTTATGTTATCTTTATGTCATTAATATCGATGCATTTTCATAAACGTCTATAAGACTACATAAATGTTGGTAACTTGTTCATTTATTAGACATCGGTAGCTTGTTATAAGTTATTTGGATACATATATTCATATTATTTTAAACTAGGTCTGGCTTAATTCTCATTACCTCTAAAGACATTTACACATAATTAGTATTTGGGGTGCGTTTGTTTTACGAAAAAGAATGATTGCCTATACTGTTTGCAAAATGAATAAATGTAAAATAGTTCCATCATTCATGAAAAATTTAGGTATAAATTATAGTTGACGATGAAGAAATTTTCCATTGACTAATTTTTCTAAGCTATATATTTCAGAAAATGTTTTCCAGATTTCAAGTTTTCCTTTAATTAAATGCACCCTTACAAGTGGCTCATTAAGGTGGAGGAAGTATTTGAGGGGGAGCGGAAAGTTAGTCTAAGTAATGCATTCCGGTTTTGTTCGATGTTGAACATAATTCTCATTTACAGTTTGAACAGGAGGGTTGGACTTAGTACTTGACCTAAAAAATCATTGCGTAACTCACTCATGAGTCATGACGAAAAGCCGAAAATATAAGGGATAATGACACAAGCAATCATTGAACCTTGGTCTAATGTGTAATTTGGTCTATGAACTTTTAATTTATTTAATATGGTCTTTGAATTTTAACTCAATGTACAATGTAATCCCTTAACTCTTAATTTGTGGCAAATTCTTCAGAAAAAATTCTATCTTCCACAATGGAATCTGATAAGTGATCCTAAATAAAATTCTTTACATGACGAAAAACCAACCTAAGGCCTAAGGGTTAATATAAAGCTCTACAGATAGTTAAATCAAAAAATTTTGAAACATGTTTGGTTTTTCTGAAACGAATTTGATGATCCTCTACCATGATTTCTTTGTTTTCTCCCTCCCGTTGTTGTTAAGTGTAGTTCTTGAATTTTTGGTACATATTTAATAGTCCCCAAACCATATGAAATTCTTCAATATAATTCCTAAACTTTTGGTACATGTTCAATATAGTTCTTGAATTGTATGAAAATATTTAATATAGTCAGGGACTATATTGCACATGGATTAAAGTTCATTGACCACATTAAAGAAATCAAAAGTTCATGAATCAAATTATATATTGGGCTAAAGTTTTTAAGAACTGTTTGTGTCATTATCCCAAAACATAATTTTGAAGGATATTGTATGAAAGTAACTGAGCCTAACCAGGTTTAGACGAGTTATGATCGACGGGCCGGATTCAGCAGGCAATCACTCGTTCAGATCAATATATTATTATGGCCTTGGGCCCGACAAAGCATGTTTGGGCCTTGACCGGCCCAGCGGGCTTCCAGCCCATTCAAGACGAGTTAAACGGGCCATCGACCTTAGAGAAATCGACGCCTTCGTCACGCTCCCGCCGTCGCGATGAACCCCATCGCCGCCCTCGCCGGTCGATCTCCGAACCCGTGGCCGAGGAAGAGATCCGGCGGCGCCGCCCCGCGATCTCGCTTCCTCCTCCTCTGCACGGCCTCCTCCTCGCCGTCCTCGCCTTCTTCTACTTCTCCTACGCCCGCGTCTCCACCTCGCTCCTCCGCGGCTGGCTCGAGGCGGAGGCGGAGGCGGCGGCGGCGCCGCGTCCCTCGCGGTGCGAGCCCCGGGTCCGAGCCCTAGGGCAGCGGTTCCTGTCCTACGCGCCCCACAGCGGGTTCAGCAACCAGCTGTCGGAGTTCAAGAACGCGATCGTGGCGGCCGCGGTCCTGAACCGGACGCTGGTGGTCCCGCCGGTCCTGGACCACCACGCCGTCGCCCTCGGGAGCTGTCCGAAGTTCCGGGTCCTGGACGGGAGGGAGATCCGGCTCGCGGTCTGGGAGAGCGCGGTGGAGCTTCTGAGGACTGAGAGGTGAGTGGAATTGCGGATTTTTCGTTGGTGCAAGACGGAACGATCGCTGCGTCGCTTGCTGAAGATCCCAACTTTTCTTGCATTTTACTTCTTTCTTTATGCTGACTTGAGATTTTCGTTTAGTAAGTTCCATGGACTTGTCCTGCTACTGAGATGAAACATGTCATTAGCTATCTTGAGTAAATTGGCGATCTTTTTTGGATTCATCTTTTTTTCCTCAGCATCCTCGTACTGGTTTAGGACTATGGTTGTCTAAATTATCTTTGGCGTCCAGAGATATTGGTTATAAGTAAATTTGCTGCTTATAATTATCCATATCTTTGCTTATCAGAAGGACTGAGAGTCTCAGGCAGGGATGGTTATGGCCTCCTATGCCCGGTGCTGATTCTTGTTAACTTGCAGTTGTTAAAGGAAGAAAGAGTTTTTTGTTTAAACTTTTCGTAATTGGGGTTCTTCACTGTGTTTCAGGTATGTTTCTATGGCTGACATCATCGATATTTCATCCTTAGTGTCTTCTTCAATGATCAGAACAATTGATTTCAGAGTTTTTGCATCGATATGGTGTGGGGTGAACATAGACTTGGCTTGCAACAATGGGGCCACTGGCGAGTCCCCCTTGTTTGCTAGCTTAAAGCAATGTGGGTCGTTTCTCTCTGGGTTTAATGGTAATTTAGATGAGTGTTTATATTCTGTGGATGAAGACTGTAGAAGCACGGTTTGGACATACCAAAATGGCAATGACGGAGAGTTAGACTCATTTCAACCCGATGAACAGTTGAAGAGAAAAAAGAAGATAACATATGTTAGGAGACGCCGTGATGTGTATAAGGCACTTGGACCTGGTTCTCAAGCTGATTCAGCTGCTCTTCTGGCCTTTGGAAGCCTCTTCACATCTGCATATAAGGGTTCGCAGCTTTACTTTGATATTCATGAAGCTCCAAAGGATCAGAGAATACAGTCAATAATTGAGAAAATTGAATTTCTCCCCTTTGTCCCTCAAATTCTCAGTGCTGGGAAGGAATTTGCTCTGACAACCATTAAGGCCCCTTTTCTTTGTGCGCAGCTGAGATTGTTGGATGGCCAATTCAAGAACCACTGGAAAACTACTTTCCTAACCTTAAAAGAAAAGGTTGAGTCTTTGAGGCAGAATGGACCTCTGCCTATTCATATTTTTGTGATGACTGATCTTCCCGAAGGTAACTGGAGCAAGAGTTACTTGGGAGATTTGGCTGGAGATGTTGACAATTTTAAGCTTCATTTTCTGCAAGAAGAAGATGAGCTAGTGATTCAAACAGCAAAGGAACTTGCAGATGGGGGGCATGGCCTGAGAGTTGGGTTTGTTCCAAATAGTTTTGCACAAATGGACAAACTCAAAAAGCAATGCGCTCCTCGCAAATTAGCTGATGTCCTTCTGTACATAGAGGAAGTGGTTTGCAGCTGTGCTTCTCTAGGTTTTGTTGGGACAGCTGGATCGACTATTGCCGAGAGCATAGAGTTGATGAGAAAACATGATGTCTGTTCAAGTTAAGGCTTGTTTCAAGTCCTAAGGATTTAATTGGAAATTTTGCACTTCGTTGCTTGATATTATGCGTTTATATTTGGGAGCTGGTCATGGGTTTCGTTATTTGGTGGGACGGTTTCTTCATATTGTGATTTGGTAGCCTTTGGCTCTTTTTCTGAGGGATAGTCTACATGATATTCATTTGCACCGTTCTCAGCAATGCACACAGCATGCCCAGTTTGAGTTCTTGGTTCACTGGATGTCAGTGTTGCATGGTTAAAAGATATTATCCTTGCTGCAAAATTTGGTCATCAGAGGGATCAAGTTCTTCAGGAATCTAACTTCTTCCTCTATGACAAGGAAAAAGGGTCCTCTCCAGTTTCTGTAAATTAAAGGTCATTGCAGTTATTGTTGTTACTGGCCTGTTCAGATTCTTTGCTGGTGAGTTGCAAGCAATCACAGCTCAACGCATGCGTTTTTCTCTTTTGTGGACTACTTGACTCTGGCATTCAATTTATTCGTTGTAATTACACATATGCTCTTCCTTTTGTACTTGGGATGAATGTCGTTGTTTTTCTGCCTTTCACCAACTTCTGCATATATACAGTGTCAAGTACAAGAACTTCACTAATTTTTGTTGTAAAACTGATTAGTGGAGGCCATGCCACAGCCGCAATGCAAATGAATTTTCCCCGAATAGCTGGATGATTTGTTTAGGTTTCGTTTGTTTTGTCGAAAATGAAAAATCTAGAAACCATTTTCATAATAAATGATTGCTTGCATTAGTCAAAATAATTAGTTAATAAAAAAATGTTTTCATCGAGAACAATGACTTATATATCAATACTTTTATGGATTATGGATGTATTGTCCCGTTCATCCATTTTCGTAAGCAATATAACTAATTATGGGAAAATTACCGAAAAAATCCTAAATCTATTGTAATTGTGCTAGTTTAGTCATAAACTTATTTTTTTGATCAATTGAATCATAAACTTTTTAAAATTATTTCCGATTAGTTCATCCGGCCAAAATTAGCCGGCTTGCGCCAACGAATATTTTATTAATATTTTATCTTTTTTTTTTTCCTTCTCCCTCTTCCTTCTTCCTTCCTCCTCCCTCCTTTGGCTTCGGCGGGCTTGCCTCGCCGGTTAGCGGCTCGCGCCTAGTGACGACGGGGGCGAGCCCTCACCGATCCGATGAGGGCTTGCCCCGTTGTCGCTAGGCACGAGCTCGTCAACTGGCGAGGCGAACCCTTGCCCGGTTGGCAAGGGCCCAACCCGGCTCGGTTGGCGACTAGCCGGCCCGGTTCGGCGCGGCCGCCGGTCCTCCCCTGTGGCCGGTTACTGGAGCTAAAGGAAGAAGGAGAGGAGAGGAGGAGGAAGGAGGGAGAGGGAGAAGGAAAAAAAAAAAAAAGGAAAAAAATTAATAAAATATTTCAAAAAATAAAATATTATTAAAAAAAGGTCACCGCGATCTACTACAATTTTAATGAGAATGGATTGATCGAGAATAATTGTAAAATGTTTAGGACTCAATTGGTCAAAAAAATAAATTTATGACTGAACTGGCATAATTGTAATAGTTTTATGATTTTTTTTAGTAATTTTCCCAACTAATTATTTTAAATAAAATATTTTTTAAATAATTCATATTTTTGCAAAATAAATGTGTGTAGTGGGAGAAAAAGTTTTTGACGGAAGGCATGCATGGTTGAGAGTGCTGCCAAGAGCACGCACGTTTGTGTGCTTTTCTGAGTGATGGCTGGGAACAAGCCAAAGTAGTTTGATAGTAGACTGAGATCAAAACATGTAAGCCACATAGGGTTGTGTTAACCTTCATTTCTTGTTAAATTACAGAAGTGTTTCTTTATTTGTTGACAGCATGGATGTTCGAACTTTGCCATCCCATCCACATGCATCGATTAAGGCTCCACTCTCAGGGTGGCGGGCATGGCTCCCGAGATTAATATGAGTAGGCGAGGCTGTGATTTGAGTGCAAGATCTGTTGGATCAAAACCAAATACTTAATTACTTGGCTAACTTCTAGTCTCTTAATTTTTTTTTTCCTGGTGTCTCTGTCAGTCATGTTTGTATTTTGTTAGCTTTCACGCGCCTTTCTAGTTTTTGCCTTCTCTTTCCATGGGTGAAGTAGGTGAAAAATGCGACTCTACAAAAGCCGGCCCATTGGAAAGTTCCCTCAAAACCGGTGGCTGGCCGTAGATCCCTTCAAATTCCTCCTCTAATTTATGCCATTCCTTCAAATTCATCTGTCACGGAATGAAGTACATGTCATTCCCTCAAAGTAGTCTATTCCGGAATTTAGCAGATTTGATTCCGATGCTCCTCCTTCCCCTCGAGAACTCCTTCCAGTTTCGACTCTCAAAACTTGCTTTGTTCTAACAATGTTCCGTCCACTCCGGAATCTAGCAGATTCGATTCCGATGTTCTCTCCTCCTTCCCCTTGGGAATTCCTGCCGGTTTTGGCTCTCGAACTAATCTGTTCTAATGATGTTTTGAAGACCGGTTGTCGGCCCGTGTACATATCTGTCTCTTTTGATTCCTTTGTCGGCTTTGCCAAAAAAAAGAAAAGGGGGAGATGCCCTTTCACGGCGAACCATAGAATATGCAGCAGATAGCTCCGTCCACTATATTTTGCAGAGGCAAAAGAGAGAGAATGCTGCTATCGTCAAAAACTACAATGATCAAAGTACCACATTGCTCTATTGGCCTCTACCAAGTGCGACATTACGAAAAGATAGTGCCCTTCCCACCAAGCCAGGAAAATAAAAAAAGAATTAAGTGACGGGTTGATATTTATGCCCTAATTTTGATTTCGTCATGAAAATTAATTTGCGAGTAATCGTTTGAACCAAGTACATACATACGGCATCCATTTCAAGGCCGAAAGTGAAGTTAAGAGGTAAAAGAATACCGATACCTATGAAAACAGAGGGAAAGAGGGCTATTCCTATAAGGCACTCATAAAGTAATAATATCCGTTTAAGACTAAGTCAATTAACACTACCGTTCAACAATGTTAAAAGTCAATTTACAATTACTATGAAAAAATTATTAAAAAAAAAGTGTTGAAGTCATTGCACTTTTGCCAAATGAAAAGTGCAACTCAATGCACCAATGAATGGTTGTTGTTGGCCGGTTTCACATCCGAAAAGGAAAATAAAGTAATTTGTAAAAAAAAAAAAACTAATATACTTAATCTTGGAATCATCATTTGAATCGAGTACATGCGTACGAGATCTATTTAAAGATAGAAAATGAAGTTAAGAGGCAAAAGAATACCTATATCTATGGAAAATAGATGGGAGGAGGGCAAATCCAATCTGGCACTCATGAACTAATAATATCCATTTAAGACCAAGTCAATTAAGGCTATCACTAAATTAAGGCTATCACTAAATTTGTTAAAAGTCAATTTAAGATTATCACGAATAAAATTACCAAAAATAGTTCTAGATTAATTTGCACTTGTTAGAAGTCAATTCAAGATCATTATGGGTAAAATTACCAAAAATAGTTCCAGATTTATTTGCACTTTCAGCCAATCAAAGGTGCAAATTAATACCGCGATAAAAGATGGCTAAATAATGGTCGGCTCCCCATCCGAAAAGGGGAAAAGAAAAAGAAAAAAGAAAAAAGGGGGTTTTCGCCCACGTGTAAAATGTCTCTCATAAAAAAAAGGAAAAAACACGAGTCATCCTAAAATTCATTAGACCTCGGGAAGCTCAATGGTGACACGTCATCGCTTTAACAAGCCCATCTCCCTCATTATCTGCTAATATAATTATAAATATATATGTATCTGTATCGATCACAGAGGTTGATTTGAGAGCTGAAATCAAGATCGTCGTCGTCGTCGTCATCGTTCTCGTCGCTGCTGCTCGGCCGCATTTGACTCGGCGTAACGAACGAAGCCGGTTGCGATCTAGGGTTGCTGGGGGGCGGGGAGGAAGCTCGAGCCTCGGTCGTTTGTTTTTGTTTTTTTCCGATCATGGAAGGCGTCGGCGTCGATCACCTGGCCGACGAGCGGCAGACGGCGAGGTTCGACGTGGAGGAGATGAAGGTCGTCTGGGCCGGCTCTAGCCACGCCGTCGAGGTCTCCGATCGCATGGCCCGCCTCGTCGCCAGCGATCCGGTCATTGCTCTTGAGCCTCTCTCCCGCGATGGCGTTGATGTCGATGTTTGACGCGAGTGTCCGTGCTTGTCGGCTAGAATTTTTTTTAAAAAAAAAAAAAAAATTTGGCGTAGGAGTCTTTTGTTGTTGCCGATGCGGCCTTTTGAGTTCGGTTGTGGCAGTTGGCGCGTTTGATAGTCTTCAATCGTGTGCTTTCGAGCATTTGCTGGGAATTTTGGTGCTGAGGTTATAGATTTGCTCTGTGTTGACGATCACTGAAGAGAGGTAACCGTTTCCTAAAATCTGGAGTTGGGCTAGGTGGAATTAAAGGTGGATTTTTGAATGCCGTTCGAAAGAGATCGATTTGCCAATGTTGGTAATTCGATCTCTTGGAGACAATTTTTAAAGGAGCAATTTTGGAGCGACCCACTGATTTTGAGCTCGTAATCTGTGACGATTTCGCTACTTTAGCTTATAATTTCTGGTTTTTGTTGTGACTGGTTTGTATCTGGTTTATTGTTGCAGGCCTTTCGGAAGGACAACAGGACTATGCTGAGCAGGAAAGAGCTATTCAAGAATACTCTCAGAAAAGCTGCCTATGCTTGGAGGCGCATTATGGAGCTTCGACTTACTGGTTCATCTCCATTTTCGACCCGTTTTAGTGCTGTTGTCTTCTATAAGCTGATGGAATTTCTGGTCTGACAAAATTCGATCCTTCATCGTGCAGAGGAGGAGGCGTCAAGGTTGAGGTTCTATATTGATGAACCTGCTTATACAGATCTTCACTGGGTATGGTCTATTCCTAGTGGTATCCTTGGAGCTTCTCATGCTTCCTTTTTCTTCTCTCCTTTTTGAGCAAGGACTTTCTCAATCGATGATTATTACTTTTTCTAGCGAGCATAATGCTCACATTGAGAGCATTGTTGATTGGCCCCCGAATTTAAGCAATTAACTGTCCAATATATTCTTCACATCTTATAGACCGGTTTGTAATCCTTTCTAAATTATTATGTATTCAGGAGATCTAATTAATCTTTTGATCATGTAGTTGTGGTTAGTTCTCTCTTTTCATGCTTCCTCACAATGATTTCTCTGCAGGGAATGTTCATCCCTGCCATTAAAGGACAAGGAACTGAGGAGCAGCAACAGAAGTGGTTGCCGTTGGCATATAAGATGCAAATAGTTGGATGCTATGCACAGACTGAACTTGGCCATGGCTCAAATGTCCAAGGTCTCGAAACTACTGCTACGTTTGATCCCCAGACGGATGAGTTCATCATCGATAGTCCCATGCTAACTTCTAGCAAGGTAAAGGATTCAAGGACGTTGTCTTCTTTGAGGGAAGAAAAAATCTAAAGACAGAGATATAATTGATGTTCCTTTTTTTCTTTCCTTTCTCTTACATCTTAGTGAGGCCTCTCACTAATCCTTCTTTGATAAATTGCACTGTCAATTCAGAATGTGATAATTAATTTTTTTGGTGCTGTTATCTAGATTTTCAATATTAGATTTGCTTAATTATGGTTTTACTTTGCTAATAGTGGTGGCCTGGTGGACTTGGTAAAGTTTCCACACATGCTGTTGCATATGCACGACTTATCGTTAAGGGTCAGGACCATGGAGTGCATGGTAAGCTTATCAATTGAGCATTCTACTTGTGTAAGTGTGGCAAGTATTTATAGTATTATTGACATGACATCCCCATTTCTAGGTTTCATTGTCCAGCTTCGGAGCTTGGATGACCATATGCCTCTTCCTGGCATAACTGTTGGTGATATTGGCATGAAATTTGGGAGCGGAGCTTATAACTCCATGGACAATGGACTCCTTAGATTCGATCATGTGCGAATTCCAAGAGATCAAATGCTTATGAGGTTAGGTTTCACCTCTCTTGCTACCTGAAAGGGGCTTTCATCTCATGTGGTGCATTGACAACATTACAACTGTAAATTTTGAAGTTCAAAGGAGATACATTATGATCATTTCAAGTACTAAGTTGCATATGGACAATATTTTGTGGGAAAATGAAGAGACATGGGTGAAAAGGGTACCATGGAAACTCATGAGGCATCATTATCAATTAGGTGGATACAATAGTCTATACAATGGACTATTAGCCCAATGGCAGAGTGTTTTCTGAAATCCTTGTGAAATGCATCAGGGTTCTGCAGGTTACAAGGGAAGGGAAGGTTGTGCAGTCTAATGTGCCACGACAGCTGATTTATGGGACAATGGTGTATGTCCGCCAAACTATTGTATCTGATGCTTCCTGTGCTTTGTCACGGGCGGTTTGTATCGCTACAAGATATAGTGCTGTTCGTAGGCAATTTGGGTCACAGAATGGTGGTCCTGAGACCCAGGTAGAGTAATTAGTTTTTCCATCTTTAGATACTGATGCAATGAGGTCTTACTCCATGGTAATTTATTTATGTATAAAATTCTATATGCAGTTCCCTTAGGTTTGTTCAATATGATTAGTCCAGCTATGACAAGGACTATGGATATGCTGTCACATCTTTGTACTTGGATGGGTGGGAGTGAAAGGAAATGGAAGAAATGATTAACCTAGGAAATTGGTTATTATGAAGAGAAAATAATTGAAGGAGAAGGGAAGTGAATTGAATTTACTCCCTTGGGCACACAAAAGGACTTTTCTCTACAGTTGAGAGAGATAGAGGGAAATTGTGTTTAGCTCCCTCACTTCCTGGAAAGCCCTTAATGGGGAATTGATATAGTGAAAAAGACAAGGGGCATTTTAGCATACCAACTAACTTGATATCCCTCCAAGCCATTGTTCATCCAAACAGGAACGGAAATACCCTTTGCTTCTTTTCTCTTCAATGTTCGTTTCTTTTTCTTTCCATTTATATTTCTCCCAACTTAAATACCAAACAGAGTGATACGGCCAGATACTTCCTTTTTAACTAGAAGGATATGGCGTAACAATTAACTTGATCCATATTGGTCAATCTATCAAAAGGAGTATTCAACTGGTGACTTTGGGGGGTAGATATTTTGTCAAATATCATTTTCATTAGTGCTCTCCAATTATATGTGAGACTTGGGGTGTTACAAACTTCCACATCTTCAGTTTTGTTTGGTCTAACACTCTGATACCATTTAAAGTCTTGGGCCAATCCATGTAAACTAAGCTCCCAAAAGAAATGAGTACTTGGTTGGTGACATTTGGGCGAGTTGTTATTTAATTATCACTTTGCGAGCTCATCCACTCTACGTGGGATTAGTCCTCCTGATTTACGTAACTTGTTTTGAATCTTTTGGGGTATATTAGTTTCCGAAATGATGCACGGGAGGGCTTTTTCAGTACTTGCCTTTTCCATTATCCCTTTGATCTTGATTCATTAGCTAACACCTCTGCTGCCTATTCTATATTAGGTGATTGACTATAAAACTCAGCAAAGCAGACTTTTCCCCTTGTTGGCTTCTGCCTATGCTTTCCGATTTGTTGGTGAATGGTTGAAATGGCTATATACGGATGTGACTCAAAGGTTGCAAGCAAATGATTTTGCAACATTGCCAGAGGCTCATGCGTGCACTGCTGGTTTGAAATCTTTGACAACCTCTGCAACTGCTGTATGTGATACTTTCTGACCTCTTTTCTTTTTCCCCATCACATGCATATGTATTTTATTCTCTCTCTCTCTCTCCACACAATAGAAAGGATAGAAAACAACATGGAAATCTGATTGGCCAGTAGAGGAATTGCAGACTGGGCCAAAACAGTACTCAAGGCCTGTTTTGTTTTGCTCGTTACTATTTCATTCCTTTGAATAACCTTGTCTTTGCATTTCCTTGTTGTTTTTATGTTGCTCTAGGTACGGTTTGGATGTTGAGATATTTTCATGAACTTGATTACACAATAGTATTGCCTCAACAGCTTTGCCAGCCCATGGCAGAAGCTTGATAGTACATACCAGAAAGACTTGGAAAAGATAGTTTTTCATGTACACAAGTTGGGGCATAAAGGGAATTGAAGTTAAGAATGCATGATATTTTAGTGTTTGATTGTTATCTATGCTTGAAGATTTAATGCCCTATAATGCCTGCATTGTGTTGTTATTTTTTCTCATGCTTACATTTAAATTGACCATTTCCACGTGTTATCCTTTTGTTTTTCCAGTAACTCGTATCTCATTGTAGTTGTGATCTACAGAAGTATTTCATTATTTATTGCTAAAATGCATCAGGGCTTCCTTTCACTTTTTGATGATTTTGGACGTCGACCATTTTCTTCCTTGTACTTCACATATTGGTGTGCAATTTATTTAAGATTAACTGAAATTGGCAGTGTTGGATGCTTTTTTGCTGAAAAAAACTTTCTTTGGTAGGATGCGATCGAAGAGTGTAGAAAACTATGTGGTGGTCATGGTTACCTGAGTAGCAGTGGTCTTCCTGAACTGTTTGCAGTTTATATTCCTGCCTGCACATACGAAGGAGACAATACTGTACTGCTTTTACAGGTATCTATTCTGCTTAGGTGATCCATTCCATAACCTGGTGAGGTTGCTCCATCAACAGGCCATTCAAGTTCTTGTATTATGTCAACTTTATTATGTCTTTCATTTTCAACCAAAGAGCTGATAAAAAAATTTATCTGCAGGTTGCGAGGTTTCTTATGAAGACTGTTTCTCAGTTGGGCTCTGGGAAACAGCCTGTTGGCTCAACAGCATACATGAGCCGGGCGGAACATCTCATGCAATGCCGTTGCAGTGCTCAAAGAGGTAACTTCAGACTTTTCTTACTCAAAGTTTCATCTGGAGCTTCTATAAATCTATTGTTATACACGCATTATACTTTGACGAAATCTCTGTTATGTGAGAGAACTTCTTTTCTTATTTGATGTAAATAGAGAAGATTGGAGAATAGGAGCAATGGTTTGGACGATCAACAGTTGTTCATTATATCGGGGTGACCAGCTTGATACAATGGCTGACTTATGAGTATGCCTATCTGTATATTTGAGGCCTGACTGGACTTTATTAGATTGCCTCCACATTTGGGATTAGAAAAGTTGGGGAAGGGGATTGATGAGATTTTGAAATAAATGTGGATTGTTGTTTTAACCTGATTTCACTGGTTTGAGCTGCTTTACATGCCTTCATTATGCAATGACAGACACGACTTCACTTTTCATGTTTTTCTTGCAGTTGAGGATTGGTTGAAGCCCAATGTAGTCTTGGAGGCATTTGAAGCAAGGGCCTTGAGGATGTCAGTTGCCTGTGCGCAGAATCTTGGAAAATTCTCGAATCCAGAAGAAGGTATTTATGGATCTTCTTATTCTGCTTTCCTCTGATATTTGACCGTGGTAGACACTTGCTCATAAAACAGTAAAGGTGCAAAAACATTCATGTCATTGCAAATCCAGAATCTAGAGAGTATATTTAGCTCTTCATGCGGAAGAGGTGCATAAACCCTTCTGCAAGGTACAGACTCAGGAACATCGCATTTATTCTGCAGGCTTTGTTTAATAATGGTGCAACTGAGATGTCTTTCCACTTGTCTTCTCTCTTGCACAGGTTTTGCAGAACTCTCTGCTGATTTGGTTGAGGCAGCTACTGCTCATTGCCAATTAATTGTTGTTTCCAAGTGAGTATCCCTGTCCTTTTGAGTTGGTCAAACACATTTCTCATATCTGAAGAAGTTACTCTAGGGTATCCACACATGCACTTGTGAGCATCTTCGCGTACAAAGCTGAATGGATTCCTCACTTTTGTGTAGTTAATTACTTGGGTACATGAAGCAAAACCTTTGAGGAAGCTTTTGTAGCTACTTAGATATGGTGTCAGATATTTGTTCTGTATGTTTACACAATAAACCAGTGAGGCTGCAAGATTTAAGCATAACAGTTTGAATGTCTAGTTTTTTCCAAGTTGCTTGTGAGATTTGGGACAACTTTTTTGTTACCTTGATTTGTAGGTTTTGACATGTAAATTCTTGTGAAGTTGATCACAATGTATATAGGGTAACTGAAAGGAGGGAAATTTGGTTTTTGGGGTGGAAACACGTGGCCTTTGTGATATATGTATTGAATCAGTGTAACAAATCAGCTGTTTTCCGATTGATTGCTTGGTTTTTGTGAAAGCGACAACATTTCTTTTCTTTTTTTTTCTCTTTTTTGGTTCCAGATTCATCGAGAAATTACAACAAGATATACCTGGAAAGGGGGTAAAGCAACAATTGCAGACACTTTGCAGCGTTTATGCGCTGCATCTTCTCCACAAGCATCAGGGAGATTTTCTGTCCACCGGTTGCGTCACTCCAAAACAAGCTGCCTTGGCCAATGAACAACTCAGATCTCTTTATTCTCAGGTTTGTCAAAAACAGGACACCCCCATCTTTTCATGTTCACAAGAAATGTACCTGTCAAATGATTGCTAATTGGATAAGCCCCAACGACTTTAGGTTCGTCCGAATGCAATTGCACTTGTCGATGCATTTAACTACACCGACCATTACCTGGGCTCTGTTCTTGGCCGCTATGATGGGAACGTGTATCCGAAGCTGTATGAGGAAGCATGGAAGGATCCTCTAAATGACTCTGTCGTGCCTGATGGCTACCATGAGTACATCCGCCCCGTGCTAAAACAACAGCTTCGCAATGCAAGACTCTAAAGAACACGACTCTCTGGTCCGGCTGCTTGCGTTTCATAATATATTGTTAGTTGTGTAGTTTAAGCCAATAAACTCAGCTGCAATGAGTGCCAGGAAGGTGGTAGAACTTGGTATTTAAACAAAGCTTCTGTAACAGGAGTGATTGATTATGGTAGATAAAGATGAGTAGTAGCGACCAATAATTTGGGACATCGGGAGATGCGTACTCTTATATTCTTTCTCTAGCATGAATTGGGACTACAAATAATGTGTAAAGAAGAGTAATTCCTTAGCATTGAACAGATAATTTCTTGCATTATTATTTTTTTTTATTCTACTGTTCTATGGCATTTCTTGACATGTAATTTTGAATATGGTCGGGGAACAAGCAGAGGAAATCATGGTCCATGTTTCATAGGAAATAGAACTTGTGGTATCGACTCATTCCTGTCATATGTATGCGTTGATCTTACCTTTGCGATTCCATGCGGTACATGTACTATTTTCTCGTTAAGCATGTTTAGTTAAGCATGTTTGATAAGTGTTCCGAGAGCATCTCTACTAGACATTCTCTTTTAAATACGGGATTCGTCTAGCCTAGTACCATAACTCCGAAGAAATATGAGCGAATGATCGACACTTCGACAGGTCCGGTGAAGAAAAGGGAGAAGAAGGTTGCGAGTGTGGTTTTTCGACGACGTCGATAGTTAAGTCGAGCGTGTCCTTCCCTTTCTTTCTGCTACTTCTTCCTGCAAATGTCGTGATTGTAAATCCCAAAATCACTCGAAGCAAGGTACGCAGATCTTTCGACCAAAAAAAAAAAAAAAAAAGGCACGCAGATCTGTTGTACCCAAACACGACCCCATCTACCGTCTCCTTTCATCAGATTGCGACACGTGTTCATTTAATCGCGGACTTACCGTCCTCAGATGGGGACATGTTGGGTCAACCGAGGTTCTCGCTCTGGTTTTCTTTTTTTCCCTCATGTCGAGGGTTGTTCATCCTTAATAGGGAGACAATACTAACTAAAAGGACCGCCATGATTCCCACTCATTAAGAAAAATTAAGGTTAGTACCAAACATGAATTCATATTCAAGGGATTTCACTGGTCTAGAAAATTTAAATAAGGGAAAAAACCGAAAAAGGCAAAACCACATGATGTCACGTGATGGTGCATGTGCACGTCCCCCCTCCCCCTCCTCAAACAAATCCAAACACAACCCCATCTACCATCTCCTTTCATTAGATTGGGACACGTGTTCATTTAGTTGTGGACTTATTGTCCTCAGATGGGGACGTCTCGGGTCTATTGAGGTTCTCGTTTTGGTCTTTCTTCTTAATGACACACACCGGTAAACTTGGCCATCTTTTTTTTTTCCTCCTCTCATGTTGAGGGTTGTTCATCCTTGATAGGGAGACAATACTAACTAAAAGGACCACAATAGTTTCCACTCATTAAGAAAAATTAAAGTTAGTGCCAAACATGAATTGGTGTTCAAGGGATTTATTGGTCTAGAAAATTTAAAAAAGGAAAGAAACTGAAAAAGGCAAAACCACATGATGTCACGTGATAGCGCACATGCGCGTCTCCCCCCAACCCCCAAACCAAACACAACCCCAAACAAAACCTATCTACCGTCTCCTTTCATTAGATTGCGACACGTGTTCATTTAGTCGCGAACTCACCGTCGTAAAAGTGGGGACATGTTGGGTCTACCAAGGTTCTCGTTCTTGTCTCTCTTGTTAATGACATACAAGGCTACTCTTGGCTATCTTGTTTTTTTCCCCCTCTAATGTTGAGGATTGTTCGTCCTTGATAGAGAGACAATACTAACTAAAAGGACCACAATAGTTCCCACTCATTAAGAAAAATTAAGGTTAGTACCAAACACGAATTCGTATTCAAGGGATTTCACTGGTCTAGAAAATTTAAATAGGGAAAGAAACTGAAAATGGCAAAACCACACAATGTCACGTGATAGTGCACTTGTGCGACACGTGTTCATTTAGTCACGGACTCACTGTCCTCAAATGGGGACATCTCGGGTCTACCGAGGTTCTCGTTTTGGTCTCTCTTGTTAATGACACACACTAGTAATCTCGGCCATCTTTTTTTTTTTTTTTTTTTTTCCTCCTCTCATGTCGAGGGTTGTTCATGCTTAGTAGGGAGGCAATATTAACTAAAAGGACCACCATAGTTCCCACTCATTAAGAAAAATTAACGATAGTACCAAACACGAATTCGTATTCAAGGGATTGGGATTTCAGTGGTCTAGAAAATTTTGAAAAGGAAACAAATTGAAAAAGGCAAAACCACACAATGTCACGTGATAGTGCACTTGTGCGACACGTGTTCATTTAGTCACGGACTCACTGTCCTCAAATGGGGACATCTCGGGTCTACCGAGGTTCTCGTTTTGGTCTCTCTTGTTAATGACACACACTAGTAATCTCGGCCATCTTTTTTTTTTTTTTCCTCCTCTCATGTCGAGGGTTGTTCATCCTTAGTAGGGAGACAATACTAACTAAAAGGACCACCATAGTTCCCACTCATTAAGAAAAATTAACGATAGTACCAAACACGAATTCGTATTCAAGGGATTTCATTGGTCTAGAAAATTTAAATAGGGAAAGAAACTGAAAATGGCAAAACCACACAATGTCACGTGATAGTGCACTTGTGCGACATGTGTTCATTTAGTCGCGGACTCACTGTCCTCAAATGGGGACATCTCGGGTCTACCGAGGTTCTCGTTTTGGTCTCTCTTGTTAATGACACACACTAGTAATCTCGGCCATCTTTTTTTTTTTTTTCCTCCTCTCATGTCGAGGGTTGTTCATCCTTAGTAGGGAGACAATACTAGCTAAAAGGACCACCGTAGTTCCCACTCATTAAGAAAAATTAACGATAGTACCAAACACGAATTCGTATTCAAGGGATTTCAGTGGTCTAGAAAATTTTGAAAAGGAAACAAATTGAAAAAGGCAAAACCACACAATGTCACGTGATAGTGCACTTGTGCGACACGTGTTCATTTAGTCACGGACTCACTGTCCTCAAATGGGGACATCTCGGGTCTACCGAGGTTCTCGTTTTGGTCTCTCTTGTTAATGACACACACTAGTAATCTCGGCCATCTTTTTTTTTTTCCTCCTCTCATGTCGAGGGTTGTTCATCCTTAGTAGGGAGACAATACTAACTAAAAGGACCACCATAGTTCCCACTCATTAAGAAAAATTAACGATAGTACCAAACACGAATTCGTATTCAAGGGATTTCAGTGGTCTAGAAAATTTTGAAAAGGAAACAAATTGAAAAAGGCAAAACCACACAATGTCACGTGATAGTGCACTTGTGCGACACGTGTTCATTTAGTCACGGACTCACTGTCCTCAAATGGGGACATCTCGGGTCTACCGAGGTTCTCGTTTTGGTCTCTCTTGTTAATGACACACACTAGTAATCTCGGCCATCTTTTTTTTTTTTTTTTTTTCCTCCTCTCATGTCGAGGGTTGTTCATCCTTAGTAGGGAGACAATACTAACTAAAAGGACCACCATAGTTCCCACTCATTAAGAAAAATTAACGATAGTACCAAACACGAATTCGTATTCAAGGGATTTCACTGGTCTAGAAAATTCAAATAGGGAAAGAAACTGAAAATGGCAAAACCACACAATGTCACGTGATAGTGCACTTGTGCGACATGTGTTCATTTAGTCGCGGACTCACTGTCCTCAAATGGGGACATCTCGGGTCTACCGAGGTTCTCGTTTTGGTCTCTCTTGTTAATGACACACACTAGTAATCTCGGCCATCTTTTTTTTTTTTCCTCCTCTCATGTCGAGGGTTGTTCATCCTTAGTAGGGAGACAATACTAACTAAAAGGACCACCGTAGTTCCCACTCATTAAGAAAAATTAACGATAGTACCAAACACGAATTTGTATTCAAGGGATTTCAGTGGTCTAGAAAATTTTGAAAAGGAAACAAATTGAAAAAGGCAAAACCACACAATGTCACGTGATAGTGCACTTGTGCGACACGTGTTCATTTAGTCACGGACTCACTGTCCTCAAATGGGGACATCTCGGGTCTACCGAGGTTCTCGTTTTGGTCTCTCTTGTTAATGACACACACTAGTAATCTCGGCCATCTTTTTTTTTTTTTCCTCCTCTCATGTCGAGGGTTGTTCATCCTTAGTAGGGAGACAATACTAACTAAAAGGACCACCATAGTTCCCACTCATTAAGGAAAATTAACGATAGTACCAAACACGAATTCGTATTCAAGGGATTTCATTGGTCTAGAAAATTTTGAGAAGGAAACAAATTGAAAAAGGCAAAACCACACAATGGCACGTGATAGTGCACTTGTGCGACACGTGTTCATTTAGTCACGGACTCACTGTCCTCAAATGGGGACATCTCGGGTCTACTGAGGTTCTCGTTTTGGTCTCTCTTGTTAATGACACACACTAATAATCTCGGCCATCTTTTTTTTTTTCCCTCCTCTAATGTCGAGGGTTGTTCATCCTTAGTAGGGAGACAATACTAACTAAAAGGACCACCATAGTTCCCACTCATTAAGAAAAATTAATAATAGTACCAAACACGAATTCATATTCAAGGGATTTCACTAGTCTAGAAAATTTTGAAAAGGAAACAAATTGAAAAAGGCAAAACCACACAATGTCACGTGATAGCGCACGTGCGCTCCCCCCCCCAAAAAAAAAAAAAAAAACTTAAACCCGACCCCAAACACAACCCCATCTACTGTCTCCTTTCGTCAGATTGCGACACGTGTTCATTTACTCGCAAACTCATCGTCCTCAGATGGGGACACGTAAGGTCTACCAAGGTTCTCGCTTTGGTCTCTCTTGTTGATGATACACACGGGTAACTTCGGCCATCTTTTTATTTTATTTTATTTTATTTTCCTCTCATGTTGAGGGTTGTTCGTCTTTAATAAGGGGACGGTACTAACTAAAAGGACCACCATAGTCCCCACTCATTGAGAAAAATTAAGGTTTGTACCGATCACGGATTCGTCACGTCACGACGCGAAACAATAAATTCACAGGATGTCACTCATTCTGAAAATTATAAAAAGGAGAGAAGCCGAAAAGGGCAAAATCACATGATGTCACGTGATAGCGCACGTGCGCATCCCCCCACGCTTCTCTCTCTCCGTTCCGCGTCGCCCTTCCCATCTAACCTTCCTTCCATCGTCGCACACGAGGGCTGACTTTGACCAATCGACCCAGTCTTCAGCCAAGACAATGCGAACGGGAATTAGACAAATCGGGCCCGCGGACGTTTTGGTCCTAACAACGACACCAATTTTAATATCCAATTCCTGTCTCTCCTTTGGTCCGTTGGTTTGACGCGAACGACGGGGAGACGTCAAAACAATTATGGTGCTTGGAATCTCTCGTCGACTGGCATTTGGCATCCCGCATTGAAAAATTGCTTCTCGGTCTAGAGAGAGGGAGAGAGACTGGTGGTTGCCATTGGAATTTCAGTCAAGAAAAGGGTCGTCCGCCATTAATACGCCCATCCCGGATTAAACTACTCGGTTCCTGTGTCACTAATGTCCGTTCTGGCTCTACCATATCTCTGGTTTCAGACACCGGCAGCGGCAGCATCAGCAGCATTGAGGAGATGTGATCGCCGGCCGGCACGTCCGGTGCTGCGCAAACAACTTGCTCGTGCCGTCCCCCTATATTTGATGTGATTGGATCGCCGTACTGATTGCCCGTGCTGACCGTGATCTCAAATGTTAAACTGAGGATGAAGTGCCTTGGATGCCTATTCAGCACGCTTAACCGAAAGGGTCGTGTTCACGAGTGGCCCCGAAACAATTGTTAAGTATGTTGAGCAAAGAACGGTTTCCACTTTTTGAAGAATCGATTGCGCATAACGTGGGACGATTGATGTATTGGAAACTGTAAAGTTTTTCTAGATTAGCTGCTCAAGATGTGTTTGTGGATATGCGTGCACGAAATCCCTGATGAAAACATATTCATTTTTGAAAAGAAGTCGATTATGATACAAATGAAAATACTAGGAGACCAATGCCTTTGGAAATCCTGAGCAACTGTGTATATTTTTATTGCACGATAAGTGTCCTAAACACCCCTGATCAATTTAATCCCTTTGCCCCAAAGCACCTAGGGTTTTGTGGAATCTGGGATGGACGGTAGCTACGGTCCTCATGATAGTATATTCTTAAACAATGATCATTTTTTATTGTGAGATCAATGATTTGATACTATTAAAAGTGAGATGACGTGATCAAATATTTTATTGTTAAGATGAAACCACTCAATGTCCGGACCAATGAACATGGATTGGTATCGAGTTTATTGTGGGCTCGAAATATTTCACACGAATGACTCGATCTCATGATCCATCCTACGAATGAAGTTGTATATGGAAGGGTCACCGAATGCATTCATCAGCTTCTCGGGTTGCTCTCTTAAAACGTATGTGGTCTCCCCCTTCTCTCTCTCTCTCTCTCTCTCTCTCTCTCTCTCTAGACAATACAAATTCAGTCCCGACAAGATCAATGAGGAAGATTCCGTAGTCCACGTGACTCACGTTTTAATGGCGAGCCTATCAACATTTATTACATTGCAAGAACCTTAGCCACCGGGGGCATGTGGTCTGCGTTGGTTCGGACTCAAGGCTATAAAACAAGTGAAAGTGATACGATGATTGCTGAAATTTTGACTTGATATCGTCCTTTGAATTTTAACATATTTAATATGATTTCTGAACTTTTGGTGTAATGTTCAATATTGTCCCTACACTTGAATCAAAAGAATGATAACATTGAATGTTTTTATATAGTCTAGGAACTAAAATGAATATTTATTTTCACAAAAAAAAATGAATATTTATCAAGGCTTACAGATCATATTAAATAAGTTAAAAATATAGGAATGATATTACATATTGGACTAAAGTTTAGAGACCACGTTATCAATGCTTCAATTATTAGAACGTTAGTTTCAATGACCCTTATGAGCTTTTTGCAATTCGTCCACATCCATCAACGTATCTCGACAACGAATTTATCGCACTTTCATCATGTTTCTGTCATACAAACGTGTTCAATGAAAAAAGTAATTATTTAGTTGATATGCGATTGGAAATGCAATATGCAAGAGTCACTTTTACGAAAAGAAAACCTCTTATTAATAAAAAGAAAAATGCTCAGATACCGATTGTTTTTGCTAAATGAATTTACCGAACACGCGGCTTGTCATTTAGTGAAACTTGCACCTTTTTGGTACGGATCCGAAGTCGGAAAAATTGATCGGAGAAAGCGGAAAATGGAACTGTATTTTCTTCATCACTATAGTTAATACATTATTATTATTATTATTATTATTATTATTATTATTATTATTATTATTATTAATCTTTTAGATGGAAGAAGATTTTCCGAAATACCAACTCCATCTTCTTCCTTGCTCATGAGCCACGATTGACCTCGCCGCGAGGTCAAAAGAATACTCAATTAGAATTGGACATAAGATCATCAAAAGAATACTCAATTTTGAACCCATGAATACATCCGGTTCAACCTATCTTTACTTAATAACTTATGCTAGCTAGTTTTGGATCAATTAAAATATATTAGCTATTCTACACCATATCGATTATTCGATATGGGACTTCTCTAACACAACTCATATGTGCAACTTAACAAGTTTAGCTTGGGCATCCAGTCCTTCAATGAGACATAAGAACACTTTAGTGTAACAACTGGTTTCGGCTTGTCGTGACCTCATAGGAGAATGGCATCAACTCTGGACTAGCTTGTGCTTAAGAGGCAATCCTTGCATTAAAAAATCCTCTAAGATGGTACTTACTCCACTCCTAAAGCAAGCACCCTAAAGCAACTCCTAAAACAAATCCCATATCGGAGAATTGATATAGTGTAGAGTAGTTAATATATTTTAATTGATCTAAAACTAGGTAGCATAAGTTATTAAGTAAAGGTGGGTTGAATTGGATGTATTAATGGGTTCAGAATTGAGTATTCTTTTGATGATCTTATTTGATATGGGCTTCGCGGGCTGCATGCGTCATTAATTATACTATATATGAAGCTGCCATTTTCGGGCGTATCTATTATGGTTGATTTTTAATAATAATTTTCTGGAATAATATACTATAGTTGACTTGAAGGTGTCGGTTAAATAATTAATATCAACCTAATCATCTTTGTGATTTTTTGTTCCCGAAGTTGGTACATAGAGATGCGCGACTGACGTGAAATTATACACACTTTGCGGCACCTATCAGTGAAATGCATCAATGCGTAATATGTTTTTTAGTAGGCTTTTTTAATTATATATATGTATAGATTTATTGCTGAATAATTTATAGATGGGGATATAAAATCGGATCATCAATCTCCACATTTTATCATATGCATCGCCATTAAAAAAAAAGGAAGTAGGCTAGGTACTCGTGTTGATTTTAAATTCATTATTTTATGTTGTTAGCATCTTTCTTCTTTTTTTTTTCTTTTTTTTTTTTGTTTTGGTTAGAAGTTGTTAGCATCTTTGACGAGGTGAATTATCGAGTTTTTCTTTTTTTTTTTTGGGAAGTTGTTTGATTATATTACTAGGCGCCACTGAGCAAATGATTTTTTGTTTGAAATCGTACTTAATTACGTACAGCACTGCCAAACGGGTCTTTAGCTAGTGCTGAATTAAGTAATGTCAAGATACATTCAGTCTCAGGAAGGCATAATATCAAGATACATTCAGTCTTAGGAAGGCATAATGTCAAGATACATTCCATCCTAGGAAGGCATTTTCGAAAGTATAATACAACCGTAATAATGATATTGGAATATTACTTGCAATGGCCGAAAGACTATCTATACAAAATAAATAAGTCGACATCCTTATTTAGCATCCACTTTTCATTCGATCGAAATATTCCTATTTTATTTCATCCAATCTCAATACAGAAAAAGTAAAGGGAACATTATGTATCATTAATTTTACACAAGCGATCTAGTTATACATTTAGTTTAAGAATTATAATAATCCGCTCTCTGAAATCAATGGTGCATTAGGCTGCTTGCGTAATTTTCTTGACACTAACCACATACGTTATGCTATAATTACTCATGTCAAAAGGCATTTACCTTCTACAAGCAAATTGACCCTTTCATCTCGTTCTTAACATGGATTTTCGACCTAATCTAAAGTATTATCGTCGTATTACTACATGTATTGCGAAGCTCTCCCCACGGAGTTTTCTTGTAAGGAAATAACCATCCCGAAATAATAAACCAAAAAAAAGAAAACAGCGAATCGAGGACCATGACGTCGACCTCCTGGACGGTATGAAAATGGCCAAGGAAAAGAAGCAGCAGCCTTTTGTAGTGGGGGATTGAAATGTAATGGGAGAGTTAGCTGGTGCGATGGCTTATCTCCATTCAACGATGCATCATAGTCAGGGTGCTGCGTGGGAGCGGAACCAGAGTGCATTGACTTCAAACGCATCCCCACGAACGAGGGTTTCTTCTCTACTTCCCATTCTTCACGAAGCAACTGTATAAAACTGGTAGTTGGAGAGACATTCTTTTGGCTTTGTCTTTCTATTTTTGTCTTGTTGCATTTGTTTCCTCTTGGAAGGGTAGATAGATTCACCCACTGACCCTTCAAACTTCAAGGCCTCTCTCTCTCTCTCTCCCTGTCCCTCTCCCTCTCTCTCTCTCAAGCAAACACCTAACCCTCCATGCTTTTTATACTCTCTTACACGCCCCATCAGAACACTCACCCCCACAGCCTCAACTCTCTTCAACATCTCTCTCTCTCTCTCTCTCTCTCTCTCTCTCTCTCTCTCTCTCAGTGTGCGTGTCTAAGTTTAGTTTCCCAAAAACTAGAAGATATTTCACAAACACCCACTTTTCCCCAAGTTACTAGACCGGTCTCTCTCTCTCTCTCTCTCTAAATTATGGCACCAAAAAGTGAGGGTACTGCTAAAAAGGTGACGAACAAAGGGGCATGGACAGCAGAGGAAGACAGGAGGCTTTCTGAGTACATTGAAGTCCATGGGGCCAAGAGGTGGAAGACTATTGCAACCAAGTCAGGTAAATTGTCATCAGCAATTAGTTAACTCATAACATCCTTATGAAAAGTTAATAATGCCCATTTATCCAGCGACTGCATTGTGATTCTTTCATGGGTGCTGTGCTATATCTGATACAGTCACTGACCTTTCTCTCTTTTGCTCTTCTTGCAGGCTTGAATAGGTGTGGGAAGAGTTGCAGATTGAGATGGTTGAATTATCTGAGGCCTAACATCAAGAGAGGCAACATATCAGATGAAGAAGAGGACTTGATTCTGAGGCTTCATAAGCTTCTGGGAAACAGGTTGGTCTAAAAATGGAGGATCTGATGTTCTTTTTTCCCTCTTTCTCTCTCTTCTTGATGTGTCATGCTTGTAATCTATTTCTCTAAAGCAGTCATTTAATTGCGAAACTTCGGCATTCTCTATGTAGGTGGTCTTTGATTGCCGGGAGGCTTCCAGGTAGAACCGACAACGAAATTAAGAACTACTGGAATTCTCATTTGAGCAAAAAGATAAGCCAAAAAGAGAAACCACAATATAAATTCGTCCCTGAGGCTCCCCCAGAAACTTCCCCGGCGACGCCTCAAGAAGTTGTTCAACCAACCGAGGAGGGAGCCACAAAGCGGTCGGGAATTTCTCGGATGTCGATTTCGATACTGACGAGTTCTTCGACTTCACGACCGAGGGTTCTTACGGGCTCGAGTGGGTGAACAAGTTTTTAGAGCTTGACGAGGGGTTATCACTAAAGGAGAAGATGTGAAGCGACTTGGGAGGTTGTTTTTTCTTCTTCGAAATGATGAGTTTCTTCCATCATCCTGTGTACAAATTCTTGGATGAATGGATCATCTCTTCACAAGTTCACTGAACTGATTGTAAGGGCTTGTGATGGGATCTTGGCAGTGACCACGCATTAGTATCTAAGTGACCACGCATTAGTATCTAAGAAAGGGATAATTTCTTTAAACAATGACCATGCATTATACAACCAATTAACTCTGATTTGAATTTCTAGGTCAAATCATAAAAAGCCCAAGTGGTCAGAATTTTCACCAATATGATATATCAAATCTAAGGGCCTGGGTCCATGTCCTTGTTTACAGAGCTTTGGAAGATGGTGACTGGAGTAAAAGCTGTCACTGCATTGCACCGGGATGACTTATTTCTTTGGGAAATTGCATCAAAATACCAAATTCTTGGCGTGCAATCAAGTCCTGAATGTTTGAATTTGCGTAAGCAAATCATCGAGTCTTTTTGGTAATAGCGGTAAAATAACCTTTGTGACATGTCACGCCACAATTAGAAAGTGATTTTTCAAATTTTCAATTGACGCTGATGTGATAATATTTTAAAAGAAAAGTTAACTTTGAATAAAAAGAGTTAGCAAATAATAAAAAAATAATAAAAAGGCCATTTATAAAATAATCAAATGAATGGAGAGTGAGAGAGGACCAAAGGTTGGGTGAGGCTTTTGCGCCACCTCTAAGTTGTGGGGCCTTGGCCAGGGCATGCGAGTCTTCGTAAAATCTGGACAAGGATTCACGAGCCCCGCCTGTGGCCGATCGGACATCAACTCTCGTCCACGATGCGAGGCCCCCTCACTCTCTAAGTTCTTTGATTTTTCTTTTTGAATTTTTTAATTTTTGACCCATCCTGACGTAATGCCATATTAGCACCGCATATGTGAAAATGAACCAAAAGAATGCCGCACCGGATTTGAAAGTTCCACATAAGCACATTTGGCCGTGAGATCGCCAGGAATGATTATATTGCGCCCAATAAAAAGTACTTAGAATACGACGTGCATGACTTAATTGCAAATTAAACTAAATATTAGGGGTGAGCAAAGAATTGGGAACTGCTCGGAGCTAGATCGGACCGGATTGGAACTAGAGATTCCCAAGAAAACCGGTCCAGTTCTTAGTTTCAATTTATTGGAATTAATGAGTATGAGTCTAGTTCTCAGTTTTAAGTGTGAAACTGCTTACCCATCCATTTGGACAAAACCGATAATACATAAATATATATTTAATTTCTAAGAAAATTTTCCAACAAAAAAAAAAAAAAATTCTTACAAAATCCTTAAATCCCAAATCTAAAGCTTTATACTCATTAATTAAGTGCTCATCTTGTCTTACTCTCATCTCATCTAAATCATCTTTCTATCTTTCACTCATGGCCTCAACTTTCAAACTTAATACTCATCGACTTATGATCTCGACTCTCAACTTTTAATATTAGTCCAATCTTTTTACCGATCTTACGGTTGAGAACAAAGTGAGTGTCAATTTTGATTGGACCAGCGATCTGATTTTAGGTATTTGGAATCAACAGACGATTTCTAATTCCAATTCATTGAAACTGATTCTTAGTGGGCAATTCTCGATTATGCTCACTCCTACTAAATATTTGGGACTTCGGGTGCAATTTTTTGTAATTTTTTTTCCCGAATCAGTTCAACTAATAGGACAAAGTAAGGAAAAATTCGAGTTTTTATTTAACGAAAGATTTCAGAAGCCCAACATCACTGTCGATCAAGATGATGGTCATTGGTTTACGCGGACTTTCATGCAGTCACTGAAGATTAGAGCCTTTTAAGGCGATGATGAGGATGACTTAGTTGTTCTTTTTCGAAGCTGTTATCAAGATGAACAGCGAAAAGAATCGAAATAATGATGCTGTTGGCGGAGACTAATGGTGTCCATTCATAGACGAGAGCATCAAGATGATTACCGTAATAGTAAAATCGTATCTTTCATAATTTTTTATTATAAGATCATGAGTTTGATTCATGTCAATAACTATATTCTTAAAATGGATTTTGTTGTCGGTGGGTATAATACTCAAATCGACCCAAATATGTTTGGTGCTTGGCGTTTGAAATCCAAGCCGTATAGTGACCAACCCGAAGACACTATTCAGTTCGGTTAGGTTTGGGTCTAGATGCAAAAGACAATGGTGAAGGAGACCATTTTGGAGAGCGTTCTTTGGGAGAAAGACAATTTATGATTTATAGTGTTTTGATTCAGTTCAATGGAATAGTTTACGTACTCGTTTTTTTAATCTATTACTCAAATAAGAATGAATCCGACTGACAATTTTGATTTAGTTTAGATTGGGTACGTTTTTGCACCCCTACTTGCCCTGTCACCTATTTACTAATGAAGTCAAAACTTCAAACGATCATGTGAACGAGGACTGATGTATATAAAGATCATCATAACCATGTATTTAAGCGAAGTAGGATATACACTTTATAATAGTTGCATAGCTCATGTGAAGAGGCTTTCCAACTGCTAATATTTTGGTGAGGTGATAGTCACATGCATGCTCGCCAATCTTGGACAAAGTAAGGAAGAAATTCGAGTTTTTATTTAACGAAAGATTTCAGAAGCCCAACATCACTGTCGATCAAGATGATGGTCATTGGATTACGCGGACTTTCATGCAGTCACGGAAGATTAGAGCCTTTTTAGGCGATGATTAGGATGACTTCTTTGTCCTTTTTCGAAGCTGTTATCAAGATGGACAGCGAAAAGAATCGAAATAATGATTCTAATGGAGGAGACTAATGGTGTCCATTCATAGATGAGATAAAATTGTATCTTTTTTTTTTTAATTTTTCATTATGAGATCATGAGTTTGATTCATGTCGGGAATTATATTCTTAAAATGGATTTTGTTGTCGGGTATAATACTCAAACCAACCCAAATATATTTGGTACTGGGTATTTGTGATCCAATCCGTATAGTAACCAACTCGAAGACACTATTCGGTTCTATTCGGTTTGGGTCCAGATGCAAAAGACAATGGTGAAGGAGACCTTCTTGGAGGGCGTTCCGGGAGGAAGACAATATATGATTTATAGTGTTTTAATTCAGTCCAATAGAATAGTTTACGTACTCGTTTTTTTTAATCTATTACTCAAATAAGAATGAATCCAATTGATAATTTCGATTTAGTTCGGATTGGGTATTTTTGGCATCCCTACTTGCCCTATCACCTATATTTTAATGAAGTCAAAACTTCAAACGGTGAACAAGGACTCATGTATATAAAGGTCATCATAACCATGTATTTAAGCGAAGAAAGATATACACTTTATAATAGTTGCATAGCTCATGTGAAGAGGTTTTCCACCTGCTAATGTCTTGGTGAGGTGATTAGTCACATGCCTGTCATACTCGCCAATCTTTGACTTTGGTGTCACGGACAATGCAGGGTAGTTATGCTCAATTTGGACACTTCACAGAGACGACGAGATCCTCATGATAAGAATCAGGGAGAGTTGCTAGTGTTGACCGGGTCCTCTCCTCGTCCTTTTTGCAAAAAAAAAAAAAAAAATGAAAAACTACTCATGGATGTGAGCGACAGACTGTAAGAAGCACGAGGCATTTAAATTTTAAAATGATCATGTTAACGAATTTCGGGTACGTCCCAATTTTTTTTTGAAAAAAAGTTAAGAAAAAAAGGAAAGAAGTTGATTTACTTGTCCATTGAACTTGTTCTGTTTCTATATGGCTGGCTTTCGATCGTGTTGCACGTGAACTTTCCGGGACAAAAGAAGGCGAATTTTTTCCTGAGAAAAAGTGGGGGGAAAGGTGCTGTTGGGTAAATCGAAGGACCATTCGAGCACTCCATGATGATATGATGTGATGTTTGCTTTATTGTCCTTGGCCCCATCACATCAGTCCATCCTGGAATTTGCCCTTAATTGCTGGCGAATCTCTCCATTTGGCAAATTTCCACGAAAGGGCCCTAATAAAATCAGAATTACAAAGCGATTCTTTACGCAAAATAGCAACTTTTTTTATTTAGTCGGCGTTGACGTTCTTTTTCTCCCCGTCAATCCGGGCCATGCAAAAGTTCTTCCTTTCGCCTTTTCCACGTGCCATTAGTACTTGTATTTTAGTTGACTCATTCAATCAAATAGTACATTAACCACGTATTTATTTAGAGAAGGGTTAATAACATATCTTTAAATTTGCTCAATGTGACTCCTGAATTTTAACTCAAAATAAAATATCATTCTTGAATTTTTAATTTGTTCAATGTGATGTGTAGACTTTTGATCAACATTCAATTCAGTCCATCAATTGAATGCGGAACCATTTATACCATTCTTTCTTTTCGAGAAATGATGTTAAAGATATATTGCTATTAACAATTAAAATGATTTCTCAATCATTAGTGGGTTGGAAATGGTAAAAATGAAGAAAACACAAGAATTATGTATACTAATAAACATAATACCATTGCAAATCTATTTATCAAATTAGGAAAACATAATTGTAGCAAAAGAGCTTGATTAGTAATTTTATGGCCACTCAAATAATCTCAATCATGTCTCTTCTCAACGTTTCATCACTTCATCTCGTTATAGTTATTATAACTTCCATGAAGCTTTGCACCATTTTGACATTTCCCTTTTCTTTTATTTTTCCTCTGCCTATTTATTTTTTCTAATGCGCATTATTAAAGAACCTGCATATAGTCGTTGTTAGGTAATCAACTTACTGAATGCCCGACATTTCTTATTCATTGTGATGGAAAATGGAGGTGGGTAGAAAGGACTATGAGTTATGATTACCCAATTTGGTCCAACATAAAGGTAGGGGTTTGATATCCAAAAAATTGTCAGGATCAAAAACTTGAATTGAATAATTGAGCAAAAAACTTGAGCTAATTTAGGTTCATTTGTCCGACTTTAAAAAAAAAAAGAAAAAAGAATAGGTTCATTTGGTACGAGGAATAGGGTTTCAGTTTCATCAGGGCGTAAGGTTGGTCGGCTCCAATTAAACTGAACTATAATCTAACTGTTGTTTTACATAATTTGAAAAGGCTTCTCTAATAATAAATTTCGTTTAGATATGCAAAGCATATTAATTAGTAGAGAAAGAAAAATTAAATAACAAATGAAATCAAATTCAATCCAAATGTGTTTGTGGGACGAGTCGACTCTTCCAATTATTTCATATTTGTGACAACACGAGAGATCCGTAATATAAAATAAGAGGTTGCTCCAACTTATTCCTAAGCTTTTGCACAAACAGAGCTAAGTCGGCCTTGTTCACATCCCTTTTTGGTCAGGTGCGGTGCTATTTCATGTCATAGTATGAGACAATATGATAAGACAAATCAAATATAAGAAAAGTCATTACGAATTCTGGATTTTTGAACATGACGCATTATGAATATGATTAATCCAAAGCCAACACGAGTTGACGAATTTCACGTCGTGGCTTGGAAACTTGATTTTTCGGGCAATAAATTGTTTAATAATTTGTTTTCCCGCTTTTGTGTTATTACCTAATGACGAGAACATTCTAATGGAGCGCATGTTTTAATGCTATTGCATCTACGGTGGGAGCTGGAAATCTGAATAGAAGTGGCCCGGCTCCCTTTGGACCAATTTGCCAACGTTTCCTTGGCCCATTGTTTCCGTTTCGCAAACATTTCATTTTTTTGGTTAGCCCGTCCTCCAAAATCTCCATGGGACTTGTTATGTCGAGCTTTTTGTTTAAGAATTCTTGAGCTTAAATAATATCGAGGTTTATTTCGAGCCGGAAAAAAAAAAAAAAAGCTGTTGCATCTCTCGGCAATCCTCGAAACGGATGAACGAGATTCGTCCTCTGGGCCTCGATATGGGCTTGGGCCTCCGATTTTAAATACCCAAATGGAAATCTGAGGCCCATCCGTCCACCAAGGTTGGGCCAGGGGTACGATCGTAATTTCACGCTAGACCAGGCGCTTTATTAGGCTGACTGGGGAAGGAGTCGCACGTGCCGGAAACGTCCGCGGTTTCGCATTGCCTAGTTCTCTCTTCTCTCTTTCTCTCTCTCTCTCTCTTATCGGCTCATCATTTGGCGCGTTCGAAACCCTAGATTTCATCTCTCAATCCAATCGCGAATCGGCGAAGCAGCTCTGCTCGATTCCCAATCGTCGCAAATCGCGCCGGACGCCGTCGAAGAGCAGCGCCGCCGCCGCCACCGATCGGAGGCTCTCGGATCTCGCCGCCTCGCGTGGCTCGTGCGAAGGGAATCGAGGCCCTATCCGTGTGCGTGAAGATCTTCGATTTCTCGATCGCGGCCGGAAGGAGGGGGGTCTTTGCGGATTCAGCGGCGATCTATGGAGTATTGATCGGATCGGGCTGAGATTCGGAGGAAGCTGGGGCGCTTGACATATCGTCCCCGATCGTCGTCGCGGAGATCGGAGTTTCGATGTCTGTCGAGCTCGAGGCCGGAATCTCGAGGATTGGCGCGGAGGAGAAGCTGTAGGAGCACCCGATTGGTTCGGTCTTCGTTTGTTTTCCCCTTGAAGAGGAGAGAGGAGGAAGAAAAATCATTGAGTGTTGTTCGAATTCTGTACTGTCGTTTGAATCTATAGTTGAATTATTTGGCCCTGCTTTTTTTTTGGAGGCCTTTTATCATCGTTCTTGCGGGGCGATTTTTCGTTCTTGTGCATATTTTGATTCATTCAGAAGGAAGGAAAGAAAGAAAAAAGATACTTCTATGGCGGTGTATTATAAATTTAAGAGTGCAAGAGATTTCGATTCAATTCCTATGGACGGTCCATTTATATCCGTTGGTGTTTTGAAAGAAAAAATTTTCGAATCAAAGCACTTGGGCAGGGGCACTGATTTCGACCTTGTGGTAACTAACGCTCAAACTAATGAAGGTTGGTTTCTTGCTTCATGAATCAATTAACAATTTTTAACAATTAAGGCTATTAAGTTTGAAGAGCTGTTTGGTGGGGTGCTGTTTGTGTGGCCTTTTGAGTCTAGCATTGGTGTTGTTTATGCTGAACTTGTTGATGCTGAGACGATTGTGAGTGAGGTTTTCATGACCTTATGGGGCCTGTGTCTTGCCCTGAGTAGCAATACCTGCTGATCCTGAGGCTTTTTATCAAATGAACCGATTGGTAGTGTTTCTGTAGCGAGTGCTAGCAAGTGCAGTGGTATAATTTGATATTTGAGGGGAGGAGGGGAGGAGGAGGGTACATTCTTCATGATTAACATCACCTAATTTGATAGTTGAGGGGAAAAGAGCTCTGTGGAGGAGCTTTTTGTGGCTGACCTGATGATTAGTTAAGGCTGGCTGTGGGAGGAGGAGGGTGCTTTCCCCATGGTCAATATCGCCTAATTTGATATTTGAGGGGAAAAGAGCTCTGTGGAGTAGCTTTTAGTGGCTGACCTGATTACTGGTTGAGGCTGGCTGCGGGGTGGTTAGGTCATATGTGAGGGTGCTCTGTGAGGGTGTTTGTCTTGGGATTTTTATTCGGCAGTTTATCTTCATTGTATGGATTATGGCATCTGCAATTTTTATAGCCATTTGTCACCGTTTTCAAATTTCAGAGTATCAAGATGAAGCTATGTTGATTCCAAAAAATACATCTGTATTAATTCGTCGGGTTCCTGGACGGCCTCGAATGCCCATTGTCACTGAACAAGAGTACTGCTTCGAACTCTTAAACTCTCGAATAATGTCGTTCTTTTTTTCAATGCACACACAGCACATGCTACATCCGTCCCTCTCAGTTTAAAAGAAAAAAAAGTAAGAGAAAAGCAATAAGATAATTTAGCTTAGTGTTTTGGAGGCTCCTGTTACTTTTTCCTTAATCAATAACTGTAATATCAAGTTATTGCAATTGAATTCGGGGACAAGTTCTGAGGTTGGTTGGAGTTTCATTATGCAGGCCAAAGGTGGAACATAATGCAGAGGATGTTCAGGCTGAGAAGAGTAGCTTTATAGGTGCTGATTCATCTGCCGTAAAAAGTGTAAGCTCTCTTCTTTGTGGCTATGGCCTCAGTCATTTCTTAGCTTGCATGGATAACCATAGCATGTTCCCATTATCATTTCTGTTGTACAACTTTACAGCATCTGGAAGATTCTGAATGGGATGAGTTTGGAAATGATCTCTATGCAATTCCTGAAGTGCTTCCAGTCCAATCTAGCAATCCAATTCCAGAAATTACACCAACAAACAGAGCTGACGAAGAGAACAAGATTAAGGCCTTGATAAATACTCCTGCCCTGGACTGGCAGCGGTGAGATGCCTTTTTTTATTTTTTATTTTTATTTTTATTTTAAATATTATTATTATTATTATTATTATTATTATTATTATTATTATTATTATTATTTTTTTTTTTTTGGGCTTTAAGCAACTTGGTTCTTGGCTAATGGGCAAAGTTATTTCAAGTTAATCTTAGTTGTGGCATTGAATGTGATGTGCAGTCAAGGTGCCGATGGTTTTGGCCCTGGGAGAGGTTTTGGAAGGGGAATGGGTGGACGAATGGGTGGACGTGGTTTTGGTAATTTTCTTTCCATTTGGTCTTGAATTTTTGGCTTTATATAAATGGAGAAGATGTTCATGACTGTGTGTAGCCCTCTCTGCTTGTCGAGTGGACATGGTGGCTTATCGGGATTGTGTATCTGTCTTGAATAATGTAGGTTTGGAGCGTAAAACGCCTCCACAGGGCTATGTGTGCCATCGATGCAATGTTCCTGGTATGTTGATTTCCCATGTTTGTGTATGACTGGTGCATTGGTCTTTGTGCGCACCGAATCAAGAAGATTGGTCATTAACTTGCCCTGAATATGTTTGTTCTTTTTGTGGGCAAAAGGTCACTATATTCAGCACTGCCCTACAAATGGCGATCCAAATTATGACATCAAAAGAGTTAAGCCACCGACTGGCATCCCTAAGTCAATGTTGATGGCGAACCCAGATGGCTCGTATGCGTTACCGAGTGGGGCTGTTGCTATTTTGAAGCCAAACGAGTGAGATATCATTAATCGCAGTTGTCATTTTAATTGTTTGGAGCATACTTGTAACAAAATAATATGATAATCTTTCTAAGCAGGGCGGCATTTGAGAAAGAAATCGAGGGATTACCATCCACACGTTCTATTGGTGATCTCCCACCTGAACTTCACTGTCCATTGTGCAAGGAAGTGATGAAGGATGCTGTATTGACGAGCAAATGTTGCTTTAAGAGCTTTTGTGATAAATGTAAGTATCAATCCTTTTTGTGTCTTTTCCAAGCTTTCTTAGTCTCTAGGTGTTATATATGAGTAGAACTTAGATCTTTGGGGTGTGATGTTCCTGCTGTTTCACTAATTTGGCTTGAGTTTCATTGATGCTTTCCATTTCTTTTGGGGGTCTTTCAGGGTCTAATGTCTTGTTTCCAGAAGAGTTTGAGTTTTTTTCTTTTCATTCAAAACCTAATTGCAAACTCACCTTTCTAATTCTATGCAGGTATTAGGGATTACATAATTTCAAAGTCAATGTGTGTTTGTGGAGCCTCTAACATATTAGCGGATGATCTTTTACCAAATAAGACTCTCCGTGATACAATAAACCGTATTATGGAGTCTGGTAACAGTAGTGCTGAGAATGCTGGAAGCACTTTTCAGGTTCAAGGTTTGTAACACTATTGTGATTAGTACAGATAGTATCGTGCTTGATTTGATGATTTGTCTGAGACCAAATTATGAGCTTCTTTGCTAGACATGGAGTCTGCTCGAGATCCCCAGCCTAAAATGCCATCGCCTACCATGTCTTCAGCATCAAAGGGAGAGCAGAATCAGCCACTAATTGAAGTATCTCCAAAGATGGACAACACACAGCAGGTTCAAACTGTTACTGCTCCCCAGGAAACCTCAGAGAGAGCAAAGGCTGTCAAAGTAGCTGATGTATCTGAAGCTACTCATGATTCATTTAGCGTGAGGGAGCCTCCTTCGCAAAGTAGTGCTCCTCAAGCTGAGGAAGAGGTGCAGCAGAAGGTGGCCTCTAGTGAAGCAGGTGATTGGTGCAACTAATGTTTTGATTATATGGAGACTATTTGAGGCTCATTTTGCTTCAAATGAATCTGCAATTTCATTTTATGCCATTTTTCTGGATAACAACTTAACATATGCACTTGCTTGGTTGCCAATGCCCTCAACTAATTGGAGTTGAACTTGGCTCTGGAAAAGATTGACTTTTGAGCTTAGCTTGCAATATTTGTGGAGATTGAACTTAAAACCGCTTAGATTTTTTTTATCCCAATATGCGCTATTCCTTTGGAGATTAGATGGATGAATTTTTGTTTCAAGAAAAGGCTTTTCTGTGAAAAGTCTTTCTTCCTTTGTGTGTGAAGTGAAGCGTTTCATAACACTGCTCTCATGATTCTTTTATCCTCCTCTTGCAGGGAAAAAGAAAAAGAAGAAGAAAGTTCGCATGCCTGCCAATGGTCTGTCTTAAGCTGTTCGCATTGCTGATTAAACTATTTCTTTAATTGAAGGGGTTGTGCCTTATTACTTGGACGTAATCTTAAGGCTCATACATTTTCATTTTTCAGTTGCAGACATGCAGTGGAGAACTGCCCAAGACATGGCTGCTGAAAACTACATGATGTCTCTGAATGCTTCTACTTATCCCCCATATTGGAATGGGATGCAGCCTGGAATGGATGCATTCATGGCCCCTTATGGTGGTGGGATGCCGTATATGGGATATGGAATGGGGCCTTTAGACATGCCTTTTGCAGGAGTCATGCCTCAGGATCCTTTTGGTGCGCCTGGCTACATGATGCCTGTTGTGCCACCACACAGGTATATATATATATCTCTCTGTCTCTCTCTCTCAAGGATTCGGTTGTGCCGCCAGACATGCATGCTCCCCTCTTCTTAATAAAGTTGAGCCTATATATCTGATGATTCTTTTGCTTTAGGGATCTTGCTTTTGGTGTTGGTATGAATGCTCCCCCTCCTATCATGAGCAGAGAAGAGTTTGAGGCTCGAAAAGCTGACTTAAGGAGGAAACGTGAGAACGAGAGGCGAGGAGAAAGGTAATGCATCTTCTTCTTTTGATGCAGTGCTCAAGTTCTCGTTATTGAGAATGATTTGCTCATTTTATGATAACGATCATCTTTCTATAAAAAAATTCGAATCATTTATCCATTCCTGGATCTTGAATTCACTCTCCTCCATTCCCAGACGTTGCTTGTCACATGATTAGATGAAATCTGTATGGTGAGAAGCAATTCTTAGTAATTGGAGATGAAAACATAGAATGGGGGCTTCAAATTTTTAACTGAATTTTGAGTAAATAGATAGAATTGCTTGAATTGCTTTCTCTTTTCTTCCTGTACTTAATGTTAGCTTTGGTTATTGTTAACATCAGATCGTATTTTGAAGAAAGTTCAACATCGTTTGATGAAAGTTAATGAAGTAATGGATACAAAAGTTCATATTCCGTTTTAACAGTTATAAGTTTCCTTTGAGCTACCAACATTATATAGCTGCATATTTATCTATCTAGCCATTTATGTTGAAAAAGAAAATTGTGGCTATCTGTCACATGATTGGAATTTGACGTGTTTCATAATCTTGCCACAGCCGGGAGATGTCCAGAGACAGGGAATATAGTAGAGCCATGAGCAGTAGTGCTGGCGATGTTTCTTCGATGAAATCGAAATCTGTATGTTTCTTTTCTTGTCCTATTTCTTTATCATGTGCGTTAACCAGCTTGTACTTTAGTATTTGCTGCCTTCTTGGCACTTTGTGGGTTTCTTCTTGCCTCTATGAGGATCAAGGGACCTTTTTATGTACCTAAAATTAAATGGTGCACATTTCAATGACTGGTTAGACTGATGTGATGTGCCTCTTCACTTTGTGTTCCTAATTTCACAAGGCACCTCAGAATAAGAACAAGTGATTGAGGGGGGAAAACACATATGAGTCAGTAATCGATTACTTTGTAACTGGATTTGTTGATCCACGGCTGTTTGAAGTTTGTTGTGCTAAAATTGTATCTTTTGTTTCTAATTCATTGGATGGTTTGGCTCAAGTTTGGTGGGCCTTGCTTTGGCTATTTGGCATCATCTTATTCTATCCCTTCTCTGTTATTTAGGGGGAAGTGGCTGCAACCAGCAACGCCCACTTTTAAATTTGGCAAAAAGAAAAATCATGTTGGACTGGGTTAATCTGCATTTGAATTTCATTTAGGACATCTATGACCAGTAATGTCGCATAATACTGATTGGATAATATTTTCTCCCTTACTTTTGTTTTCCATCTTGAAAGGAATGAGAGTGGAAACAACAGCTGAGAATTGGTCGTGCTGGCTTGTTTTCGTAACCTTCACATTGGAAAATTAGTCCTACTTGTTTGTTTTATCTTCTTGAAAAGATGAACCCTGTGCATGGCGTTAGTTTTAACCTAGTCAATAATTAGAAATCTGAAATGAGAACAAGCTTGCTGAGAAAGGAAAGGAATGTCTTTTTGAGCCTGAGTATATTTGCCTCAAGAATGGTGGAATGTTGTTTAATCAGAGTTTTCTATGTCTCTACCGTTGCAGAAAGCATCCATTCACCCGCAGACATCGGCTGCTGAGCATCACCATCGCCGACGTCGATCTTCATCTGAACGGTCCCCCGATGACATTGAAGCACCGCCACTGCCACCACCACGTCCAGCCAAGAGAAAGTCTTTGGAGCACCACAGAGACCGTGACTTTGAACACGACCACACCCAGGACTCCCAGGACCATCGCTACCACCAGCGCTCCTCCAAGAGACCCTCCTCAGAGGCCAACATCACAACCAAGCCCACACCATCATCCTCAATTTCAACAGCTGCAGCTGCAGCAGCAGCGGCAGCGGCAGCGGCGGCAGCCGCGGACCGGAAACAAAAAGCAAGTGTCTTCTCTCGCATCAGCTTCCCTGAGTTAGAACTCTCCAAGAAGAGAAAACTCTCATCATCCTCCGAGCCTCCAACGGCCCATCACAAGGTCTCTTCTTCCTCTAATGGGTATTATGATGATCAGAGGTCATCTTCCACTGTAAAGGCCACTTCTGTTTCTACTGCTGGAGCGAGGAAGAGCAGCAGTACTGTGGACTATGAGTCGAGTGATGACGAGAGGCACTTTAAGAGGAAGCCTTCGAGGTACGAGCCCTCGCCTCCTCCGCCACCGATGGCTGAGAGGGAGGACGAGGGTCGGCACCCCCGGGGGTCAAGAGACAGAGACCACCACCGCAGTGGAAGAAGTTGACTTCAGGGCGACATGGAATCCATCTGTGGCAGAGGCGGCGTGGGTTGGTTCTTTGCAGGGGTTGAGGGAGAGACACAACCAGTGCAGTGAAAAATGTTGATGTTCAAGCGAGCGAGCGCGGAAATGCTCCAAATTGGGAGATGTTGCGGCTATGTTATATTGACAACAGTTTTGTGGATTGAATCCTGTTTCAATGCCCAATTCATGTTTTGATGAGCTTGTGGATATTTGATATGTATTTCTTAATTCTCGATTCTATAACAATAAGAATCGTGACAAATTGTACTCTTCCGAGTCTTCTCCATGTTCCGTTGTCAAATTTATGGATAAGGGTTGCTTCTCGTTCTCACAATTTGCATGTGAGAAAATCTCTTTCCGCTGCAACTATCATTGATCGATTAATTAGTGCGTTTTAAGCTACTTATAATATTTATCATCCCTTACCTTCTGATATATGATTTCAATCAATCGTTTCTAGGATTGCAGACAATTAAATAAGTTGCATCTCAGTGATTGGTAAAATTAGATGCCAGAAGGTAAGAAGATGCAGACATCACATCAACCATCTCCGGATTGTTTCTGTCCGAAACTTGCCACGGTTGGCTAAACGAAGAAAGGAAAAAAAGAAAGTGCGACTTGCTTAGCAATTTCAATTCGAATTCCCAGGAAGCATGGTCTATTCTGTAACTCGCATAAGCTAGTTAAATGTCACCAATTAGGAAATACACATCTCTCCAAAGCAACACTTGGTTATGTTAAGCTTCAAGCGTCTGATCCGATTTTAGCATGGCACGAGACTTAACGATTTAGTAAATGTCGAGGGAGGCCTTTCGGATTATTTTAAGCATTGACGTGGTGCGTCCCTTAATTTGGTTCCAAGTTCAATTCCGTTCCATTCAGATGGCAACTTGCAGTTCTAAAGCAGAAGCCGCGACCCATTTATCAAATTGACATTAATTTGAACTCATCATCTTCATATGCAACGGACAAGTTGTACTTTCTGCAATATTTAGAAGTTCACTTAAGACAGGAACAAGGCACATAAGGTTAAATTATGTTTTATAAATATACATAGAAATCTGACTTAGGAACAAATTACCAGCATGCCTAAAAATATTCACGTCTGTCGTTAAAAGGAAGCTGCACTTTTGGCAAAAAGAAAAAATAATAGCACGAGTCTTGATCAGCTGCTTAGAAAACCTCTTACTTGGCCTTCATTTTGCTAGTCAACCTGTCCTTAAAGATAACCCAAGCATGAATTAGAGATTTGTCTCAATTATACACACCTATCTCCCATTGGAAAATGCCTTGCTCCCGTAGTTGCTTCCCTCATATCTCATGGATATATATTGAATTTTATAGAAATCCGTATTCAATGAAAGTCATATGTACGATTTAAAGAATTGAAAAATCATCAGACTCCTCATGCATCCTCCACTTGGCTCGAGGGATTATCTTGCAAGGCTAGATACTTCCATATTTAAAAGAGTTTGATACTCTGGTGTCCTAGACATAGGTATCACACCAATCCATCCCAAACTGAGAGGCCAATTAAAAGCTAATTAGTGATAATTCAAAAGATATCGCAGGGTCCGAGCGGGGATAGCATTTCTCTTCTGCACGTCCCTACATGAAAGATGCACGGATTTGCTGAAGAGGTTCGGCGGTACTTCAACCTCCACATCTCTCCATTTCATTGTATTTTTTATCTTTTACATTACTCGTGGCGTGGCTCTACATCATCAGCATTTCACTGATAATTGGATTCCGATCAAAGTATGCCATTTACAAATTAAAAGATTTAACGAAATATGTAGTAATCTTCACCCAACAACAATATCATCTTACCCTAATTTTCCTTGTAATAGTATGATCAACTTAGCCTTTGCAATATTAAGAAAAAGAAAAAAAAATACCATGTCAATAAGATAATTGACATTGAGAGAAAATGAAAATGTTATTTGAATTGGAGAACTCTCTGATGTGATTTTAGCTCTGGCATATTTGGTAATCTATTCAATTTCAAATTACCAGGAGTGCCAAAACTTGACACAAGGGAAACTTTAAGTGCCAAAAGTTACGAAAGTAACACTTAAATATTTTTTTTTTTATAAATGGGACACTTGAATGTCAAAGTGGTGGGAAATTCTACGTGGCAATTTTTTGATAATATAACTTGCCTACGTGACATGTAGGAGAGCTAAGTCAGCGACGAAGAACCAAAACCACGTCCTTTTATCTTTTTTTGAATTTTAATAAAAATATTAATTAAATTAAAATATTTATATTTATAAATTTTATAAACCAACGACCCCTACTGATCGGCGGTGAAGGTTGGTGAGCCTTTGCCCAGATCTGGCAAGGGTCACCGACCCTTGCCTAATTGGGCCAAGGGCTGTTGATGGCTAGGGCGACAGCGAGCAACGGTCCTTGGCTTGGCTAAGCGAGGGCCGGCAACTCCCATCGGATCTAGTGGAAGGTCGCGATCTTTGCCCTAGATTTGGGTGAGGGCTCGTAGGCCCTTGTTGCCTATTGGCGGGGGTCACCGGCCTTTGGCCGGGGCTTGGCGACCTCGACCGACCAACCCCTATCGTTGTCGGCCCTTCCCGATGATGGCGGGGAGTCCTCGCCGCTGCGATCTCCATCATACTTTTATTTTTAAATATAAATATAATTTATTTTTAAATTAAATTTAATTAATTATATTAATTAGCAACTCACATTAGCAGCAAAACGACATTATTTTGCACTTGTCTCATTTAAAAATCGCTACATTAGTATTTTAGTCGGATTTTCTCTCCGTTGGCACTTAATTGATCAATTTTGCTCTAATTTTGACACTTAAGTGTCACTTTCATAACTTTTAATACTTAAATGTGTCTTTATGCCAAGTTTTGATACTTGAGATGTTCTTTTCCCTAAATTAAATAGATCAGCAACGTCATTGGCAACGAGTTTATCTTCTCCTATTTTATCTGTGAACAATGGCTCCCATTGAGCCACATTCTCATACTTAAGTCTCTTCAAGCTAAACAAATCCTTGCATTTATGAAAGAAATCATAGGTTTTCAATCGATCGCATATTTTCATACTCACGACTTTCAATTTATTGAAGCACTATAGTGTGATAGGGCCACGACATATCTTATCCAAATTAATAAGATTTTTTAGGAACAAAAACTCAAAAAATAATAAAAGCAGTCAGAGGGAGGCCATTTGATGAATTGGCCATATAATTGATTGAGGGACTGTCGTGAATGTTGTGATGCTTCAATTCTTGAAATCCTCGAGTGCGTAACTTATTAGTGTTTTTCTTGAAATCTCTCAACCTATCTAAATGTATTGAGTTTTATGCAAAGTTCTCTCAACCCATTATCTTGAAAGCATATTATTGCACACTTCCAATTTGAGTTCCATATTCTCAAACCTTTAAATCCCCTTTTTTATACATTTCCGATCGTGATTCAAAATTTGATTAAGTACCCAAATGACTAATCATCATCCTCCAAGAGTATGGTGGGATCACATATTGATATTTTTAGAATGGTTAATTTTGTCATACTCTTCAACTCAGCACACCCAACATTACACAATTTCGGCCGTATTTCATTCTCCTCCATGGCTTCCCTTTATTTGTAATGCTTCCAAGTTGATTAAGCCTTTTAGGACATTAGCCTTGATTATGTTAAGCTTGTGGGAATTGCTTAGATTTGTCGATTCCTCTTTTTATTTAGTATTATTATGCATGAGATGCATTGCACGTGCATCTTACGTGCATTTTTCGTGCATCTGATGTGAGGTGAGAAAGCTTACATTTTTTTTTTTCACGTCAACCCAATTAAAGAGCTATTCATTGTGCAAATCACTATTAGTTTGATTGCTTGAAAAAGAGAAACGGAGCATCAATTCAATTTTTTTTTTTTGGGAAGAAAATGGGGGTAACAAATTTGTCTTATTGAAAGTACGATAAATTTAGCTCTTAAGGTATAATTAGTTAATGGAAAATTTCAAATATAGGTTTGAAGTGAAATTCATTTTCTCAAAAAATGGTTTAGAGGGACATTGTTTGAAATAAGTACATGAAGTGGCCAACCTAGTCGAAAATAAGCTCTCGTGCTCACAATTTTGCTGATGAGGTTCGATGGTGCTCTGGCATCCATCTCTAGCCATTTCTTTGTATTTTTTACCTTTTACTTGCTGTGGTGTGACTCTACATCATCAGCATTTCTGCAAAAATTTATTTGGATTCCGATCAAAGTGCATCATTTATAGATAACCAAGGTTTAATGCCATATGCACTAATGTTCATCCAACACCAATATCATCTTATCTTAAATTTCCTTATAATAGTATGATCTAAGTAGCATTTGCAAGATTAAGAATTAAGAAAACTTACAAAATTTCAATAAGATAAAAAAAGTTACCTGAATTAGAAAACTCCTTGATGTGATTTCAGCTTTCGTGCAAAAGCTTGTCAGATTTGAAAACTTACTCAATTTTACACTATGTACATTAGGCAACTCAACTTGTTATTGACAACAACTTTATTTTCTCTTGCTTTATTGTTGATAGTGACTCGTATTGAGTCACATCCCATACTTAAATCTCTTCAAGCTGTACAAATCCTTGCATCTCTGAAAGAAACCATAAGTTTTTAGTCGGTCGCACTTTTTGACATTCTCGACTTTCAATTTGTTGGAGCACCCTAGTGTGACAAGGCCATGACATATATTCTCCAAATTAATAAGATTTTTGAGGACCAGAGACCTTAAAATCATAAAAGCTATGAGGGAGAGGCCATTGGATGAATTAGCGATATATTTGATTGAGGGGTTATTGCGAATGTCGAAATACTTTAGTTCTTGAAATTCTTGGGTGCACAACTCGTGACTGTTGTTTGAAATTTCTTAAACCATCCAAATAAAAGTATTGAATTTTTTGCAGAGATTTCTCAACACATTCTCTTGAAAGAATGTATGGTACACTTCCATTTTGGGCTCCATGGTTCTCAAACCCTTAAAATCCTTGCCATATACATTCCTGTCATAATCCAAAATTTGATCAAGTTCTCAAATGATAGGTCATCATCCTCCAAGAGTATGGTGAGATCACATAATGATATTTCTAGAGTGGTTAGCTGGATCATACTCCTCAACTCCGACAAACCTAGTACCACACAATTTTGATGGTATTCCATCCTTCCTTATCTATCAATCAAAGCTTCCCTTTATATGTAACTCTTCCAAGTTGATTAAGCATTTTAGGACACTAGAATCAATTATCAAAAGCTTGTGGCAGTTGCTTAGATTTAATAATATTAGATTTGTCAGTTTTCCAATTTCTTTTGTATTATTTTATGCATGAGATGCATCGCACATGCATGGATGTTTTGTTATTTAAGGTGAGATAAGAAGACTTACCTCTTCTTTTGTGTCAACCCAAGAAGAGAGCGATTTGTTGTGTAGATTGTCTGTCTAATGCCTTTAAAAAAAAAAAAAAAAAGAGAAATGAGGCATCAATTCATAGCTTTTGGAAAAAAAATAGGGTAACAAATTTATCCTCTTGAAAGTGTGGTAAGTTTTACCCTCAAGGTATAATTAAGTGATTGTCTCAAATAAGATCATAAAATGTCTAACTTAGTCTCAAATAAGACATCGAGCTTATAGGTCGGCCTAATTCATCAACCGATGAGCTCGTGCATCTCACGTAAAATGCATGAAAGATGCACGTGAGATGCATAGGTTTATTAATGGGGTTTGACAGTGCTTTAACCTCCATTTTTTTGTATTTACTATTTTTTACATTACTGTTGGTGTGACTCCACATCATTGGCATTTTGCTAAAAAATTGATTGGACTTCGGTTAAAGTGCATCATTCATAGACAATCAAGGTTTAATGCAATATGCATTAATGTTCAGCCAGCACCAGTATTATCTCAATTTAAATTTTCATGTAATAGTATGATCTAGGTAGCGTTTGCAAGATTAAGAATTAAGAAAACTTATATCATATCAATAAGATAGACTGACTATGGGAGTTTATAAATAAAGTTACATGAATTGGAGAACCTTTGATGTGATTTCGGGTCTGGAGACAATGTACATTAGGCAACTCAACTATGTTATTGACAACAACTTTATCTTCTTTTTTATCTGTGACGATGGCTTGCATTGAGTCACATTCCATAATTAAATCTCTTCAATCTATATAAGTCATTGTATCTATGAAAGAAACTATGTGTTTTTCAATCGGTCCCACTTTTTGACACTCACAATTTTCAATTGGCTAAAACACTTTGGTGCGACAGGGCCATATCATATTTTCTCCAAATTAATAAGATTTGTAAGGAATAAAGACTCTAAAATCATAAAAGCAGCAAGAGGGAGGTCATTGGCTGAATTGGCAATGTACTTGTTCGAGAAGCTACTATGAATGTCAAGATACTTTAGTTCTTGAAATCTTTGGTGCACAAGGTTAACTTTATTATACTCTTCAATTGGGCAAGCCTAGCAATACATGAATTTGACGAATGCATCATCCCCTATCCTTCGATGAAAGCTTCCCTTTCTATGTAACTCTTTCAAGTTGATTAAGCCTTTTACTACATCAAGCTCAATTATGCAAAGCCTGTGGCAGTTGCTTAGATTTGTTAGTTCCTCAGTTCTTTAGTATCGTCATGCACGAGATGCATTGCATGTACATCTTTCGCATGACGTATAGATTTGCTGGTCGATGAAGATTTAGTTGATCGGGGGAGCTTGAAGTTTTATTTGAGACAAGATCGGCCGCTTTACGGCCTTATTTGAGACAAGGTTTACTCTAGATTGTCTTTTTGAGAAAATGGTTCAATTTTGAACTCTTATTTGAAATTTATGCACCTTCGCTTTGGTGCCATTAGACTTGCTTTGTCCTTTTGTGGAAGGAAGAGGTTATCCATGGTTGCTTGAATGGCTCTTTTAGACCCCCGTTTTAAATATACTCAATCTAGAGTAGTTTCAACTTTCATCAGAGTAAAAACGATCTATGCCAAGTATAGAAACTAAGTTGTAATGTATTGTACCAAGGGAGACTACCGCAATATCTTTTTCACATTCCTCATTATATGACACCCGCAGAATCTTATGGATCATATTGAAAAAATAAAAGAGAGAAGAATTTATACTGTATAGCAAGATAAACTTGTTCGACGATACAAAAATTATTATGTTAGTGATAAAAAATTTTGATGATAGGGTTTTTACACATCTTGTAATATTATCTATTTGTCAATATGAGTCCAGTACGAGATTGATTATTTCATATCATTATTTCTCAAGACTGATTTTAGAATTATTTGTTTGTCAAATATGAGCCTAGAATGATATTGATCTTTTAATTTATTTTTGTCAAATATGAGATAAGTAACCCATACTTTTGAACTCTTTGCAAACCTCATTATAAATAATATTATTTTAGGTTAATATCACAAGAAACCCCAAATTGGTACATTTGCGACAAATTTACGCAAAACTAATTTTTTAACCATAAAAAATCCCAAACTGGTATATCCATGACAAGTTTATTTCAAATTACCATAAAAATTTTAAACCGGCACACTTGTAACAAATATACCTCGAACTAATTTTTTTAACCACAAAAAATTTCAAGTTGATACATTTGTGACAAATATATCCTCTATTAAATTGAATTAATACCACAAAAAATCATAAAATTAGTACAACTGTGACAAACAGAGAGTAAAATCCCAAATTGATATGCTAGTTAACTATTATATGTCATCTAACTTAATAATTTGATAGTAAAATTTAAATAAAACTAATAGAGGGTAAATTTGTCACAAATATATTAGTTTGGGTTAAATTTGTTAAATGTGTACTAGTTTGAGTTTTTTAGTGGTCAAAAATTAGTTTGATGTAAATTTATCAAATGTATATTAGTTTGGAATTTTTTTGTGATATTAGCTGTATTATTTTTGAAGATATTATATATAGGTAGGATTGTATACATACAAAAACAATCATTCTCAAACATTTATTACCAAAAATGCATAAGAATACATAAAAACATGGATTGCCAAAATATGCATTAAAAATTAGAGATTTGCTAAAAAGACAATAAAGAACGAATGCTAGGTACAGCTCGCACGTGAGTGTCATAGATGTTTCCCACCATGCAAAAATAACTAGAATCAAAAGTTGGAATATTGATGTTTGTAGTCCACCAATCAGAGGCGTTGTTGAATAAAAATTCCACTCCAACCAGAGACGTAGGAAAACATGGCTCCTTTATAATTCGGCTTATAGAAGGGAAAACTCGTGTCTTTGTAGCTCGAAGTGTGACTAGACCTCATTATACTCGAGCGATAGTTGACCGACGGACCCGTTGTTTCGTGACCTTTTAAATAGAAAGGATTTTCCTCGTAAATGTCGGTGTGCTCGATTCGATCCTTTATTATTATTTGCATTGTGGAGTTGTAGCTGTTCATCCTAATAGAAATGAGTCTCCCAAACGGTAGCTGAGCTTCATTTTTTCCTCCTCTGGTGGGTCGGAGGCTTGTTTTGAGCAGACTTTGATCGACTTGCATGAGCAAGTCGCTGAATAAATGGAGTATGGTGAAGTCTCGAATACAAAGACCACTGATGCTGGGTTAAAACTTCATGGGAATCACGTTCACTTGACCTCAACATCTGTCGTAGGCAAGTTGCGACGACTAGCATCATGCTCGTGTTTTGTCCAACATTTTACACGCGATCTAACAAGTTAGTTGATATAGTCAAGTTGAAAGACGACCGACTAAGGTTGTCACATCATCTTTGAGTGGAGAGTTCCTCGATCGATCCAGCTTGTATAGGCTATGAATAAAATTCCTCGCACGAGATTGGCAGAAGTTTTCAGTTTTTCAGGTCTTTAACAAGCTGACGCTGCTCTTTGCATCAGGGCTATATATGGAGTATCACCTGCCGAGCTTGGTGTTTCGGTAATGTCATGTGCAGCAATAAAATGTTGTGAAGCTTGCTGTTAGGTACTCGGCATGGTTCATAATTTGTTATGTTTAGGAAAATGAACTTATTTGACAAGATTATGTGTGAGATCGTAATCAAGATATACCGAGACAAGGTTGGGGCAAGGTCAGTTGTCCTCCTCCGAAACCCATCTAAGATTACCAATCCAACCCAACTCTGTGGCGTCAAACCATATCCAACTTTAGTGCCTCAAAGGAACATGAATAGAGAGATGCTTGCGATGAAGTAAACCAGAAAGCAACTCATGTGGAGTGAAGGAGCATATCTGGATGAGGCAGAACAAGGGCTTACAGTGGCAAACTTCCATAACTGTGGCAATGCTATGAATTGAACAAGCCCGACTGGAAATTCCTCTGTCTCGGGACTTACCAAGAATCTATACTCTTCCCTGTAGATAACTTTCCTTGAGATTTTGCAATGCTTGCCTGATTGAATCCTCATCCTGGCTGGAGTACTTCAGGCATATCAAACGCTGAGCTACGTGGTACACCACCTGGAGAGCATTATACTGCTCATAGTTCACTTCCATTCTCTTCAGTTCCTGAAGATTTTGTTTATATATAATTACTTCAGTCCCGGTATGATATAAAAAACAAAGGTAAAACTCAGTACAAACCACATATAAGGCAAAGAATAGAGCAACCTTTATTTATTCAAGGAAAATATTTTAGTGAAACTGAACCACAGGGATTTGGCGAGCCCCTGCGGATAAAAGCTAATGGCTAGATTTTATTAAGACTAATCAGCTCCAATGATGAATAAGAAGATCAGTTGAAGAACCTTCTGTGTGATCCTTGATGTGATGCCTCTGGCAGTATCAATTACGGATCTTGGTAGCCCTGCCACTTCTGCTAACAGAAGGCCATAGTGCGGTACATGTCGCGGACCATCCTTGAGTTGAAACTAACCCAGGAAAAAGGCGAAGGAGTTGGTTAATCTAGTGTAAACTTAACAAACAAGCCTTGAGGCGATTGAAATATCACCTTGAAATCTAAGCGATTACTATTTATGTCAACATGAAAATGCAGAACTTTCACATTTGGATAGATGGTTGCTAATTCCGACAGGCTCTCCATGTGAGTCGCAAATATTGTATACCTGAAATATGGACATGTTTCAGCGGAAAAGCTGTGGTCATTCCTTTTTTTTTTTTTTTTTCTTCTCTTTTTTGGTGTGTGTGTGTCAGGAGAACATAGAAAGTATCACTGAAAAATTAGAAGTTGTCTAATTTCAGAGAAAGCATGCATTATAGGCTCATTAATTCCAGACAACCCAACTAAGACGTTTACTAGGCTAAGACATTTTATATGGAACTATCCGGAAACGGTTACTAGGCCATTGGCATCCTATGATGCACAGTTCCTACTAGTTGGTTCTCTTATGCTTCTTAGTCGTATGCCAAAACTTGAAGTATTTTCATTAACTCTACGGTAAATTCAAAAATTACTTGTGTCAACTGATTAAGGTCTAGTCACCCATCTCCATGTGCTTTTGCCATAAAATGATGCTTATGCGTGCTAGCCAGGTACATGAAAGGTGGAAGAGACAGCATAAGAAAAGTCAGCGATACGAAAATAGCTCCCAGAAAGTGAATACTATGTGTAGACATCCGTGAAAAATCTTCTTCGCTAGCCTAAAAGCTACGAGGAAAAGTTCCGATGCTTACGCTTTTACTGATAAGAGAAACTCACAGCAGCTCCATGCGATGGCCAATCCATCAGATGAAGATGTCGCCCTCCCAAGTTCATCCATTATGATAAGACTCCTATCAACAATCCCATCTGAACATATCATATGGATCAGGGAAAAAAGAGCAGCAAAATGCACATCTTGACAGTAATGTGAGATCACCTTGGAGAGAGATTCTGCATAATAAAAGCAGTCTCCTTCATCTCTGTCATAAACTGCAAGAACGGAACTTACTCAGAATATGATGCTTTACACTCCAAGTAGGAAAGATTTCTAGTCTAAGATGGTAAAATGAGCGGCTTTTGGGGCTTTAGTGCAATTTTTCATAACAAACAATTATACAGAGTAAAATATTATCTCAGTTCTCCTTTTGCAGTAAGTTTTAAAGCACAATACGTCTGTCCTGGTTTCTCTTCCAGCAGAGCATATAACAAAGTAAAAATGCTTACTCTATCTTTTGAAAATGCCTTTGAAATCATTAACAAGATGAGGGGACTGAGCAACAATTTGTAAAGGAGCCAGCCTTTCACCATGGAATATTAGCTTTCCCTTTTACATGGATCATTCAAATGAGGTTGCTTTGAAAGCTATAATATTAAATTAATTTACTGGAAAACATATGCTGGCAACATGGATATAAGAAACTAAAGCCAACCAGATAGGCTACTCGTAACATTTATTGTTGCATCCTTTTGTGAGGTACTAGTGGCGTGCATTAAATGTTTATTCATCCTTCCTTCCCACGGGATACTCTAGTACATCCAGAATAACCAGACAATGGTTCCAACAGCCCCTTTCTCAGGCAGGCACGGACTCGAATTAACTTTTGAAGGCCACATCAATCAATTCAGGGATAAAACAAGTTTAGTCAAACATGGGTAGCAGTTCACGTTTTGCTGAAAATGGAGCCATTCTACTGTAAAATATTGAAAACAAGTTCTTGTAGAACGTTTTCTGTTGCATACTCTATGAGTAAATCAAATAATATATTCTATTCCACTTCTCAAACCAATTGGGATTGTGATTGTGTTAGCACTTCATATCATGTCATGTCATCATAGAAATAACTTCAATTATGTCCAGAATGGCAGTAGGCATCACTTTAATTGACCAAGTCAGCATGCCCCGTTGTTTCACTTTCATAATCTTGTTCATATCATGTCAAAGTCGGGTTTCTCTTAGTTTATCATGTCGTATCCTAAATTGCCATCCCTAGAGCCACGCATGACAGTTTTTCATGTCTTGCACGGCATACAGAGAGATGCTAACCCGGGATGACAGCACTGGTAAAGATGACTCAGCTAACTGCTCATAAATTGCATCAAACTAGATTGAAATATGACCTACTTCGGATACAAGCAGCCATTTACAGAGAAGGTTTTTTTACTCAGCGCCTGATTGTTTCATGTCATTGAAGAGACATCATCTGAGTGAGCTGAAACATACCGTACTAGAGTTTGATTCCAAATTATCCATTGAACCCATTCTCGTGAATATACGGTCAACGAATTTTATAGTTGAGAAACGAGCAGGAACATAGCAACCAATCTGAGCAAGAATTATAATCAGGCACACTTGCTGAAGATAAGTACTCTTCCCACTCCTGAAAAATCAAGTGCCGGATCAAGTTCCAAGTAAGGACATATTATATCTTGAACATTTTATCCAGTCACCTTGCCTGGTTGACCCCTGTATATCTTAAAGCAGGAAATGAGTAGCAATCGGATCCAAGGAAATCAAAATCACGTGAAGATAGCAAGAGATGCCCATGGCTACATTTGTACTCACAACTGTAGTTTACAGGCTTGTGGTCTATACGTGTTCCATTAAGGTTGCTTAAATATCACGACAATAAGCTTATATCCTTATGTCAGTTCGCATAGAAATTGGCTATTCTTTCATGCTGACATTTCCTTACATGCCTAGAGTTGGTAGAATTGCCTTTCAGACCATCTCCTCTAGGATACGGCATCCTCCCTTGACTGAAGTCCTCATTAATTCCCCTTACCTTTTCTTTTAGAAAGAATACTTGGAGGTTACCTAAAGCACTTCAAATTAGGGCTACATCTTCCAAAAATGGATGAATAGCCCTCAGACTGATACATGTAAGGGTACTCAAGACCGTGTGAGTTACAGAGCTAAGCTTGTAACTTATATGCATAGTGCAACTTCTAAGAGGGATATCTCCTAAAAAATAACAAACACAAACTGTCAGTGTCAATGACTATAGGCATTCAAGACTAGTGATCTGATCTTATGAACCAACCTACTTTGATTTTTGCACCTAGATGGCGAGAATTCCGTCTAATGCCTCAGAGCAAATTTGAATCTGCATTTACACATTTCTAGGGACGTGATCTACAAAGTTGGGCCCTATCAGAGACATGACTGCAGCTTCTAGATCCGAAAATACAGTAGGAGAATGCATTCTCTTATAAATTAAAGGTCGGAAAACCTTTAGAATGAAAGAAGAAGTACTGTGTTGAGAGTTTCTTACATGTTAGGACCTGTGACAATCACCATATTTGATGCCTCTGAAAGGAAGATACTGTTAGGCTGCCCAGAGATAAGACGGATAATGTTTAATTAACTCTGCATAGCTTGACAAGGATAATGGAACCAAAACCTTGCATATATTCCCTAAGTAGAACCGGTAAAAATAAGAAAAATAACTAAGTGTCATGCCTCCCAAGAAAACTAACATACAACAAAATCATTGTGTATGCTTTCCAGGATAGGGTGTCTTCCTGCATCTACAGCCAGGGGACCATTTTCTGTCAGTCAAATGACCACAGTCAAGAATTTTCCAGCTGCATCAATCGGATTAATATATCTAGTTGTGACATTAAGTGCGTGAGGTTACCTGTAAATTGTGGCCTAGAGTACCGATCGACAGGTTTAGTAGATATGCTATGGGCAAATGAATTAACAATCATATCTAAAAGGCACAAAACTTCTGCAAGTAGTGTAAGGACAGAAACATTCTCCCGTATGGCATCTAAAAGCACTGCATAAACATAAAGATACTCTTAGGGGCTTACAGAAGTCTGCAGCTCTATACAAGATAATTCTCACAATATGAAACGTAAAAAATAGAGATTTAAAAGTGTGATTGTCAAGCGGAAATAATTTGAGAAAGGTAAGTGCTGGATACACAACCCATATGATCACGAGGTTAACTAACTCATTTTATTAAATTCAACCCAAATTCCTTATGGAAATGATAGTGGAAAAAATACAGATCAATCAAAAATTTTGCCACCGAATGTGACGATAAAGCAGATCATGTTTCTGTTGATAGCATCAAAATGGTCCACATTTACTTTGATTTAGAACTAGTTGGTATAAAACCAAATTGTTGTGGTGTTGAGATAGGGAGAGAAGCACGTGAAACAATAGCAATGAAAACAAAGCTTCTTGACAATAAATATCTGAAGCTTATGACAAAAATTAAGTATATAACTTGATTCTATTAAGAACCTTCCAGGCATATTTCCGTTCGTATGAAGCATTCAGCTGCAGCAGACTTATTCCGCACATTCAGCTGCAAGATCATGCCATTAGGAGAAATAAGTTCTTCTCCGCAACTTAATGCATAGTAAATCGAAATGCAATGAACAAAGCGAAAGCAATTGGCAACTGACATCAACCCTGCTGCTGACACGAGAACAAATTATGAAAGACCTTCAATGTCCACAGAGTGATCAAATTGAAAATTTCTTTGTATTTAGTTCATGAAACCAGTTTTGTCGTCAATGATTGATTCCATACTATGTCACAAATCAACAAGAAACTTCTTCCACTAAGATGTTTCTTAATATCCTCATCATAGAGTTCTTGAGGATAAGCTTGAGGATCATTTGCTGGAGGCTTGAGGAACGTTTGCTGGAGGCAAGATTTAAATCTTTACCGGCATATGATGTAACAAACTTCAAAGTGGCTCCCTCTCCAGCATGTTATCTTGACTCTCAGATTCATCGATTTACATTAATAGTATAACAAAATCCACTATGGATATTGTCAACTCCAATCTATGAGGGCTCTTAGAAAACATTAGCAAACTTCAGATGTGCAAGATACTCCCGTAAGGAACATCTCCATTTATTTGCAAATATTCTCCTTCATTTCCTGTTGAAGTATGATTGCGAGAGATTGCTGAAGGACAACTTATAATTTCTGGTATGTCTCATTCATTTATTGAGACAAATCTCTCTTGAAAATAATATCGGTATGTCTTAAATTAAGACTTGATTGTGTTGCAACGAAAGAAACTGAGGCGATTCATTTCTGTTAGATATGTAGCATCAGTCACTTTTTAGATCTGCTAGTAATACTTTCATCTTGATGCAAATGCTAAAGCTGAGATCTTGAGAACGCCATGCTTGTATAATTACGCAGGTCCAAGTTTGAGCTTGTCCATGTCCCCATCCTCCCAACTTGCAAAGCTGCTCGTTCGTTGACTCCATATGAAAATATCCAAACTTCTTTCATATGTTTTATTTCTTCTATTTTTAAGGACTATCAGATAATAAAGTCATTTTATCTCCAGTGGGTTCTTCCATTGGATGACTATATCGTAATGAAATCAATCTCACTAAAGAATCTTTTGTGTCTTCTCCTTCATGTCAATCTGTCTTGTGATGGCGATTTATGTGAGCACAACAGTCCTTATTGCATTGCCATTTATTGTGGCCCCACTCCCTGTAGGGTGTTCACGCCACAGCTTTGACTGCCAGTCAGTTGCTAAACCACACAGTGTGCAAACCACAGTGTCTAAAGTCAAAAAAGCCTACTGATAAAAGGACTTTGGTAACAAGTGCCCCGGGGCACTTGTCAACCGCCCAATTCAGCCAAATTTATTATTTGCAATGCGTTGTACTTCTAGAGTCATGCGTAATTAGGTCCTTGGAGATTAATATGTTTCCGTGTTAAGAATGGTTAATAAATACCCCACCTAAAACACTATCAAAAGTACCGTCCCAGAATCAAATACAAGTACAAGCCTTTTGGTTATTACTCACCGAAGCAAGTTCAAGGGTGGAGCAATGAATGTTGTTCCCATGCTTCACGACCTGATAAAATCAAGAAGAGAAAGATTTCAGATACAATTGGAGGACATGTATCCAAGAAAAGATAATGAGATAAACATAACCTGTATGAACTTGCTAGGAAGCTTTCCTTGAATATCCTTCTGTGGAATACTGAAGTAAAAGCCTTGTCTATTGTTGAAAGGGAGTTTTAGATTTGGCAGTTTAAATTCTTCACGATACTTAGTTGCTAGGTTATGTATTGCTGTCAACAGTGGACTTCTTTCTCAGATATGTAGGGCACATAAAAAAAGAAACCGACAGAGAGGAATGTAGGTAGAAAACAGAGAACCTTCACTCGTGTCACAAAATGACCTCCTTGCAATATCCAGCAAGCCATCTATTCCAGTCTTGACAGCAAAGCACTGCTGTGTGCGGGCAACAAAAGGAGCCCTTGCATGAAGCACTTCTTCATCGATCACTTCCCCTATCCTGAAAAGGATGTGATATGAGAACGTGAGATCACTTCCACCATTCTGAAAAGGACTTCTTAATGAGGTATGTGAAAGACAGTGATACAAGAAGTCCACAGAGGTAAACGCACAAAATGAAGACAAAAGCAAAGCACAGTCAATCAGGATCCTATATTTCTAGCTAATATGAATGTCTTCATGAGAAAGGGAGAGCAACAGGCGTTACCAGAAGTATATGATCAGCAGATGGCGATTACCTCTTTCTAATTGCAGCATACTTCTGGTTCTCACATACCGATTTGTGAATGTTCACCAGGAGAGAACTTTTGGCTTCTTTTAGAACCTGGATTCATGCAATAACAAAATATAATTGTTTGCATACACTGAAAAATGGAAAAGTGCTTGGTAATAAAATTATATTACCGTGGAGAGTAAAGGCAAAGCATCCAAAGCAGTTTTAAGCAAAATAATGCTTGATATCAACAGTTGGCTTTTTCTAGCATTATCAAAGCCCAGACTTCCACTTGTAACCTTCTTCAGCTTGAAACAAAAGTGACATAGTATCCTATCTGATTGAAGACAGCAGATGACCCACATGTAAGCAAACCAGGAAAAAAAAGAAGGTATCTGCAAGCCCCGAGTTCTATCTTTATCTTTCTAGTTCAATTTGTGGCTACTAAATTTGCACTTACCAGTCTCTTTTGGGAACTTACGCAGGACCTGAGAGAGTCCAAAAAACAGCTGCTCATTGCTCATCAGTTCATCCTGCAGAGATCACGACACAATGCACATTATGCAGATAGTAATATGATTTCAATTTCACAAAGAAATTATGGAGACAACAGTAAAAAATGCAGAATAAAACATTCAGAAGGAGATCATCTTAAGAGAAATGAATGCAGATTAACAATTGAAGATGCCAGTTTGTCCAATTATCCAGCTGGCAGACAGTGCCAGTGTTAATAAAAATTAAAGACTGACCAAGCAGTCGAGACGAGCATTAATAGTATCAATATCTTTCAATGGCTGCAGCAGGTTGGCCCGGAGAAGTCTAGTCCTGGATAGAAGTTCATTGCAATGTTACAATAGTGGAAAGTTTGAGCTATTCTGGAACAAGCTTCACAAAAGAAATGCATCAGTGACATCCATGTTTATAATGCCCACATTCCTCACTCTCACAGTGAAGATGAAGCCTCAGAAGGCACCCAAGTTTCAGATTTTTGTGATTGATAAGGGCAATATCTGCAGCATCAGATATGGTCATACACATACCCTCCAATAGTCTTTGTTGTCTTTAGCATATGAAACAAGCTTCTCTTTTTGTTGCTTGTGCCCAAGAGGGAAGAATGGAATGGATCGATAATTTCCAAATTTTGGACACTGCCATCACATAAACACAGCAGAGAACTTATTCAAAGAAATGAAACGTGACCATGCAAAAGTCATTTGATTCCTGTATTAGTTGGAAAAGGTAGGAAACTAGCTTTTTTATTGGCAAGCTAATTTTGAGATGAGATTCTTCCTAAATAAAGAAATCGCACATAGACTAAACATGAATTCATCATTTGGAGGAATAATACCTAGTAGCGTCAATGTTCATGTGATCAAAGGATCCATTAAAAGTTACCTGGAAAAAGTCAAGTTTCTCGAGTAAATTTGGGAATTTGCATGTCAAAAGGGTTGATTGAGCAATATGTGCTCACAAATGTACATTCATGGTCAAAGGACTGATACTGTCTAAATGATACTCAAATGAACTTTGACTCAAGAATCAGACTAAGAAAAGCAGTTTGAATTATAGAAGCAGATTTCTCAAAACAGCAGAAGATAAGAGATGACTTGAAAGACAAATTGACATCTTAGGGGTTGATGAGTTACTGTAAGAATGGTTTCTGGTTATCATGGCAAACTCTATATAGAACTTTCCATATAATGAGAAGAGATACCGGCAGAGAGTGGTTGGTTATTATCACGCCTTTCTCTGCTTCAGTCCTGCTCAATACAATGAATAAGTGACTTGTTTGAACGCAGTTATCAAGAAATTACCTGGTAGAAATCTTTACACTCTAAAGTCCTAGGATAACATAGTCAAAGAGCTGATTATAGTCAGATTAAGCAATTAAAAGGAGGCTATACTGACATGACTGCTCTAACTATTAAGGAACTCAACGAGAATAATAATTGATCTTTTGGATCAAATCGTCTTGCCTTTTGACGTTGAGACTGTTTTAATTCGGTTTTAAAGAAGGCCACATGCGTGTAGCTTCTAGATCTGTCCTTCAGAGAAAAAAAAATGAAAAAAAGGTAAAAAATAATAAGTCCAACTAGCTAAATTACGAAGGGAAGTATCTACAGATCACCGTCTCACTGGATCTTATCACAACAAAGCAGTCAGCTATCAAGAACATCAATCTCTGAAGGTATAAACTGAAATCTGGGGCCATATAAAGTTCTCTTACAAATCCATGACAGTTGAACACATTCTTTTGTCAAACTAATAAACTATCAGTGCCAACTTGGTGATGTCTTCTGCTTGGCTCGATTAGAGAAAAATTCTTTCACAGGATGGTACATCTGATTATGGTCAAGGGGATCATCAAGATTTCACCTCTTAAATAAGTGAGAAAGATCTGTTCGTTAGATCTACTGCAACAAACACACAGCAGATTCTTGGAAAAGCATAGAGGTAATGCACTCGCTTTAGGAATACCATTTAATAGTGGCTGCTGCTGCCGCCAGGCAGAGATAATATTGCTTATAGTATGAATCCGGACCAAGTGCCGATGGCTCCTTTGCTGCCAAGTTCTTAACCAGCATAGCTCCCTGGCACATCGAAGTGTAGGGGAATAATCCCACGGACAAATGTACGGCGTTAGTGCCGCATTCTGTTATTGTATCGCTTTACAAGACAGGATGTCGATCTTAACCTTAGTGTCGTCGAAGCATCCGCGGGCCATCACAACCTGCAAAAGCCAACACAATATATCTTCTCAAAAAGTGGAGTAAAAAAGGAAATACAGTGGCAAAGCCATATCTGCTACCATACCTTCCTGACTGAAGGATAAAACCTATCCACAAGTTCAGAAACTCCAACCATGCCGTCAGGCGCAAGCTTATTCGGCGAAACGATAATCACCACCGGGTCGTAAAACTGCATCAGAGTCTTCGTGTTTTGGTATGAACTACTAGTCTCGATATACTGCGAGAGATGTAGCGCGGCAGATCTCAGATCAAAAGCAGCAACTCCAACCTGTGCAGAGAGCGAGTGCTTACGATTAGAAACGACGGCTAGCTCACACCGACGCAATCATCTGAGGTCTTTAATGTGGTCGAATCCACGAAGCACGACGTCTCCGCAGGATTCATCAACAGAGATCATCAAAACCGCATACCGCCGATTCCAGCCATTGATCAAATAATCGAAAGCCTAGATAAGCATCGCTCGGTTTGGAATAACGAACTTCCAACCTCCTGCCGTATAACATAGAAATAAAGCGTTCGCGACAACTTCGTGTCATCACTACCGAACGATCATTTCAGGCCTTTCACGTTCTATTTCCGATCATCATCGAGAGCGACGTGGAGTACCGAAGCAGTAGCTTCGATTCTCCTCCGATCTAACCTCATCGTGCGAACGATCGCCGGACACTAACGATGCGTTTTCCCCGTAAACCGCGGGCGGACCTCGCCGTCGCCGGCGCGTCCGTGCGACATAGCCGCGGCTGCGATTCGTCGATCCTCCATCGCATGCGCGGAAGAAACGAGAGAGGCGCGTGAATGGAGGAGAAGACTGACCTCCTTGGCTCTGTTCTCTATGAGACCGATCACCATGCTCGATCTCTCCTCGTCCTCCATGGCTTCTCGATCGAACGAAAGCGATGGAGGAAGCAGCAGCAGCTTCGCCTGCGAAAAAGTGCAGAATGCGCGCCAACTCGTGCTCCGCGTCTTGTTTAAACGGTTCATTTTTTTTTTTTAATTTTAATTTTCTGTAATTTATAGAGATTTTCTCATGTGATGCTTCAGTAATAAGCAGCGGCAGCGGCACCATATTGAGTTTCGTATATGAATATGTTTGATAAGAGCTCCGTGGCACTAATTAAGTAATTATCGGGTCAATTTTAGAACTGAATGTGCACCCGCAATACATGAATTATCATACAAAATAAAATTAAAATGGAGGGTTAAACATTTTAATGAATATACAATAAACAGTACATTTCAAATTAAATTGTCAAAGTACTTAATAGTTAATTGCTATACAGATAAAATTATTTTGGATTGTAAAATTAATACCATCTCTTGGATACATATGGACGGTAAATACTTTTCTCTAGTGATTACTATAAGAAAAAAATTTAAATTGTACTTTTATGTTAACAAAAAAAGAAAAAACTTCTTAAACACAAATTGGTTGCAATTGGACGGTAGAATAATGAAGAGAGTGGCAATAAATTAGTGAATATACAATTTGCTACCTTGGAAAAAGCATAAAAAACTTCTTCTTAAAATGAGAAGAAGCGTTGTTGTCGCATTTAAAGTAATTAAATTTAAAGACACTCGAAGACAACTTTGGAAGAACATTTTGCTCTACCGTTTTTAAAAAGATACGGTTGATACGAGTAAGATGATTTATGTTAGTGTATGCTCTAGATGAATATCAAATGAATAATTGGTAAATAAATCAACTAGATGTTAAACTGAAAATTGCATACCATCCGGTTTGATTCCGGTTTCCAACTTTTGGGTTGGCAATTGATTTAGACCGGAGTCGATTCAGATCGAAGTTCGGTTCGGGTTTTAGAAACGAACCGATCCCTTTCCCCATCCGGAGCCGGCGGGTCCGACCCGAATAAGACGATAGAACTCTCGCTCTCGCGGCCGACCGACCGCCCCGTCCCGCCCGACGAAGAAGGAGGAGCGGATTTAGCAGAGAGAATTCCCCGCCGCCGCTGCCCGGCGAATCTCCGGCGACAATGCGATTCAGGAGCTCGCACAGGCTCCCGCTCTTCCCTCACCAGAAGCCGCTGCGCTGCCTGCACCAGCACCGCCGGTTCCTTGCTTCCTTCTTCGCCAAGAAGCTGAGCGGCTCGGCTCAAGCCCGCGCGTCCTCCGATGGCGGCGCCGCCGGCTCCGAAGGTCAGTCCTAGAAGCTTCGCTTCGCGCGCGCTTCATGCGCCGGAACTCGTATTCGCGATGCATTCGTCGCTCATTTTTGCTACCGTTTGTTGTTGCTGCTGCTGCTGCTGCTGTCGTTGTTGTTCGTGATGGTGGTGGTGGTTGCCGTCGTCGTCGCGTTGGGCTGCAGGGAGTTCTTATCTGGTGCCTGGTGCTACGGTCGCTACTCTGCTCATGCTCGGCGCTCTCCATGCTCGTCGCCTCTACGACGATAAGAAGGTTTGGGGCTCTTGATTTAGTGTTCGTGTGCTTATATGGGGCTTCTTTCTTGTTACTGTCGTTCTTCAAGTGCCTTGAAAGTGGAGGAAGGTCGAACTTTGTTAGCTTGTTAGCGGTTGAGGAATAATTTCGAGCTGTGCTCTTATCGTCTCGGTTGCAGCATGTGAATTAGCTTGAAGGATATAGTTTTCCTGACAGATTCTGAATACATCCGGATTTAGTGTATTCAGATATCTTTGAAAAGCCCTTTTTTGGGTTGTGATAAACATGCCGAGTTTTCCTTTGTGGTGGTGGTCTTTGTTATAGGTTGAAGAGGCAAGAGAAAAGGGAATTGAATTCGAATTCCAGCCAGATGTAAAGGTATTAGGTTTTCACTTCTTTGGTGGCTCGTGTCATTTGGTTCATTAAGGTGGCGTATGTAGCATCTAAATTTTTTACAATCTTCTCTGTTCCGGTCTGTTCTAGGCCACATTTCTCAGGTTACTACCTCTCAGATCCATTTCAAGATTTTGGGGTTTTCTGACGAATGTGGTAAGGAATTCAAGCATATCGTTTGCTTTTATTTCCTAGAATATCTTTATGTTCTTGGGAGTTGGGGCACTTGGCTACTGTCATTTGGATTGGGTTTTGGCCTGATAAGGTACTCTAAAGAGCCACCATGACACCTTAAATCCCTTTCAGTTTTTACTGCAACCAAGGAGAATGACTTCGAGCCATTTTTTATTTTAATCACATGAGAAGGTGATAGAAGAATAGTTGCCTTTCTGTTCCCTTTTTCCCTCTGGTACTTTTGACTTCTCAGAATGTATTCATATCAGTCTGTCTTCTCTATATGCCGTTCTCCACAGTCAACTGTTCTTCCAAATTTCCACTTAGACATCTTTTTCAACTCATGAATTGATGGAAGACAATCTTCTCAGGAAGTTCCTGTATGGATGCGGCCTTATCTCTGTAGAGCATGGGCTCGGGCATTCCATTCAAGTATGGTTATCTGCATTCCATTTTAAATGTTTTGTTGATGGATTAGTATGTAGTCTTGTAGCTGCAGCAACTCTGGTGCTTGATTATTTGCAGTAATTTTGGCTGAAATTCTCCTTAAATGGACAAAAATGACTTTGTGTGCTGAAAAACTAAAACCAAGTTTTATTTCAGATTTAGAAGAAGCAGCATTGCCTCTTGAAGAATATTCTTCTTTACAGGAATTTTTTGTCCGTGCCTTAAAAGAAGGTTCAAGGCCAATTGACCCTGACCCAAAATGCCTGGTAACTGGTAACTTTTTCCTGAACATTTTATCTATACAAACAGTTGGCATCTTCAGTGCATCTGTTACTTTTCACCATGTCTAAATTTCCTCCCTTCAATCATAGGTTAGTCCTGTGGATGGTACTATTCTACGATGCGGAGAGTTGAAGGCTGCTGGGGCTATGATTGAGCAAGTCAAAGGTCTTTCCTACTCAGTCTATGCTCTTCTTGGTGCGAGTTCTTTCCTTCCAATGGTAGCTGGAGGAAAGACCAATGAAGATGAAGTTGAAAAGGAAAGTCTTACTGAAGAGGAAAGGAAGAAATCATGGTGGAGAGTGTCGTTGGCCTCACCAAAAATTAGGGACCCTGTGTCGGCATGGTAATCATGTTAATGCGTCTGGAAAAAAATCCATTACATGATTGAACTGATGGAGTGTTTTAGTTCTTCACATACTTTTGTGGAAATTAATGTCCTTCAAGGAGGGAAGGGGAGGGGGAAGATTTGAATTCAGTAAAGTGAGTTGGTGGTACTGACTTAATGGAAAAAGTTTGGAGAGTAAAGTGGGATGGGAATTCTTTTTTTTTTTCCTGGTTCAAATTGACTTCACGTACATCTTCCATCTAGTGCTCATCTGATGGCTTCCAATGACCATGAGGATTGAAGAGAACGGCATAGAACATGGTTATTGGTCATTGGTTTCTTGAACGGGCTTAGATTCTAGTATTAGATGACCTACATATCGAGCTTATGTCATAATGATTTTGATTGGTTGTATGTCTCTATTAACTCACTATCAGAAGAGTAGTTTTTTGACCTTTGTGATGAATCATTGCAGTCCTATGAAAGGCCTCTTTTACTGCGTAATTTACTTGAGACCTGGAGACTATCATCGAATCCATTCACCAGCTAATTGGAATGTTCTAATTAGGCGACATTTTTCAGGTATCTTGATTCTCTATTTCGTTCCTGAGCTATTTGAAATAAATAAAGTTTTGTTATTGAATTGATATCGTCGATTCCAGCGATTTGAGGAATTTTCTTTTACAGTGGCCAGTTTTCTGTATGACATTTACACATGCATCAATGATTGCTGGAAGCTCCATATTTGTCACTATTTGTTAATAAGTTGCAATCAAATAAGTTAATATGCTTCTTTTGATGGATAATACTTGTTCTTTACCTATTGCAGACGCTGTTAATTAAACTGTCTTTGCTTCCAGGCCATCTATTTCCTTTAAATGAACGTGCCACAAGGACAGTAAGGAACCTGTACGTGGAGAATGAGAGGGTAATTTTCATCTGGTTCTTGATATTCATGGTGGAAGTTAATATAATTTTCTTATAAAGAATTACCATTTGCAAAGTGTCAATGATATCAAAAAAGAGTTGGCCAAACTATTATAGGACTACATGTCTGCGAGGTCTGTATGTCAATATTCGATTCATTGGGAGTGTAGATGAATTGGGGAATAGTCTACTGTCTGAAACTTTTCAGGAAACCATGTGATAAGTAATAGTAATGCAAGGAATGATTCCATTAACCGTGCTTTGGTGTTGGATGTGCAGGAGCAACCTGTAGTGAAATTATTGATGACAGTCTACCTTTGGGAAAGCATTCTTTGTTAAGTCAAATTAATAGACTGGTCGAGTATTCTGGATTCTGCAAAGTCTATGTGTTATATGCTACAAGTTGAAGAAATTAGGATGAATTCTGCAATCCTCATCTTTTTAAAAACATAAGGATTGCTATTTGGGGGCCTGGGAGGGAGGGGCTGGCCTTGTGTGGTTGCCAAGGAAGGAAAGATGTAGGCATATATGTGTGTGAATGAAGATCTCCTTGGGCTGTGTTTTTTCCCTGACCCAAGTTGGACCGAGTTATTTGACCATTTTAGCTCTTTTTTCCTTTTATTGGCCAAAGCCTCTCTACCGATTTAATACTAGGTTTTTGTCTCACTACCCGTGACATATCAAAGTCATGAAAGTAGTTTAGTAATAACTATACTTAACAAGGAAATTTAGGCCAGAACATTCTGACTGGATATCACAACATTGCTATAAAATGTAGTTATGTATAGTTTATGATCGTTTGTACCTTTTAGGTTTCTTGGTACATTCAAAGTGTCAGTGTGGTTTCACTAAACTTAAAGAGAGAAGGGATACTGGTGGCGTATATCAGCTCAAAGGCATTGCTTTTACCTATCAAGAAGTTTTTTAAAGTGTTTCTGTGAATGTAATATAAAGTTGCACTGTCTCCTTACATCGGGTTTTCCTTGGTATTCCCTTCCTTTTTTCTGAGAAAGCCCTGGCTCTAAATGGTATGGTACCAAACAGTAAAACTCATTAGATAATGAACTATCTTGTGTTCTCTTGTTAATAAGCTTCCATGATCTATTCTGCCTTGATATGGATATAAGAAAAATCATGAACACAATTTTCATGTTTCCAGGTTGTTCTTGAAGGTCTCTGGCAGGAAGGTTTTATGGCACTTGCTGCTATTGGTGCGACAAATATTGGATCAATTGAGGTTGGCTAAATAGTGACTTTTATAGTTTAGACCATCCCTCCTCTTCTCCATTTGAAAAGGAAAGAATATATTTAGGCATTAGATAAGCACAAAAGTTCAGTTCAAGGAACTATTCCATGCAAAAACTTTTGGTCTTTGAATATCTCGACTGTTAAAGTTTTGCAGCAGTGATTGTGTCAGGGAAAAAGTCTACTGCATGTGTTTTGTGCTGGGAATTTAAAGTTTATGGGAATATGTCTCCGCCTAGATAACTGCAGATCTGGAACATTATTATGCTTCATGTAGTAATGGGTGTTGAGAAAATGATTGGCTGCATTTGGCTAAAAATATGTTCTGTTGTTTGCACTGACTGGCCCACATCTCATTGGCGGAACTTTGCATAGTGCAGCTTTATATTGAACCTGAGCTTCGCACAAACCGGCCAAAGAAGAAACTACTGCAGTCAGAACCTCCAGAAGAACGGTTTTATGAACCTGAAGGTGTTGGAATCATGTGCAAGAAAGGGGATGAGGTTAGGAATATCTCAAACCGCATCCTGCTTGTATCATTTAATCTTTGCTGCTACCATTTAGTGATTGAAAAGATGAATTTGCATGTCGATCCTCCTAGGTATAAGTTTGTGAATTTGGTGAGATTGAGTATGAACACATTTCCTCTTTTCAGATGGCCGTCTTTAACATGGGATCAACAGTGGTTCTGATTTTTCAAGCTCCAATGACAGAATCACACGAAGATGATGACCCCTCTGGTTTTAGGTTTTGTATCAAACAAGGTGATAGGATTCGTGTAGGACAAGCCCTAGGAAGGTGGAAGGAAGGATCTGCATGCTGAAGTACGACCATGGGAGCACTCGTCATGTTTTATTAAGATTGCTCTGACTTGTTTTTGGGTTTTTTTTTAATCCCAGTGAACCATGAGATAATTTTTCTTTCTTGACAGCGAACCATGCCTTAGTTTGTGGTTGAAAATTGCAGCAATTTCTTTGCAAATCTCTGCAATTTATTTACAGGTAGTTTAAAAGCAATTCGCAGTGGTCAGCTATTCTTGGTACGACATTAGCTTTTGCTATTTAGTGATTTTACATAAAGTGGAGTTATTTCTGCATGCACGATAGCCAACACCACCATTTATAGCATGAGACTCTTCAAATTTGACATATAGGTAGGTCCGTTAGACACAGGTGGATCGGATTAAAAATGATCAACTTCAAATTGATTAATGTAACTTGTTTTAATTCATTTCTATATAATACATTTAGCAATTCATGCCTGATTTAAAATACTTATGTATTCAACTCAATCTAGTAATGTGAGATAGGGTGAGTAAGGATGATAGGGAGTCAAAGATAAGGTGGGTTTAAATAAATTATGAATTTATTTAATGTACATATTGTCTTAAACTTTATCACTTTAAATCCATTTATGACTCATTTACTAAATATAATGAATCCAGGTAACAATCTTACTTATCAAATATGAATTAAGAAATTAACTTTATGACCCATGTTGAAAGGGTCTGCATATGGACCTCCCTTCGTCTCACACATTCCCTTCCCTTCCCTCAATCAATACTTTCACAGCCTTCCCGGTTTTTCTGAACATGAAGAGACAGACTCGAATAATGACATGCTTCCATACGGTTCCCGCCATTTATGATTTCCTAGGCTATTCACTAATGTGGCGATGACAAAATTGGGCATCATGAAAGCAAGGACCATCAACTGGTTGTCCTTGGGAGATAGATCTTGCACCACTTCATAATCATTCCAACGGTATGCTGTCAAGCGAAAGATAACTCAAGGCAACGTTCGGACGCTGCATAACCAGCTAAGACGCAAGAATTATATTGCTGACGCTTGCTGCATCTTTTCCCCAAAAGAAAAAGGAACTGTGGAAAGACTTTGAGTCAAAACTTCCCGGTTGGTTAGACTAATTCTCAAACACCACAATGCAATTCCTCTAGGAAAACTCAAAATCATTCAAACTGATCATTTTTTTATTTTATTTTGGCATAACAAACTGATCATTTTAAATGCTTAATATTAGTCATCAGCAAAGACCAATTTGATGGTACATCTTCCCAAGCAAAGGTGAGCTTCTACTGACAAAGCCGCTGGTATGCAGGAAAGTACGGATCGCCCAGATACAGTGGAAACTGAAACTATAACACATCCAAGAGCTTCTTACAGCACGAAGACATAAGAAACGAGGCACAAATGGGACTTATCAATGTAGCAAACCGATCAAAACTGGGAAAAAAACACAGAAGAAACCATCTTCACTCACTATCTTAAGCTTGAAGTGAAACTCATAACAGTATGATGAACTTAAGTTCCAAAGCATTTACAACTGCAATTTGCAGGCCTCCGAAAGCCTCCCTTCTAATCTATTTTGGATTTAGTAAGCCTTGTCAAATCAAAGAATTAAATTCTGTCTCTAAATCAACACTTTGCTCCTGCAAGTACAGAAAAGCAACTTCAGCATGTACCAATACGTGGCGTCATCAACTAAATACTTGATCATAGAATGAGGTGTTTGATCACAAAGACACTGAGAGCAAGCCAAAAATAAAGAAGATGATATCTGCATTGACCGTTAGGTATTACATGAGGATAAAGGGGAGGAGCAGAGTAAGATCCGTAGTATAGCAAGTCAAACATCCTGAATAGTATCAATGCTCTTTCAATCCTTCCAGTGTGTAATCTAAAGAAGTGGGAGGAGGAAAGTAGTGGACTATCTCTTTCCCTCCATCTCCCTTCTTTATGTAAAAGATGTAAAGTTTGTAGTGCAACTTGAATACCACTTGCTGGGTTCCTCGGAGCAAGCGTGGTGGTAGGGATACAAGAGAACTATCATAGATGAATAAACACAATGTATTTGAGAATGGTACAAAGGTATTATAATTATCCGTCTCACCATATAAAATAAGTAGATTACCCTCACCCAACACAAACTACTTTGACCAATTGCTCTCACAAACAGACTCAATTTTCCTCACTGTTTCACTCAATTTGAGACTTTATGAAGGTTTCAGACTTCTCTCTTCATAACTCTGAGCTCACCAAAAGAGTAAAGTACAGCCACGTATTTATGGAGTCATGCACCGTCTAAGCAGTGCTTCCTATTGGCTGTTATTACTGCTAGATCAAACCGCTGATGACTTGTTCAATTTGAAATACTCGGCTTCTAACTTGCTTCGGTCCAAACTAGTCGACTCTGTAGAGCCACCTAAGATTCAAACTCTCTAAACATCTTTTAGATCCCTCCTTCCTCAATCTATAATGTCAAATTATCCACTCAGCAGTCAACAGCAACAACGCCAAGCATCCCAACATCCACAATTCGACATATGACGTGAAAAATTGACAATGTGAAGAGCCAAAGAACTGCCATCACATGCAAATTTCCATTTTTGCACCCCACCGAAACAGGAGGGGAAGAAACAACCTAAACTTCTAATTTCCCGGCTCAGCTAATGTAAATTCCCAGAGAACAAAATGACCGCGACAGCTGATGAATCGAGAATCAGATCAATAGCACTAACAAGGAACATAAAACCACTCCTACTAGTGTTCTCTCGAAGAACTGCATTTCATATATCCCCAGACAACTATCGATATCAAATCGACACGGGATCGCCGTCGAGGCCGCGCGGCGATCGAGAGAGGCCAGCTGTTTCCGAGCACAGTAAAATAGATCAGAGAAGGCACACCTACGTCTGCTTGGAGTACGACGAGGAGGAGGAAGAAGCGGAAGGCGCGCGCTTGTTGCGGAACATCATGTAGCCCACGGGCAGCACCACCCCCGCCATCATGATCGCCGCTCCTATCAAGTACCTGACCGGGCTCGGCGGCTCGACTTCCATCATCCCTCTGAACTGCATCGCGGCCGGCGGCGGAATCGATCCAGCCCCCCAAAAATCAACACGGGAAGGTCAGGTCAGGTCAGCCCCCCGTTACGAATCATTCGAAAAAGGAGATCCAAATCTAGAGAGAGAGGGAGGGAGAGAGATACAGGCATGTTCGATAGGGTTTCTCGATCGGAGAGCGACGGAAGGAAATGCCGACTGCCGATTGGATCTTCGACGGCGACGGCGACGGCGACGGCGACGGCGACGGGATCAGATTTTCTCCGCCGGTGAGAATTCGGACTTCCGTTCCGGGATCGAAGCGAGCGAGGACCACGAGCTCCCTTTGGTCTAGAGGCTGGAACCATCGACCAATAATTATATAAACGATACCCCAATTTTGTCTTAATACAAAAATATAGTCTTTGAATCTATAATTTTTTGAATTGATACATCCACTTTGACTCAAATTTAGTCTCTGAATTATTATATTCATAATTGAGGGACTAAACTGAATATGTATTAAAATTCAAGAATTTGCATTGGACAAACTAAATATGCATGAATCATAAAATCCATATTGAACTAAATATTATGATTTTTCAAAAGTATGCAAAAGGAATCACCTGAATAAGAAATAGCTCAAACTAAATCGAATCGATCAATTTAGTCCGATTCTCAAGAGTGTCGATTCGATTATCAATTCTTAAAAATGAAAGCGGCTGTCCGTTTCTCGATTTCAGGGAAATTAAATTAGATCGGATCAATTATATATATTTTAATTTCTTAAAAAAATCAATAAAATAAGAACTAAAAACTATCATCACAAATTTGATGCTCAATGAAGAGTCTTTACTCATTGTCGCTTCTGACAATATTTAAAGATTTATCACTTTCTTGTTGTGCACGGACGCTTTAAATGACCGGATCATATCAGCAATCGACCATCCTGTTATTTTCCCAATTATCGTCGGGCGGTCTGATGAGTCTGATCGGGTCCAACATCGGGCCTGAAGAATCTTTAGGCCCGCCGCTCAGGCCCAGTAAAATGCCGGGCTTCCTGTCGGGAACCGTGTCCAGTCGTCGTTTCGTCGCATGTATTCATTCCGGTACGTCTCAAGCGTCAACGTCAGCCGACCTGACACAGGCCGAGCCGCGTGAATCCATCCGTCTCCTCGTTTCCCTCTGCGTTCGCCTGCAAGAAAGTTCACCCGACCGAGCTCGGCTCCGCACGGCCCGAGGCGGGGGGCGAATTCGAATTCGAAACGACGGTGGTAATGACGTTGCTGCTTCGGCAATGCATTCGAAGCAACGGACGTGGATCGATGGCGCGCTGGTGAACAGAGCGACCAAGGTACATGCAATGCGTGCAGCTTTCACAGAGAGGGAAGGGGGGGGGGGGGGGACGCTTTTCTGTAAGTTGAATTGAATTGCTCATTGAATGCGCTCAACGACTCGGGAGAACCTCCATTAAATTCTGCACCAGAAGCCGGTCCCATCCCGCGGGGTAAGAGCTTCTTTTTGGTTGCTGCTATTCGCTTGGGTAAATTTTTGGCCTACTTCCATTTCGAGATTGCATTAATTCTCTCTTTCCCTCTCTCTCTCTCTCTCTCTCTCTCTCTCTCGCTCGCGCATGCCTAAAAGTCTGGCCTTTCGTTCAGGACTTGCCTATAACTAGTGTTATTCTTCGCTTTCTTCCTCCGGATATCATTTTTGTTCCTTCCGCTTAAGTGGGTCGTTCACTATGCATCTGCATTTATGCTCGAATGTCTGAGCTTTGAATGGTGTGTTGGAGTTTTTGAGGAGTGATTGAAAGGAGAAAAAAAAAAGAAAGAAAAGGAAATGGACGGTTTGAATGCAGTGGGGAGTGAAGTGGGTGTTGGAAAACAAGAGGGTGGAAGTAGCTGTGCGCATACCTGTTTATATGCTCAACATAGACGATCTAAGAGGTGTAATTTTCTTTCTCTTGGGCGCGTTCTTTTTCTGTTTCCGGTTCTTGTGTATGTTGCTGGCTGAAAGATGTGGTCTTGCTAGTGAGAATTCTTCGGGGGCCGAGGTAAGTGCTGGTGAAGATGAGAAAGAGGAAGCTTAGAAGCTATAGAATTGGCTGAGAAAACGAAATCATGAGAAAATCAGATAGTGGAAGGAGGAAGAGCTTAGACCCTGGGGTTGCCAGTATACAATGGTGGGGTTAATCATTTGCACTCATGTCAATTACTGGCTTCTGCAGCAAATGATTGTAATGAAATGAGAGAGAGTTAAATTGTTCTCTGAGCTGTGAGAATTGACCCATGTCTGTGTGGAGAACCAGGTGCCCTTGTGCAGATAACTCACCGAACAGTGGTTCGGGGTAGTGGTTTATAACTAGTGATCGCAGTTAGATTTCTAGATAGGCTAAAGCGGGTTCTTTGCAAGTATCGCATAGTTTTCTGATCTCCAAAGTTGCATTTCTTCTGATGGTTTGATTCTTCTTGTCAGTGCTTCTGATAGGAATTCAGATGTTTCAAGGGGTGAACTTCAGCATTTGCATAGGGGCAAGAATGCAACACTGGTATGAACCACTACTTGTGTACATTCATTGCTCGCCTTTCTTACAGGCCATGCTGGGCAAGAATTATCTAGTCTTCCCTAACTACTCATATGTTTTACAACTTACTATAATTTGACATGTGCATAACAGGTGTCACCTCTCTCTACGAGGGCGCTTGAAGTGCGAAGTCCCCTTCTTGAACCCTTCATTAATAGTGGCAAAATTACCACATCAAGTCACCAAGTGTCCTTGGAGAAAGATGTAAGGATTGGAAGTAGACGTCTTGGTAGATGTAGGGGTAACTATTTGAAGTTTGTATTCTAGTCAAGTCTCACATCCTCATGAATTTCGGTTCACAACAATTTCTGAAAATTAAATGTCTATAGATCTGTGACCAGCATTATCTTCCCTGTTTATACCTGAGATAATATCATTTCATCTTACCATCGATTCACCTATTGGAGTCATTTCACCTAATCTACTGAAGAACAAGTGGGCAATTCAGTTTGGCTTCTGTTGAATTGCCTAGAATAATTAGCCATTGCAAGGTTTCCAAACTTCTGGTCAATGGAGTACTTCGTGGGACCAAAAGCCCGCAATGGTTGGTGACCATTTATCATGGGATGCATAAGCCAAGAACCGCTGACGACTGAACTATCAACTCCTTATGCATCCTTTTGTGGCTATGTCCCCCACAATTCGTGGTTGGATTAGGAGCATGGTGTCAGATTCGTTGGCATTCAGGAGTTAGATGCCAATCTAGCCTGCCTGCCCCGAAGCAGCCCACTTAAAACTTTAGCCTATGCAATAACTATGCATCCTGGCGCAGCAAAGCTGTGTCACCTTGCATCTGTACAAATGCGCCTCTTGATACGCATTTTCCAGATGATTCAATTACAGTCTTAAAGCTAGATTCATGGACGAGTAGAATTCGGATGGCCAGTGAAAAGATATATCTTTGCCAGTGGTACAGAACTAGTTCTTTTATATTCCGAAATTAATGAAATCCCTGATTAAGTAACCTATAGACGATATCTAGTATGGTGGATAAGTTATTGGGTACTTGAATCACAATCCTGAGAAGCATTCTAGATATGATCTTAATTATCATGATAAGCCGTCTTGAAACTTGAGTTTAATGTGTGATTGGGTACAATCACATGAATTGTTCTGCCTGTCCTTTAATGGAATGTTTGCATGTGTAGCATTAAGTTGATATCTCTAAATGGTAGGATTTATTTTGCGAGGAAAAAGTACCTGACAGAATTAAAGGTCGTGAGAATTGCCACATATTTGCTGCTCAAACAGAGAAATACTGTTTTGCACATAAGTATCGGATAAAGCATAATGGAGTTCCGCATCTCTTGCAGATTGAGCAGCTGCAGTTACGTTTGCAGCAAGAGAAATCTATGCGGCTTACGCTTGAGAGGGCAATGGGCAGGGCATCTAGTACTTTATCTCCAGGACATAGACATGTCGCTGCTAAGGTAATTCTTCTCTTGAAAACTTTTATATTCATCTCACCAAAACATAATGTTAATCATTATGCTTCTGCATGTTGACATGTCACTAGTGTGGTATTTCTTCTCTTAAGAATTTTTATATTCATCTTACCAAAACATAATGTTGATCATTAAGCGCCTTTAATAATTAGAAGCTGGAAATAGTTTCTTGGTATAGGTAGAGTTTTTCTTTGATGTGAGCTAGTTGGACTGTCTCATTTCATGTTCATCCATCATCGGGCATTTACTCACAACTTGCTCAGTCATTTTGTTCCACCACTTAGATAATTCAATATTGAAGTGGCTCAAAGGTGAATTGAACTCACTATGAGTTTGTTATGTGAACATTGTGAAATATTTCATTTGGTTTTTCCAGGTATCTGCAAGTAGCAGAATTTACTCTACCAATTAGTAATGACATTGAAGAGACAGATTAAGTTGTCAAATTACTCCATGCCGAATGGATGAAATGACATATATCCGACTTTGTAGCACTAACACTTTCTAGTTTTTTTTTTTTTTTTTGTCAAATCCAAATATGGCTAGTGTAAACTGACCATAGAATTCATCTATTTCAGACTAATGAGCTAATTTCCGAAATTGAATTGCTGGAGCAAGAGGTCGCCAGCAGAGAACAGCATGTTCTCTCACTCTACAGGAGCATATTTGACCAGTGCGCGAGTCGACCTCCTTCCAAGCAAAGTTCAGGGGTTGCTTCTCCAGCTCATACAAAGCAGGCACCTAGAAAGCATCCAAGCATAATCTCAAGTGCATTTTGTTCCTCAAAAAAGTTCCCGCTGCAACCTTTGCAACCACTGACCTCTACTGATGATCGTGTGAAAAAACCTTCAAGGAGAAGTCATGCTCTGCCACCGACTGGCAAAAGTGAAACTCATTTTGGAAAGGCTAATTCCAACACAAAAAGGTAATCCATTGCTCTTTCTGTGTGGATTCTGTTGTTTCATAATGTTCTTTGTCAATATGAAAATGGTTATGAACCAAAGAAAATTGTGTTTGAACAGTGTGGTGAACTCAGACCGATGCTTCTAGTAGAGGTCCATCAGAGTTGGACGGTAATGAAAGGGAGATCAGTGATATAATAGGGAGTTTAGAATTAAAACAAAGATGCAAATGCTTTGGTTAACAAATCTTTTGCATGATGACAGTGTTCGGGTCATCTCAAGACATATTGTTTCCTTTACCGTCACTTTCTATTCTAGCAGTTGCTGTAGTGAACAACTGTCAAACTAGGACAAGTGCATAATGTTGGAATATGAATCGAAATTTTATTCATATGATGACTTCTCTTGCCTTAGTAATTGATTCTTTAATTTTCCTTGGATATTCTCAAGGTTATTTTAGTATGTACTGAAGCAAACTTCTCAGCCTTAAAAGGAAAAAGAATCTACACACATGGAAAGAAGTTGGTTTCTTTTCTTTTGGTGATGACCAGAGCACGTGTTTCTTTTTATTATCAGCCGGCCGCTTGCCATTGAATTCTTTTTGTAGGTTTCCCTAAATTATATTCCACTGTTGTAAATGAAAAGGTCCAGCTGGCAGGGAGAAATTCGGTGTTGCGCACGCTGAAAGATCATCTATACGAGTGCCCAAGCAAGTTGTCAGAAGAGATGGTCAGGTGCATGGCTGCCATATACTGCTGGCTTCGCAGAACTACGTCTATGGATCCTAAGAAAATCCGATCAACAATGTTGTCAGGGTCATCTACCAGCGTTACTCTTCCTCAATGTGGCAGCAAAGAGCAGCAACTCTGTTCTTCCAAGTCCACAGTGGAGATTTCTTGTCTAACAAATGATAAGCGGGAGTTGTCCCGTGCAGCTTACACTATAAACAACTATCGGTCAGTTACTTATGCCCATGCCCATGCATAAATTGGCAGCACAGAAAAATGAATAGAAAAGGGAACCAATGAATTATATTTTCACTCGCATTAGAGGGCGTTCTTCAAGCAATGATATTGGAGTTACCTTTATTTCATATGTAAATGTAAATCTCTGCACGTATCATCTTATAATTCTAATTATTTTTTCTGTTGCACCTCACTCTACTCCCAAACTAGACTAAGAGGCATGCTGAACAACATTTTCGTGACTTGATGCTAAATTCCTTATTCATCCATCAACAGGTGCCCTGCTAGTCCTTGTTCAATCATGAGCTGTGCAAACCATATATGAAATATATTAGGGTTGCACAACTCTGGTCATGTAAGCGGATAATTGCTTTGAGTCTTCTGATTGACAGTTAATGCTGAATTCAAAGGCATTTTCATCTGCTTCATGTGCTTAAGTTTAAATTACATCCTTTTCAATGCGCTTTGTTGATGAGAACTCACTTGAGTGAGACATTATTAGACATAAATGTGCATGTGCAGTAACATATGTGATAGGATGCTTGATCTCATGCAGGATGCCTCTTGTTTGTCTTTTGAATTTCAGGATCTTAGTTGAACAGCTTGAAAAAGTGAATGTTGGCCAGATGGAGGATAATGCACAAACTGCATTTTGGATCAACGTGTACAACTCTCTTGTCATGCATGTAAAATCATGTCTCTTTCCATCTGTATCTTAAAAGCTTGAAATCAGATTGCATTTTCTAATAAAAATCACTTTTGCAGGCCTACTTAGCCTATGGAATCCCACGCGGCTCTCTGAGGAGATTAGCTTTGTTTCACAAGGTAATTCTTTTGTCTCCACTGACCTATGCCTAGATATATGAATTCCATAAGTTCCTCAGTCTGGGAAAATTCACCGGAGAGCTCTATGGAGATGATATATGTATATTTCACAAGTAGGAATATTGGGCATTCTAACTTTTTTGGTCTCCAGACAACAAGCTGGCTTTTTACTGCACAGTTTGATATCATTTGGGAAGGAAAATCTTCACATAAGATGTCAGTTGGATGTCATCTTTCATTTTGGTATCATCTGTGGCTTTCATCAAAGATGGCCAAAATTTAAGGATTGAAATTTTCATCATCTAGCAGGTTCATCATATCTCGTGAATTTGTGTAGCCATAAATGCAAGTGGACTCTACAAATGAAAAGCACCCCTAAAACTGCAGAGAATACAGCAGATAGAATAATTAAGTACTGAAGCAGAACAAGTAGGAATTGGGGCACTGAGATCCATACCAAGATCTAAAACTCTATAGGCAAGTAAAGCAGAACCTGAAACTTCAGCTAAAGCAAAATCTATAAACTGGATCTGAAGCACCTAGTAAACAGTCTTTTTGATGTTATGCTGTCATAAATTCTTCTGATCTAACTTATTCCAGGAATTCTTTATTGGATCTTTATGTAGAGCAGGCTGCGTACAACATTGGTGGTACTATCGTAAGTGCAAGTGCCATGGAGCAATCAATATTTTGCTTTCACACTCCTAGGATAGGACGGGTAAATTATGTACTCTTATGAAAACACACCTGAAGGACACAATCACATCAACATGTCATGTTGGAGGACTTATACATATCAAGGGAACATACTGAATTAGTGTTTTATCTTCTGTTGTATCAACTATAGTGGCTGGAGACCATGGTGTCTGCTGCCTTGAGGAAAAGATCTGGAGAGGAAAGGCAAATGATCAGCTCAAAATATGGTTGCACGAGCTCCCAACCCCTTATCTGCTTTGCCCTCTGCAATGGAGCTGCTTCTGATCCTGTGGTAACTTCTGAGATCAAGCCTTTTGCTGTTTTGTTTGCATGTGATTGCAAATTTAATCATTTCATCTAAAAATATTTCATTTCGTGGAGCCTTGGAACAACAATTGTTGCTGATTACTTATCTAGTCCGTACTTCCTAATCTGTTGGGCTATGTGTTACCTTTACTTTTAGTGCTTGCAAATAATTATGGTCTTGGCTGCCTATTTGGGATTGTCTTCAGTGTGTAAGATAGTCTGTAATCTTTAAGATTTCAATTTTTTTTTTTTTTTTGGTCTAAGAAGATTTCAATTTAAATGTTGAAGCTTTTCCCTCCTTATGTTCCTAATGAAGCATGCCTCTTTGCATTACCACAATTAACCAAAACTGATCTTATTTAGCTAAAAGTCTACACGGGATCAAACCTTAAGGCAGAGCTGGAGGCAGCGAGAAGAGAATTTCTTCAAGCAAACATATGTGTGAAAAAGTCGAAGGTGTTTCTGCCTAAGGTGCTTGAGAAATTCGCGAGGGAAGCTTCTATTAACATGGATTATCTTCTAAGCTGGGTCATCGAAAATGTGGATAAGAAACTGCAGGACATGATACAAAAGTCCATCGATCATAAAGCCAACAGGAAGGCATCTCAGATCATAGAGTGGGTACCCTACAGCTCAAGATTTCAGTACATATTCTCAAAGGATTTGACTGAAAAACCGTGGTGACAGAACAAGCAATGAGTGGGTTTTCATTGTTTCCTCAGAATTAGCCCATGGCGAGGTTTAGCCCATTTGGTAAGGAGTTCATGCACATTATTTGTGTCTGATTCTTCATTGTAAATCCATTATGATCTGGCTTTCTCAAGTATTAGTCGTAGCGCTTGCTTTCTTCATTTGGCTCAGTATATCTTTTCTGATCACGTGGACAATGTCTGTGCTCGAAGTAGTTCTTGAGTTACCCTTCGGGTGATTGACTGGGATATTATTGTAACGGTCTCACGCAAGAAATGAATCCACATTGTGGTTTCCAATGATGCTAGACGCAACTAGTGTACGTCTAATGCCCATGTTGAAATGAGTTCATGTTGTAACGCGAGGTGACTTTCTTTGACCACCATTTCTAACAAAGGTGACTTACATTAACATTGTATCGCAAACAAAGAAGGGTACCTTGGACAACAGATTATGGTTTATGTTCTGATTTTCGGACCTTCTGCTCGGACTGCCCTTTCAATGAGATTACTTCAGGATGCTGGCCAAGCATGCCTCTCTGTGAACACACATTGTTAATTCGGTACATTGTCATGGAAAAATCTGTCATATAACCAGAATACAGTAAGGGCGACTATTTTCCCAAAGAACAGCCTTCTAACTTTATTTTTGCTGATAATCCATCCGCAAATGACACGGTCCATCTAAAAAAGCCAATGTAATCCTTCAGAAACCAGCAAATATCGCATAATTAGGCGTCTTGGTAAAGATTCTACTGCCAGTTCCTCATCAAATCGCCACATGCGAACGATCATCTTTCCTGGAAAATAAAATTACTATCTATTTTATATGGTAATGTGAAAAATGAGAATGTTTTCTTCGCAGTAGAATTACAAGTAGTAATTTGCGAACTTACGATTATGCTCTGAGAAGAAGAGATACAAAGTAACTCTAGTTTCTAACGCTTTTTGTGCAAATGGGAGAATTAGATCATGTAAAGTACCAAAATGTTTCTTTTTTGAGGGGGTAAGGAATATAGCTTAGATGATTTACAGTCCCCATAAAATGACCGAGCGCCCATGTCAAACCCAAAAACGTTAAAAACCTAACCTGGCCATGCAAATTTTACACAGAAATGAAGTGCCATGTCTGACCATACCATGAGATGCAAATCAACATCGCCAACTTTTCCACTTCATTTCTTTCTACCTCAAAATCATCACATGTATCCGATGATCGGGCATAACAACTGAGGCAAAACCACACTGCAAAATACTGTTAAAGTTGATGGTTTGGTACAGTGCCATAATCAGACATTAGAATGCCGAGAAGTGGAATGACTTTGCCTTAATTGCCTCCACTTCATAAACTGAGCAGCAACATATCACCTTCATACATGTTAAATGGAAAATGTAACTGACAACCAAACCATAACTCCTGTGTGAAGCTATCCTGGAATCTGCAGTGTATATACCAGCCATGACCACCAAACTATAAACACTTTGACCATCAAACTTGCCTCACCTCTATGCACAGATATAATTCAGCTCCGTCGAGTCTTGCAGGAGGCAGCAAACGTGAAGCAGACGCCATATTTCGAGGTTCCTCAAGCGCTGTCATCTTAAATTTGGTCAAGCAAGAACTCATCATCCCAGATGACAGCCATGATTCAGCCTTGCTACTCCTTTTGGTTCACAAATTCACCTCATCATGATTCTTGCGCATTCTGAGCTGGAACATTTGGCTCCCTTTCTAAGATCTGTTGCTTTGAACTATGATCTCCATCTTTTCCAAAGTCATCCTCACTGGACTGTTTCTCACAGATACAAGAGGTTGGGTACTCGTGAAATTCAGCTCGTCCTAGTCTCAGTTCATCGGGCTCACCCATGAACCCTCTCTGATATGACTTCACCTTTTTTGAAAATATATCCCAATCCATCTGATTCCTTGCCAAGAACAATGGACTGAGCTTCTTTGCATTTGGTCGGATAGTCCTCTTGTGTCCCATGTACCTCCTATGAACCAATAAAATCAAAGTTTGAGAGATTTCATAGCTTGTAGTTCTATGAAGAAATTTGGTAATCTGAGGAACGATAAGCCTAAATAAAAACCAGAACAAGTACTTGAGCTATTGATAAGTTTGACTAGTTTTTCAGCCCATATTCCTAGACAAAAATTTTACTTCTTTGAATATTACTGAAATTCAGACTGAGAAATCAATAAGCGTCCAAAAAAAGGATAAAGAGGAATAGGAAAAGAGAGACCATAAGAAACTACATAATACTATGAATCTTCAGAATGTTCAGAGTGGTTTACTGCAGAAGCATTATATTCACCTATTCAAATTTGTATTAGCATGATTTCATTATCCTCTGCTTTTTGGCTATCTAATATCTAATTGACTTTCCAGAACTTCACTCAATTTCATGTTTTCAGGAACTTAACATCTGACTGACTTCCAAAAAGAATTTTAGCCCCAACTCATGTTTCTAATGACAAGATTAAAGATGGCAATAAAGCCATAAAAATATTAGCAGACAGCTTCCATTTAGAGGCTGCTACCACTACTGGGGTGTATATCCTAGGCTTCTTTCACTTTGACTACATAGATTAAGGACACAAGATTATATCCTAAATAGCTTCCATCTGGAGATTTGTTAAGAAAAAATGAATTACTTGACATTGGTTCCCATATCAGAGAAGTTTCTGCACCTGTCTTATCCTTCTCTATCATTGGACTCTCACATACAACATTTCATATGCTGCATAGGACGTTAAATCAAAGTCACTAGTTCTTTAAACCCCAAAAAAGAGTAGTTTAGTAACATCTTACTAAAGTTGGGCAATAACCGCTCACCTTCTACCCGCAAGAATTTTGGCCATATTGCCATTATTATTTGTGACAAAGACATCACTCTCATCACAGACGATGTAGTCAATTGCGGCCAATCGGGAAGAAAATGGTAGGAAGGGTCTCAGATCATCATTTGCAAGCATCTCCTTTGTATAAAAATTTGGAAAGAGTTCTCTGAGAGGCTGCAGAGTCTTTTCGCCACCATATATTTCTCCAGATGCTACATAGATGTATGTATCATTTGAAAAACCAAGAGCTCGCAGCATCAATCCCACCTCATGAGGAGTAAGTGGACACTTTCCTCGCTTTCTTTCTCCCTCAGGGCTCAAATCCTGCACAGGAAAAATGCAAAAGACATCAAATTGTAAAATGGGATAGATAAATATCGAGAATAAGAAATAGGACAGCTAATATATGGATATTGTGCCAGCATGTGGACTAAATGACATAAGATGTGGAATAAAGTAATGAATCACTTTTTCAGTTGAGATACAAACTAAACATGAAAATTTCTAATTTTAAGGGACTGAAGTCTCACAGGTAAAGTTGTCCATCGTTTCCTTATTTCACCAAGCTCATATCTCTCCTTATCTCCACCACCATAGTAGCACCCAGAAAATGCTAGCATATCAGGTTCAAACCTGTGACGGAAATAATTTCAGGCAGAGTAAGGATGCTTTGCTTCAAACTGCATACACTCAAAGCATACAATAATGTTAGTCTAGCTTTCTTATGACCTTCTATTGCGTGATGCAACACCACCATGATACATCCTATAAATAAGCATCAAAGTGGACACCACAACCAACGGCAAGTGAATGAGGCAGACATACTAAAAAAACTGACCTCTGAGAAGGCATTAGTATTAAAACGGGCATAAAGGCCCCATAAGGCAGGCGACCAAGAAAGTAAAGCATAGATCTCCAAAGAATATTAAAAAAATTCAAGATGCCACTTCCCAACACTTGAAAAGTTAAGTTCTGCAAATCATTTTTTGTCCTCTCCTTTTATTTTATTTTTTATTTTATATATTTGAGAGAGAACTTTAAGATACGACTGTATATTCCATATTTAGGGACTGACAGTGGTTGTTGGAGATCCAGATGTGTTTCTAAACAGCAAATGGCTTGTGGACAGAAACATGGGAAGAAAACAAAGTGATTATCTCTTGGTTATTAAGAGGATGCAATAGTATGGTTGCGCTACACCAGAAGTATCAGGAGCTCTGTGAGTCAAAATCCGAGGTAGCTCCAGACTTGTATCCCTTTCACGCTCATGTAACTTTGAGGTACCACAGTCATTACATGCAACTATCTCCACTATAGAAAGAACCCACAATTCATATAAAAAATTTCCGAATAATAATATTGTTCCAAAGGGGTTCAGTATAATAAGGATAAATTCACTTTGAAAAAGTCAACAGCTTAGACACTGTGCACATCCTCTGCTCCATAAATAATCACAATAGTGGCATCTGATGTCAAGGAAGCTGTGAAGGCAAGGCGACTATTTACTATAAAGGAGATGTAAGAGTATAAGTGGTTTCATTAGATTGTCATTGCTATCTTAGGATTAGTTAGTTCTATTTCTTGATGGGAGCAGCATATCTTCAGCAACATCTAATGCAGGCCCAACAATTTTTACTCGCAATGCTTTCCATGCACATGGTCTGGATCCAAATGCAATACGCAAGACAAAAAATATGCAGGAAAGGACTGATGGAATGGCACAATTTAGTAATGGTGCTGAACCTCAGGTGAATCGCAATGTAACGTTTAGCCATCTTTCTCATTGTTGTTACAAGTCTCTGACCAAGTTCTCTAATCGGATTTGTAAATCTCAGTGCGTGATAGTTCACTCGGCAACGCAGTTTTTGCAGCTCATCATCAAGGTTACTTGCAAGTCTGTAATCAAATTTTGTCAATTGCACAACCTGTAGGTATTCAAAGTCAAGACAGAAACTTAGGTTAAGGACTCCATTCTAATTTGATACACAATAAGAGCTGTCGAATCTAAATGGAAAAAATCTGAGGCTGTTGCCTTCAATGTGCATGCTCTGTGACTAATAAATTAAAGCCAAAGATTTCTACCATAGAGTCCTTAATAAAGTACAATTGTAACAGAAAAAAGTTTCCTTACTCGTCTCCTCAAGAGAATGGGAAGAACTTGGTCTAAATAATATTCAGGTGCAGATTTCCTCGGAACACGCATGGTATATGGTGGTTTCTCCATTGTTCGCATGAACTTATCAGGTACTCTTTTGACAATAGTAACATCTTTGGAGAGGGAAGAGATAAACCAATCTACATCAAAGATGTTGACAAAATCACTGCATGCAAAGTGAGGAGCTTTTAGAACTCAGTGAGATTTAAAGTAAAACTGGTCTGAATTATTTCTTAAAGTGCTAATACAGAGGTTTAAGTAGCAGACCTATCATCTTTCCAATACGAATGATGATCCAGCTCAGGCACTACCAGCGTCACATTAAGAATTCGTGCAACAACTACAGCATCTGTTATCTGAGGAAGGAAAGTAGCTATTTTAGGAGACAGTTGTCATTTTTCACACTAAGGAAGTTCCCTCATACAACAAGATATACAGCACTCAACAGAACTCAACAAAGAAATGGCTAAGCAGATGACGCCAAATCGCACAGAGAGAGAGAGAGAGAGATGTCATATTGTGAGATTTATAATACCATCGAGACATATACAAGAAAAAAAAGACACTGAATGCATCGTGCAAAAAATGGAACAGTATAGCCAGAGAAATTTTCTTCATCCACTTACTCCTGTTCTCTGCTGATTAAGCCCCCCACTAGTTGCAATTAGCAGATAACCATTCGATTGTCGCTCACGGACAGCAGCTGCAATCACCAATCATCAGTGCTAGAGAGCAAAAGTTGCACAACAGATGCATAACTTCTAGGATGTATTGCAAAACTGGGATAAATGACCACTGTAACTACTCTTTAGTATTGCATATTAGGAGGTTATCATCGCTCAGACCCCCTCACACTTTCTCTATGATTTCTTAGACAGAATAAAAGATGGCATCCTTGAAGCAGAAGGCAAACCCATCAAATGGGTCAGGTTAAGGATCGTCCATTTTGCCAAATGATAATTTCATATTTTAAGGGGTGCGATTGAGCTTATCAGCTCCTCCAAATGATTTTTCAATTTTTGATCAGCAAAATAGTATCCGGCTACTGCTCCAGATTCATGAAAAATGATATGTGGGACAATGCAAATTTATCAAGGAGAAGACAGACGTAAGGAGCTTAGATATCGGCAACCTGCTGAGAATAGTGCCAACTTATACAGTGGCATAACATTGAGACAACCCAAAATGAGTAAGACATCTAATTGTTGATCGTTTTCTTCTTCATACAAGGCACAATTTCTCTAGTGATTCCATATATCTTGCATGATGGACACAATGTAACAAAATGTAAAGAACTCAAAAACTACGCAGGGACCAGCTGATCTACCAGAATACGTCCAAAGTGTTCCTCAGAGACAAAGGGCATAACTATGGCTGGCAATTAATTATCAAAGAGAGACTTAACTTCAAATGCAGGCAGCATTAAACTAGAAATGCCAAAACTTTAAGCTTAAGCAAGACCTAAAAGGAAAGTAAGGACCATAAGAAGGCCAATTTTATATATCCCTGAACTAAAAGGAACATGAGAAAAATGATCAAGCACAGATAATGACGACATTTTAGAATGAGCAACTGCATTCCATGGACATCTAGTCTTCAACAAAGTAACTGATAGTATCAATTTTGTATGTCAACAAAATCAGATAGGAAGTAACAGATAAAACTGCAGAATTCGAAAAAAGCATCTTTTAAAAGGAACAACATGTAAACGCATCTACTTACCTGAGAAATGAGAACCCCTGTGACTGCATCCACGGAAGAACTTTGCATCTTTCGACTTCCATATATCAATGGGAGCACGGTGACCCCCGTCCTGTGCATTCACACGATCACTTGTTGGATCATAGCAGGTCGAAAATAGGCGGCATCGGGCTATTAAACTACAGAGGTGATGCAGTTGCAAGCACACGAATACAAAAGGGTGTCTCGATCTTGCTTTGGTAAGATGTGCACATTACAAAGGTGGACTCTTTCGTCGTATGAACACTAACAACATCATGCATTTCGGCTAACACATCGGCATCATTATCAGCAAGACTGAAATTTGCTTATTCAAAAGGAGAAAATAGAAGCAGTCAATTTGGGAAGTTTTACCAGAATCCCCACAAGTGTGACAAACGCAGAAGCTCAAGCTTCAAACAAATGGGATTCCAAAAGATAGAGCAGGAAGAAGAAAGAAAGAAAGAAAGAAGGAAGGATTACCAGCTTGGAGTACAAGCTCCTCTTGACCAGCCGCTGGGAGTTCCACCACTCGAGATCAGAGGCCACGTGACCCGTGAACAGCGAAATCAACCCCAGCCCGAAGAGCATCACCCCGCACACGATCGACCACGACACCCTCCTCCTCTTCGCCGCCGATTTCCAGAACACCTGCTTCGGATCGCCGCACTTGCCGCCGTTCCCCCCGCCGCCGTTCCCGGCGCCGACGCCGTTGCTCTGTTGCTGCAGTAACAAGGACCAGGGGCTCAACTTCCAGCACGGCTTCGCCGAGCCCATCGCTGGCCCTCAGGATAGCAACGACCCGGGCGACATTGGGGTAACCCGGAGCTGCCCTTTTCCCCCCGGCACCCGGAGGAGCGGCCCTCGTGCTCAAGCAACCGAACGGACCACGAGAGCGCAGCGAAAAAGATAGAGAGAGAAAGAGAAAGAGGAAGAGAGAGAGAGAGGGAGTTAATGGTGGGGAGGTGAATTGAGGTGGGGAAATTGAATGTGGCGGAGCCTAGGGTTTTGGAGATCAGTTTGCGGTGCGGGAATTTGAATGCGAGGGGAACTGTGGGAGCTTTAGAGAGAGAAAGAGGAAGAGAGAGAGAGAGAGAGATGATTGTCCTGTTAAAGCTGAACAGTGGAACCGGGGTGGAGAGAGAAAGGTAGAGAGAGAGAGAGAGAGAGAGGATTAACGAGGAAATGCTGCTTCTTTGCTGCTGATTACGGCATTGGGATCTGGGAAAAGCGAGGGAATTCGAGAAGTCTGCGCATTACAGACTCCGGTTTGTCGGAGTGTGAAACACGACGACGACGACGACGCGACGACGACGGTGGTGAAAACTGCGTTTCCTCCGCTTTACGCGGAACGGAGTTTTGAAGTGCAACCGCCCGAAGGAGGGGCAATGGGGGGAAAAACCCCGTTCCTTCCCAAAGCTTATTAATAGAGGGGTAGAACCGTAATTTCGACGGAACGTACGTAATATCTTGCATTAGGAACCATAATCAATGTCCACTCTCACGTGTCGATTTTTGGGCATCGAGGTATTCCCGAATTTGGGCGCCGGCGTCCGATTTGAAAATAACGGATTCGATGTTGAGTTTACGGGGCCTGATGTGGATTTAATTAGGACGTTTCCCTATGTTAATTAGATTCGATCGGGATATATTTCGACGCTTGCGAGCAGCGACGTGGGGTGCCGTGGCAGGAGAAAAGGAAATCATGCGAATCTATGGAAAAATGAAAATGAAGGTATGTTACGAGCCACCTGGAATTTGGGGGGAAGCGGTGGTCCTGGAGTTTTACTCCTGCTACTTTTGGGTTGGTGAGGAGATTGGACCGACATTAATTTCGCTTTCAACATGACATAAGATCTCAAATGTCAATGTCATCATTTGTAACCTTCCTAGAAAAGAGGAGAAAGGAGGAGAAGAACGTATTCTAGGACCCGACTCGATTTATGGACGCCATCATATCCGGGGATAACGACAAAACTAGTCCACATGATCGAGTGCTATTCATGTTCTATTTTCATGTATTTTCTCTTTCTCTGTTTATTTGCATTGTCTTGTCTATTTTCATCATTCTAAATGACTGCATATGAGAAAACAAGCACCCAAATTTAATGCTAAGAACATCGAGATTTCTAACTAATTGGATTACTCATTAGGGGATGCATGACTCCATTTATTTCGTAGAAAATAAGTGATTTGTAAGACATTCTCTCATAAATAGTGAATGAACAAAAAATATCTTTATCATCTACAATTATAAAATATTTTTAATCTTTCAAGTGATATGAGTGATCTTTTTTCGAAAAGTATTTTTCTAATCATTTATTTTTTACGACACAAACGAAATATGAGTGTATGCGAGAAAAGTAAGATATTTTTTATTGCCCAGTCCACCGATTGAAGCACTCAATATGATCTTGTCGTATCTCTTGGTGAGTAAACTTTAACATATGAATCTTGGTTCTGATGTATTTTACACTATTTAATGACTATTGGCTATCGTAATTTGGGACTTTGGTTTCTATAAACGTGGAATGACGCGAAATATGTGCTTTTTAAAAAAGAAATAAATTAAATCAAGAGCAATGTGGTTTTTTTCATCTTTTTTGAAGGCAACAACTTAAATTTCGAATTAAGCAACTGCATACGCCACATGATACAATATGAATCAAAGAGGATACCAAATATGAATCTCAACACTTTCTTATAGCCAATCATGCATGAAACTCCAAATTGTCATATCTCCTCACTTATATTTATAACTTGTAGCCCGAAGTGGATATGCACTTATTACGCACATGACATTCTAAGAAATTAATCATTGTCATTGAAAGAAAAGAAAATGTTGAATAATATTGTTTACCTAGGTCAGAAACGTCGCAACTTTGGTTTATTCTTGAGAACATAGTGGAGTCATGACTTTATAGATGTGATATATTCCCTTTGTTTGCCGACGTAGTTAAAGCCATAGCATTGGAGAGGTTGGGCACGTGAGGTACGTGCCTTTTAGGTTTTGCACGAAAGTGACGTTTGGGCTAAGCAAGATATTTTTCTTTTTGATAAAGCAAGAGCTTTGGTGCAAGTATCCGACAAATTAAACTATTCTATTAAATCTTATGAACCGATTAAGTTTAGAACCTTAACCCATGCAATTAGGATATTTCTGTGTTTTACGTTATAAGACCAAGATCTTTACAATCATAATATGAACTTTTCAAAATATTCATTTCACCGCCCGTGTTATTGAGAAGACCCCACAAAATGAAATGAACAGACTATCACGGGTTCTACCCTAACTTTGAAAGTGTTGTTCATATAAATAATGTGAGGATAATTAGGGCATAATGATTACTACGTTCTCGATGCCCCTCATTTCTTTAGACCAAGAGGTTGGATTTGTTCAAAGCCTAGGAAAAAAAATATAATAAATGTCGTAACTTTTATACAATGATTTGCATGCAATAATTTATCTAGGGCATTCATTTTAGTGTCATAATTTTTTTTGGGCTTATTTAAATGTTATTAAATTTTTCAATCGATTACTTAAGTGTTATAATTTTTTAAAAACATTCATAACAAGTGCTATGTCACATCGGATTTCCAACACTTGGTGCATGTTTTTAAAAAGTTTCAGCACTTGAGTGATCGGTTGAATTTATGGCACTTAAATCATCATTTTTTTTAAAGTTGTGGTTCTTAAGAGGTCAAAATAAAAAAAATGGTATTCGACTGAGCACTATACAAAAGTTATAATACTTGTGATGTCTTTATATCAATGTTTGGGTTTATTAGCCGAGAGCATTGTCATTGTGCAAATTGTAACGGAAAAGGAAAGTCTTGCATTCTGTTCTTCATTAGCATAAATAAACTTCTCCTTATCGTGTAGTGCAGTATCATATAACATCTTGTGGGTCCTTTTTACTTTCCAAGTTTTGTTTTTAATTGCGAGATCTTATCTACTGTAAATTAAGTAATGTCAACTCTTCCATTTTAGGGCAAGAATCTTGGAGACGTGCTGACTACGTCCGAAATCGCTCGCTTTTGCTTGAACAAGTCTGCGATGGAATGGGGATATGCAGTCTTCACAAGAAACGTTGCTGGCAACCATGGGATGATGAAGCTAGCTTAGGGTTTGACCTTCTTTTTAATAAATGATTTATTAAACAAGAAAACTGAAGTTGGATATCAACAAGTACGTGATCTTCATGCAAATGTGTAGGTCAACGAGCTTGTCGGATTGGGGATAAATAGCGCATGGCACGTATCGACCAGATCTTGACTGGCATGCCATAAATGCAGGCCAAATCCATCCTAACTTATAAATAAACAATATCTGATTTATGATTAAAAAGTGTCAACTTGCAAATGAAAACGAAGTGATCGTGAAGAAAAGAGACGTGGAAAAAGTGCAAGATTGGGAACGCTTTTCGTTGCGATGTTGAAGAGGAAGGAATTGGTGGGTCGCTCGAGGGCTTAAATCCGGGAACATTGAGTAATATGCACGCACCATATTATATTAAGAAGTTCCCGTCATGATACTATTGGGATTGGAATGTTATATTATACATATAATACTTTGATACGGAAATTCAAAAAAAAAAAAACAGCGATCTTTGATCTTCATGATTTTCATAAATAGATGAAGACGTACCTTTATCCATAGCGTTATACTTGATGATGATTGTTGTAGAAAACCCGAAGAACTTGAACCAAAAGAAGAAATCCGATTTCTCTCTCTTAACCCACTATACTTTAATGTATTCTATCGATGGAGGAGAGAATACCCAATTCCTTTCAGTTATTGTTGTTCATTGTGGGGTGGAGAGAGGACCGGACTCTATTTGTACGTTCGTTGAAAATGTGCCTTCCATCAAAGCGATATACCCTTTCATTTTATTAGAGTCGCAACTTCTCGTAACCAATAATTATTTATTTTATAGCATTTCAATAATTATTAAACCATATAATAAATCATATCATGTAGGCCACAATAATTCTTACATGGAATTCCAAGTAGGGGAAGCAATACGGACCAATTGAATTAGGAATCGCTTTGATCAGATTGGACCACTGATTTTGGGTAATTCCTGGTACTGGTGATTTTGAGTCCAATCCCTACTTCTAGGGAGGAACATGATCGGATCGATCTATTTTTTTGTATTTATTTCTCATGCGTTCATTTCTCGCCTTTTTCCCTCTTTTCTCTCACCATGCCTCTTTCAGACTTTGACAGCCCTAATCGTCTCGCGTCTCTCAGCCTTGCTCACGGTAATCGCCTCTAGTCTCTCAATCTCGCTTGTTGACTGTAATTGCTTCTCGGGAATCTGATGGTGAGCACACCATTAGCGCTCATGGGAGCCGTGGCCTCACTCACCCTCATCCTGTGGTTCCTTCGCAGCTTCACCTTAATGGTCTCGTCCCCTCAGCTAATCACCCACAAGGCATGGCCCCATCGGATCTCCACCCTCACCTCATTTGGCCTTAGCCACGGCTTGTCCATCTTGTACATGAAGGCGGCCACCGTCTCTTCCTTGGTGACCTGGTTGTACAACGTGGTGCCCAACATGCTTTGGGTGGTAAGAAGTTAGAGAGAGTCGTTGAAAAGGAAGGCCACATCTTTGATTTTCTTCAGGCACTTGTCATTAAGTTCGGCATTGGATCGCATGGGAACGGGATTGGTTGTCCAATCTAGTCCTAGGACCTAATGGTCTGATTCTTGAGTAGGATTGGACTGGACTGGGATCCAATTGCCTTTCATTCAAAGTTGTGTGAGGGCTAAACCTATCAAATGGGTGGGCCAAATTAGGTTGAAAATGGTTCGACCCAACTTGACTCATTTAACCCATTTTAATTACATGACTTGACTCATATCGCTAAAACGCTTTTATATTTAACTCAATTTAGAAAAAGTTATACTCGAATGAAGGTGAAAGCACGGAGCGAGCGAAAGTAAGATCTACAGAGAGTCATAAATGTTGATAGGTCTAAGTAAGCTGTGAATTTATTTAAAACCTCTATTAAATCCATTTATTACCCATTTATCAAATATAATCTATCCATAGTTAATTAAATATACTTAAGAAATGAGTTTATTACCTATTTTGATATGTCTAAGTGCTATAAAAGTTTGGAGGATAGCACGTCACTAGTTGAGGACACGAAATACACACACACACACACACATATAGGCACTCGATATGGACCTCATAGTGAGCTCTTTTAGATCTATTGAACCATTCTCCAGCCCGATAGGATCCTCTAAGAAATGCAACTCGGCTAGTTGGAAATGTTACAATCTTGACACCATTGAGTGTCTCTATACTTTGAACTAAACTCTGACTAGTTTGTTGTTAAAAGGCTGCCCTAGAAGGGCTTGAACAAGAAGTTCGCCTATGGGGGAAAGTATACCTGCAACAATTAACTCTTTTTCCTGATGCACAAATTGGATGTATAAAATTTTTCATTTGATTCTTTGCTTGCTTTTAATATTTTTTTCAATATAAAAGGGTATAATTTCTCTCTTCTTGACTTTTGCAATTCGTTTTGACGGGAGACATGTGATATAGCAGGACAAATATACTTTTCTTAGAATGATTTCACAGTCATATTGCAACAAAAGAGTATGATTTGATTGAAGATTATTTTGGTTCAACAGTGTTCCACGTGATTTGATTCACATCGTCCTAGAATTTTATATGTAGACTAAACGTGGATGTCTCATGATTGCTTGTCTGCCAACCACCCACAATTACCACACCACCATCTATTTAAACAGCCGAAAAATGCCAATCAGTTCTTTTTTTAATAATTTATTAGCAGAACACACTGCTTATACATAGCTGACTATGGAACTTTTCAATTTTCAAAGCTTTCACATTATTTGTTTTTTAATACTTGAATTAGTATTAAGTGAGTTAGTGAGGCCCAAACAATACGTCCTCGACCTTTATTTGTGTAGGAGGAACGTTAATCAAATAATTTTCCTCTTAACACAAAAATTATGATAAACCGGTGATTAATGTCCTTCCAACGTGATAAAACCGTTAGGGGCTTGCCTCAGTGACTACAATTCCCACATAGGAAGGGAAGGCGGGGGATCACAGCTCCCCTACTCCGGATAGAAGAGGATTATGGGTCTCATCTACCAAATTTTAGGAATACACTTCGGCGACCCCCAAAAAAAAAAAAAAAAAAAAAAAGAGTAATCAATGTATCTTTTCACTTTGTACAACCTTCATTTATTTTATTCCTCCTATCGAGTTACTTTAAATTGCTTATTGGTTTTTAGGGAGAAGACTATACTGTGATAAAGATAGGATTCGATCAAATTGGAGTGTGTCAAGAACAACGAATATGACGAGTACTAGCAACAAGCAAGTAGCAACAACTGACATGCTTTTTAACCCGAAAGCATGATAAAGAGCAAAGCATTGGAGGAGCGAAGACCCAAAAAGTGCTTGATTTGAAGATCATATTGTGGAGGAATTAAGGATGTGCAACCGGCCTTACCGGAGGTTAGATTGCATTAACCAATATATTATAGATCATTTGCATTGTATATTTTCTTAAAGTAATAGTTATATTACTTCGAGCTAAGCTCAATTACCAAGTTGATCCTTGAACCGATAGTGGCTTGGTTTCCAATTCCAAAAACCTGGAAAACTAGTTTGATGGAATCAATTGTGTTTCTCCTTTTGTTTTTTTTTTTTTTGGAGATTTTCATCTGTTATGAATTATTAATTTGATTTTTTTTTTCACTTTTTATATCTTGAAAAAGTTTAATTTAATTGAACTGTTGAAGTTCAAGTTTTAGAAATATATACTTTTGGAGATTTGGGTCATTTTTTTTTTTTTTTGGATCGAAGATGGTACTTTCATTCATTCATAAAAACGAGAATTATAGAAAAATGATAGATAAGTTTCCGAACATAAAATTTCCAAAAGGGGTAAGGAAGGAAAACACATACAATTTAGAGGGAGGCTTTCATTCGGTGGGCTTTGACAATTCAGTTCGCGGCTTGGTTGGCCTCCCTTAGACAGTGGGCCAGCTTTGTTGGATCCATTTGGGTTAAAAGCCCTTTGCATTAATCTATCATATCCCTTACATTCTATAGATCTTTTGCCCGGCCATAATGCTCTCTACCAAAGTCAAACTATCATTTTCCGATTCCCACTTCTCACTTTGTACTTGTTCTGTTCCCACATGCTCCTCCTTTTTCTGCCTCAAGTAGTCCAGCCTGTGCAGCAGAGTTAAGCTTCTGCTTGTAGGGAGGACGACGCTTGAACCTCACGCACGAAGCCATCGACGACTCTGCCGTTTGAATTGCGTAAGATCCCAGCGATTGAGCTAAAAAATTCTCCTTGCACCCACGAGCAATAAACGTTTAGCTTCACCGATCCACCCTCCGGCGACATCCACTTGACAGGTTTGTTTGGATTTGTGGGTTTCTTTGACCCTTTCTTTCTCTGCCATCTACTGAAGTTCTTCGTTTGTGCATGAACTATATCAACGAGAGATCGTGGATCTGGTGGCTTGGCTCGGAAGATGAAGTCGTTGTGTGTCTTCCAGATCGTCCAGAGCACAACCGCGACCATCTCATTCTCGGGTGATTCTCTTTTCTCTTCGAAGACTTCTGTGAGCCACTTGTCAAATCTTGTTATAGTGAAGGGATTGCAGCTGAATTTAATTCATGGGTCTGACCATACTTGTTTTGTCCAATTGTAGAGCAAAAACAGATGTCCGGTTGTCTCTGGATGGGTGGCACAGGGCGGGCAAATGAGATAAGGCAATATCTTCCTCTTGTACATATTTTCTCTTGTTGGTATAGCGTCTTGATAGAGGCTCATTTTCGGAGGGATAGATAAATTCTAGATCTTAGTCCATAGGGTTCTAGGAGGCTAGAAAGTACTTGATGCTCTGTTTGGTTCTGTTTTTGTAGTCTGGGAACATACCATGTTATAGCCACTCTTCATAATGTAAGTCCTTGATTTGTTGCCAATCCACGCTAGACTGTCTTTCTTTGGGCAAGGATTGATTGGAATAGTTAGGATTTCATCGACTACTCAATCTTCAAAAAGATTTTGAATCTCAGTTTCATTCCAATCCCGTATTTCTTCATTAATTAGTTCAACCACCATCACAGGAAAATCTTTATTCGCTGGACCTCCAATCACTTTCAATGTGAGCCATTTGTCTTCTCGTATTTAAATAGATTTTTCGTCCCTCACTGTCCATTTTACCTCCGATTCTATAGCTTCTCTTCCAACTAAAATGCTTTGTCCTCCCCATGACGAACATTACCCCTTTCTTACCTTCCACAAGTCTCCATTTGGGAAATAAATTCCTTTCAGAATCCTGCTCCATAGTGCTGAAGGGATGAGATAGCTACCAAGTTTGCTTACCTAGCATTGCTTTGTTGAAATTTATGAAGTCTTTGAAACCAAGCCCCCCTTATCTTCTCTAGTTTTCATCTCTTCCCATTTTTTTCAATGAAAGATAAAGAAGAATAAGTCTCATTTATTTAATTATCCATTCCTTCCACTTATTATTTAATATATAGAGTCACTTCGATATACTCAATCCTCTCTTTGAATCATTTTGTTTTTACCAAAACGAAGCAATTCTTCTTTCTATGGCATTGCCTATTGAGATGGATATTTTAAAAATTGGCATCGCATATTGAAGAATAGCGTGTACTACACTTTTTATCAGAGTTTCCTTACTTATTTTGGATAGTAGCTTTTCTTTCCAACCCTCAAGTTTCAAGTTTACTCTAGCTAGAATCCATGCAAACATCTCTTTCTTTGACTGGCCCAATCGAATAGAATGCCAAGATATTTCCCTGTTTTGTATGCCATGTGAAATCTTTTCATAATATTTTAAGCATAGAATAATTTTTTCCTACTTTGGCGGGAAGCCATACATTGCTATAGACTAAGGATGGGATGAAGGGGTGACGGCCCCCCGCTTGATGGGCTTAGCCAGACTCTGGCATTTTTCAGCCTGTTCAAGGGCCAGCCCATCTTCAGAAGGATTTTGTCCACAAAAGTCAAAAAAAAAAATTCTTTCCCCTATCCATGGTTTTATATTCTGGCATTTCCTCTATTTTACTTCTTATTTTTGCTAGATTCGAGTTTGGCCATGCAAAAAATTTTACTTCCGTTGCTTGTGGCTTTTTTGTCATTTCATGGTGATTTTTTCGTGTTTAATACTTATGAATTTTCTTACGCATTAAAGACAGACATGATATTTCATAATCTTGACAGGGAAACTCTTAAGAGAAAGCTAAAATATAACCATGCTATGCCATGGGACAAAAATATAACAAAGGTTCTACATCAATTAAGTGAAAAGCATGATTCATTCCAACATGGCTCGACGCGGATCCTGACCAAGCGAGACTCGTCCATAGCCTGGGGCGTGCTTCCAAACATGTGAGCAAATCATACAAAATTTGCAGATGAACGAGCCATAGAAAAGCATTCGTCAACATAACATACATACAAGTTCGGATGCCCAACAGATTCATTATCGAAGGATCGCCATCACCCTTAAATTAGGGGACATTGCCCAATTAAGTTTGGATGCCCGATAGATCTCAAATGGTAGCCATTACCCTTCGATTAGGGAACATTGTCCAGTGGATTTTGAAAGAAACATATGAACGGTTATAATAATAAATGGACTCTCTTGTGCATGCTCTTTGTTTTAGTTTGATGTTTTTGAATTGTAAGAGCGCAAAGGTAAGAAGAACTCTTTTCATGCACATAATTTAATTGAGAAAGTATTTTTGCTATTGATATGTCATCAATATTTGATGCGATTATGTTCATGTGCCTGTTTGATGGGGAGGCATCCTCCTATTCAATAATTAGTAAGTTTACTTATTGAGTCTTCAACTCACTCCATTGTTTTTCAAACTTATAGGTATGGAAGTCTCACACCAGTTTTAGGAGCTATAGTTATGCTAGAGGAGATAGGAATTTCCCCTAGCTTACGTGAATATATGGTAGTGTGTTGAAAAGGGGAAAAGCTTGTAGAAAGGGGCTTAAAAAAGATACTCATGTAAAATAAGAAGTAGTGTATTGAAAAATTGTTTTCCCAGGTGCTTGTTGTTGTTTGGATGTTCTATGTACACTTCCGCATACTCTTAATGAAAAGATAAAAGAAACACGATAGCAATGCATCTAGGACATTGCAAAAATAACCCTCGCTACTCATGACTTGGAGATAGAGTTGGGGTCGTTACAATTCTTCTTGCAATATACACATGAAAATGAACATCCTTCGGTAATCTGCACATGAAGTAATTTGGTAAACGTCATTTGGTAATACGTCAGATCAATTAAATGATGTTTTGACGTGTAAAGGACGTGACGTTCTTGTTGCATTATGCACATGAAAATGAACATTGTTTGCTAATCTACACATAAAGTAATTTGGTAAACATCATTTGGTGATGTCTAAGATCAATCAAATGACATTTTGATATGTAAAGGACATGGCATTCTTGTTGCAATATGCACATGGGATGAACATCGTTTGGTAATTTGCACATGAACTAATCTGGTAAACATCATTTGGTAATGCTTCAGATCAATCAAATTATTATCGAATGATGTTTTGATGTGTAGTGGACGTGGAATTGAATAATGGAGTCTGTCCTTTAGTAAGATATAGGGTTGCTGGACTCGTTATTTTAGGAGCACTTTTTCCACGAAGATCTTGATCATGTAGGTTGAAAAGAGGGACGGGGGTGTCCAATCTTATCACGTTTAAGAAGTAGACCTCCTTAGTCCAATCGCCGAAAGTTTAATTACTAGTTTGCATGGTGAGATGCAAAATGGAATTAACGTTTATGGTCCTGTTTTTTTTACTATTTTGATGATTATATATAGTGCAAGTGGAGCTCTTTCTATTAAATTGCAATAAGAAGTTCCTGATCCCGACCCCCTTTTGATTCAATAAGAATAGTGTTTATAAGAATGACTCGATGAACGAATCCAATATTGTGATAGAGCCAATCGAGCTCCACCATTGTTGACTCCATAAAATAACCAACTCTTGGGTATAATAGATAAGCAATGAACATAGTCGATAATAGAAGAGTTTGGTGAATAACATAAATCATAGAAAATTGTCCAAAAAATCTTAAATCTACTACACTTTTGTCAATTCAATTATAAACATTTTAATTTTGCCAATTGAATCCTAACATTTTTCACTTCTTGCCAATTAAGTCCGTCCGGCCAATTTTGGTTGGAGTTCACTGACGTAGATGCCGACGATTATATGTGGCACGGCCGCTGATGACTTGAACAAAATTTATTATTTTTCAAATCTTTTTATATTTTTATTAAACCGTGAAAGGAAAATCATATGGGCCAAGTGGGAGAATGTAAGAATTATTGTGACCCACATGATATGATTTATTATATGGTTTAATAATTATTGAAATGCTATAAAATAAATAATTATTGGTTACAAGAAGTTGCGACTTATATGAAAGTTGAAAAGGCGCTTTGATAGAAGGCACATTTTCAAAGAACGTACAAATAGAGTCCGGTCCTCTCTCCACCCATATGAACAACAATAACTGAAAGGAATTGGGTATTCTCTCCTCCATCGATAGAATACATTAAGAATAGTGGGTCAAGGGAGAGAAATCGGATTTCTTCATTTGGTTTGAGTTCTTCGGGTTTCTACAACGATTATCATCTAAGGGTAATGCTATGGATAAATATATGTCTTCATCTATTTGTGAAAATCATGAAGATCAATGATCACTGTTTTTTTTTTTCCTTTGAATTTCGGCATCAAAGTATTATATGTATACTCATAGCCTCAACTAATAAATATAATGCAAGATTTGTCTTCAATCAATGTTGTCCGTTGGCCATGAAGGAAAACAAAGCTGGATAGTTCTTCCATCTGCATGGGAAAAGATTAAATGCAGAATATGCGCCGTTTCTCATTAAATGGTCCGCGAACGTGCTTCCCCTTTCGGCGTATTAATTTATGCATCTGTATCGGGTATTGTATATGGGTTCTAATTCGAAATATAATTTAACATCTTTCCACCTTACCTTGACATTTGTAGTAGTAGTCATAGTGATTATTATACATGTCAACCCCCCAATGCTCTGATGGGTGTTTATACTCCACATATGACAATTGAGATCCAACAGAGCTTAAGCTTCGCTGAAGAAATGGGATTTGTCATCATGTCTGTCAGGTCCTTCACTATTGTTATTTTCTTCACAACAATCTTCCCTTTCGCTATGACATCTCAAATGAAATGATACTCGATATTGATATGTTTTGTTCGCTCGTGATATATTGGATTAACTAGATATATTGCACCTTGATCATCACGGTGAATGGTAACACTTTTCTGCTCCTGTCCAAGGTCCGAGAGCAAACCCCTGAGCCATATTGCCTTCTTTGCTACAAAGGTCGGTGCCATAGACTTTGTTTCAATTGAAGATAGGGTAACAACGTTTTGTAAGAACGTCGTCCAACTTATTGCACCACTTACTAGCACAAACGTGCTTTGCTAACGATATGTCTTCATTCAAGTCATCAACATGATCCGAATCCACGTATCTTGTGGTCTCTCTACCACTGTCGTCCTTCTGATATACTATTCCAAAGTCTGTTGTCCCCTTTAAACTGCTTTCCAATGATGCGTGCCCATGACCATCACTAATGCATGCAGAGAAAAATGAGCTTCACTTCTGCTTTCCTTCGAGAGAGAGAGAGAGAGAGAGAGAGATGCATATGGAGCAAAAGTCAGAGAGAATACATGGAGGGAGAAAAGACAACATATGGACTAGGAAGAACCGACACTCTCTGCAAGTTTTCGTGTCGTGTCGAACACTTCCACATGTGTCTAACACTCTCAGACACTCTCAAATACTCTCTGACACTCAATCAACATGTATCGGAAAATCCGACACTCGGTCAATTTTTTTAACACTCTTCGACACTCTTGTCGAAATTCCGATATGCGAGTTTCCGACACACGATTCCAATATGCGAGGTCAATTTTAAAAAATTTCAATAAATGAAAAGTTTAAATATATATGTGAAAAAAATAAAAATCAATATTAAAAATAACAAATTAGGACAAAAGAAAAACATAATATTTTCTTCTCTTCTCTTTTGACTCTCACTTTCTGTGATACATAATTTACCCTCAAATTTTCTTTTTTCTTTTTTTTCTTTTGACACATCTGACACGCAAGTTTAGAATGTCAAATACTTTTTTTTTCTTTCCAAGTTTTATGGACTTATGAAATGGAGTTGAATTTGTCAAATTGAAACAATGAATAATATTAATAAATGGTGGATTAATGTTTTAGTGTAAATGTATTATAGGATTTTATTATTATTTATTTATTTGTGAATTCGAATCAGATTAATTTCATTGAAATAATCATAAAAATAAATAAAATATGCATATAATATATAACGTGTCCCAACGTGTCGAAATTCTCTATTTTTTAAGAAACGATGTGTCGGTGTGTCGTGTCGCGTGTCGCGTGTCAATGTCGATACTAGTTAGCATATGGATGGTGAGAGAGATGTAGAGGGAGAGAGCGACTATGACATCTTGATTTTTCAGGTTTTGATTTCGATTGAATAAGTTGGGTATTTCATCAACGCGACTATATTGTTTTTCTCTTAGATGGCCACTCATGTGATAACTGACCTATCGGGTGAAGCCATTAAGGGATTTAATTGCAATAGACTTGAGAATTTGACCAGGAATTGACTACTCGACCGTGCTAGTCTGCAAGGGTCATTACGACACAATTAAAAATCAATCAGAGATCGGAGATAGGTAGATTCGACTGAAATGTGTGATCAAAGTGTGGGTGATTCCACCTGGTTGCAAAATTCTCGTCGATTGGTACTAAACCGATTTTTCGTCGTTTTGGGTACTCGGTGTCCGTATTTGAAATCTCGAGATTTTCACAACCACCAAGAGTCGCCAACATGTTGAAGAGGTACGCGTGGTTCGAAGAAAATCGACCACGGGTCAATTGCAACAAAAATTTCTAAAAGCTACCCGGTATGCTAGGTCAAGCTAAAACCGTGTCTGATTGAAATTAATCGCGAATTTGAATTCGATGTTGGAAATTGAAAGTTCTGTCGTGTCATGAGTCATTCTAGGAACGTTGACTCACTTTACGAGGAATTTCCGGCAAGTTCAGAATTTTTACGGAAAATCGATACGGACGTTTCGGAAAACGAACAAAAATTCGGATTGGCCAATTTGAATGGATTTTTGGCATCGGGGTGAGTGAATTAGTGACATGGAATTTCGTGGGCTTTTTCCTCAACAAATTGGATCTCAATCGGAGAAATTTGTTCAGAAATTCGGATTTAGAGGAAAATGAAATAAAATTCGGATTCGAGGGAAATTCGTGAAATAAAGGGACCGTCTCATCTTGGTCTTCAATGGGACTTCAAATTGTGTAATTGGTGAAGAAATTGGCCTTAGGATGACCAATTGACAAAGTGTTGTGAAGTTGATCGAGATTATAATTTTGGTTTTAATCTATTTTTCCCTTTTTCCCTTGGTCCTACACCCCTTCACGTATACCCCCCTTGGCCGCACGTTTTTTTCTCTTTCTTTTCTCTCTCTCTCTCTCTCTCTCTCTCTCTCTCTCTCTCTCTCTCTCGCTTCGTTGCCCCACCGACAACCCTTCTGCAATGTCTCAATTTCATTTTTTTCTCCTTTGACTTTTGTTCTATTCTTATCCTCTACCTTCGCACGTTTCTTTTATTCTCTTACTCTCTCTCTTCGTTGGCTTGGACGACCCATTTTCCCCCTTGTATTCTTCTGTTTTGCTTGCAATTTTCCTTTCCCATTTGTTCTCTGCCCCACCGACGTGACGGCTTCACGTGCTACTCCTCTTGGGTCAACGACATCACATATTCTTGACCAAGTTCGCTGCCCCAATTGGGCCCGTCTCCGCTGCATCGAAGCCGCCCTCTCATCCGCCTACATCGGCCTGCCTTTGAAGGAAGTTCAGCAACCCATTCCAGCAAGTTCGGCAGCCTGTTTTAGCACGTCCAGCAACCGCAGCTCGGCCCGATTCACGGCCGTTTCAATCACGGCCGCACCCCCACTCGCGGTAGTCGATTCTAGCCCGAGCCGTGCCCCAAACAACTGTCGTTGCAGCTCGTTCAACCCTTGATTAGTGGCCAAAAACAGCAAGGGTTTTTGGGCATCGTGGCCCGTTTTCGAGCCCGTCCCGGCCCCGCTTGGTGGTCCCGCTTTGGATGTTGTCGTTCCTTGCCGCGTCCCCGTCGTTTTCATCCGAGTGGATCGCAAATTAGATGAGTTTAACTCACTAATCCTCACTTAGTAGGTTAATGATGCTTAGAGGTTGATTAGATTAAATTAAGTATGATTAGGTGGATAGATTAGATTAGCTAATTCAATTATCTGCCGATTCATGTTAGGTGGTTAGTTAGTGTAATTAGCTAGTAAATAGACTCTAGTATTTATTCAACGAGTCTCGGAATTTTTCCGAGTCTGTTTCGGCTTCCAATTAGGCATTACAGACCTAAGTTGGATTTATTGGCATTTATTTAATATTTTTCGTAATTATTTAATTATTTATTTATTTTCCGGAAATTAGACCGGGATAGCCAGTGACCGGAATTTTATGCTGATTATTGTGGTACTCTCTGTTTATTTATTTGAGCGTTAATTTGTGTTGAATCGATTTAATGGTGATTTTAGGGTTTTATTCTTAAATTAATTAATTTTGGTAATTAATTGAAAAAAAACCGGGCGTCGGTTGACAGCTCCAAAAATATTTTGGTGGACTACAGAAAATGGTGGGATTTGTGGAAATAAAATTATAGTATTTTGGCTAAGGCCGACCGTGTACCCATACACGGCTATTTTTATCTGGTATGATAAAAATGATGAATTGATTGAATGGTTGTGATGGTATACTATATTGGCCTACGGGCGATATGTCAGCTTAGTTTGCGAGCAATATACCGGTATACTATATCAACCTACAGGCTCTGATATGTCAGCTTAGTTTGCGAGCAATATACCTTATCAGCTTAGAGTGAGCGATGTTATGATCAGCTTAGAGTGAGTATGATTAGTATACTATATCAGCATGCGAGCGATATGTCGGCTTAGATTGTGAGCAGTATACTATTTATCAGTTTAGTGCGAGCTATACTATCTATTTATCAGCTTAGAGCGAGTAGTCCTGATACAAGCAGACTTATTAGATGGTATTGATCTAGCCGACCGGAGGGAGGTCGTGATGACATGTAATCGACTGAGTCGATTGATCGATAGTTCGATCCGATTGATTGAAGTGATTGATTGATGTGAATTGTGTATCTATGAGATATACTGACTTGCAGGAAGAGATTGAGGCTAAGGTAAGTCCTCCGACCTATGTTTGTGCTTAGGCAACCCTTAGGGCGTATTTTCTTCCTAATTGGTGCTTAGGGAGTGGAACTTGCTGAGACGTTGTCTCACCCCGTTGTGGGATAACATTTTCAAGTCCTTAGATGGTGGTCGTGAAAGACTTGAAGCCCTAAAGTTTGGAAAAGTGGAGAGACTAGAATCGGCAAACGAGTTTGACTAGTAGGTCATAGGACAATTCCTTTTGGGATGAGCCGACCTTTTTGTAAATAGTCTGGCCTTGTAAATAAACCTAGTTGTTTATAAAAGGTTTGTTTTGGTTTCAAAAATTGGCCATACTTTTCTATCCAATCTGATTGTTGTCTGGGGATTTATATTGTCGTTTTCGCGTGCGCATTAAAGTGAATGGTCGGCGACACATCCCAGGACGTTGCATTTAATCAACCACAGAGGGATGAGCACGCGCTCAGAGGATCGGGATGTGACATCCCTGTTTAAGTGGTATCAGAGCAGGTCGGTGTTTGGAGTGATAAGATGCGATGAGTCATGGGAGAGTTAGTAGGAATGGCTTTTATTTCATGCTGGTGCATGTCTATGGTAGCTAATTGGTAGAATTATTTGTTGGTGTGGATCACTCGAATTCTAATCAAGTATTAGAATCAGAAAACATGTGTCTATAGGAGCATGTAGTATGAGTGATCAGGAGCTGAGGACTCCTAATAAGAGGGTAGTAGCCTCTGTGACTCGAGGTAGAGCACCGACAAAGGTTGGTTCCCGAGGTGGTTGTGGCAAAGCGTCCGCTCATACCGGCTTGAGTATAAGAGTATCGCCGCATATTGGTACTAGTGTAGCAGCACCGAGTGATCTTAGGTTCGATAGGATCGTTCAGGCGATAGTGTTCCTTGGGAACTAGTTGAGCCAGCAAGCTCAGGATCAAGCCGCTGTCACTATTGCCATCAGTGCTGTAACCATTGTAGTTGCCGCATCTGCTGAGGTCCAACCTGGAGTTGTGATAAGGGAACAGACTTTAGTATTTGAGTCAAGATTCAGTTCAGATAGAAATGGAAGTCGATCAGGGAAAAAACCGATGTCGAGAGAAGAGTATTCTATTAAGCCCAATAGGGAGGATGGGATAGTCAGGTCAGCACCGAGACAAAATGGAACATGTTGTTCCCATGGAAGATGATATGGATTAGTCTTGTGTCTTCTGAGGACAAGAATTTGTGGCAGGCGTTGCCAGCACGAACAGTGGTTTATGGATTGTCCGGGCAAGCAGATGGAACCTCGACAATGGTTACTGTTGTCACTGTCGATAGGATAGATCGGAGGGAGTGCGCCATCGAACGCACCATGGAGTTTTTGGGATAAGTCTCCAGTACCAGAAAGAGTGCATGCTGTCACCTGACAGAAGATATAGGGCTCACCAGATGGGTGCCAAAATTTTGGAAGAAAGCATGGATAAATCTAGTGTCTGGGTATGGCTAGAGCGTGATGTTATTGTGACCAGCTTGGCCATCAGGTGAGGGACTGTCAGTGAGAATCCATATGAGTATAGACACTGCTATCTCAATTAGGACGCCCCTAGGATGGCGAAAGGGACAGGAATAGAACTGACCCTGCACTAATCAGAGGAAAAATGTCATTGAGGAGATTTTATCAGAGTAGCGCAGTAGAGTTTTGATTAAGCTTGAGGAACTCCAGTTGGTTGGAATAAAGTGAAAAAGAAAAAAGAAAAAAAAAAGAAAAAGGAATTACTAGCTATAGTTGTGCTTGATTTGTTGTTGAGGTGTAACTTTCACGCCACATGGATAGAGTGGGCTCATGGAGCATCTTGTGGTAATGAATTATGGTCATGGAGTAACCCAGCTTAGTCCATTAGCAGGTGAAAGTGTCGAGGTTATTGGGAGTCAAAAAGAATCTTCGATTTCATTAATCTCATCGGTTGAAGGCAATCCATTTGGTAGACGGGGATTGCCAAGATGGCTTAGCGATTGTCATAGACAAGACAGATTGAAAAAATGAAGATTGAGGACATCTCAATAGTCCAAGAATTTCTAAATGTGTTTCCACAAATATTGTCAGACTGGCCGTCAGTGAAAGAGATAGAATTCGCGATCGAGTTAACACCTAGGACAGAGACACTCTCTAAGGCTTCTTACCAGTTGTTGTTGTCTGAATTGATAGAACCGAAGTGCATATGTGAGGATTGTTGAATAAGGAATTCATGCATATCAATGCATTACTTTGGGGAAACATCGGTTTCGTTAGTAAGAGAAAGGAAGATGGTTCGTTGCAATTATGCATCAACTATCGTCAACTCAATCAAGTGACGATCAAGAACAAGTGTTCACTGCCAAAGATCAACGAATTGTGACCAGTTACAAAGAGTGTCGATGTTTTCAAAGATCGACTTGAGAACAGGATGTCATCAGCTGAGGACCAGAAGATGAGGATATATCGAAGTCAATGTTTGATACTCGAGTAAACTATTACGAGAATATTGTAATGCCATTGGGTCTGACGAGCGCTCCAGTTACTGCATGGATCTGGTAAACTGAGTGTTCGAAGAACATCTAGATCAGTTGTGATCGTGTCTTTTAATGATATTCTAGTGTATTAGAGGAATGCTAAGGAGCACGAGAGACATCTGAGAAAGGTGAAGGAATCTCCGTGGACCTTACCAAGATCGAAGCAGTTACCAGTGGACCAAGATCGACAACAGTAACAGAGATCATAAGCTGTTTGGGATGGACAGTTTATTACAAAAGGTTCGTGGAAGGATTTTCCGCATTAGTGTCGCCGTTGACTCGACTCCTGAAGAAAGAAGAAAAGTTCGTGGGGACAGACAAGTGCGAATGTAGTTTCCAAGAGCTTAAATAGAAGCTGACTATCGCACCTGTGTTGACCATCCCATCTAGTTCTGTAGGATACGAGATCTATGGTGATGCATCATTTAGAGGACGGGGTTGTGTGTTGATGCAACAGGGTAGAGTTGTTGCACACGCGTCCCGTCAGTTGAGACCTCATGTGCTGAACTACCCGACGCATGACTTGATATTTGCAGCAACAATTTTTGCTCTAAAGATTAGAGACATTGTTTGTATGGAGAAAGATTCCAAATCTTTGCAGACCATCAAAGTCTTAAGTATTTATCCTCTCAGAAGGAGTTGAATATGAGACAGCGTTGTGAATTAGAACTTCTGAAGGACTGTGATTGTAATATCTTGTATCACCCTGGAAGAACGAATGAAGTCACTGATGCGTTGAGTTGAGAGTCTTCAATAATGCATATACTAGTTAATGTATGAACCTTACTAGGGAAAGTTCGAAATTCAGTTTTCAAATTTGAGATAGGCCACATTTTGAATTTTATGGCTGCCCTCAAAATTGAACCGGATATTCAAGTTAGAATCAGACGCTTCAGTTGACAAATCAGGATGTTCAAGAGATACTGCAAGAGGTTACTGATAAGAGAGAGGCTAATTCTCAGATTTTTGAAGATGGAACACTCAAGTTCCGAGAGTGATTGGGTGTACCTGATGATGTAGCACTTAGGGAAGAGACCTTGTCAGGAATTCACGGTAGTAGTTGTAGTATTCGATCAGACAGTACAAAGTAGGTTAGAATCGACGTCAGCTCGATTGGTAGACCCATATAAAGATAAATATCGTCGGACAGGTTGCAAGTGTCAGATGTACTAATAAGTAAAAGTTTAGTAATGCAAGCTGGCAAGACTTTTACAATCACTCGAGAATCCCAAGTGGGAATAGAAGTATATCACGATGGATCTTGTAACAAGCTTTCAAGGAATCAGAGAGGCAATGATTCCATCTGGAGAAAGACATGCAAAGTTGCACGTGAGTCAAATAATTCATCTACATGAAGTGCCAGTAACGAATCTATGTCAAATCAAGACTCGAGGATTCCCAGTTTTAGCAGAACAGTCAGGTGATTCCTCTTGAGACAGGACAAAGCAGAGTGCGCAAAATGTCAGTTTGTTGAGATGAGGTTAGAGAATGAAAGATCACAAGCCCAGAGTCAGCTCAACAGTCAGTGATTGCAGTTGTCGTGATCAAAATCAGAATAAGGACCGCTCAGAGCCGTCAGAAAAGTTGTACCGTTGAGCATCGAAAGCCCTTAGAGTTCCAAATTGGTGAGTACATTTTTCTGAAGGTGTCACCAACGAGGGATACCTTGCACTTCGGCAAAGAGGGAAAAACTGAAACCGAGGTACGTAGGTCCCTTTGAGATTCTAGAGAGAGAATCTGGATCCTAACGTATCGTCTTGCATTGCCGCCAGAGTAGGCATGAGTGCATGACATCTTTCACATATCGATGTTGAGGACATATGAGCCTGACACGACCCACGTGCTAAATCTTGAGGAAGTAGACGTGGACGATAGAATGCCGTACGTGGGAAGCCCGGTTCAATTGGTGGTTCCGAAAGAACAAATTCTGTGAACCAAGAAGATCCCCTTGGTCAAAATGGTCTGACAACACCACGGGACTGAAGAAGCAATCGCGAAAAGTGAGACTCGTGAGATGACAATACCCTCACCTTCTCATTTTTGGATTAGTAAAGGTTTAAATTTCGAGGACGAAATTTTTATAAGAGGGGAAGACTTGTGACATCCTAATTTTTCAGGTTCTGATTTCGATTGAATAAGTTGGGCATTTCATCAACGCGACTATAGTGTTTTTCTCTAAGATAGCCACTCATGAGATAACTGACCTATCAGATGAAGCCATTAAGTGATTTAATTGCAATAGACGTGAGAATTCGACTAGGAATCGACTACTCGACCGTGCTAGTCTGCAAGGGTCATTACGGCACAATTAAAAATCGATTAGAGACTGGAGATAGGTCGATTCAACTGAGATGTGTGATCAAAGTATGGGTAATTCCATTTGGTTGCAAAATTCTCGTCGATCGACACTAAACCGATTTTCTATCATTTTGAGTACCATGTGTTCGTATTTGAAACCTCGAGATTTTCACAACCACCAAGAGTCGCCAATATGTCGAAGAGGTACGTGTGATTCGAAGAAAATCGACCACGGGTCAATTGCAACAAAAATTTCTAAAAGCTACCCAGTAAGCTAGATCTCGCTAAAACCGCATCTGATTGAAATTAACCGCGAATTTGAATTCGATTTTGGAAATTGAAAGTTCTGTCATGTCATGAGTCATTCTAGGAACGTTGACTCACCTTTTGAGGAATTGCCGATGAGTTCGGGATTTTTACGGAAAATCGATACGGACGTTTCGGAAAACGAATGGAAATTTGGATTGGCCAATTTGAATGGATTTTGGCATCTGGGGTGAGTGAATTAGTGACAGGAAATTTTGTGGGCTTTTTCCTCAACAAATCGGATCTCAATCGGAGAAGTTTGTTCAGAAATTCGGATTCCAAGAAAATGAAATAGAATTCGGATTTGAGGGAAATTCGTGAGATAAAGGAACCATCTCATCTTGGTCTTCAATGGGACTTCAAATTGTGTAATTGGTGAAGAAATTGGCCTTAAGATGACCAATTGACAAAGTGTTTTTGATCAAGATTATAAGTTTGGTTTTAATCTATTTTTCCCTTGGTCCTACGCCCCTTCACGTAGACCCCCCTTGGCCGCACGTTTTTCTCTTTTCTTCTCTCTCTCTCTCTCTCTTTCTCTCTCGGTTTGTTGCCCCACCGACAACCCTTCTACAAAGTCTCAATTTCATTTTTTTCTCCTTTGACTTTTGGTCTATTCTTATCCTCTACCTTCGCACGTTTCTTTTATTCTCTCACTCTCTCTCTTTGCTGGCTTGGACAACCCATTTTCCCCCTTGTATTCTTCTGTTTTTCTTGCAATTTTCTTTTCTCATTTGTTCTCTGCCCCACCGACGCGACAGCTTCACGTGCTTCTCCTCTTGGGTCAATGGCAGCACATATTCTGGACCAAGTTCGTTGCCCCAATCGGAGCCATCTCCGCTGCATCGAAGCCGCCCTCTCATCCGCCTACGTCGACCTGCCTTCGAAGCAAGTTCAACAACCCATTTCAGCAAGTTCAGCAGCCTGTTTCAACACGTCCAGCAGCCGTAGCTCGGCCCGGTTCACAGCCGCACCCTCACCTGCGGTAGTCGATTCTAGCCCAAGCCGTGCCCGAAACAACCACCGTTACAACTCGTTCAACCCTTGATCAGTGGCCAAAAACAGCAAGGGTTTATGGGCATCGTGGCCCGTTTTCAAGCCCGTCCCGGCCCCACTTGGCGGTCCCGCTTTGGAGGTTGTTGTTCCTCGCCGCGTCCCCGTCATTTTGATTCAAGCATGTCGCAAATCAGGTAAGTTTAACTCACTACTCCTCGCTTAGTAGGTTAATGATGCTTAGGGGTTGATTGGATTAAATTAAGTATGGTTAGGTGGATAGATTAGATTAGATTAGATTAGTTTATTCAATTATCTACTGATGCATGTTAGGTGGTTAGTTAGTGCAATTAGCGAATAAATAGACTCTAGTATTTATTAAATGAGTCTCGAAATTTTTCCGGATCTGTTTCAGCGTCCAATTAGGCATTACGGACCTAAGTTGGATTTACTGACATTTATTTAATATTTTTCGTAATTATTTAATTATTTATTTATTTTCCGAAAATTAGACCGGGATAGCTAGTGACCGGAATTTTATGCTGATTATTGTGGTACTCTCTGTTTATTTATTTGAGCGTTAATTTGTGTCTAATCAATTTAATGATTATTTTAGGGTTTTATTCCTAAATTAATTAATTTTGGTAATTAATTGAAAAATAACCGGGCGTCAGTTGACAGCACCAAAAATATTTTGGTGGACTACAGAAAATGGTGGGATTTGTGGAAATGAAATTATAGTATTTTGGCTAAGGCCAACCGTGTACACACACACGGCTATTTTTATCTGGTATGATAAAAATGATGAATTGATTGAATGGTTGGGATGGTATACTATATCGGCCTACGGGCGATATGTTAGCTTAGTTTACGAGCAGTATACCGGTATATTATATCAACCTACGGGCTCTGATATGTCAGCTTAATTTGCGAGCAGTATACCTTATCAGCTTAGAGTGAGTGATGTTACGATCAGATTAGAGTGAGTATGGTTAGTATACTATATTAGCCTGCGGACGATATGTCAGCTTAGATTGTGAGTAGTATACTATTTATTAGCTTAGTGTGAGCTATACTATCTATTTATCAGCTTAGAGCGAGTAGTCCTGATACGAGCAGACTTATTAGATGGTATTGATTTGGCCGACCGGAGGGAGGTCGTGATGACATGTAATTGACTGAGTCGATTGATCAATAGTTTGATCCGATTGATTGAAGTGATTGATTGATGTGAATTGTGTATCTATCAAATATACTGACTTGCAGGAAGAGACTGAGGCCAAGGTAAGTCCTCTTACCTATGTTTGTGCTTAGGCAGCTCTCAATGCGTATTTTCTTCCTAACCGAGGATTAGGGAGTGGAATTTGCTGAGACGTCATTTCACCCCGTTGTAGGATAACGTTTTCAGGTTCCTAGATGGTGGTCATGGAAGACTTGAAGCCCTGGAGTTTGGAAAAGTAGAGAGACCAGAATTGCGAATGGGTCTGACTAATAGGTCATAGGACAGTTCCTTTTGGGATGAGCCCAACCTTTTTGTAAATAGTCCGGTCTTGTAAATAAACCTGGTTGTTTATAAAAGGTTTATTTTGGTTTGAAAAATTGACCCTACTTTTCTATCACATCTAATTGTTGTCTGAGGATTTATATTGTCTTTTTCGCATGCGCATTAAAATGAATTGGTCGGCGACGCATCCTGGGATGTTGTATTTAATCAATCACATAGGGATGGGCATGCGCTCGGAGGATCGGCGCGTGACAGCGACGCATATGGAGCAAAAGTCAAAGAGAGAATAAATGAAGGGAGAAAAGACAACATATGGATGGTGACCTTTTTCTTCAACAACCAACATGTGCACTGTGCAGCCTCGACTACTGAATTTAAGAATGCAAGATTCGTCTTCAATCAATGCTGCCATTGGCCATGAAACAAAAAGCTGGATAATTCTTCATCTGCATGGAAAGATTACGTGCAGAACATGCGCCGTTTCTCGTTAAACGCTTCGCAGACGTGCTTCTCCCTCATAAATAAATGTTGCGCGGGTATCCAGTATAATACACGCATTCTAATTCGAGATAGAATTTATTAATTACACTACTTGATGGTTGTTTATAGACATCTTTATAACCATCCTATTACTTGGATTGAGATTAAGATCAAATTAATCACATTTCAATGAATAGTACACTAAGTGAGATTATTTCATATGAAAGAAATATACTTCTTATGGTATAACTATAATTGATCTTATTCATCCCACCCTTGATATGACAATATATATTCGTATATTTAAATATGGCTATTTTCTTTTGGAAAAATGAAAGTTATTACTTATCAAGCAATAGATTGTGTCTCTTCCGTAACTAGACCACGGGTCCTTTTTAAAGGAAATTTGATACTGTTATACATATCTTTGGGACAGGCAGAATCTAGTCATAAAGCGTACGGCGAATATCGTTTCCGACTTACAATTTGAGTGGCCTACTCAATTGGTTGGTGAGGGAGCTCGATTGGCTCTACCACGATTTTGGATTCACTCGTCGAGTCACGTCGTTCCTATAGACACTATTCTTATTGTATCCCAAGGGGATTAGGATTAGGGACTTCTTATTCTTCTTGCAATTGAGCCGGAATCGAAATAGCAAGAAGCAGGACAATAAACGTTCTTTCCCTTTCGCATGTCATCATGCAGACTAGCAATCCACCTTTTGACAGCCCAAGTAAGGAGGTCTGCTACTTAAAACGTGAGAAGATTGGACACCACCACTACTCTTGCCAGCAATCATGGGCAAAATCTTCAAGGAAAAAGTGCTTAGCGCTCCTATTCTTGACAAGGAACAAACTCTATTTTTAAATTCCCAATCCTCTACGCATCAAACACAATTTGGTCAGTCCGTAGCATTGCCAAATGATGTTTATCAAATTAGTTTCACGTGCACATTGCAACAAGAATCGTGTTTTGATGTGTGGAGAACGTGGAATTGAATAATAGATTTTGTCCTTTAACAAGAGATGAGACCGCTGGCCTCCTATTTCTCGCTTAGGGTCAAACTCTACTCAATTTCGAATCCTCTACGCATCAAACACGATTTGATTGGTCTGTAGCATTACCAAATAATGTTTACCAAAGTAGTTCGTGTACAGATTGCAACAAGAATGATGCTTTGATGTGTGGACGACGTGGACTTGAATAATAGAGTTAGTCCTTTAACAAGAGATGGGACCACTGGCCTCCTTAATTTAGGAGCAGTTTTTCCATGAAGATTTTGTCCGTGAATGTAGACCTCCTTACTCAAGCCATTGAAAGGTGGATCGCTAGTATATGCATGATGACATGCAAAATGGAAATAACGTTTATTGTCCTGCTTCTTACTATTTGGATGATTATCTATAGTATTGGTAGAACTCTTTCCGTTAAATTGCAAGAAAAATTTCTACAGGAATGACGTGAGTCCACAAGTGAATCCAAGATCGTGGCGGAGCCAATCAAGCTTCACCATTGTTGATATTTAAAAAAGACCAATTTTTTTTTTTTATATATAATCAACAAGCAACAAACTTAGTCAATAATAACAAAGTTTGATGAACAACAAAAGTCTTTAGAACAGTGGCAAACTGGAAGAACATCAATGACTTGGCAAGAAAGTTATTGACATCAAACATTAGTTATTGATGACAACCTTCACTGAGGATGAAATCATCGGCATCGACATGTAACTTACATGTAGCAATATTTTTGGATATGTAACTTATTCAGGTAAGCATTATTAGAATGTAGGTAACTGTTGAGTCGTTGTGCTTAGTGCCTCTATTTTTGGATCTTTGTAATGTAATTTCTCGTAACTGTAGATAGGAATAGGAAGTTATTTGTTTTGAAATCAATAACCATTTGTAACTGTTGATGATAGGTTTAAATAGCTACATCATACTTTTTTTTAAACCTATCCACTCAATCATAGAACTTATCATTCTTTGCAAATTTATTCTTTTCCTTTTATATAGTGGTGATTATCTCTAGTCTTTGTACCTTTAACTTTCTGGTCATTTACTTTCTTGTCCAAACTCAACAAATCCATTTATATTCAAAAGGTACTTCATCATTGATTCATTTCTGATGAAACATCTTTTTGGATATTTTGAAAGGTAATTCGTAGTCGATTCAATTCGAGCAAAACAACCACCATCCAAGTAGGCAATTTAAATTTTAAGTCAAAAACGCGTACTTTATGATTATACTCATCAGCTCACTACAAAGAGATAATCATTGGACCACATGTATGGACAGAGCCCAATGTGATTGGTGTTGTCTCAAAATTAGTCCAACTAAAAAGGCGATTATGAACACTGTTAAATTATGATTCGAGTTTGAGCGTTTGCAAAAATTCGATTCGCTGAACTCTTAAAGATTTACAAGAAAAAAAAAAGGTTTTTTCTTCTTCTCATCTGCAAGTGTTCGAATCCCACTACCCTCTGCATGGGCTTTCTTGTTTTAGCCGATAAAGATAAAAAAAAGGAAGAAAAAAAGGCTACGAAGGAAGCTGCATCGTAGAATCCAAAAAAACGAAAGTGGGGCCCAAGGTCAAAAGTTTGACCTTGGGCACACACGCACACGCACAACCTTCACGCGAATTTCCTGTTCGGCCATGCAAACAAAAGAGGAAAGAAGCTTGGCCGAAACCTCTCTGGACGTGAAGTCCTCTGCATGCGTAAGAAGACAAAACGTGGTGGGCTTGCAGGTCTTCTCTTCTTTGCGTTTTGAAGCCGCCGAAGAAATAAAAAGCCGCAGGTCCTGCACGAGAAAAAGAGTAATCGCGCGAAGCTTTGAAGAGATACGTGATTTCGTACGTACGCAAACCAAGCGTACGTAGAACGTTGTGTTTTGGGCTTGAACGCGCGGTAATTTTGTACCGTGAGTTTATACCAAAGTGAGTTGTTTATTTATAAATACTTTGGGTTTGAGATTAAATTTAGGTGTGAGAAACACTTGAGCGTATGAGTGATTGTAAACTCTTATTCTCCGATTATAGTGGATTATTTGCTGCTAGCTCTCCCCGTGAACATAGGTACCGATACTCGGATCGAACCACGTAAATTTCTGGTGTCTTTATTTTTCTCGTTTATTTCTTTGGTGATTTCGTGTTGATGTAAATTGCAAGATCCTGTCGTTTCCAACTATTATATCCCAACAAACACAATTTGCCTATTGGGGCAATGACACAAATGGTTTGAACATTGACTTAATGTGTAATGTGGTTCTTGGGATTTTAATTTATCCAATGTGATTCTTGAATTGCAGCTCAATGTACAATGTTGTGCCTGAACTTTTAATTTACTCAATGTGGTCTTGAACTTTTTGTGTATATTCAATTTAGTCCATGAACTAAATGAAAATGTTCAATATGTATCATTTCATTAATTCAAGTTCAAGGACAACATTAAATATTTTTATATAACTCAGGGACTAAATTGAATATGTAGCGAAACTCTAGGAATCACATTGAATTGTGTAAAAGTTCATGAACCGTATTGCACATTAGGCTAAAGTTTAAGAATCACATGGAATAAATTAAAAGTTCTGAAACAAATTGCACATTGAGACAAAGTTTAAAAATCATATGTGCCATTTTCCTTCTATAAATAGTCATCAGGTAGTGATGTTCTACAATGCAAATAGCCACTCCTTGGTCTTCATCCTGTTTAGTGACCAGATATCCACCAACGAAGCATACAAAAAAAGGGAGATATGTCGGTTCCAGTTTCAGCAATTCCATCTTCTTCTCCGAACAAAGGATCAAGCTGCGTGGTTGAGCGCCGCCGGGCAGATTATCATCCAAGCATATGGGGCGATTACTTCCTCGTATATGCTTCTCCCACCAACTCCATGGTTAGCAGTTTCTCATGTGGTCATGTGAATGAGCCAATAAATACACGTGTATCATGCTTGCTTTTATTGAAAGTAGCGTATATAACATATGCAGGAGTTAAAGTACGTTGGAAGAGTGGAGGAACAGATTGAGGGATTGAAAGGAGAGGTGAGGAAGATGCTGACTAATGTCATGAATAAGCCCTCACAAGTGCTGCACTTGATCGATCAAATCCAACGCTTGGGAATTTTCTACCATTTCAAACGTGAAATAGACGAGCAATTAGAACAAATCCATAAAAGTTACTCTCGACTTGTGCACAGAGATTTTAAGGGCGATGACCTTCACATGATCGCTCTTATCTTTCGATTACTACGACAACAAGGTTATAATGTTTCATCGGGTATGTTTTAAATTTAGTTAACCAATCCGATAAAATACCCAAAGAAATCCTTCTTTCAAAAATTAATGCCACATTGGTTTTGGTCGCACAGAGGTTTTTAACAAATTCAAGAATGGCGAAGGGAACTTTAGAGAATCGCTGAACACCGATGTACGCGGACTTCTAAGCCTATATGAAGCTTGCCATTTAAGGTGCCATGGTGATTCTATTTTGGAAGAAGCACTTCCTTTTGCTATTACTCACCTTGAATCAATCAATGAAAGCAAAGTAAGCACTAGTCTTGCGAAACAAGTGAAGCGTGCCCTAAGGCAGCCACTTCGCAAGGGGTTGCCAAGGCTTGAGGCAAGGTATTATGTTCCACTCTACCAAGAGGAGCCTTCACATGACCAAGTCTTGCTTGCCTTGGCTAAATTAGATTTCAACTTACTGCAGGAGCAACACCAGAAGGAACTCGGCAATATTACAAGGTTAATCAACTTCATGTGACAACATAATTTAGAATTACCTTCTAGACCAAAGGTTTACTCTTCTAATTTCAATTCACCCTTCTAAGGAGTGTTTTTTAAAGTCTTTTGCAAGAGAAGAAAAAGGAGTTTAAACTATATGAATTGGTCAAGCTAAAGTACTTTCAATTTCACTCCTATTTGTTCAATCATAGGTGGTGGAAGGATATAGATGTTGCGAGGAAGTTCCCATTTGCTAGAGATAGGGTTGTGGAGTTGTTCTTCTGGATCTCAGGAGTATATTTTGAGCCGGAGTTTGCCATGGCCAGAGATATACTCACCAAAGTGATCGCTCTAATATCCATTCTCGATGATATGTACGACGTCTTTGGCACGTTGGAAGAACTTGTAATCCTCACAGAAGCAATCGAGAAGTCTGTAATCCATTCTTTTTCTCAAACTTCTGAATTTGATCGATTTCATAAAGAGTCGTGTGTGTCATGTTTTTGGGGACTCGAATGCAGGTGGGATGCTGATGCCATGGATAGACTACCAGAGTATATGCAAGTTTGGTACAAGGTGCTTCTCGATGTCTATGATGCAGTAGGGAATGAAGTGGCCACGAAGGAAAGATCGTACCGCCTCACCTATGCGAAAGAAGCCGTAAGCATCATGGATAAACTTTGCATGCAACGAAAACAGTTTTTAAATAGATACCCTAACATTCTTGTTTATATGTAATTCTTAGATGAAGAAGCAAGCGAGAGTGTACTTTCACGAAGCCAAATGGTTCCATACCAACTACACACCAACACTAGAGGAGTACATGCCCCTTGCATTATTAACAACTGGCTATGAAACGTTAGCGATCACATCACTTGTGGGAATGGGCGATGTGGTCACGAAACATGCTTTTGAATGGTTGCTTGGTGACTGCAAGATGTTGAAGGCTTCACAAATCATCTGTCGGCTCATGGATGACATTGCCTCTCACCAGGTTTGATAAAAAAGTTATCATCCTCCAATAATCTAATAAGATCAGATTGACGACCCCTTAGTCGAAAATAATGTCGATATAATAACACCCTATCGTTCAACGTGCAGTTTGAGCAAAAGAGGGGACACGTAGCATCTTCAGTGGAGTTGTTCATAAAAGAACACGGCGTTTCGGAGCAGGAAACCGAAAAGGAATTGCGCAAACAAGTGGTTGATGCATGGAAGGACATTAATGAGGCGTTTCTTCGTCCGACCGCAGTTCCAGTGCCAATTCTAATGCGAATTCTCAATCTCACACGAGTGATTCATGTGTTGTATAGCGATGGAGATAACTACACCCATTCTGGAACCTTGGTCAAAGATCACGTGACGTCTCTCTTCGTTAGCCCCTTACCAGTGTCAAATCTCTCAAGAGGAACACAAGAAGGAACTCGGCAAGATTACAGGTAACGTCTCATAAAGATCGTGTGACGTATCTTCTCATTACGTAAAGATTTGAAATCAGATTGATGGCATGCATTTCTTTCGTCCAGCGGCAAATGAAGACGCCATGAGAAAGAAGCAAGAGAAAGGAAAACAGGCGATGGAGCGATTGTGAACAATATGGGAATTGTTAGTTTATCAAGATTTTCAAGAAAGAGGAAAATCGACCGGAAGTAGTTGTTCCAAGAGTTGGAAATTCCGATGCTTTAGTAGTTTGTGTTGATATTGTACTCCTGAATATAGGATCAAGAGATGGAGCCTGTTTATTTTCTACTAGTGCTTAAGATGCGGCAATGATATTGTTAAGATCACAAGCATTCTGAGGAAGAGCTTTTTGTGTGGGTGTGATTTTATCGAGAAATGATGTAACGTGTAATGCTTCTCTAATGATCATTATGGCAAGGTCATGTCCACAATAACAAGGCAAGCTTCTTTAGAGGCATGACCTGAATATTCTTTCCACCTATTCGGCAGATCTGTCAGTGGAAAATTGCTGTCGTCCATGTAAAAACCAAAAAGTGAAAATTTACATCATTTCTTCATTACCTTTCCAATTGTTTTTGCTTTCCAATTTGGCCTTTTCGAGACCTCAATTTGATATCCACACCGACAACATTTGAACATAATCATGTTCACATATAATTTACATAAAGCATTGGCATAAGAAAATAGCATTGTAATTGTTAAATTATGTCTCGAATTTGAGCGTTTACAAAACGTGATTCGCTGGACTCTTGAAATTATACAAAAAGGGGAAATAAATATATATATATATATATAAGGGCAGCAAAGTTTTCTTTTTCGTTGCAGAGGAGGCCAAATAAGCCGAAGATGTTATCTTCGAAAGCCTGCAGAAGCCGAAGACGTTAGCTTCGTGGGCCCAAACGCACACACACATATTCCACGTTAAAAAAACAGAAGTGGTGGGGCGCAAGGTCAAAAGTTTGACCTTGGGCGCACACACACGTGCGTGAAATAGGTTTCTTTCACTTGATCAACGAACAGAAAGAAGCAGCCTCTCTCTCCCACGTGAAAGTATTGGACATTTCTGGGCACACGTATAAAAGCAAAAAGGAATTGCAGGTCTTTTTTTCCCTTGCCGTTCGAAGTCCGCAGAAGCCTACGTACGAGCTGCGAGAAGCCGCACACGATCTTTGAAGCCAAACGCCACGCGAAGCTTTGAAGACGTAGAGCGTTTCTGTTTTGGGCTTGAACGTGCGGTAATTTAGTGCAGTGAGTTTATACTCAAGTGAGTTGTTTATTTATAAACACTTTGGATTTGGGGTTAAATTTAGGTGTGGGAAATACTTGAGCGTATGAGTGATTGTAAACACTGATTCTCCGATTATAGTGGATTATTTGCTGCTGGCTCTCTCCGTGGACGTAGGTACCAATAGTCTGACCGAACCACGTAAATTTCTGGTGTCCTTATTTTTCTCGTTTATTTCTCTGGCAATTTCGCATTAACGTAAATTGCAAAATCCTATCATTTTCGCGTATTATATCCCAACAATTGGTATCAGAGCTTGGGGTTGGATTTCTTGATTATGATTTGGAGCTTTTGATTGTCTAATTATTATCTGGAAATTCTATTACTGCAATTATGTCTAAGAAGAAATCTGAAATTGAGAAGTTAACGGGAGCAATAACTTTGTGTTAGGGAGCATCAAGATGCGATCTTTATTGACAACCCAAGGTTTGGCCAAGGCACTGGATGGTGAAGATGGGTTGCCAATTATAATGAAAGCCTCTAAGAGAGTAGACTTAATGGAAAAAGCAAAGGGTATAATCCTGTTAAATTTGTCGAATGAGATCTTGATAGAGGTTGCTGAGGGATGCCGCAGCGTTATGGGCAAAACTTCAAACACTCTATGTTAAGAAATGTTTGAACAATCGCTTATACATGTTGAAGAAGATATTTCAATTTAGATATACTAAAGGTACGTCTATCAGAACCCACCTAGATGAATTTAATAAACTCATGATGGATCTAAAGAACGTCGGTAAGATACTCGATGATAAAGAGCAGGGCATGATGTTGTTAGCCTCTTTACTAGAGTCATGGGAGCACTTTACTGATTAACTGTTACAGGCACATACTACAATTACCTCAGAAGAGGTAAAATCCGCCTTATTCTCTAAGGAGTGGCAGAGAAAGTTGCGAGATGACGGTCTAGCGCAAGGAGTAGCGCAAGCACTAACTATTCGGGGTAGAGAACAACATCGAGGGCCTAGTAGCAGCAGATCGAAATCACGCCATAAAAAGTTCAAGGAACGCGTGAAGTGCTTTGAGTGTCACGAGAAGGGGCACATTAGGAGAGACTGTCCAAAGCGGAGGAATAAAGTTGATAAGCAGAATGCCACAAGCAGTATGGCAAATATTGCCGAGGGGAGCAATAGTGATGCAGAAGCTGTTTTATGTGTGACTACTACTTCGTCAGGAGACGAATGGATGCTAGATTCAGGGTGTTATTATCACATAACGCCTCATAAGAATTGGTTTACTACTTACCAAACTGCAGATGGTGGTAGAGTGCTTTTGGGGAATAATGCAGTCTGTAAGGCTGTGGAAATAGGGACAATTCGGATTCGGATGCACGATGGGGTGGTGCGCACATTGACAGATGTGAGGCATGTACCATAGCTCAAGAAGAATCTTATTTCTCTAGGAACACTCGATGACATCGGGTGTAGGCACACCGCTGAAGGTGTAGTACTGAAGATCTCTCGAGTGCCATGACAGTGATGAAGGGGAAGAAAGTGAATACTCTCTATCATCTACTAAGAGAGACCGTGATCGGAACCGCTGCAGTTTCATCATGTGAGTCAGACTCTAACTTGACTCAGTTATGGCATATGCATTTAGGGCACATGAGTCAGGCAGGTATGACGATGCTGAGTGAAAGGAGGTTGTTGAAGGGTTAGAAGACAGGGAAGCTGGACTTATGTGAGCACTGCATCTATGGGAAGTAGCACCGAGTTAAGTTTACTACAGCTATTCATTCGACCAACGACCAGTTGAATATATTCATTCAGACGTCTAGGGCCCATCTTCAATTCCTTCGAAAGGAGGTGCCCGATATATGCTGACATTTATCGACGATTATTCGAGAAAGGTATGGGTTTACTTTCTGAAACACAAATATGATGTGTTTGATCAGTTCAAGAAATTTAAGGCATTGATTGAAAAGCAATCAAATAAACAAATCAAGTGCCTGAGAACCGATAATGGCGTGGAATTCTGTGGTAAAGATTTTACTGAGTTCTGCGAGAAAATGTATTGTGAGACACCGCACAATACCTGGGACACCACAGTAGAATGGCATGGCAGAACGGAAGAACATAACTTTACTTGAGCGAGCTTGATGCATGCTTTCGCATGCAGGAATTGGCAAGGAATTTTTGGGCCGAAACACTAAACATGGCATGTTACCTAGTTAATCGATCTTCATCATCTGCTATCGAGTGGAAGACTCATGGGGAAGTATGGTCGGGGAAACCTATTGATTACTCCAGATTACGTATATTCGGATGTCCTGTGTATGCTCATGCGAGTGATGGTAAGCTTGAGCCGAGGGTGAAGAAGTGCATATTTCTGGGTTATGCACATGGGGTGAAAGGCTACCGGCTGTGGTGCACTGATCCTAGATCACTCGATTTTCTAATTAGCAGAGATGTGATTTTCGATAAGACTGCAATGCTTCAACAGAGGAGTTTTGAGACACAACCAGCAGAGAAGACAGATCATGGTGTCATTAGTGAGGTGGAGCTTCAGGTGGAGACTTTAGAGACCTCGAAGGTAACAGAAGTTGAGACTGCAGATGAAGTCGCAGTTCCTGAAGTCTGTGAGTGAACAACCAGCAAAGCCACAGCACACTATAGCCGCAGATAGACAGAGAAGGCAAATTAAATCACCGGTACGTTATGGTTATACAGATATTGCTTATGCATTGACTGTAGGTGATGAGGTGAAGACATATGAGCCTTCGTCTTACTCTAAGGCAATGGCTAGTTCGAAGTCATCGCAGTGGCTAGGGGCTATAAGTGAAGAGATGGAATCACTCCATCGAAATCAGACATGGGAGCTGGTCAAAGTACCAAAGAGCCAAAAGATTGTCAGAAGTAAATGGGTCTTCAAACGGAAAGAGGGCATTCCCGGTGTCGAGGCAGCGAGGTATAAGGCGAGAATTGTGGTGAATGGGTATACACATCGTGAGGGCATTGACTACAATGAGGTGTTCTCTCCTGTGGTAAAACATACTTCTATTCGTGTTTTACTTGCCTTAGTTGCTTCGCAGGATCTCGAGTTAGAGCAGCTAGATGTGAAAACTGCATTTCTTCACGGAGAGTTAGAGGAGCAGATTTACATGAGGCAACCAGAGAGATTTGCTATTCCGGGTAAGGAAGATCATGTTTGCTTGTTGAAAAAATCTTTGTATGGGCTGAAACAGTCTCCTAGGCAGTGGTATAAACGTTTTGATACTTTCATGGCTAGTCAAAACTATTCAAAAAGTTTGCGTTTACTATAGGAGATTGGAGAATGGTTCTTTGATTTATCCACTTTTATATGTTGATGATATGCTGATAGTAGCTAAGAATATGTCTGATATTGATGTGCTAAAGAGGCAGTTAAATGCTAAATTTGAGATGAAAGATTTAGGTGCTACAAAAAAAAATTTGGGTATGGAGATTTTGCGTGACAGGGCTGCAGAAGTTTTACATTTATCTCAAAAGAAATATATTGAGAAGATTGTGGCACGTTTTAATATGCAGTCGGCAAAATCTATAAGTACACCTTTAGCGAAGCACTTTAAACTTTCAGATAAATTTTCACCGCAGACTAAGGAGGAGGATGAGCATATGTTCTGTGTTCTTTATTCTAGTGCCATGGGTAGTATTATGTATGCTATGGTGTGCACTAGGCCTGATATTTCACAAGCTGTGAGCGTGGTTAGTCACTATATGAAGCGTCCTGGTAAAGCTCATTGGAAAGCTGTGAAGTGAATCCTTAGATATTTGAATGGGACAACAAACGTGAGTATAATATATTGGAGGGACAGCAATGGCAGTGAGACCACTGGTTTTGTGGATTCGGATCACGCGGTGACTTGGATGATTGCAGGTCTTTAGTAGGGTACGTGTTTACATTAGTTGGAAAGCGTCCTTACAGGATCACATTTTCCTTACAGGATCACATTGCCTTGTCTTCGACTGAGGCAGAGTACATGGCACTAATCTTTATAGCGAAGGAGGCGATATGGTTACAAAGTTTGCTCTCGGACTTTGGGTTAGAATGGAAAAGTGTGGATATACACTGTGATAACCAAGGTGCGATATATTTGGCGTATAATCCAGTTTATCACGAGCGAACGAAGCATATCAACATCAGGTATCACTTCATCCAAGATGTCTTATCTAAGGGTAATGTTATTGTTAAAAAGATTGCTATAGCAGATAACTCAGAAGACATGAGTCTTTTCCTTTGGCGAAGCTCAAGCTCTCGTCACTTATCAAGGCGTCGTGGAGAGTGAGCGCCGTCGGGCATTGAAAGAAAGCATTTGAATGATGAAAGACTATTACTCGGCTTCAAACATCGAGCCAAGGTGGAGAATTGTTAAATTATGTCTCGAGTTTGAGTGTTTACAAAACGCGATTCGCTAGACGAAGATGTTATCTTCGAAAGCCTGCAAAGCCGAAGATATTAGCTTCGTGGGCCCAAACGCGCACACACATATTCCACGTTAAAAAAACAGAAGTGACCTTGGGCGCACACGCGCATGAAATAGGTTTCTTTCACTTCATCAACGAACGGAAAGAAGCAGCCTCTCTCTCCCACGTCAAGTTAATTTGAGGTCGGCCCCAGGTTAAAGTATTGGACCTTTCTGGGCACACGTATAAAAGCAAAAAGGAATTGCAGGTCTTTTTTCCCTTGCCGTTTAAAGTCCGCCGAAGCCTACGTATGAGCCGCGAGAAGCCACACACGATCTTTGAAGCCGAACGCCGCGCGAAGCTTTGAAGATGTAGAGCATTTCTGTTTTGGGCTTGAACGTGCGGTAATTTAGTGCCGTGAGTTTATACTCAAGTAAGTTGTTTATTTATAAATACTTTGAATTTGGGGTTAAATCTAAGCGTGGAAAATACATGAGCATGTGAGTGATTGTAAATACTGATTTTCCGATTATAGTGGATTATTTATTGTTGGCTCTCTCCGTGGACGTAGGTACCGATACTTCCTTATTTTTCTTGTTTATTTCTCTGGCGATTTCGCGTTGACGTAAATTGCAAGATCCTGTCGTTTCCGCATATTATATCCCAACAATAACTATGTAAATGACAAGTCGATTCTCTGAAAAGTCTAGACACTGACTTGAGAAACAATGCAACAATGGTTCTGCAACTCGTCCAAATAAACTGTAGACGATGGAAGGAAATGCAAGTTTCAGCTCAGAGAAGATGGCATGCTCTGTGTGATGTCCCAGTGTTGGACTATTAACTTCTCACGTCCATGGTGGGGAGCTTCGCGGAATGAGTGAATGAGAAATGCATTGGACTACGAATCCTTTTTATGCATGCCTCGTCCTCAGCCTAATTGAGTGTCTTAATGGGAGTTCGTTGTGCCTTTTGGGAGTTGAAGGTGCGGTTAGATCATTCCATTCTGCCGAGTTCTTAATTTGTCAGCAAAACTCAATTCAGCCTTTGTTCAACTTGGAAAGAATCCAAAGTTTTACTGGCATGCTCTCTGAATTAGCTAAACATCATTAGGATCTGGGTCCTATGTGTTTTTTCTCTTCTAGTCGACTTAGATCTTGAAATATAATCATAATTTGAAATAGCATTAATCGATGTTCCTTTTCTTTCCCACTAATTTGGTGTTTTGCGAGTCGGGTGTAAGGATTCGACTATTACGGTGGCTTCCTTGAGCGGGAATTCCAATTCCTCCTTGGGAACAACAACCACCATCATCACTCAGATTCAAAGCTCAAGCTCTGGAGATGAGTTGTTACAGATCCAGAGGAAAAAGAAGAGTATTGAGTCGAACCAGGAGTCGGCTAGGCGGTCGGGAATGCAGAAGCAAAGGCGCTTGGGCGAGCTTAGGGCCGAAGCGGGTCGACAGAGGAAGGACAACAACCAGATCATCACGAGCATAACCCATCACTTTCTGGGCCTAGAGGCCTAGAACTCGATCTTGAGAGCTTGCACCCTCGTAAGCTAAGCTAGAGATTACAGTCCCTCAAGGACATTCTATTTTTCTTAAAGAAGAAGATGAATTGGAGAGTTTTCAGGAGGAAGAAGGGAGAAGAAGATGAAGGAGAAAAGAAAAGAAGAAAGAAAAAGAAAAAAAAAAAAAGGCATTTAGACGAAAATGCCCTTGATCATGGTTTGGAAATTCGCATGTTAAATGCACATGCTTGCCATGTCATTATTTGAAAATTTCCCTTTTTTTTTCTTTTTTTTTTGGGCAAAAATTTTATGAGACGATCAATCGGCATCCATGCAGTAAATTTTGTGTCATTGACTTTTGGACAAAAATGCCCTTGATTATGGTTTGGAAATTGGCATGTGAAATGCACATGCTCGCCGAGGCTTTATACTAAGTTAATCACTTTCTAGCTTTTATTTATAACAAAATTCACTTTAGACTCTCTTTTGAGAAAACTAGTTTGATGGAATTATAGATTACTTACATTGTATATTTTCTTAAAGTAATGGTCATATTACTTAGAGTTAAGCTCAGTTACCAAGTTGATCCTTGAACCAACATTGGCTTGGTTTCCAATTCCAAAAAACTTGGAAAACTAGTTTGATGGAATCGATTGTGTTTCTCCTTTTTTTTTTTGGAGATTTTCATCTGTTATGAATTATTAATTTGATTTTTTTTTTCATTTTTTAACCCTTGAAAAAGTTTAATTTAATTAAACTATTGAAATCCAAGTATTAGAAATATATACTTTTGGAGATTTGGGTCATTTTCTTTTTTGGATCGAAGATGGTACTTTCATTCATTCATAAAAATGAGAACTATAGAAAAATGATAAATAAGTTTCGGTGGGCTTTGACAATTCAGTTCGCGGCTTGGTTGGCCTCCCTTAGACAGTGGGCCAGCTTTGTTGAATCCATTTGGGTTAAAAGCCCTTTGCATTAATCTATCATATCCCTTACATCCTATGGATCTTTTGCCCGGCCATAATGCTTTCTACCAAAGTCAAATTATCACTTTCCCATTCCCACTTCTCACTTTGTACTTGTTCTGTTCCCACATGCACCTCCTTTTACTGCCTCAAGTACTCTAGCCTGTGCAGCAGAGTTAGGCTTCTGCTTGTAGGGAGGACGACACTCGAACCTCACGCACGAAGACATTGACTACTCTTTCGTTTGAATGGCGCAAGATCCCAGCAATTGAGCTAAAAAATTCTCCTTGCACCCATGAGCAATCAACGTCTAGCTTCACTGATCCACCCTCCGGCGACATCCATTTGACAGGTTTGTTTTGGATTTGTGGGTTTCTTTGACCCTTTCTTCCTCTGCCATCTACTGAAGTTCTTCTTTTGTGCATGAGTTATCAATGAGAGATCGTGGATCTGATGGCTTGGCTCGGAAGATGAAGTCGTTGTGTGACTTCCAGATCGTCCAGAGCACAGCCGCGACCATCTCATTCTCGGGTGATTCTAGTTATAGTGAAGGGATTCCAGCTGAGATTAATTCATGGATCTGACCATATTTGTTTTGTCCAATTGTAGAGCAAAAACGGATGTCCGGTTGTCTCTGGATGGGTGGCACGGGGCAGGCAAATGAGATCAGGTAATATCTTCCTCTTGTACGGATTTTCTCTTGTTGGTATAGCCTATGTTGCACAGACACGTTACATGTGCTTCCATGTTGTGTCCGACACGTGTCAGAGCGTGTTGGACACATCGACATCTCGGACACGCATTGACCGCATGTCGGATTTGTTGACACGTGGTCAACTTTTGTTTACACGCTTCGACACGCGTGTCCGAAAGACGATGGATGGTGGAGGCAAGGGCGAGGGAACAGAGATGAGGCCGTGAGCGACGGCGAGCCCGCGACGGCTAGAGACAGCAAGAGAAAGAGCAGAGGCGAGGGCTGCCACTCCGTGATGCTGTAATGGATCGGCGACGTGGCTGCAGCTGCGAGGGAGGAAGGGCTAGAGACGAGGCGGTGAACGATTGTGATGACTGATGAGGGCTGAGAGCAAGAAGAGATTGAGAGGAAGAGGAGAGGAAGGAGGGTCGTGCGGCGAGCAGGAGGAGAAGAAGGAGGGCACGCTAGGGTTTTGAGAAGGGAACTAAAGAATAAAAAAAGGGACTTGCGTGTTGGAGGGAGGGGGAAGTGACGGGACGGAGGGGGAAGTTATCGGCTGATGGCCGCTGTTAGGGAAAAAAAAGGGCAAAAAGATTTGGGGGTGGGGGAAAGATATGAGGAGGAGTTTTTTTGGTGGTTTGGGGGGGGGGGGGGGTGGGAAATAAAATAAAAAGTAATTTCGAAAAATAAAAGTACTGAATGTTGAATGATTAGTGTAAATTCATTTTTGGTTTTTTTTTAATTATTTATTTATTTATAAATTTGAATCGAATTAATTAAAAATAAAAATATTTATTTACTATATAACGTGTCCCAGCGTGTCCTAGCGTGTCGGAATTTTCTATTTTTGAGAAATGACGTGTCGTGTCGTGTCGTGTCATGTGTCGCGTGTCCGTGCAACCTAGGGTATAGCGTCTTGACAAAGGCTCATTTTCGGAGGGATAGATAAATTCTAGAGCTTAGTCCATAGGGTTCTAGGAGGCTGGAAAGAACTTGATACTTTGTTTGGTTCTGTTTTTGTAGTCTAGGAACAAACCTTGTTATAGCTATTCTTCACTATATAAGTCCATGATTTGTTGCCGATCCACACTAGATTGTCTTTCTTTGGGGGAGGATTGATTGGAATAGCTAGGATTTCATCGACTACTTGATCTTCAAAAAGATTCTAAATCTTAGTTTCATTCTAGCCCTGTATTTCTTCATTAATTTGTTCAGCCACCAACACAAGGTCATCTTTATTCGCTAGACCTCCAATCACTCTTGATGTGAGCCATTTGTCTTCTAGTATTTGAATAGATTTTTTGTCCCTCATTGTCCATTTTACCTCTGATTCTATAGCTTCTCTTCCAACTAAAATGATTTCCCTCCCCATGACGAACATTACCCCTTTCTTACCTTCCACAAGTCTCCAATTGGGAAATAAATTCCTTTTAGAATCCTGCTTCATAGTGCTGAAGGGGACTGAGATAGCTGCCAAGTTTGCTTACCTAGCATTACTTTGTTGAAATTTATCAAGTCTTTGAAACCAAGCCCCCCTTATCTTCTCTAGTTTTCATCACTTCCCAATTTTTACAATGCAATCCTCTCTTTGAATCATTTTGTTTCTACCAAAACGAGGCAATTCTTCTTTCTATGGCATTGCATATTGAGATGGGTATTTTAAAAATTGACACCACATTTGAAGAAGAGCTTGTACTACATTTTTTATTAGAGTTTCTTTACCTATTTTGGATAATAGCTTTTCTTTCCAACCCTCAAGTTTCAAGTTTACTCTAGCTAGAGTCCATGCAAACATCTCTTTCTTTGACTGGCCCAGTTGGATGGAATGTCGAGATATCTCCCTGTCTTGTATGCCATGTAAAATCTTTTCATAATATTTTAAGCAAAGAATAATTTTTCCTACTTTGGCGGGAAGCCATACATTGCTATAGACTAAGGATGGGATGAAGGGGTGACGGCCCCTGCTTGATGGGCTTAGCCAGACTGGCATTTTCAGCCTGTATAAGGGCCAGCCCATCTTCAGAAGGACTTTGTCCACAAAAGTCAAGAAAAAATTTCTTTCCCCTATCCATGGTTTTATATTCTGGCATTTCCTCTATTTTACTTCTTATTTTTGCTGGATTCGAGTTTGTCCATGCAAAAAAATTTACTTCCGCTGGTTGTGGCTTTTTTGGCATTTAATGGTGATTTTTTCGTGTTTAATACTTATGAATTTTCTTATGCATTACAGAGATAGGATATTTCATAATCTTGACAGGGAAACTCTTAAGAGAAAGCTAAAATACAACCATGCTATGCCATGGGACAAAAATATAGCAAAGGTTCTACATCAATTAAGTGAAATGTGAAAAGTAAAAATTCATGTGTTTTTTCATTTATTCTGAAACAGTAAAGTAATTGTTTGAAAATCGACAAACGTTCATCTCTTGTACTAGTACTAATTGTTCTATAGTTTTAACATTTCTTTACATAACAAGCAAGGTTGGCTAATTGAAGCTAAATAATAAGACTATAACATACTTGATGCTATTTTAAGTTATCATTAGATCAATATTAATGATTGATAGTGTCGTAACATTTGATAACATCATTAAAGTAGTTAACTTATTTTATCTAAGGTATGGAAAAAGTACAACAATCTTATTATACTTAAGTTTGATTTGAAAATGTAAGCATAGTGACAATCCTACGCTCAAAAGTTAAGTTGGAAAAATAAAAAAGGAAAGATGAATTTGGCTTTGAATAGATTGAAAAATATAATGATTAATCTCCTTTTCCTTTTTGGCCTGCCTACTTGCTTCTTTAGTGGCAAAGGGTGAGGGGTTTCATGATTTGCTAGGTTTAAAAATTTAATTCTTCTAACAGGTTGTAATATGAATTGGTATGAAGCAAGATATATGCTTATCTTGTACCAGTTTTCTAGGTAATGATAAGATTTTGTTGCTTTAGTTGGATGGCACAAATGACATGTGCACAAAGTATTCTAGTTACTTGTCAAGCTCAACATTAACCCTTTCTACCTCCAATTGGGCAACATACTTATCATCATTGTTCATGATCTCGTATCCATCATCCATATTCCAAACTAAATAATAGAACCTATTAGAGGCCATGTTGTCATCCAATCTCTTAGCAAATTTAGGATCACATTGTCTAGTCCATTTTGTAGCCTCACCTCTTCGTCTTTTACAGTCTAGTCATGACCATCATTTGTATGTCTTCAAGGATGCTACTGCTTTATTTGCATCTGGCGTCTATCATTCAAGCTTGCCGATGCATGTCTTCGTAGAGGTTGTCATTAATGATATGATACTCAACTTCTTCACTGAAGAAGACTCTACACCACTGCTCACGTGCGACATTGTTTAGGGTGCCGCATTTTGTCTATTTTGAGAGATAAATTCAATTTAAAGGGTGTGGCATCATTTTGGTACAGAAAGGTCACCTCATTGTCAACGTTGGACTTCTATTTTTTAATAAAAAAAATCACGTATGAATATAAATTTTATTCAAAAAGACACGTTGGACTTTTTCCCAAAATTTGTAGCCAGATGATTGTTTTTTCTTCGATTTGACGGAGAAAAGTTTTGGTACTAAAAACATGTATGAATTAACATTTTATTAAAAAACCACGTAGGACATTTTATTAAGAAGCACTTAAATGATTGTGTTTTTCCGATTTGGCACTTAAGTTATCCAATGAAAAATTTTGATACTAAAGTAAGTATTTTATGAAAATTATGACACTTCTAATATTTTTTCTTCAATATTTGTATATTTAAATTTTGAAGTGACTTGCAAAAAAAAAAAAAAAAAAAAAACTTATTGCTTATGAAGCGGTAAATTTTGTGTCTTTTCCAGAACTAGACCAAGGCTCCTTTTTTAGGAAATTTGAAATTGTTATGCTCTTTGTGCAGTAATTATCCTTTGTTAACTGGCTGAGTCTAATCCTATGAAGTGTATAAAGTATACTATTTTCGACTTACAATTTGGGTGGTCTACTCGATTCGTGGTGGAGTTTGATTGGCTCCGTCACAATGTTGGATTTATTCATCGAGTCACATCATACTTATAGACACTACTCTTGTTTTATCAAACGGGGGTTGGAATTAGGAACTTCTTCTTATTATTGCAATTTAGCAAAAAGAATACCACCTGCACAATAAATAATCATCAAAATAGTTAAAAGCAAGACAATAAACGTTATTTCCATTGTGCATCTCATCATGCAAACTAGCGATTAACCTTTCGACGGCTGGACTAAGGAGGTCTACTTCTTAACGTGATAAGATTTGACACCCCCATCCCTCTTTTCAACATTCATGGTCAAAATCTTCGTGGAAAAAAGTGCTCCTAAAATAACGAGTCCAGCCGCCCTATCTCTTGCTAAAAGACAAACTCTATTATTCAGTTCCATGTCCACTACACATTAAAACCTCATTTGGTGATAATTTGATTAGTGTGAAGCGTTACCAAATGATATTTACCAAATTAGTTCATGTGTAGATTACCAAATAATGTTTATTTTCATGTGCATATTGCAATAAGAATGCCATGTCCTCTACACATCAAAACATCATTTGATTGATCTAAAGCATTACCAAATTGAAAATTTCAAACAAAGACCCAAGTGTCCTCATTTTTTTCAAATAAAGACCTGAAGTGGATCTTATTTCAAATAAAAGCCTTAAATGCCATCACTTTCTCAAATAAAAGGCTCAAAATTTCAAATAAGGGCCTGACTTCCCCGCAATTAAGGACATTTTCGTCATTTTTCCTCTTTTTTTCCTTCCTATTTTCTTTCTTATTTTATTGTTTCTTTCCTTTTTTTGGTTGTTCTTCCTTCTTTGCTAGTGGCCAACTACCGACAATGCCCTTAGAAGGCTGAGCGAGGGTCGTCCTTGTCAGCCACTAGCCGCAAAGGACAACCTCACAAGGGACTGCCTCGCCTTAGGGGAGGTCGTCCATTGCGATCGTCAGTGAGGTTGACCTTCTCTAGGCCCAAGTGAGTCTGACCCTCGTTGGATTTGGCAAGGGTGCCTTGCTCGCTACCGACAAGGGCTCCCTGACCTCGCCAACCGCAAGCGAGGGCAGAAAGGGCTCATGGCCCTCATTGCCTATTAGCAATGGGCGTCAAGCCTTCGCTGGCCTCAGGTGAGGATGACCCTTGCCAAATTTGGTGAGGTTGGCTTCACCTACAGGAGGTGAGGGCTTGCAAGCCATCGCTTGCTACCGGCAAGTGCTTGCAGGCCCTCATTGGCCCTTACTAGTGGCTAGTAAGGATCGCGAAGCCCTCGCCGGCCCTTCCTAGCTATCGGTGAGGGTCGCAAGCCCTCGTCAACCTTTGCCAATGACCAACGATCAACATTGGAAAAGAAAAAAAGAAGAAAAAGAGAAAAAAGAAAAGAAGATTTGTCACTCTCCGAACCCCGAGCACGTGAACAACCTGCCATGGTCATGCAAATGCGACGTTCCCAGGATGCGTCGCCGACCCAATTCATTATTAATGCACATGCGGAAGTGTATTATAAAACCCTTGACAATGAAATACGGGATAAAAAAGCATGAAGCAATTTCACATCCAATCACTTACAAGAACCAACGGAGTTTACAAACAGAGGTCTACAACTAAAGGTCTACAACTAAAAGTCTACAAAAGGCCGGCTTATAAAAAGGGACCGTCCTACGACCTACAAGTCGAACACGATCTCCAATCCTTCAACTTCACCTCTGTAACTCCACAAGACCAACCATAACGAACTGGCCGCTCCGTCCACCAGGGACCTGAAAATGTAAGCCCACAACGAGGTGAGACGTTATCTCAGCAAGTTCACCCCTTAAACCCCTATTAGAAAGAAAATAAACCCAAGGATGGCCTAGCCACACCACATAGAGGACTTACCTCGCCTCAGTTCCTTCCTGCAGGTTAGCACAATTCAAATCACTCAATCATGTTCATATCACTCAATCATAGATAGTAATAAGAACTTAAATAACTGGAACGCCAACAACATCATTTCAAACGACCACGGGAGTCCGGATTATAAGACCAAACCGTTATGACACGTCCCATACCATGTCACACGATTCCGTCCCATAATCCGACACGTCAATAATACTCAGCATGCGTTCCAATTGTTATTCACTGCCACACATGGGCATAGCCTACTCGCAGTTTGGCTATCTACTAGCATTTAGCCAGGCATCGTCTCCCCACATTGGAGCACGGCTTCGTCACTACGTCGATGGCATTCCCGAAGGAACATAGGCCCAAAATCAACTGCGACCCGAGTCCGTTGTAAGGGGCAACCCATAAAGGGGCAAGTCCGGCTCAACAGCCTAGGACAATTTCCTCTTAATTATCACACAACAAAATCATACTCGGCCCCATGACACTTTGCATTTCACTCAATGTTTCCATTTAAAATAGTGGTCCCGACCTCTTTTCTTCATATTAAAAATATTCCAGAAATTATTCACGCGTGTGGGGGCACGTTAATTTCGAACCGAAAACCAATATCTCACTTTTTCAAACCCCACTATTTAATATAGTTCTTAAAATCCAATTTTGGTATCAAAACCCGACACTTGGGATTTTCTGAATAAAATCCATATTTTTCACAATAAAAAACTCAATTTGCAATATCCAATCACCAAATTCAAAATCTGAATACACAACAAATGATCAAATGCGAAATTCGAGAAAATAAGGTCCCGAAATAATTTTCGAAATTTAATAAATAATTAATTTTATTCCGAAATTAATTAAATAATAATATTTTTATAATTTTTATAATATAATATTTTATTAAATAATTAAATAATTTCAAAATATTTATTTAAATCATTTATGTCAAATCAAGGCTTATTCTAAATAAAACTACTTAGCCTTAATTAAACCTATTTAAAAATCATACTCTTAATCTAATTTACGCTTAAATAAATTAAACTAATCACCTAACAACACTTAACATAAACTAAACCTCCCTAAGCATCATTAACCCTCTAATCAAGGTTTAGTGAGCTAAACTCACCAGAATCGTTTTCCGATGAGTCTTCGGCGAAGACAACGGCGAGGCGGTCGGAAAACCTCCTCGGGGCGGCACCAAAAAAGGATCGGAAGGCACCCAAAACGGGCCTTGAAGGTCCGGATCTTGGCTGGAACTCCGATGGCTGTCCAAGGCCGAATGGAGGTGCTCCAGTCATCGATTGGACGTGGGACCGGCGGAAATGGCGGCGGCAGCTCGTGCGGGTGGAAGCGGTGGCTCCGGCGCTCCTCCGGCGACCCTGGCGGCGGCAAGCAGCGGCTGCAACGGACGAATGAAGGCTGGAGACTCCGGCGGCAGACGAAGACGAAGCGGAGCTGGCTGGCGAGCGAGCGCGCGGGGCCGTGCACGCAGACGGGCGGCGACGGCGACGGCGATGAGCAAGCGAAGGGGGCGGTCGGACGAGCGGGAGCTGGTCGCACCTCCTCTCTCTCTCTCTCTCTCTCTCTCTCTCTCTCTCTCTCCTCCAAAATCCAAAGGAAGAAGATGATGTTGATGGGTCACCTTTTTTAGGGCAAATGCACACCCTACACTTGTCAAGATCTCCTTCACTTTGGCCCCAACCACCGTGACATCACATGAGGTCATCTTCCACTAATTCAAATTCTCCACAACTATCTTCAATGGGTTTAATTTCTTCCTCCGCCATGGCATACGAATTTTCAAATCTTGTACATCAAATTCTTCAATTCTCTTCTAATTGAACCAAATTGAAGTCCATAAAATTAATCAAATGTCACCATACTTCAATTCACATAATTACTTGGCCATAGAACCATCTTAGATTTCAAAAGTACGATCAAAAGCGGGCCTACCAATTTTCCGAACCAAATTAACCATACTTTGATTATTTTGTCGAAAAACTCAGTTTGCATGAAAAATCTTCCGAAAATGAGTCAATGTTCCTAAAATGATTTGTGACACACCAGGACTTCCAATTTTTGAATTCGATCTCAATTCACGGTTAATTTTACTCTGGCACGATACTAGTGCGTCATAATCTACCGGGTAGCTTTTAGAAATTTTCATGCATTTGACATGTGGTTGATCATTTTCAAGCCACAATGTACATCTTTGACACATTGGCGACTCTCGGTTGTCGTGGTAATCTCAAGGTTTCAAATACGAACACAAGGTACCCAAACGATAGAAAAGCCGGTCCAATGCCGATCGACAAGAATTATGTGATCTAGTGGAATCACCCACACTTGATCACATGCCTCTGTCGAGTCGACCTATCTCCGGTCTCTAATCTATTTTTAATTGTGTCGTAATGACCTTTGCAGATTAGCTCGATCGAAATGTCGCTTCCTGGTCAAATTCTCGAGTCTGATGCATTAGAATATCTTAACGGCTTCACTTAATAGACTAGTCTCCTCATGAGTGGCCAACTCAGAGAAAAGAACTATATGCGTGCAAATAAAATGCCCATCTCAAATTACTAAAAATAGAATTGGAAAATCGGGATGTCACAAGATTTGGACGAAAACGTTCTTGATCAGTTGGAAAATTTTGCCAACCAGTCACCGACGAGGTAAGGCCCTTATTTGAAATAACTATGGCTACTTCAAACCTTTATTTAAACAATAATGGCTACTTCATGCTTTTATTAGAAACAAGATCTACTTCCGATTCTTATTTGAGAAAAGTGAGGGCATTGGGGGCCCTTTTTTAGAGCTGTTATTCCGTAAGACTAGTAATTCCTTATCCTTAAAGTAGTAGATGCAGGAAATTCAGTAATGAAAGGCAATTCCGAGGCCATCAATGTCTCTCTTGTCTCGGATTCAGTCTGATTCCCGGCTTCTAGGATTTCCACCTGAGAGATGCCCTAAGCCAAGCATTAATAGTGGGGGGCAGGTTGGTTTGAGGACCCCTTTGGTCAGAGGAAGGGCGGTTCTGACTTCGGGCCCTGAAGAGAATTGGATCAACTTAGGCATTTACCTTGTCTTGGAATATGACATCCTAAAAAAAATTGATCCTCCCATGCTAGATGCCTCTCTCTCTCTCTCTCTAGAATTGATCCTCCCATACTAGATGCCTCTCTCTCTCTCTCTCTCTCTCTCTCTCTCTCTCTCTAGGATGACATATTCCACGAAAGGGCAAATGCCCAAGTCGATCGATCATGGGAGGGATCTTCTCTCTCTCCCCCCCCCTCCCTCTCTTAAGCAAAGAGTACCATTTGGTTTGCGTGAACACATGGCGGATGATCATAATATCAATTTCTATCCACAAATATCTATCCCCATCATTCCGTCCCAGTTCGTCTAGAGATATCTTCGGACGAGCTTCGAGAAAAGACCCTTCGCATCCACACGCCTCTTTTCCCCGTTTTCTCTCGCTTCCTAGCATGATTTGATTTGTGCATTTTATCTCTTTGACCCTCGGAGCTCATAAGATGGATTTGATGACTGAAATCGATGGATCGGATCAGTCCTCAGTCATCTTGAGTTTTTGAATCGTCAAATGAATTTATTTGATTAGATCATGTTCGCAACATCAGGAAGCGAGAGAAAATGAGGAAAAGAGACGTGTGGATGCGAAGGATATTTCTCGAAGCTCGTCCGGAGATCTCTCTGGATGGACAGGGATAGGGAAGGAGAAGTAGTCATGTTGGAAGGGCCTAATCTTTGATCACCCAACCATTTTTGGGGCTTCTTATTGATTTTCCCCATTACCAATTGATGTTTACTAAATTACTTAATGTGCACCTTGCAACAAGGACGCACGTTCTCTACACATCAAAACATCATTTGATCAATATGAAACATTACCAAGTTATGTTTACCAAATTACTTCATGTGCAGATTACCAAAGGATGTTCATTTTCATGTGCATATTGCAACAAGAATTGTAACGACCTCAACTCCATCTCTAGGGTCACAAGTAATGGGGGTTATTTTTGCAACATCCCAAGTGCATCGCCATTCCATTTCTTTTATCTTTTAATTATGAACATGTAGAAACGTACAAACAACATCCAACCAATAACAGGCACCCAGAAAACAATTTTTCAATACACTACTTATATTACGTAAGTATATCTTACAAGCCCTTTTCTACGGGCCTTTTCCCTTTTCAACACAACACATGTATCAACGTAGGCTGATTCCTATCTTCTCTAGCGAGATTGCAGCTCTCAAAATTGATGTGAGACTTCCATGCATATAAGTCTGAAAAATAGTAAAGTCGAGGATTCAATAAGTAAACTTACTAATCACCAAATAGGAGGATGCCTCGCCATCAAACAAGCACATGAACATTACCGCGTCAAATGTCAATGGCAAATTAATAGTAAAACTACTTTATGGATTCAACTATGTGTATGAAAAGAGTTCCTCTTACCTTTGTGGCTCTCACAATTCAAGAACATCAAACTAAAACAAAGAGCATGCACAAGAGGGTTCGTTTATTATTATAACCATTCGTACTGTTGTTCCCAAATCCACTAGGCAACGTTCTCTAATCCAAGTATAACGGCCATCATCTGAAATCCATTATGCTTCCAAACTTAATCGGCAACGTCCCCAAATCCAAAGGTGATGATGATTCTTTGACAATCAATGTGTCGGGTATCCGAACTTAACGGGCAACGTCCCCTAATCCAAGGGTGATAGCGATCCTTTGATAATGAATTTGTCGAGCATCCGAACTTAATCGAGCAACGTCCCCTAAGGAAAGGGTGACGGCTAGATTTATTCCCTTGTGTAACCATACAAACAAACATTACAATATAACTTCTTATCTTCGTTTCATTGGCCGATACAAGCAAGGCCCAAGGGTGAGAATATTGCTAAGTGTATAACTTACTTTACTTTTCCGAAGTCTTACATCATGTCAGGCACAACATAAGATTTGTGGCCCGAACCGACTAGTCAAGACACCGACCTAAACCAAATAAGGCTTTGGATCGGTACGCCTCAATACTGGCCCACCAACTGTGATTCATTCCAACATGGCTCGACGTCGATCCTGACTAAGCGAGACTCGTCCATAGCTTGGGGCGTGCTTCCAAACATATGAGCAAACCATATAAAATTTGCACATAAGCGAGCCATGCAAAAGCATTCGTCAACATAACATACATACAAGTTCGGATGCCTGACAAATTCATTATCGAAGGATTGCCATCACCCTTACATTAAGGGACATTGCCCAATTAAGTTCGGATGCCCGATGATTTCAAATGGTAGCCATTACCCTTGGATTAGGGAACGTTCATTGGATTAGGGAACGTTGTCCGGTGGATTTTGAAAGAACCATATGAACGGTTATAATAATAAATGAACCCTCTTGTGCATGCTCTTTGTTTTAGTTTGATGTTTTTGAATTGTGAGAGCCGCAAAGGTAAGAGGAAGTCTTTTCATGCACATAATTTAATTGATAAAGTATTTTTGCTATTGATATGTCATCAACATTTCATGTGCTTGTTCAATGGCGAGGCATCCTCCCATTCAATGATTAGTAAGTTTACTTATTGAGTCCTCAACTCACTCCGTTGCTTTTCAAACTTGCAGGTATGGAAGTCTCATATCAGTTTTAGGAGCTGTAGTTACGCTAAAAGAGATAGAAATTTCCCCTAGCCTACGTGGATATATGGTAGTGTGTTGAAAAGGGAAAGAGCCTGTAGAAAGGGGCTTATAAAATATGCTCATGTAATATAAGAAGTAGTGTATTGAAAAATTGTTTTCCTAGGTGCTTCTTGTTGTCTGGATGTTCTATATACGCTTCCGCATACTCTTAATGAAAAGATAAAAGAAACACGACAGCAACGCATCTGGGACATTGCAAAAATAACCCCGCTACTCATGACCTGGAGATAGAGTTGGGGTCATTACAATTCTTCTTGCAATATACACATGAAAATGAACAGTTTCGGTAATCTGCATATGAAGTGATTTGGTAAACATCATTCGGTAATACTTCAGATCAATCAAATGATGTTTTGATGTGTAAAGGACGTGACGTTCTTGTTGCATTATGCACATGAAAATGAACATTGTTTGGTAATCTACACATGAAGTAATTTGGTAAACATCATTTGGTAATGCTTTAGATCAATCAAATGATGTTTTGATATGTAAAGGACGTGGCATTCTTGTTGCAATATGCACGTGAGATGGACATCGTTTGGTAATTTGCACATGAACTAATTTGGTAAACTTTATTTGGTAATGCTTCAGATCAATCAAATTATTACCAAATGATGTTTTGATGTGTAGTGGACGTGAATTGAATAATGGAGTCTGTCCTTTAGTAAGAGACAGGGTTGCTGGACTTGTTGTTTTAGGAGCACTTTTTCCATGAAGATCTTGATCGTGAAGGTCGAAAAGAGGGACGGGGTGTCAAATCTTATCACATTTAAGAAGTAGACCTCCTTAGTCCAACCGTTGAAAGGTTAATTGCTAGTTTGCATGATGAGACGCAAAATGGAGATAACGTTTATTGTCCTTTTTTTGTACTTTTTTGATGATTATATATGGTGCAGGTGGAGCTCTTTCTGCTAAATTGCAATAACAAGTTCCTGATCCGGACCCCCTTTTGATTCAATAAGAATAGTGTTTATAGGAATGACATGACTCGATGAACGAATCCAATATTGTGACAAAGCCAATCGGGCTCCATCATTGTTGACTCCATAAAATAACCAACTCTTGGGTATAATCGATAAGCAACGAACATAGTCGATAATAGAAGAGTTTGGTGAATAACATTGATCATGATAAAATTGTTTAAAAAATTCTAAATCTATTGTACTTTTGTCAATTCAGTCATAAACATTTTAATTTTACCAATTGAATCCTAACATTTTTCACTTCTTACCAATTGAATCCGTTCAGCCAATTTTGGCTGGAATTAGCTAATGTAGACGCCAGCCATTGTATGTGGCATGGCCGACGATGATGTGAACAAAATTTATTATTTTTTAAATCTTTTTTCGTATTTTTTTAAATATTTTTTTTTTTTATTTATTTTTTCTCTCTCTTCTTCCTTTGGCCAATCACCAGAGGCTACGATTGGTAAGGGTTCGCCTCACCGGCCTCATGTGAGGTCACCCTCGTCGAGATCTAGCGAAGGACAACCTCACGGGCCTTAGACAAGGCTTGCCCTCGCCTACCTCACACGAGGTCGCCCTCATTGGGATTCGGCGAGGGCAAGCCTTGCTCAAGGCTGGCGAGGTCACCCCTCGCCAGATCCCGGCGAGGCCAACCCTCGCCGATTGCAGCCCCTAGCCAATCGCTGGAGGCTAGGCAACCGACCAAAGGAAGAAGAGCGAAAAAAGATAAAAGATAAAAATAAAAAATAAAATAAAAAAAATTTTAAATTTTTTTGAAAAAATATTTAAATATTAATAACCGGCGTCCACGTTAGCACTGGCTATGCCACATAGAACAACCGGCGTCCACCTCAGCGAATTCCGACCAAAATTGGCCAAACTGAACTGGCAAGAAGTGAAAAGATTTATGACTTAATTGGCAAATTAAAAGTTTTAGGACTGAATTGGCACATGTGCAATAGGTTTAGGACTTTTTGAACAATTTTCCCCATAAATCATAAAAACAATGGACAACTTTAAGAACATCGGTGATTCGCCAAGAAAGTTATCGACATCAAACATCAGTAACCTGGTCCTGTGTGTTTTTCACTACTAGTCGACTCAAATCTTGAAATATTATAGAAACTAGAAATAGTATTAATTGGTATTCTTTGTTCTTTTTTCTAATTTGGTGTTTTGAGAGTCAAGGGGTAAGACGCTCGACTGTTACTGTGGCTTTTTTGAGCGGGAATTCCAATTCCTCCTTGAGAAAAACCAACACCAACACCACTCAGATTCATCGCTCAGGCTCTGAGGACGTGTTGTTACGTATCCAGAGGAAGAGGAGAGGATGAAGTCCAGCCGGAAATCGGCTGGGCGGTCGCGGATGCAGAAGCAAAGGCACTTGGACAAGCTCATGGCCGATGTGGATCAGCTGAGGAAGGACGACGACTAGACCATCCCGAGCATCACCATTACCACACACCACTTGCAGTAGCCGAGAACTCGATCGTGAGAGCTAGAGACTCCAGTCCCCCAACAACATTCTTTTATTTCTTACGAAAAAGTATCGGAGAGTTTTCCAGGAGGAAGATGGGAGAGGAAAGATGAAGAGAGAAAAGAAGAAAGAAAAAGATTAAAAAAAAAAAAGCTTTTGGGTGAAAATGCCCTTGATTATGGTTTGGAAATTTACATGGGAAATGCAGATATTAGCCAGGCTTTTATTTGAGAGCTTAAATTGATTAATCTTCCCTTCTCATTTCTTTCTTTTTGGGCCACGATTTTATAAGGCAATCACTCCGCATCCTTGATATTTTCAAGGAGACAGGCATGATTATATTGTTTTTATTTTATTAGTGTGCCCTTCGGTGATTCTAATACAATAAAGATAAACGGAGGATAAAATTATTATAGCACACTAATTTCCTTAATTTTTTTTCAATATAAATAGGGAGACATTAAATAGGGATATTGAATAGATAGAGACATCTATAATCATGATTGAAGGTAAACATTAAAATAGCAATCCCTTATGCATGAAAATTGAATAAAAGCAAATCATGGAAAAATCTCTAGATGATATGATTTGATTGACGATATTCTGCTTGATAAGTTACCTTCATGCTGACTTGAAAACTTCACGCTACAACTGTGCTGTTATTTTTCCATTTTATTTATTGCTTCAATAGTATTCACCCCCAAACACTCGAATGAAAATCCATCGGCCGGTGTTCAACCGCGTGGCTTGTTCCTTTGTTCAGAGAAGAAGATGGAATTTCTGAAACCTGGATCGACATATTTCCCCATTTTTTATGTTTCATTTCTGGATATTAGACCAATACACAAATCGCCGACCTAGGAGTGGCACTTTGCATTGTGAAACATCATTATTGGAATTAGCAAATCACAAATTTACAATTAAGTCGAGATCTATAAAATAGAAATGAGAAACACAAAGAGGAACAATAGAAGGACATAAGAAATTTATATGATTCAATTCAAATGTTGAAACCTATGTACACGAAGAAAGTTAATAAATAATTTACTAATAAATCGAAGAATTATATTGTTATAGTCACTCAAATATTCTGGTGTTTTCTAACCCCAGTATATAATCGATATCTGTAGTGTTTAACAACTCGATTGAATCGATCTACTTGCAAATCTCTCCAAAGACAAATGACATGCGCCCATCTCTCGAACTCTTTGCTTCCCTTCATCTCTCGCTTTCCCCCTGTACGGGAGAATGCATGTAGAAACAAGGCAAATGGCTCCCATCTTAAAAGTCATGCGCCTCTAGACAATTAATCATGGCATGCGCGTACGACATCATTCATGCATGCAAAGAAAATTGAGCTTTACCTCTGCCCTCCCTGATAGAGCGAGACAAACGCCTCTGGAGCAAAAAGTCAAGGAGATAATAAATGGGAGGAGAAAAGACAACATATGGATGGTGACCTTTGTCTTGAACGTGCAACACGTGCAGCCTAAATGCAGAATATGCGCCGTATGTCTTCAATCAATGCTGCCCGTTGGCCGTGGAGGAAAACAAGGCTGGATATTTCTTCCATCTGCATGGGAAAGATTAAATGCAGAATATGCGCCGTTTCTAATTAAATGGTCCGCGAACGTGCTTCCCCTTTCGGCGTATTAATTTATGCTGCGTCTGTATCGGGTATTGTATATGGGTTCTAATTCGAAATATAATTTAACATCTTTCCACCTTACCTTGACATTTGTAGTAGTAGTCATAGTGATTATTATACATGTCAACCCCCCATGCTCTGATGGGTGTTCATACTCCACATATGACAATTGAGATCCAACAGAGCTTAAGTTTCTCTGAAGAAATGAGATTTGCCATCATGTCTGTTGGTCTTTCACTATTGTTATTTTCTTCACAACAATCTTTCCTTTCGCTATGATATCTCGAATGAAATGATACTTGATATCGATATGTTTCGTTCGCTCGTGATATATTGGATTAACTTAGATATATTGCACCTTGATCATCACGGTGAATGGTAATACTTTTATGCTCCTGTCCAAGGTCCGAGAGCAAACCCCTGAGCCATATTGCCTTCTTTGCTACAAAGGTCGGTGCCTTAGACTTTGCCTCAATTGAAGATGGGGTAACATCGTTTTGTAAGGACGTCTTCCAACTTACTGCACCACTTACTAGCACAAACGTGCTTTGCTAACGATCTGTCTTCATTCAAGTCATCGACCTTATCCGAATCCATGTATCTTGTGGTCGAGAGAGAGAGAGAGAGAGAGAGAGAGAGAGAGAGAGACGCATATGGAGCAAAAGTCAAAAAGAGAATACATGAAGGAAGAAAAGACAACATATGGACTAGGAAGCATCGATACTCTCCAAAAGTTTTTGTGTCGTGTCAAACACTTCTACACATGTCTGACACTCTCGGACACTCTCTGACACTCGATCAACATGCAGACTAGCAATCCACCTTTTGACAGCCGAGTAAGGAGGTCTGCTACTTAAAACGTGAGAAGATTGGACACCACCACTACTCTTGCCAGCAATCATGGGCAAAATTTTCAAGGAAAAAGTGCTTAGCGCCAAATGATGTTTATCAAATTAGTTTCACGTGCACATTGCAACAAGAATCGTGTTTTGATGTGTGGAGAACGTGGAATTGAATAATAGATTTTGTCCTTTAACAAGAGATGGGACCGCTGGCCTCCTATTTCTGGCTTAGGGTCAAACTCTACTATTCAATTTCGAATCCTCTACGCAACAAACACGATTTGATTGGTCTGTAGCATTACCAAATAATGTTTACCAAAGTAGTTCTGTACAGATTGCAACAAGAATGATGCTTTGATGTGTGGAGGACGGGGAATTGAATAATAGAGTTAGTCCTTTAACAAGAGATAGGACCATTGGCCTCCTTAATTTAGGAGCAGTTTTTCCATGAAGATTTTGTCCGTGAATGTAGACCTCCTTACTCAAGCCATTGAAAGGTGGATCGCTAGTATATGCATGATGACATGCAAAATGGAAATAACGTTTATTGTCCTGCTTCTTACTATTTCGATGATTATCTATGGTATTGGTAGAACTCTTTCCGCTAAATTGCAAGAATAATTTCTACAGGAATGACGTGAGTCCACAAGTGAATCCAAGATCGTGGCAGAGCCAATCAATAACCATTTGTAACCGTTGATGGTAGGTTTAAATAGCCACGTCATACTTTTTTTTAAACCTATCCACTCAATCATAGAACTTATCATTCTTTGCAAATTTATCCTTTTTTTTTTATATAGTGGTGATTACTTCTAGTCTTTGTGCCTTTAAATTTCTTGACATTTACTTTCTTATCCAAACTCAACAAATCCATTTATATTCAATAGGTACTTCATCATTGATTCATTTATGATGAAACATCTTTTTGGATATTTTGAAAGGTAATTTGTTGTCGATTCAATTTGAGCAAAACAACCACCATCCGAGTAGGCAATTTAAATTTTAAGTCAAAAACGCGTACTTTATGATTATACTCAGCTCACTACAAAGAGATAATCATCGGACCGCATGTATGAACAAAGCCCAATGTGATTGGTGTTGTCTCAAAACTAGTCCAATTAAAAAGGCGGTTATGAACACGATTTGCCTATTGGGGTAATGACACAAATGATTTTGAACATTGGCTCAATGTGTAATGTGGTTTTTGAAATTTTAATTTATTCAATGTGATTCCTAAATTGTAGCTCAATGTGCAATGTTGTGCCTAAACTTTTAATTTACTCAATGTGGTCCTGAACTTTTTGTGTATATTCAATTTAGTCCATGAACTATATGAAAATGTTCAATATTTATCATTTCATTAATTCAAGTTCAAGGACAATATTGAATATTTTTATATAACTCAGATACTAAATTGAATATGTACCGAAACTCTAGGAATCACATTGAACTGTGTAAAAGTTCATGAACCGTATTGCACATTAGGCTAAAATTTAAGAACCACATAGAATAAATTAAAAGTTTCGAAACACATTGCACATTGAGACAAAGTTTAAAAATCATATGTGTCATTTTCCCTCTATAAATAGTCATCAAGTAGTGATGTTCTACAATGCAAATAGCCACTCCTTGGTCTTCATCCTGTGTATTGGCCAGATATCCACCAACGAAGCATACAAAAAAAGGGAGATATGTCGGTTTCAGTTTCAGCAATTCCATCTTCTTCTCCGAACAAAGGATCAAGCCGCGTGGTTGAGCGCCGCCGGGCAGATTATCATCCAAGCATATGGGGCGATTACTTCCTCGTATATGCTTCTCCCACCAACTCCACGGTTAGCAGTTTCTCATATGGTCATGTGAAATAGCCAATAAATACACGTGTATCATGCTTGCTCTTATTGAAAGTAGCGTATATATCATATGCAGGAGTTAAAGTACGTTGGAAGAGTGGAGGAACAGATTGAGGGATTGAAAGGAGAGGTGAGGAAGATGCTGACTAATGTCGTGAATAAGCCCTCACAAGTGCTGCACTTGATCGATCAAATCCAACGCTTGGGAATTTTCTACCATTTCAAACGTGAAATAGACGAGCAATTAGAACAAATCCATAAAAGTTACTCTCGACTTGTGCACAGAGATTTTAAGGGCGATGACCTTCACATGATCGCTCTTATCTTTCGATTACTACGACAACAAGGTTATAATGTTTCATCGGGTATGTTTTAAATTTAGTTAACCAATCCGATAAAATACCCAAAGAAATCCTTCTTTCAAAAATTAATGCCACATTGGTTTTGGTCGCACAGAGGTTTTTAACAAATTCAAGAATGGCGAAGGGAACTTTAGAGAATCGCTGAACACCGATGTACGCGGACTTCTAAGCCTATATGAAGCATGCCATTTAAGGTGCCATGGTGATTCTATTTTGGAAGAAGCACTTCCTTTTGCTATTACTCACCTTGAATCAATCAATGAAAGCAAAGTAAGCACTAGTCTTGCGAAACAAGTGAAGCGTGCCCTAAGGCAGCCACTTCGCAAGGGGTTGCCAAGGCTTGAGGCAAGGTATTATGTTCCACTCTACCAAGAGGAGCCTTCACATGACCAAGTCTTGCTTGCCTTGGCTAAATTAGATTTCAACTTACTGCAAGAGCAACACCAGAAGGAACTCGGCAATATTACAAGGTTAATCAACTTCATGTGACAACATAATTTAGAATTACCTTCTAGACCAAAGGTTTACTCTTGTAATTTCAATTCACCCTTCTAAGGAGTGTTTTTTAAAGTCTTTTGCAAGAGAAGAAAAAGGAGTTTAAACTGTATGAATTGGTCAAGCTAAAGTACTTTCGATTTCACTCCTATTTGTTCAATCATAGGTGGTGGAAGGATATAGATGTTGCGAGGAAGTTCCCATTTGCTAGAGATAGGGTTGTGGAGTTGTTCTTCTGGATCTCAGGAGTATATTTTGAGCCGGAGTTTGCCGTGGCCAGAGATATACTCACCAAAGTGATCGCTCTAACATCTATTCTCGACGATATGTACGACGTCTTTGGCACGTTGGAAGAACTTGCAATCCTCACAGAAGCAATCGAGAAGTCTGTAATCCATTCTTTTTCTCAAACTTCTGAATTTGATCGATTTCATAAAGAGTCGTGTGTGTCATGTTTTTGGGGACTCGAATGCAGGTGGGATGCTGATGCCATGGATAGACTACCAGAGTATATGCAAGTTTGGTACAAGGTGCTTCTCGATGTCTATGATGCAGTAGGGAATGAAGTGGCCACGAAGGAAAGATCGTACCGCCTCACCTATGCGAAAGAAGCCATAAGCATCATGGATAAACTTTGCATGCAACGAAAACAGTTTTTAAATAGATACCCTAACATTCTTGTTTATATGTAATTCTTAGATGAAGAAGCAAGCGAGAGTGTACTTTCACGAAGCCAAATGGTTCCATACCAACTACACACCAACACTAGAGGAGTACATGCCCCTTGCATTATTAACAACTGGCTATGAAATGTTAGCGATCACATCACTTGTGGGAATGGGCGATGTGGTCACGAAACATGCTTTTGAATGGTTGCTTGGTGACTGCAAGATGTTGAAGGCTTCACAAATCATCTGTCGGCTCATGGATGACATTGCCTCTCACCAGGTTTGATAAAAAAAGTTATCATCCTCCAATAATCTAATAAGATCAGATTGACGACCCCTTAGTCGAAAATAATGTCGATATAATAATACCCTATCGTTCAACGTGCAGTTTGAGCAAAAGAGGGGACACGTAGCATCTTCAGTGGAGTTGTTCATGAAAGAACACGGCGTTTCGGAGCAGGAAACCGAAAAGGAATTGCGCAAACAAGTGGTTGATGCATGGAAGGACATTAATGAGGCGTTTCTTCGTCCGACCGCAGTTCCAGTGCCAATTCTAATGCGAATTCTCAATCTCACACGAGTGATTCATGTGTTGTATAGCGATGGAGATAACTACACCCATTCTGGAACCTTGGTCAAAGATCACGTGACGTCTCTCTTCGTTAGCCCCTTACCAGTGTCAAATCTCTCAAGAGGAACACAAGAAGGAACTCGGCAAGATTACAGGTAACGTCTCTTAAAGATCGTGTGACGTATCTTCTCATTACGTAAATATTTGAAATCAGATTGATGGCATGCATTTCTTTCGTCCAGCGGCAAATGAAGACGCCATGAGAAAGAAGCAAGAGAAAGGAAAACAGGCGATGGATGGAGCGATTGTGAACAATATGGGAATTGTTAGTTTATCAAGATTTTCAAGAAAGAGGAAAATCGACCGGAAGTAGTTGTTCCAAGAGTTGGAAATTCCGATGCTTTAGTAGTTTGTGTTGATATTGTACTCCTGAATATAGGATCAAGAGATGGAGCTTGTTTATTTTCTACTAGTGCTTAAGATGCGGCAATGATACTGTTAAGATCACAAGCATTCTGAGGAAGAGCTTTTTGTGTGGGTGTGATTTTATCGAGAAATGATGTAACGTGTAATGCTTCTCTAATGATCATTATGGCAAGGCCATGTCCACAATAACAAGGCAAGCTTCTTTAGAGGCATGACATGAATATTCTTTCCACCTATTCGCAGATCTGTCAGTGGAAAATTGCTGTCGTCCATGTAAAAACCAAAAGGTGAAAATTTACATCACTTCTTCATTACCTTTTTAATTGTTTTTGCTTTCCAATTTGGCCTTTCGAGACCTCAATTTGATATCCACACCAACAACATTTGAACATAATCATATTCACATATAATTTACATAAAGCATTGGCATAAGAAAATAGCATTGTAACTATGTAAACGACAAGTCGATTCTCTGAAAAGTCTAGGACACTGACTCGAGAAACAATGCAACAATGGTTCTGCAACTCATCCAAAATAGACTGTAGACGATGGAAGGAAATGCAAGTTTCAGCTCAGAGAAGATGGCATGCTCTTTGTGATGTCCCAGTGTTGGACTATTAACTTCTCACGTCCATGGTGGGGAGCTTCGCGGAATGAGTGAATGAGAAATGCATTGGACTACGAATCATTTTTGTGCCTGCCTCGTCCTCAGCCTAATTGAGTGTCTTAATGGGAATTGAAGGTGCAGTTAGATCATTCCATTCTGCCGAGTTCTTAATTTGTCAGCAAAACTCAATTCAGCCTTTGTTCAACTTGGAAAGAACCCAAAGTTTTACTGGCATGCTCTCTGAATTAGCTAAACATCATTAGGATCTGGGTCCTATGTGTTTTTTCTCTTCTAGTCGACTTAGATCTTGAAATATAATCATAATTTGAAATAGCATTAATCGATGTTCCTTTTCTTTCCCACTAATTTGGTGTTTTGCGAGTCGGGTGTAAGGATTCGACTATTACGGTGGCTTCCTTGAGCGGGAATTCCAATTCCTCCTTGGGAACAACAACCACCATCATCACTCAGATGCAAAGCTCAAGCTCTGGAGATGAGTTGTTACAGATCCAGAGGAAAAAGAAGAGTATGGATCCGAACCAGGAGTCGGCTAGGCGGTCGGGGATGCAGAAGCAAAGGCGCTTGGGCGAGCTTATGGCCGAAGCGGGTCGACAGAGGAAGGACAACAACCAGATCATCACGAGCATAACCCACCACTTTCTGGGCCTAGAGGCCTAGAACTCAATCCTGAGAGCTTGCGCCCTCGTGAGTTAAGCTAGAGACTACAGTCCCTCAAGGACATTCTATTTTTCTTAAATAAGAAGATGAATTGGAGAGTTTTCAGGAGGAAGAAGGGAGAAGAAGATGAAGAGAGAAAATAAAAGAAGAAAGAAAAAGATTAAAAAAAACAAAAAAGCATTTAGAGGAAAATGCCCTTGATCATGGTTTGGAAATTAGCATGTTAAACGCACATGCTTGCCAAGTTTTTGTTTGAGATTAAATTGATTATTTTAGGCTTTTATATGAAATAAAGTCTACTCCATATGCTCTTTTGAAAAAATTAGCTTACTTTAAGTCATTATTTGAAAATTTCCCTTCTTTTTTCTTTCTTTTGAGGCGAAGATTTTACGAAATGATCAATCTGCATTCACGCAGTATATTTGGTGTCATTGACTTTTGGACAAAAATGCCCTTGATTATGGTTTGAAATTGGCATGTGAAATGCACATGCTCGCTAGGGCTTTATTATTAAGTTGATTATTTCAAGCTCTTATTTAAAATTAAATTAACTTCGAATCCTCTTTTGAGAAAATGAACTCACTAAAGCCTTTATTCAGAATTTTTCTTATGGTTTTTTTGTTTCCTTTTTAGGCCAAGATTTTACGAGTTGATCACTCCGCATCCATGATTTATATCTTGGATCCTTGACTTCGGCTCCACTACAGATGTCCAAGTCCGCGGTGCTGCAGTTATCTCTTCAGTAAAGAAACCAACTAGTCCGGACTTTTGATAAGAGACAATGTCCGTGTCTCCTAAAACCAAACATTGTTTTCATTGAGCTTCAATGTAACAAAGTTTGCACGTTGATATTCGAAGAAAATGGAAATTACAGGTTTAAAGAATGAGATGGCATGGTTATATTGATTTTCCTTTTTAACAAGACAAGGTCAGTGTGCCCTTTGGTGGCTCTGATACCATAAAAATAAAGAAGGATCGAATGGACCACACTAATTTCATTGATACTTACAGTAATATCTTAAATGAGAATATTGTTACCTATAATCATGGTGGAAAGTAAACATAAAGATAATAATTTATCTAAATGAAAATTAAATAAAAACAAATCAAGGGAAAATCTTTAAATGATCAATTCAAGGATTCTCTCCTTGATAAGTTATCTTCCTGCTGATTTGTAGAAGATTTCCTATTATAACCATGCTGATATTTTGCGATTTGATTTGTTGCTTCATTAGTAATCACCCCAAACGCTCGGACGAAAATCCGTCCGCTGGTGTTCCTTTGTTGGGAGAAGAAGATGAAATTTCTTAAACCTCGACTGACCTATTTTCCCTACTTTTCATGATTCATTTTATGATAATAGACCCATACACAAATCGTCGTATCTACGAGTGGCCCTTTGCGTTGCAAAGCATCACACTACTCGACTGGCATCTATAGAAAACATGTTCATTACCATCAATGGTACTTAGACTAATTTTGAGATCATATCAATCGCATTTCAATGAATAATACCCTAGTGAGATTATTTTATATGAAAAGGAAATAGACTCCCTATGGTATCTTTGATGTTATCCATCCCATCCTTGATATGACAATAGATATCCTTATATTTAAATACAGCTATTTTCTTTTGGGAAAAAAATCATTGCTTATGAATCGATAAATTTTGTGTCTTCCATTACTAGACTTAGGGTCCTTTTTTCAGGAGACTTGTATTTTTATCCTTTTGTGACAAGCTGAGTCTAATCATAAAGCATACGGTGGAGCTCGATTGGCTTAACCGCGATCTTGGATTCATTCGTCGAGTCACGCCGTTCCTATTTTTACCTCCAGACACTAGTCTTGCTGTATTCGAAGGCGATTGGGACTAGGTGCTTCTTTTTCTTGCAATTTAGTGAAAAGATTTCCATCTGGACCATATATAATCATCGAAATAGTAAGAAGCAAGACAATCATCGTCATTTACATTTTGCAAGTCATCATTTAAACCAGCAATCGTCGTGTAAGGAGGTCTACTTCTGAAAACGTGATGAGATTTTGCACCACCATCACCTTTACCAACATTTTTGGAAAAAAAATTTATTGGCGCCAACATTCTTGGACAAAATCTTATTCACTTCTTATAGTGCATGAATAAGATTTTGTCCATGAATGTTGGTAAAAGTGACGGGACTCCTTATTTTAGGGGCACGTCTTCCACGAGATATTTTGTCCATGGATGTCGGCAAAAGTGATGGTGGTGTGAAAGATCCTTTCATGATTATCGCTAGTCTACATTACAACATGCAAAATGAAATAACGTTTGTATTACTGCTTCTGACTATTTTGATGATTATCTATGGTCCAGGTGGAACTCTTTCCGCTTTATTGCAAGGATAGTGTCTATAAGAACCTCGTGACTCAACAAATGTTTCATAAGATCATGGCAGAGCCAATCGAGTTCCACCACTACTCACACCAATAAAATGACCCACTTTTGAGTATAATCTACCAGCGACAGACTTGGTCAATAATAGTAAAGATTGGTAAATAACAAACGTCATTGATGAAAAGAACAATTGACAACTTGAAGATTATCGACGACTCGCCAAGAAAGTTATTGATAGCAAACATCAGTTATCAACATCGACATGTCATTGTTGAGTGACGATATTTTCATATAGGTAACTTTTGAGTGGTTATGCTTAGTGCCCTTAATTTGGGAATTTTGTAACTTTTTTATGAATAAGGTTGTTGTAACTTCTCGTTACCACAAATAGTATTAGGATGTTATTATTTTTAAATTTAATAACCGTTTCTAATCATCCATTGTAGGCTTTTATTATTCTTTGTAAAGCTCTTCATCAATCACAAAATTCAACATTTTTTTTGCAAATTTATCTTTATCTTTCCTTTCTGCTAGTCGCCATTGCCTCCAATCTTCATGGTTTTAAATTTCTTGCCAATTATTTTCCCAACCAAAATCAAAATAGCATCCTTCGCAACCATAGCCGATTCACACATTGATCCATATATATTTGAGTGTCACTTCATTGTGATCCAATTCTGGTGAAACGTATTTTTGGATAAATTGAAAGGTATTTCGTCGTCATTCAATTCTGGTGAAACAACCACCAACGGAATAGGCAACTCTAATTGTAAGTCGAAAACAATATACTTTGTACACTTTATGATTAGATTCAGCTTGTTACAAAGAGATAATCATTAGTGCTGCATAATGAACAGATGCAAATTTCCTAAAAGAGGACCCTTTGGTCTAGTTTGGAAGAAATATAAAATTTGTTGATCCCTAAGCAACATACTATCAAACGTGATGAACAAGATCATTTATATTATAAGGAGAATATCTTCTTTTAGTATGAAAAAATCTCGCTTGTGTAACATTCATCCAAATGTGATTGGTTTTGTCTCAAAACTAGTCCAACTAGCAAGGTGGTTATGAACACAATTGTCTATAAATACCCATCAAGTGGTGATCTTCTGCAATTGAAACAGCCGCTCCTTGGTCTTCAACTCACGAACGAAACATACAGAAAAAGGGAGATATGTCGGTTTCAGTTTCGGCAATTCCATCTCCTTCTCCGAACAAAGGAACAAGCCGTGCGGTTGAACCCCGGTGGGCGGATTTTCATCCGAGTGTATGGGGCGATTACTTCCTCGTATATGCTTCTCCCACCAACTCCATGGTTAGCATTTTCTCATATGGTCATGTGAATGAGCGTATAAATATAAGTGTATCATGCTTGCTTTTATTGAAAGTAGCGTATAACATATATGCAGGAGTTCAAAGTACCTTGGAATAGTGGAGGAACAGATTGAGGGATTAAAAGGAGAGTTGAGGAAGATGGTGACTGATGTGGTGGATAAACCCTCACAAATGCTGCTCTTGATTGATCAAATCCAACGCTTGGGAATTTTCTACCATTTCGAATGTGAAATGGATGAGCAAATAGAACATATCCATAAAAGTTACTCTCGACTTGTCCACGGAGTTTTTAAGGGCGACAACCTTCACATGATCACTCTTACATTTCGATTGCTGCGACAGTAAGGTTACCATGTTTCATCAGGTATGTTCTAGATTAACCTAACCAATCCAATAAGATACCTAGAGAAATCCTTTTTGGGAAAATTCCCGCGAAGTTTACTATTGGTAAGTCAGACTTTAGTAGAACAAGACAAGGCATATCGTCTTTCTAATTTATAATAAACTACATTTTTTTTTCTCCCCACATGTTGGTTTTGGTAGCACAGAGGCTTTTAACAAATTTAATGACGGTGAAGGGAACTTTAAAGAATCATTCTTACCGATGCGCATGGACTGCTAAGTCTATATGAAGCTTGGCATTTAAGGTGCCATGGCGATGCTTCTCTAGAAGAAGCACTTCCTTTTGCTATAACTCACCTTGAATCGATTGATGAAAGCAAAGTAAGCATTAGTCTTGTGAAACAAGTGCAGCATGCCCTAAAGCAGCCACTTCACAATGGGTTGCCGAGCCTCGAGGTGAGGAATTATATTCCACTCTACCAAGAAGAGCCTTCACATGACGAAGTCTTGCTTGCCTTGGCTAAACTAGATTTCAACTTACTGCGAGAGCAACACCAGAAGGAAGTTGGCAAGATTACAAGGTTTATCAACGTTATGTTTTAACAAAGCCTAAACTACCGATTTTTTGCTGACGTGCTTCCCAAAGGTTTACTCGTCTAATTTCAAACCGTGTTTTTGAAGGTCTTTTACAAGAGAAGAAAAAGGAGTTTAAACTATGTGATTTTGTCGAGCTAAGTAGTTTCAATTTTGCTCCTATTTGTCCAATCGTAGGTGGTGAAAGGATATAGATGTTGCGAGGAAGTTTCCATTCGCTAGATAGGACTGTGGAATTGTTTTTCTAGATCTCGGTAGTATATTTTGAGCCAGAGTTTGCCGTGGCCAGAGATATACTAATCAAAGTGACTGCCCTACTTTCCATTCTCAACAATATCTACAACGTCTATGGCACGTTGGAAGAACTGGTAATCTTCACCGAAGCAATCGAGAAGTCTGTAATTCACATTCTCTTTCCTTTTTTTTTGGTCTGAGTTCACATTCTCTTTCTCAAACTTCTGAATTTGATCGATCTCATAAAGAGACAAATGTGTCATTTTTGTTTGCGACTTGAATTTAGGTGGAATGTTGATGCCATTGATGGACTACCGGAGTATATGCAAGCTTGGTCCAAGGTGCTTCTCGATGTCTTTGATGCAATAGGGAATGAAATGGTCATGAGGGAAAGATCGTACTGGCTCGTGTATACAAAAGAAGCTGTAAGAAGCATTGGTACACTTTGCATGCATCGAAGAGGATTTTTACATAGAAAACCTAACTCGCATGTCTATATTTGATTTATCAGATGAAGAAGTAAGCGAGAGTGTACTTATACGAAGCCAAATGGTTCTATAGCAACTAGACACCAACGCTGGAGGAGTACATGCCCCTAGCACTGTCATCTCCCTATGAATTGTTAGTGATCACATCGCTTGTGGGAATGGGCAATGTGGTCACTAAACATCCTTTTGAATGGTTGCTTCTCGACTACAAGATTTTAAAGGCGTTGCAAATCATCAGTCAACTCATGGATGACATTGCCTCTCACCATATCTCACTAAAACATTATCATCCTCCAATAATCTAATGCAATCCACCACTTAGTTGGAAATAATGTCTAGATCTAAAACACCTATGTCATTCGACATGTAGTTTGAGCAAAAGAGGGGGCACGTAGCATCTGCAGTGGAGTTGTTCATGAATGAACGCGTTTTGAAGCAGGAAACCGAAAAGGAGGTGCGGAAACGAGTGGTCGATGCGTGGAAGGACATTAATGAGGCGTTTCTCCATCCGACTACAGTCCGACTATCGACTCTGATGCAAGTTCTCAATCTCTCGCAGGTGATTCATGTGGTGTACAGCGATGGAAATATTTACACCCATTTCAGGACCCTACTCAAAGATCACACGACGTCTTTCTTCGTTAGCCCCTTACCAATGTCATGTCCCTCAATTGAACACAAGTAGGAACTTGGCAAGATTACATGTAACGTCTATCAGATATCGGGTGACATCTCTTTTCGTTACATAAAGATTTGAAATCAGATTGACGGTGTGCATATTGCGGAATTGAGTTTCTCGTCCGGTGGATCTGATCTATAGTTAGGGGGCAATACATACCAAAAGGTTCGAAGAAGGAAGGCGCATAAGAGTAGATAACCAACCCACCCTTCTGTATAACCTATTCACATTAGTGAAGCGGCTGGATGCATAACATAAGGGAAGTGCACGTTTGTGAGACCTTAGTCGGGATGGGGAGTCAACCTACGAGCACAGAAGAGCGTGGTACCGCTGCCCCTCTCTAAGTAAAGGTAAAGTCTCTCGTTCAGGTAGAATGGTTGGAAATGGAAAGAAGCTGAAAAGGGTCAAAGGCGGTTGCTAGCATCGAAGAGAGCCGTCATCGACGAGAAAGTGGGAGTTCGGACTTGGCGAACGAGCTCTTTCCGCGGGAGAGGAAAGCGGGGCAGGCAAAATAACCATTCCGGTGGTTGATAGTGGAGCAAAGGCTGGATAAAACATGGATAGGCATGCCTTATCATCCAAAAGGATTAGAAAGAGGAAGGGCGTTGTGCGGCTTCTTTTGTCCAGCAGCAAAAGTGTCAGTTTAACAAGGTCTTCAAGAATTTTGACCCAAAAAAAAAAAAAAAAAAAAAACGTCTTCAAGAAAGAGGAAAATCAACCGTAAGTAGATGTTTTAAGACTTGGAATTCTGATTTGTTCTAGTGCCTAAAAAGAGGTAAATGAATGCAATTTCAATCTGCATGCTGACTCTAAAATGGTTTGATAGCCATGTACATGGCGTTTACATATCTCTCAAATCTGTCTTTCACCTTAGACAAGTACATTAATGATGACTGCATGATAAGACTCTGTCCACAATAACAAGCCGACCTTGTTTAGAGGGAGGACACGAATTTTCTTTCCAAACAGTTTCGACAAATTTTCCACTCTGAAAACATCAATTTTCATCGCAAAACACTGGCGGTGAAAGAATGTAACATATTCATCTTAAGAAACGATTCCTCATTCCAAAACAACAGCAATTTCATAAACATCATCATCACTAGTAAAATTTGGAGATCTCAATCCTCCAACTATTTTGAAGTTCTAGTCGAGGAACATTGCTCTCATTCAAGTAGAAACCAAAATGAAATTTCACATCATTCCTTCAGTATTTTTCCAAACGGTTTTGCTTTCCAATTCGGCCCTTTTCAAAACCTGAGCGTGATCTCCACAATGACAACATCAGCTTTTCTTTACCACAAAGGCAAGTTCCGTGGCATGGGGCTCATCACCATCAATCCCGTCTGTCCTTTGAGAAATACTAGGATCCTTAGTGCCTAAGCACGGTTGATTCTCCGACTCGAGCAACCTCACCTCCAATTTGGTCGGATTCGACATCATCACCTGCACGGGCATATTTAGGTGGCTTGCCCTCCACGGCCCTAAGATCCCCATCATTGACATCGACCTTAACACATCAAACCATCTTCGTCCCTAAGGCTCCAAGCAATTTGTGCCAGAAGTTTGATTTTGAGGAAGAAGATGATAAGTTGAAATAGGGGAAGAGGTTTATTTAAAACTCTAATTATTTTTCCTTGTTAACTAGAGAATAAAAGCACATGGATAAAAAAACAGACGGACACATCATTTCAAAAGTCCAACTTGGCGTATAATATATCATGTAATTGAATAACGTTTGATTTGTCATTTGATCAATTTCTAAGGACAACACTAAACATTTAATGATAGTTGAAGGAAACATTGAACATATTAAAATTTATGAATGACATTATACATCGAGTTAAAATTGTACAACTATTAATGTCATTTTCCCTCTAGTTTGAATGCCATGGTTAAAAACTTCTGCACTCAACGATGATAATTTTCGTTTGAAAGCATCGGATACAATGGGAATGCTTTGAAAATTGGAAATTTCCTTATTTAGCTTTTGTTTTTTTTAAAGCCTTATTTAGCTATTTAAGTATTGTGTTTGGGAGACATTGCTAATAATTTAAATATATATAATTTCAAATAAAAGTATGAAGTATTCCCATTCCCTCAAAAGAAAGTTTAAAGTAGACATTGTTTTAAATAAGTGTGTTGGGAATAACGGATCCCCAAAAACCGGATTCGACACTAAATCGAACCCCTAAAACGAATGCGGAAGACAAGCCCGGGAAATTCACATGTATCACCGATCGTAAAGCACACCACGGAATCGAGCGTACCTTGTTAGCCACAGATTAAACACCGACGCCGATAAGAGAGAGAAAACCGATCATGTTCGATCCGATGACGTCAATTGGTCTTGAAAGGAAGATGGCGTCGCCGTTTGCGCACTCTTTCTTGTTGGAGGGAGAGAGGGAGAGGAACCTACGTTCGTTATGCCAACAGGTGTGTTCCTCTCCCTCTCTTTCTCCTTTTATACGTTCCCTCCAACAAAGGAACGTACCCCTTCATCCATGGGCCCTAATCTTGTGGGCCGGGCTTTTAGGCCCAACATGGGCGGACGGGCCTTAAGCCCATCACATAAAACCATCATCCAATCTTGTGGGCCGGGCTTTTAAGCCCAACATGGGCGGACGGGCCTTAAGCCCATCACATAAAACCATCATCTCCCACTCGCACATGGTGGGCTGAACAGATTCTCTTTACCTCTCTTCAACATTCATACCGGTGAATAATCCGTGCGACCAAAGATACTTTGAGAGCTCGTTGCTATACATCTCGTAGGAATATATAACAGCTCATAATGGGCATTGCACTCGAGTAGATTTAGTATGCGTTCCCTAGATCGATCAATCACATTTATATCTCTCTTGATCTCTTTTAAACAATGATATATATATTGTATTCACAATTATGATTATCCCAAAGACAGTCATAATTGGTTAACTAGTGAATACAAAACTACAATGTGATTCTCCATATTCGATCTTCCTCTTTCCTTCAAACTCTCAATTTCGGTTCAGCTTGCTTTTCTAGAAATGTCCCATTAGATCGAATCAAACTCATGACCATTGGCAACATCCTAAGATAGCAAACACTAAATAGAAATCTTGAGAATAAGTAAGAGTCATGAGGGCACTAAAATTGAGGAACTCTTTTCCTCAAGAGTCTCACACGGCATAAAAGTTGAGATCATACTTTTGCCACTCTTATTGGTCGTCTCATGCATACGTAGTATGAAATACGTATTACGGTATTAACTCCTTTCCCATGGAGCGTATGTCTACACCTTCAATACCGTACAGATGATAGTTCGAGACATACCCAATGTCTAACTTGAGTTCACGTATCTACTCATTCACAAAATTCATCGAACTCACATCCGGCATCATAGATGATAAAGTAAAATATGTGGGGTATTTTACTTTCGGACATAGTAAGTATTATATCCTCATCTTAACACCCGAGTTAAGGCGACATACATATTTTAAGCTTGAGCTCTCGATTATCACCTAGATAATAAGCTTAAAAACAGTCTCATCTCTATTTATCACACAAGTAAATAGAGGCGATTACCCGTGTGAGTGGGCTAATCTTATATCTCGTCCGACATACTTTCTTAACTTAAAGCAATGCACCGAGAGCATTAAGATGCATAAAGATCAAACAAAGATTCATAGGCATTAATGATGAAAACACAAATTCATCAAATGTGAACACTTAGGGAAATTACAATATTCAAGACATCAGCCTCTACGCAATCCTAGAGATTTCATATGGCCACAAAACACATCTCTAGGTATTGGCTTTGTCATAGGATCTGCTACCATTCTATGCGTAGTATGTACTCTAAGTTCACATCTTTTCGTGCAATCATATCCTTGACAAAATTATACTTGATATCTATAGGTTTGGTCTTGCCATGATATTTTGGATCTTTGGTGTACACTTTTGCTGCTTGGCTATTACAGTTAACCAACAATGAATCTGCAGTATTTCCAATAACACCTAAATGATCCAAAAAATCTCTTAAGCCAAATACCTTCTTATACTGCTGCTGATAATGCCACGAACTCAACTTCCATCGTGGACAAGGCTATACATGTTTGTTTCTTATTGCTCCAACATATGGTGCCATTATTCGGTAAGAAAACAAACCTAGAGGTAGATTTTCTTTCATCTAAATCTCCTCTCCAATCAGCATCAGAATAGCCTTAGAGTCGCAGATCCTTTCCATAATAACTCAGCGTATAATCAGCAATCCCCTTTAGATACCTCAGTATTCTCTTAACGGCCTTCCAATGTGCTTGACCTGGATTGGATTGGTATCTTCTCACCATTCCAACTGCAAAACATATGTCGGTCTTGTACACATCATAGCGTACATCAAGCTTCCAACAAGTACTAGCATAAGGAACATGTTTCATTTGTTCCTTCTCTTGTGGAGTTCTTGGACACGATCTATGGCTCAATCCTTCACCTTTTGCAATAGGAGTGTCTATGGGTTTACAATCTTGCATACGAAATCGTTCAAGAACCTTATTTATAAAGTTTCTTGCGAAAGAGATAACGATCTCTTCGAACGATCTCTTGAAATCTTAACTCCAAGAATGTATGCAGCTTCACCCATATCCTTCATCTCAAAGTTGGAAGACAACCAACTCTTGACAGTATTAACAAACTCCATATTACTTCCGGCAATTAGTATATCATCAACATATAATGATATGATCACAAATTGATCCTTGGATCTTTTGATATATACACAATGATCCTCATCTATCATTGTAAAGTCATATGCCATTATGGCATTATGAAAACGTATATACCATTGTCTCGATGATCGCTTAAGGCCATATATCGACCTCAAAAGTCGACATACCTTTTCTTCTTGGCCTTTCACTATGAAACCAGCAGGTTGTTCCATATATATTTCTTCCTCTAATTCACCATTGAGGAAAGCAGTCTTTACATCCATTTGACGTAACTCAAGATCCATACTAGCCACTATTGCCAGAATAATGCGAATCGAGGTAAATCTCACTACAAGAGAAAATGTATCTTCATAATCAATTCCTTCCTGTTGATTATACCCCTTCGCCACAAGGCGAGCCTTATGCCTTTCTATCGAGCCATCAGCCTTTCGCTTTATTTTGAGAACCCACTTGTTCCCAATAACTTTGCGTCCTTTTGGAAGATCAACCGGTTCCCGGACTTGGTTTGATTTCATTGACTCCATTTCCTCTTCCATTGCATGAATCCATTTTTCCTTACTAGGGCAATTCGAGCCTCATTAATATTTCTAGGCTCATCCTCATCTTGCGGAGCAATCATAAAAGTTTCCCCTTCAATGTCAAAACGTCGACGGGGAATACTTTGGCGACTTGTTCGCCGTATGGGAGATTGTACACTTAGCACATCATTCCCCATCAAGCTCCCACTCGAATTAGATAATGACGATGTCATCTCATCATATGGTTGTAATTGAGAGTGAGTTGAATTAAATTCATCACTTCTCATGTTACTCCCACTTGGACGAACTCCACTAATATCATTATCTTGATCCAAGGTTTCAAATAGGTAGTAATCCTCACCTATTTCGCCCTTCTTAGGAAATTCATCCTCTAAGAATGTGACATCCCGTGATTCAAATTCAGTTATACTCCCATTTTCCTGCTCACCTATGAACACATACCCTTTCGAGTGTTCGAGTATCTCATGAAAATACTCTTCTTTCATCTCGGGACCTAATTTCCCAAGCTTGTGAGAGGACTCATGAGTATAGGCAGCACAAACCCATGGCTTAAGAAAACTTAAGTCCGGTTTTCTACCCGTCCATAACTCATATGGAGTGGAAGTAACGATTTGGAAGACACCCGGTTAAGTATATAGGCGTGATTAACAACGCATCACTCCAAAAAGTGATATGTAAGTTAGCATGCGCCATCATGAACCTAACCATTTCCAAAAGTAGGGTTCTTTTCTTCTCTACGCAACACCATTTTGTTGAGGAGTATATGGAATAGACAACTGTCTTTCTATTCCTTTTTCACCACATAATTTTCTGAACTCATCGATAAATATTCTCGACCTCGATCGGATCTCAATACTTTTATTTTCTTGTCTAATTGATTTTCTTCTAAGTTCATAAACCTTTTGAAACAACTTAATGCTTCAAATTTATGAGAAATCAAATAGACATATCCGAATCGAGTATAATCATCTATAAAAGTGATGAAATAAACAGTCCCATGCCTTCTTCTCACACATCATTGAACCACGGATGTCGAATGGATTAAATGCAGAGGAAATTAAGCTCTTTTATCTTTTCTAAATGGTTTGCTTGTCGTTTTCCCTACTAGGCAATGCTCACATATGGGCAAATCGACTTTTTCAATGTTGCCCAACAAGCTCTCTTTGGCTAATCTATTCATATGTTGTTGGCCAATATGACCAAGTCTAGCATGCCACATAATCACATCATTATCATATTAAGTAGAAGACGTGAAACAAGGGAATAACAAATATTGATATCACCACAAATCAACATTTAATACAATAAAACCATCCAGAAAGTGACCACAACCATAGTAGTTTGTATCCAAATACAAATATACACCGCTATTACGGAAGTTCACACTAAAACCAAGCTTAACCAACACCAAGAACAGACACTTAAATTTCGACGAATCTCCGGAGCATATAGAATATCATGTAGGAACAGGGTGCGTCCATCACGCAAGTTCAATTGGCATGTGCCAATTCCTTTAACTCTTAGCTCTGGAGTTATTTCCTACATAGATCCACTTAGTTCCAGTTGGTATCGTCGGAATTCCACGAAGGATTCTCTATCCTTTGCTACATGGTCTGTTTCTCCTGAATCTACAGTCCACAAAGGATTGGATTCAGCCAATAATACAGAACTTGACACATTAGCAAAGTTCTCAAATGTACAAGAGGTGTTTACCTTTTTCGGCTCACAACAATTGCGAGCATAGTGACCCTTCTTGCCACAATTGTAACACCTCACCCTTGACATTTTCTTCACTTGAGGACGTTTTCCTCTCTTGTGTTGGTTAACTCTTGATCTCTTGCAATAAGGACTTGATCCTTTGCATTCCCACATATTGAACGAATCAATACGCTTGCGCTTAGAGCTCAAAGCCCTTTCTGAGTTAGAACCAGCATTGCAAATATCTACTTTCGGCTCACATGCCGTTAAGCGGTCCTCTACCAGCTCAAGGTGGCGCACGGCATCCTCAAGATCTTCCATAATATGGTCAAGAGCTTCTAGTGCTTCTTGCTTTTCCAGCACATATTGAATCTTCTTATTCAATATTTCACAATTGTTGCCGTCCATATCAGCAATTACGTTCTTAGTTCTTTGAAACCATCGATCCGAACACATCGTAGACATATATGCACGAATAATTAATGCCTATCATTTATGCATCCATTTTGCACGAGACCCATCATATCAATAAATAATTTCAAGTAAGGTTTCAGAATCAAAAGGTCACTACGTTTCCAATCATCCTCCAAAAATCCTAACTTAAAACTATTATTAATATAATTGTCTTATGCAAAAATAAATTCTATGAAGTTACAAAAACTTCTATGAACTACCCACAAGCATCAACAATAACAGAAAGCAAATACTATCTAACATCCAATAGAATAATAATGCTTTCACATAATACAACAATCAATTACACTAAGTAATATATTCAAAGAAGAAATATCAACATAGAAAGAGATATTCACACTTAAAAAAAATATCTCAAACTAATCTAAGAAATAAATAGGGAATGTCCCTTCTAATCTATCAATCAAAATATCTGAGAAATTTGAAGGCACATTTGCCAACCATGGAAAAACTTTTGGAGAGCTCTCATGTCGCCTCCAAGGCGCATTCACTCGCGCCATGTGGCGCTCGTCTAAGAGTTGAAGTTTTGGTTAACTCAACCCTATAATACTCTCTAACAAAAGCTACCACTAGCCTCCTATAACCCGGGACCACGTTGACCTCCCATAGCCGATCTAACACCGCTTGCCATTCGGGTGGAAGAGTGTTCATCAAAGCCGGCACCTTCTCAAAATCCGGCATAAGATAACCATTAGATGATTTCCCGTATCATCTTATTGACCCCGACCACGTGTGATACTAAATCACCGTCATGCCACCGATAATCAGCTAACTCGTCATCAGCCTTTTAAGTCTTGCTTTTCCTTCGTCATTCTCGGATTGCGAGTATCCGTGCATAACGCATCATAGTTTACGCAACAAATGCGGAACTAAAAATGGATCACTTATAATCCACAATAAACAAAATGGAAAATACATAATTTTCCATGATTCATGCAACAAATGCAGAATAAAAAATGGACTACCTCTAACCCACATAGACATAACTGAAAAAGAAACAAATTCCTTTTTTTTTTTTTTGGTCAACGGTCAACGATCGGTCAACGGTCAACGGTGGTCAACGGTCAACGAGTCAACGCCGGTCAACGGTCGCCGGTCGTCGGTCGTCGGGCCGGCCGGTCGGACCGGGTCGGACGAACCGACCGGCACGTGCCGCGCGTGTGTGGGATGACGTCACGCGACGTCATCCGGACGTGCACCGCGTGCGTGGGATGACGTCACGCGGCGTCATTCGGCACGTGTGCGGCATGTGCCGGATCCGATGCGGGTCGGGTCGGGTCGCCGCCCGGGTCGGGTTGCCGGCCGGTGACCGGCCGTCAAACGGTCGTCGGTGATGACGTCATCGATGACGTCATCCGGCGGTTATGTGACGTCACGATGACGCGGCACGCGTCGGTCGCCGACCGGCGCGTGCGGTCGCCGGGCGGCAGCGGCGCGCACGCGCCGGTCCGCAACCGGCGCGTGGCACACGCGCTGGCCGAGCGGCGCCGCTCGCGCGCGCGCGCCCACGCGCGACGCCGCTTCGGCCGCGCGTGTGGGCGCGTGCGCGTCGGACGGCGGCGTTCGACATGTCGGCGGACTTGCCTCGACGAGCTCTTTCACCCTATGCCTTCGAAATTGATTTCGACTTACGAAAACTCGAAAAAATGGATGAACAAGTGCTCGGGTGTCGGGATTTCTCGCCCGATCCGTGTCGGGCGAATATTCTCTCGAAAAATCAATCATAAAACATTAAAGGGATCGGGAAAACATGAACTAGGGCTCTGATACCAATGTTGGGAATAACGGATCCCCAAAAACCGGATTCGACACTAAATCGAACCCCTAAAACGAATGCGGAAGACAAGCCCGAGAAATTCACATGTATCACCGATCGTAAAGCACACCACGGAATCGAGCGTACCTTGTTAGCCACAGATTAAACACCGACGCTGATAAGAGAGAGAAAACCGATCATGTTCGATCCGATGACGTCAATTGGTCTTGAAAGGAAGATGGCGTCGCCGTTTGCGCACTCTTTCTTGTTGGAGGGAGAGAGGAGAGGAACCTACGTTCGTTATGCCAACGCAGTGTGTTCCTCCCTCTCTCTTTCTCCTTTTATACGTTCCTCCAACAAAGGAACGTACCCCTTCATCCATGGGCCCTAATCTTGTGGGCCGGGCTTTTAGGCCCAACATGGGCGGACGGGCCTTAAGCCCATCACATAAAACCATCATCCAATCTTGTGGGCCGGGCTTTTAGGCCCAACATGGGCGGACGGGCCTTAAGCCCATCACATAAAACCATCATCCAATCTTGTGGGCCGGGCTTTTAAGCCCAACATGGGCGGACGGGCCTTAAGCCCATCACATAAAACCATCAAAGTGCATGAAGTGTTCAAATCAATCTCACATACGGGACAAAGCTCGCTCACCAAGCGAATGCTCATCGGCTGGCGAGCATGTGATATTTCCGGCAACCAAAATAAGGATATAATTGTCCAAAAGAATTGAATAAAAAAATAGTCAAAGCTTTATAATTAAAAGTCCCAAAGTTGACAGTTTTCTTCTCCAATCCACGTTCACGAACGAAACCAAAAGGAAAGAAACCGTCGTCGGAGCGAGGACCGGTGAGAGCTAGCAGCGACGTGCGATCGGGCGGTGGCGGCGGCTACTAGCTAGTTGACATCGGATATTGCAACAACAGACTCAAATGGAACTTCAACTCTCTCCTTAGAAAGGCATCTAGGTTGCCCGTTCTCCACAACTGATACTTTTTTTTCCGGAGGACACTGAACACCTCGTTCGCTGCTTCTAACTACTTGTCTCAAGAACAGACGCAGAGGCTTTAAGGGGCCAGTGCTTTTCTCAGACTCAGCACCAAAACCAGCCAAGCTCAGTATTGATATCGTGCCAACAAGAGTAGCCACCGTCTCGGCTGCAGAACCAATGAAACGGTCCAGTCGAAGGCCCTGGTTTCTCGACCCGCTTCGCCCTGGATCCTTCTCGATCTCATTCATATTCTGGTTTAATTCGTTTGTCAGATCGGAAGAGTTCATCCCACTTCGGACAGATTTGCGTGGGGTAAAAGCTCGAAAGACGAAGTGTAGGGCGGCTCGGGTATGGTGGAAGCAGCAGGTCGTTGTGGTGCGCCTACGCCACCGTTTCTCCGGCGAAAGTGGAGGCCTTTTGAATCACTTCCAATTCTTCCCCTTCGAACTCCTTGACCAGGCGGCAACGTGTTTGAATGTTGCCGCCGCCGCCGCCCAGACCGCCTGGTCACACGTCGCCAGCTCCTACCGGTCCTCGCGCAGGCAATAGTTTCTTTTCTTTTAGTTTTGTTCGTGAATATGGGTTGGAGAAAAGAACATCAATTTTGGGATTTTTAATTTTAAACTTTTGGCTATTTTTTTATTCTATTTTTTTTGACAAAAATGCCCTTGTATCAGTTTATGGAAATATCATATGCTCACCGGCCGGCAAACATTTGATCGGCAAGTAAGCTTAAAATCTTATTTGAAATTGACTTGAACACTTTAGCCCTTATTTAAAATAAGATCTGTTTTGAGCTTTCTTTTGAAAAAATAATGATATTCAAGATCCTTATATGCAAGTTTCCCAAAACAAAATGATCAGAATTTCTAGTAAACTAAATAATCATTGGTTAGTTAAATGTCCATATGTGAGGGCTGGGATCATGAAAGTTTGCTTAGTCCAAAAGACAAATGAAGCAAACTTTATCAATCACCGATTTTGAGTTTGCTTTATTAGATGAAAAGTGGGTTAGTGAGAATGTTAATCATAAATTTTTTTCTCTTAATACCCAGGTTAAGATAAATTGATAATCAACATTCTTCCAACGCAATAAAATCAATTAAAATGGTTAATCGATGAATCTACTCAATTTGTACATTGTTCATTTATTTTATTCCTCTTACCGAGTTACTTTCGATTAGTTACTTTGATTTTAGGGGAGGGGGAGAGGAGAGGGGGAATTTACTTGGATAAGTATAAGATTTGATTATTTGGAGCGTGTGAAGAATAACGAACATTGAGAGTAGCTAGCAATATGACCACTGCCATGTTTTTAGCTTGAAATGATGATGAAAAAAGCAAACGATAATCGTTTTTCTTTTTTGGGAAATTTTCATTTATTGTAGACTATTTGAAAGAACTTTTGTTTTGACATATTTTTCACTTTTTAACATTTATTTTTAATGAACTTTTTTGGATATTTGAAGTCGTTTTCAACCATGTGACGTCTTTTTATAATATTTTAAGCATAAAATACTTTTTCCAACTTTGACGGGAAAACCTTCATTGCTTTAGAAAATGGGATGAATCCCGAGACGGCCCACTACTTCTTGGGCTAAAGCCAGACTCTAGTATCTTCAGCCTGTTCAAGGGCCAGCCCTTCTTCGAGGGGATCTTTGTCCAGAAAATCAATAGTGATATTTTCTTTTCGGTATCCATGGTTTTACATTTTAAATTCTAATATTTCCTCTAATATATTTCATTGAAAGTCGTTTGATTCCTAGGAAATAAAACCCACCATTAAGAACTCAACCATGGTAACCTTGTTTCATAATGTTTAATTTTTGTTTGATTGGTGGATCCGAAATCATTCTTATTTTCTTCCTTTAGGGCCTAAAAATCATTCTTGTTCAACACAGCATAGAGGAGCATAAGATCGCATGGAATCATTAAACCATTGTAGGCTCCGTTTTTTTCGTAAAAGATGAATTATTCGAAAAATATTTTCTTAAAAATAAACACTTATATCACTTGAAATAATGAGTAATTGAAAATTATTTTCATTATTGAAAAAAAATTATATATAAATATTTTTGGAAACACGATAATATTTTTCGTTTTTTTCATTTTTCAAGGTGACACAAACAACAATTATTTGTAAAGTATTTTATAAATCATTCAATTTATGCAAAGTAAACACGCCATTAGTTTATACCACCAACTTTGGTCCCTTAGCATAAGACTTTTGTAGGAAAAACAAAGTTAGAGAAAAGAATCTTCTAGTGAATTTTTGCTTTGCGTATTTGATATGGTCCTATGTTAAATCAGGTCGCGAAACCATTTGTCATTGTGGTCTAAACTCAAAGGGCCGCACTTAACACCCCTTCTCTTGTGAATAGAGAGGGTAGGGAATCAAGCCCACATCGTTAGCTTGGAAGGTTAGGGGATATAGCCGACGTTGTATATATATTAGGGGCCAGGCAAGGACTATAGTTGTAATCAAACGCTGATCCATAAAAGACATTGCGTGTGTGTGGCACATGTTCGATTCAATTAGAGGCGCTTCCTTAGAATGTCCTATTATATGTACAGGTCTGCATGTGTAACACAAGTATCATTGTAAAGTATAGTAAAACTCGAGCCAACAAGTTAAGAGCTTAGGACATCAACAGAATATCACAAGCAACTCTTCATATTTCATCAACCGTTCTTATCACATTTCCTTACATAACAAACAAGGTTGGCTAGATTATAATTTATTTCGGCTAACAAAATATAAATATAACATTTATGAAGCTATTTCAAATTATTATTCGATCAAAATTATGATTGATTTTGAAAAAACGTTAGTGTTACAATATTTGATAATAGCATCAAAATAATTTAACTTCTTCATTTAAGGTATGAGAAATATTCAACAATTTTTTATCATGCTTGAGTTTGATTTGGAAATATATAAGAACAAAAGTGCAATCATATGCTCAAAAGCTGAGTTCGGGGAAAAAAGGGAGAGATAAATTTGTCTTTAAATAGGTTGAAAAGCAATAATAAAATAAAGAGGAAAACAAAAAGAATTAGAGAAGGAAAATAGTGAATAACTCTTGGGGAAAATTCTAAATAAGAGTTTCAAGTAAAACTTGTTTCAAAGAACGGCCTGAAGTAGTCATATTAGTCTTGGTCATATCAGTCTCAAAAAGTGGTCTTAACTCACTATTAAGTGAAGGACAATTTCGTCTTTTTAAATTTTTTTCTTTGTTTTTTTATTCTTCATTTCCAAAAAACAAACTAAAAAAATTAAAACTTTAAGAAAGAAAATAAAGAACACACAGGAGGGTTGCCCTTCTACGGCCGCTGCCTCATCACTAGTGGGGCGACAAAACCCTTGCCCCTCACCGACCCTCATCCAAGTGTCAATGACCCCGCCGGCCATCGCCGCCACTCCAGCGGCGATAAGGCGGCTACCACAGTTCCTCCCCTCTATATTTTTTCTTTTTTATTTTAAAATTTTTTTTAATCTAATTTAATTTTAATTTAAATTTTGTTTGAACGAAAATATACCTAATCGGCCAAATTTTTTTTGTGGTTGGTGAAGTTAGGCCTTTATTTAAAATAATCATATTCACTTCAAGCCATTTTTTGAGACTAATATGGCCACTTTAAGTTATAATTTGAAATAAAGTCTACTTCAGAATCTTATTTAAGAAAATGAAAGCACTTTAGGCCTTTATTTAAAAAATTTCTCTAACATTATGCGTTTCATTTGTTACATAATCTCATGTTTGTTGAGGAAAAAAAAAAGGAAAATGTAAAAGAAAATGGGGAAAAAAAGAAGAAGAAAGAAAGCTACCGGCGGCTGACTCTAGGGAAGTCTTTTTTTTTTTTTTCTTTAGAAGGAAAAAAGAAAAATGACTATTGCAAATATGAGGTCTCCTTGTTCTCGGTTGACTGCTTTGTTTCTCGTTACTATTACAGTCTTTGTATATAACAAATTAATAAGATCATGCGGAACAATCACAAAGCAACATGAAATGATTTCGGTGCATATATATTGCAATCATGTATTTAATTAATTATCTAATTCACTAAACAAACCCCCAATATTAAATCCAATCTCAATTATGTTCCAAATTTTTTTAGCTAAAAAAGATATTTCAAACTTTCATTCTAATACCAAATCTGCTCACGATTGAAAAAATCGTCACTAATTTCTTCAAAAATTATCAACATCGAGAGAATGATGCTATGTCATAAGAAGGTAAGGGGCATTCATGAAGACACGAGTTCTAATAGCGAATTTCTGACCGGCCTTGATATTGAAGAAACTAGTGACGATCTTCAAGTTACGAGGGCAGACCTAAAAAGTAAAGCGAAAAGTTAGGGCCTTATTTTAATGGAAAAAAAAAAGTTCGAGATGGAATCAAAATTAGACTTAAAATTGAGGGTTGTTTAGGGAATTAGGCCATTAAAAGATCGTCGAACGCGGATGGCTTCTCTCTCTCTCTCTCCCAACTTTTGGTCAAATGGAAAAAAACAAGGCAATGTCGACACCCGCTCTCCCAGTCTCGGACGTCAACTGACGATGCGTGCGTGCCGTGTGCCTGGGGGAGAGAGCGAGGGAAGGAGAGGGGATTGACCATTGAAAAGGAAAGGAATGATTCTTTTATGCACAAAAGAGAAACAACCGCCGGCCTTAGATTAATCTTCGACACCTGATTTCGGTCACAATAAAAATCCCGTTTTAATCAATTGCGTCCCGAAAGTGACCTCAATTTGGGTCCCCATACAATCGAAAATATTCTTGAGGGGAGAAGATTCCGCGACGTGCCCCACCACTTAGAAAGCGCCCTCGGTCTAGAAATATAAGATAATATGGAAATATTGGCCGTCCGTTTGATCAGTCCTTACGCATGTCATATTTCCAATGTGGTGCCCTACCAATTGCGGATGCTCTTGACCCTTTGGCTTGGCAGCCCTGCTAAGAACTAGCAAACATCGCACGTTCAACTCTCTTGCACTTCTCGGACGATGCCTCAATTAACTCCCTCTCTCTCTATTCCAAGATTGCTAATCATGATAGATTAGGATTGCTTATGTCCTTTTTTGTGGACCCCGATATGGTATTATCATTTACTCAATGATACTTTACTCGATGATACTTTGTGTCATTCTTCAATGTACATATAATCCCTATTCTGGAAATTTTTGCATTTATTAGGATTGAGGCACACGAGCTTCGGCTGTGCGTTTGATCGATCCTCCATATGACTCCTCTCCAACATGGTACACTACTTATGACAAAAAAAAAAAAAGAAGGTAAACTACCTATTGCATGATGGTTTTGACTCCGATTTTGGCAGCCTTGCTAAGAAGTAGCAAACATCGCACATTCAACTCTCTTGCATTTCCGAGACAACGCCTCAATTATCTCTCTCTCTCTCTCTCTCTCTCTCTCCAAGATTGGTAATCACGATAAATTAGTCGATGAGATGAACCAATTGCCTTGTCCCTTTTCATCGACCCAACATGGTATTGTCATTTATTCAATGATGCTTCGTTTCATTCCTCGATATGTACAATCTGCGATCCAGAAACTTCCACATTTATTAGGATCAATCATGTTAGCTTCGATTTCAAGAGGTAAGTGGAATATGAAGGAAATTCAATTTAGGTGCAACGTATATAGATATGATGCGTGACGTCCGGCTAAGCCAAGCATCGCGGACGTTTCTTTCGGGTGCACTTTGTTTGGTAAACGAGGAAGTCGTCCCACAGAACATCCATTGGGAAAAAAGCGGGTCAAAGCGGATTGCCCATCTCCGCAAGTAAAAGCATGCGGGCTTGAAAGTGATATGAACAAGGAATTCCTAATCCTAGTCGAGTTAGGGAAGGAACCCGAATAATAATATCATCTTACGCCACTAATCATCATTGAATTCCAGTTTATAAATAAAAAGGAAAGAAAGTAGGCGATGACTTGCATACCAATTTCGTTTTCCCCCAATTGACATATGAATTAAACTAAATTAACGAATACCCTATTTAACCCACCAAAGCAATAAGCAGAAAACACCCTCCCCAAAGCCAGAATCAACAAATGAATAGCCATAAAGCAAGTTCAGAATCTTCTTGTCAAATCTCCCTCATCATTCCTTGCATCCGACCAGCCTCGACCTCATCCAAGTCACGATCGAAATTCACCGTACCCCATGTGAGAGAATTAAGGATAAAATTCGAGTCCCTTTTTCGGGTTCCTGCAAATCCAAGCCTCTAATCCCCAACATAAGGAAAATATCTTGGGGGAGGGGACCGGACCCCGTAGTAAAGCTATGCCTGCATGGTGGCCGTATTTCTGGTCGGCCCTCCTCCTCCTCCTCGTCCTTGGTCGGCCGTGCTTTCCTGCCAGGACCGCGCCGGGCACCGTAACCGTAATAACCGTCGACGCCCGGAACACCACGTGGCGGGACTTCTCGAGGTTCCAGGACGCCGGGAAGGGGAGCCAGGTGGACGGCATGTCGGAGCTCAAGCGGTACTTCAGCCGGTTCGGGTACCTCCCCGCCGCCGGCTCCGACTTCACGGACGTGTTCGATAACGACTTCGAGTCCGCGGTCGTCGCCTTCCAGACCAACCTCGGGCTCGACGTCACCGGCGAGCTCAACGCCGAGACCATTTCGGCCGTCATGTCGCCCCGGTGCGGCCTCGGGGACACCGCGGTCGACGGCGCGCAGCCGCTACGGCGCTACGCGTACTTCCCCGGGCGGCCGCGGTGGGACCGGGCGGAGCCCGCGACGCTCAGCTACGCGCTCTCGCCGCAGTACACAGTCGGGTACCTGAGCCCGGAGGACGTGAGGGCGGTGTTCCGCCGCTCGTTCGCGCGGTGGTCGGCGGTGATCCCGGTGAGCTTCGTGGAGGCGGCGGAGTACCGGACGGCGGACATACGGATCGGGTTCTACCGGGGGGACCACGGAGACGGGCAGCCGTTCGACGGGGTGCTCGGGGTGCTGGCGCACGCGTTCTCGCCGGAGGACGGGCGGGTCCACTTCGACGCGGCGGAGACGTGGGCGCTGGACTTCAAGAAGGAGAAGGCGAAGGTGGCGGTCGATCTGGAGTCGGTGGCGACGCACGAGATCGGCCACGTCCTGGGGCTGGGCCACAGCTCGGTCCGGGAGGCGGTGATGTACCCGAGCGTGAAGCCGAGGACGAGGAAGGTGGACCTGAGGATCGACGACGTCGAGGGGGTGCAGGCGCTGTACGGGTCGAACCCAAATTTCAGGCTGAGCTCGCTGCTGGAGTCGGAGAGCGATAAGAACGGAGGGGTTCGTGGCGGTGGCGGCGGCGGCGGAGGATTGGAGCGGAGGTGGTTTGCGTGGTCCACCTGGTTAGTGGCTCTGGTGGTGGATTTGATGTTACCTTCGTGGTTGTGAGCATGATTGATGGACAGGACAGCCTTTAGGCTTACAGTTTTTTTCCTTTTGGGTTTTGAACTTTCGTTAGAGAAACACCACCAATTGTAAATACTGCTCGACTTTACTGATACACAGTTCAGCCGAAAAGAAGTGTATTGGCACACGTCGATTCACAAAGGAAAAAGATGCGACAGAAGTTATTTCTTTTAAATGGTGTTCTGATTTTCTTGGTAGAGTAACGACATTTTCTGTTTCGTTCAGGTGGTTCTATGCAAACTTCAGTATGAACTCTGGCATAGCAGCTGATCTAAAAGTTCTTGTCCTTGAAAAGAATTTGATCTTTTTCTATGAATTGATTGGGCTCGGATGGACTTAGGCAAGGCTAAGAATGAAATTGCTGACTCAGATTTGTCCGGATCGCGCGGGCCCATGATCGCATCAGCCTGCCTCCGGTTCGCATGCGCCATCCGCGAGCCGTACCTAAGCCACATCTGAATTCGATATGATGTTCTTCACTTGTATCCAACTAAAACCGACTCCTTTCCTCACGCCTCTCGACCTCATCAGCTCCCTAACCACACCCGCTTCGCTCCATTTCCCGTGAGACGCGTATATGTTGGACATCGCGACGTAAACGTAATCCTCGTCGCCTTCCAACTGGATCAGCTTTGCAGCTGCGATTTTCGCAGTCTCCAGATCCCGACAAGATCCGCAAGCACCGAGCAAAGTCCTCCAAACCGAGGCCCATGTGCCGAACCCAAGTTTGTGGATCATCTTTCCCGCCCTCCAAACTTCACTTCTTTGACCCATTAACCTTATTATTGAACAGCCGTGCTCGGCTGTTGGATGAATCCTGTAGTCATCGATCATTGATTCCAAGTACTTCATTGCGAGCTGCGATGGCACGCCGCCATGGGAAAATGCAGATAAAACGTTGAGAAATGTGATCTCGTCCGGTTCTATACCATCGATAAGAAGTTGCTCGAAGCAGTGAACCACCTCGGCAAAGTAACCATTGTGGGCAAAACCGGATATCATTGCATTCCATGTTATCAAGTTCTTCTGAGGTAGGGAGTCAAACATCAATCCAGCATCTTCCACTTGGCCACACTTTGAGTACATGTCAACAAGGGCACTACCAACAACCACAGATGAGTCAAAAGCGCACTTCGTCGTGCAGCAGTGTATTGCAATTCCCCAACTCAGTGCTGCTAAAGATCCAGTTCCGCTCAGAATGCTTGAAAATGTGAATTGATCCATCTCCATCCCTTCTGAGCGCATTCTCGTGAAGAAATCAAGAGCTTCTCTCGATTGATTTCGGTTCACATAACCAGTTATTATTGAATTCCATGAAGATGAATTTGGTTTCGGCATGTACAAAAGGATCTGTACAGCATATTCCATGTTTCCGAACTGGGCAAAACCATTGATTACCTCATTGTATGAGATGGTGTCGGGATTGGGCATCTCCTGCAAAAAATTCAATGCCTCTTCGAGGTTTCGGTTTCTAGCACAAGCTGACAAAACCGAGTTCCACGAAATAGTATCCTTATAACACATTGCTCCAAACACACGTACCGCCTCTTGAACACATCCGCATTTACCATACATGTCAATCAAGCAATTAGAAACAAAGACACTGTACCGCATACCAACTTTCACGATCTTGGAGTGGATAGACCTTCCAAGCTGCAACAAGCTCGACCGACTGCACGCAGCCAATGCAGCCGTCACAGAGAACGCATCACCAACGCAAGTTTCAGACTTGTTCAGCTGAACAAACAAGCTCAAAGCTTTCCGAAACAGCCCACAGCGCAGATACCCGGAAATCAACGTATTCCAAGAAACCACGTTCGGCTCGGGAATTTCGTCGAACAGGTTGTGGGCGCCGCGCAGTGAGCCTTTTTCCACGTGGAAGCTCATCAGGGCAGTCATCACGAAGACATCGGAGCCGAACCCACGTTTCAGGGCAAGACTCTGAAGCTGTGCGCCATGCGATTCGGAACCCCGCGACGTCGTGGCGGCGCGAATGAGCCGGACCAAATCATACCCGCACGGTCTGGCACTGGATTGGAGCATCCGAGATGCCATCGACAAATCAACTCGTCCGGCCCGTGCTTCAGATTCTTTTCTTTGGGCAATGGCTGCGGTGGCCCCATGATCTTCTTGAACGGAGCAGGTCCGGGAGGCTGACGAGCTCGTCGATGTGGAAGGCGGGTGTCGGAACCTCGTACCCAGTTCAGGCAGGACCTTCGCATGCCTCGGCATCAAGAGCAACATATCCAACGACATTCATCTTCAGTCGTTTTCGGAGATTCCTCGGTGCTGCCTCTGGATTTCCATTTATGTGCCGCTTAGATGGGGCTTGCCTTGGTTCGGTTCTTGTCCACGAAGGAAAGAACATATGTTCCGACCATCGCACAGTATCATTTCTCATTTTGATTTTGTTGATTGTGCTTAGTATACCGATTTACAAAATTGGTTTACTATAGGAAAAGCATTTTTGGCAAATTATAGCCTGATGATTCGCGCAACAAATTTATCTTAGCCACTGATTCATCTAGACCTATGAAACTTTTTTGACATCAAGCTATATCTCTATTCTTGAGAATATCAAGAGATTCAATGATAACATTTCATATTACATAATGCAGACGAGATTTTTATGATTTTTATTTTTGGACTTTGTGGGAGTAGTATCATGGGTCTATTTAGATTTTTGACTTTGAAGACTTTCTAATAATTTCTATGGATGATGTCATGAATGATCCATCTACTTTTACTTGAAATTCAAAATAATTATTTTTTTTTTTATTTTTTCTTTTCAAATGGTCCCTATACCTTATTAAAAAGTGTCAACAATTCCTCCTTACGCTATCCCAATGACAAATTTTGCTGATGCGGATTTGATAAAGTTAAAAATTGTTGACCTACCCTTCATCCCGTTAAAAATTGTTGACACGGACTTGACCCTATTAAAATTGTTATGTGAATATAAAATGAAAAGTGTTGACATGAAGTGCATGTGTGGATTTTTTTAATCTTTTTTTCACTTTTCAAGATGCTCCCCCTTCCATTTTTTCACTACTCATAGGAGCTCGTAGCTTTTGGCTTAAACCCAATGCACTCTTCTTCCTCTTCACTTCTCAAAGACATCTTCAACTTCAAAATCGCGTTCAGACCCTAGCACAAGTCGAATCTCTTCTTGTTCACGGCCATAGCTGCCAGATCCAAAGTTCCCTAGCCTTCGACGCTCGATTAGGAATGTTGTGGACACCATGGCCATGGAGCTCCAGCTCGAGCTCAGGGCAGCCATGGCCGGCATGCCTTGAGCTCGAGGCCGTGAATACTACTAAATTCGCAATCTCGTGGCCGTGGACGGCAGCCATGGCAGCAGAATTGCTTCACGAGCTCAGGGCGGAAACTTGGTGCTCGGTCCGCCCGTCCGAATCAAGGCGAACTCATAACTCAATAAGCTGCTCGTAAAGCCCGTCCAGCATCGTTCTTCGTCCCCCGATTCGGCTTACTGTGGGCCTGCGAATGGTCGGTGCTATAATCGTGTCCATTGAAAACCCACGGATCAAAAGCTATAATTGAAATATCCTTTTAGTAATTTTTTACCCAAAAAAAAAATGAAATATCCTTTTACTATTCAGAAACAAATTAGTTTCTCTCTCTACATATATTTATAATTTGTTGAGATTTTTTTTTGCTAAAATTATTGATATAATTTGTTATCACAATAAAATGTGATAGATATGAAAATAAATGGCCGTTGACATAAAGATAAGTGATGGTTGATCTTGAAAAGTGATGATGGTGGCCGATTGGGAATAAAATATCTATTCCCAAGAGCTATTTACATGTAAATAGGACCGAATCATGCATTGTTCAATGCATCTATTCAAGACCAACAACCTTCTCTTCTACATACTCTCTCTCTTCTTCACAACATCCTTTTTTATGATGCGTTTGGCAACAATTTTACTCCCAAGAATAATATTTATTAAATAGTTTTTTTCTAACTCTATTTCCTAAACAAGTTTCTGAGCATTCAAATATATTTGATAACGGTTCAAAATTTCTATTACCAAAATAGACCCTTAAATTTTTTTTTGTGACTTAGAATTTTAAAATTTTTTAATAATTTTTTTTTCTCTTCTTCTTCCTCTAGCTGACTACTAGCCATGACGATAGTCAGCGACCGGCCAAATGAGAGCCGACGAGATTATCGGTCTCGACGAGCCTTGCCAACCCTTGTCGAGGGCACTGAGGGTTCGACGAGGTCATCACAACTAGCTAGGGGAAGAAGAAGATAAAGAGAAAAATAAAGAAGAGAAAAGAAGAAAAAAAGGAAATAGTTTGAGCTTGATTTTGGAGTTGTTCTTGAAAATAAAGAAATATTTTTTTTACTTCTTAATTAAATTCCAAATATATTCCTAAAAACAAATTTGTTATCAGAAACATAAACGTTACCAAATAGATTTATATTCTTTTTTTTTTTTTTTAGGGAATAAAAGAATAAAATCATGCACTATTTTGCATGTTACTGAATGGGCCCTTACTCTCTTTTCACACACAAGTTTGACAATGCATTCAAAATGAAATTTTCAAGAGAGTGACCGAATTCACGTGACTTTTTGGTATACTATGGAGATATATTTGTTTTAAATCCAGCAACAACAACAATAGTAGAGACAAATAACACCTTAAGAATAGTGATCATTATCACACGTCAAAGTATTAAAGAACTATAAATTGCTGGTCTATCTTGAGCATAACTTATATATATATATATATATATATATATATATATATATTCTATAGAAAAAATTGCGTCACGCAAGCATATAGTTAGTCTAATACGATGGTCGTGCTTCTTGCCCTTTCGCTTTCTTGGCGAATCTTGAAAAAGTCTTATCTCCGAGTCACTTCACATACAATGCCCCTCTTTCTTATCATCTCTCTTCATTATTTGGCTATTTAATTATAATCCCTTATATTCAAGAAAAGGCTTTCGCTTTAACAAATGACATAACGTGGATGAGGGACAAAGCCATCTATTGGAATCTTTTCTTATGTACATGAGACATAATAAAAATATATATGAAATACTGTGACAATTGGTCCATATTTTTAAAAGTAATACTACAAAAAATCCAAAATTGATATACATGTAATAAATTTATTTCAAATCAATTTTTTGACCATCAAAATCTCACAAATACAATACATTTGGGACAAATTTACTATTCGTTAAATTAAATTAATACTATGAAAATCACGAAATGGTATACTTGTGATAAATGGAAGGTAAAATCTTAAATCGATATGCTCATTAACCGTCATGTTTCTTCTAACTTAATAATTTAAAATTTTAACCAAAACTAATTAAGGGTAAACTAATCGCATGTGTACCAATTTGGGTAATTAGTTTATGAATTATAAGTGTTTCAGTTTGTGATTTTTCATGATACTAACTCTATTTTAAATTATTTCACTTAGCATCCGTGCAGGGCGCAGGTTATGTTTAGTTAATAAAAGAAACGAGATCGAGATTTAGATGCTCTAGAAGAGGAATTTGGCTTCTTCTAGAGCCAAAGATGGAATTACAAGTCGACCGAACGGACTCGAGAATGCGTGGGGCAAATTTAGTTGGACTTGCCAGTTAATTAAGGAGTGGTGGGTGGTGTGCGCGGGGCGCGTTCTTGATTTGGCAGAAGGGGCGTGAATTTTGACGGTAGTTGGATAATAAGAAGTCTCTTCTTCTTTTTCTTTTTTTGGTTTTTTCAGAGGATAATAATAAAGGCTTTCCTCAAGAGAACATTCTATTTCCTTTTTTTGGATTATTGCTACAAAAAGTAAACTGAACTCGAGAAGATGAACTGGCGGCTTCTCTTATTTTGCTCGACCAAAATGAACTGAACTGATCCTTAAATCTTCTTTACGCGGCGTTAGCGCCGTTAGCACTTTTCACCCCAAAAAGAAGAATTCAAGATAATTATTATTAAAATTTCATTAAAACTACATTTTTTTAAACATCTAAATAGGTTAATTATCATCGAAATAGCCATGGATATGTGAATCGTTAACCTAGCTAAATAAAGCGGTTTTCAAGTCACATGCCAAACTTTTTCAATTTTTGCCCCCACAGAAGTTACCTAAAATAAAAATAAAATAACTTAATTTAATTTAATTTAATTTAATTTAATCCCCTCTCTCTCTCACCTTCAACCGTTGACCGGGGACGACCGGTAGGGGGCGAACGCCGCGAACGTTAGCTGAGCTCGGCCTAAACGGACGGGCGGATAAACCAGAATCTACGACAACCACCACCCCCCACGCAAGGAGGGCAATGCAGACGTAGAAGGAAGAGCTTGATGATGAACGCGGATCGATACTCGACATTGGCGGCAACAACGACAGCGACGGGGATACCACCCGAAAGTCAGATTCCATAGAGACAAACATCATCGAAATATTCGAAACAACACGGTACAAAGAGACAGAGAAAAGAGAGAAACTGAGAGAAGCAGAGGGACGTGATCGATCCTCGTCGCTGCCGTTACCCTTCTCCCCGTGGTAACGGACATTGGAAGGGCTGGCCTTTGCCGCGGCGGCGAGATATTTCGAGGGGGTGCATTTTCCGTCTCCGGCCTTCTTCTCGATCCCCGAGGGAAGGGAGGAGAGAGAGAGAGAGAGAGAGAGAGAGAGAGAGAGAGAGAGAGATGGCGTGGCGTTTGAGGAAGGAGGCGCTGGAAGACGCGGCGGTCATCGGAGGGCTGATCGGCGTCCAATTCGTCTACGCCGGCAACTCGGTGCTGCTGAGTTACCTGCTATCGCTCGGCTTCAACCCGCTCACGCTCGTCATCCTCTCCGCTCTCGCCACCTTCATCATCCTCTCCCCCGTGGCCGTCGCCTTCGAAAGGTCTCTCTCTCTCTCTCTCTCTGTGCGCATTGGATTGGCGCGTGCGGGCGTTTGATTATGTTGGTGTTCGTGTGGTTTTGCAGGCATTTGTGGCCTAGAAAGATCGGCTTGAAGTTGATGCTGCAACTTGTTTTGATTTCCTTCACGGGGTAAACACGCAATCTCGGCATACTTTTCATCGATTTCGTTAAGATATTTAATGAGTTTAGCAATCGCTCTCTAACCAATTCAACTTTTGCGTCACATGTTTTAACCCTCTTCTTTGTATTTAATTGCTATACATATATAAAGCCGATTCACATTAAACATGTGGGGTGCGCTAGCCGCTGGTTTTGGAGTTCTTGAATCAAGCTATGTTCTGCACGTTGCTTAGGGAATAATCCAACAAAAGGGTTTACAACGTGATAGAAATTTTCATTTTAAACCACTTCAGTGATAAAAAGGTGAATTAGAGATTGAACGTCTTCAAAAAGGGTATGGATGTTGTCATGTGCAATAACAAAAAAGGGAAACAAACTGTGAGTGTGGCAATTCAGAGGGTGAACCTGAGAATGACAGTTTCTTTTTTTCCTTTTCCCTGATTTTGATTTTCAGCGTGACCCTGTTTCAATCCCTGTTCCTGAAGGGTATCAAGATGACGTCTCCGGCCATGGCCACTGCGATGCCAAACATCGCTCCAGGACTGATCTTCGTGATCGCTTGGGCCATCAGGTTCTACTTGTATATTGCTCCACATTTGATCACTCTTGCTCCAATCTTCTTGTCTGAGACTTCTGAAATTCTCTGATTGTGCAGATTAGAGAAAGTTAAGTGGAGTTGCGTGTACAGCAAAGTCAAGATAGTAGGCACACTTATGTGTGTGGCTGGTGCTCTGGCAATGAGCCTAATGCACAGTGCGGGAAAGAAGGAGGATAAATTTACCTCTGCCTCATCAGATGTCTTCTTCGACAAGGAAAAGATCATAGGATGCTTATATCTCATGGGGGCGGTTTTCGTACTGTCAAGCAACATCGTTCTGCAGGTATGTGTCATTAGAGCAAGAAAGATTTATTGTTTACTGCGTTTGGATTCTCAGAGACTTATTTATTTGGGTGATCTTTGACAGGCCGTGACTTTGGGTCAATTTCCTGCACCAATGTCCTTGTGCGCGATAACATCCTTAATTGGGGCATTCACAACTGTGGCTGTGCAGCTATTTGAAGATTACAAGTCATTGTTCAGTTTGCCACTTGTGAGCTTCGGAAACCTAGTCGGATTTACAGTACTGGTGAGTGGCAATCAGTTCGCTTCTTGTGTTTACTCTATTGCCTCATTATCTTTCTTTGCTCTTGTAAATTTATCTTGTACACTACAAACGAAAAGTTGAAAACATATGTTAAAGTTCTTGAGGATCGACTTCTTGGATCCTGCCCATCAGGATTAGTCCGTTGTCGAAATTGCTGGAAGTTCACAGTGATTTTAATGAGAACTGCAGTTCCCCATTCCACATAATTTAACTGATCAACAGTCCTTGACTGCTTGTGATACATCTGCTCAGCCATTTTGAGCTTTATGAAAGTGCCTTTTGTCGACAGGCAGGTGCTGTTGGCGGACTAACTGTGAGCTTCAATGGATGGGCAATGAAGAAAAAAGGGCCAGTCTTGGTATCAATGTTTAGCCCCGTTGGAACACTGTGCTCGGTTGTTCTCTCCATTCTCACCATTGGCGACTCCATCAAACTAGGAAGGTAAATCTCAACTTATCAGCATTCTTAAAGAGCGAAATTGTCTTGCTGTGATTCTGCAATTCTGAGGAAGAAGTTTTTCTTTTTGTTACAAGTACGGCATTAGAATGAAACACAAGCATTTGACATGGCTCCTCTATTGCAGCCTCGGAGGTATGCTCCTTATGTTCACCGGTCTCTACTTCGTACTGTGGGCTAAAGGCAAAGAAGGTTACTCACATGGAGATGACATAGAAAGTGAGTTTGATGCAGAGAAGCCTCTTTTAACTTGATGCCTTGCTTCATGATTTGTATTATAAAACTCCCATTCATGCCCTGGTCTCTATAGTTAGACCTCCTCGAAGAAAAAGGAGCCTTGAATGAAAATAAACCATCGGGCAGTCCCGCAATCAATTCACGTTAGTGCACCGGTCCCGATCCATGGCCAAGTAGTTTGTTGCGCAAAATTGGTGACTGTTAATGTGGATGTTAGGCAGCTGAAACAGTCCATCACTTGCACTTTGTCAGGATGCATAACGATCCGATTCGGCAATGAACATTTGCATGTATTGTCACAAGCCAAGGGAATTTATGGATGGCAAAAAGATTCCTGTGATTTGAAGTGTGGTTTTAACAATGTATGAGTTCTTGAAGCTGGACTGTGTTTTGCAGAGATATGATCCTGCTGCTCAGTGTTGCAGTTCTCTCATCTACTGCTAGTCTGCTACTACTACTACTACTGACATTCTTCTAAGCAAATTCTTGACAAGAGATGAGTAGCAGCTTCCTTGCCAGGACAACTGACTTGGAGTTGGTCAACTAAAGACTATACTACTAACAAAGAATCTCTTGTGGTAAAATTAAAAAAAGTTAAACTAGATGTTCAGGGGAAGTGGAAGTATTGCAGCCATACAAATTCATCACAATATAGCTGACAGAAAATTTAATAATTTTGAGGGGCTTTTTGGAGGGTAACTTGATTTTATGCTACTTTTCATTCAGTAATTCATTCAATTAATTTATTTATCTTGATTTTTGGTTCTTGGGTAATTGTGCTGATTTGCTGACATAGCTGAGCGATATCAATTTTTTGAATTTCTGTGTTCAAGGGAGGAGGCATTCCATGTTTCTGAGGGAGATATTTTGCTTTAGTAGGGGAAAGAAAAATAATTTCTTCATGAGAATTCTAGGGCAAGGGACATTTTTCTTCCTTTAGGATTGGCATTGTATAGATGAATGAGACAGTTGTTCAATGATACTGTATTCTTTGTGACTCCGGAGGGGTTGTAGGTAGTGCGGACGATAATGTGGGACATGGCTCGTATGCGAGAAATGATTTTAACACAAGGCAAAATGTAAGAAACCCAAATATAATACAACACAAGATGCTTTAACGCGTATATTGACATCGCAATCGACATGTTCTTGTCTGTCCTAAGTCAATTGTTTAGCTTGTGAGTGAGAGTTAAGATGGAACGAATTGAAATTATGGCATGTGAACTTGAACTGTGAATCAGGTTAGAAAGGGATGAGGCCATAATAGTCACATCAAGCCAGAAAAACATGACCCAAAATGGGGTAATTCTATTGGACGAGAGCTTAAAATCGGATTAAATTCGTGACCAATTTTTCGAGTTATATCCCGTATGTACTATATCAGTGGAAGAAATACTATAGTTATGTGTATATTTATGATTACTCTATAGTTTACGCCATAAAAATTACTTTGAGTCCGAGAAATCACCACCTATGAATAAGTTGAAAAAGAAAAGTTGCTAGCGGAAATATGGGAATTACTAATTACTGACAGCATTAGTTACTTTATGATATAAAATTTTTTACCAATAACAGCCAAAAAAGTTATTTCCGGGAAAGCAAGGCGTGCGAGCTTTTTGATTGGACTAAAGCCCAACCAGTTCGGGTTGGAATTGATGAAGTTCACATCACTTCTTGGCCCCACTAAGTAAAGTTGAGAATTCGCGTTCACACGTCATCGTTAAAGTTGGCAGTCATTTCAACTCGCGTCATTGAAAAGTACCATATATTTATTGATTGTTTTATGATATTTATGTATGTTAAATTAATATCATTTCCTGATCTTTATCAAATAACCATGCATGTCAATTCGTGTAAAGAATTATTAGACCTAGTAATAATTCTTAAATGAATTTCCAGTTACGAGTTCTTTAATAATTAACGAAAATTAATGAAATTAGGGACAGTTTTGAGCATTACCAAGCCTCGAAATTAAACCCAAGTATGTAATTCACTAAACAGCTTTGTTAAAGTTGTCCAAAAAATTCTAAATCTATTATACTTTTGTTAATTCAGTTTTAATTCAATTATAAACACTTTCACTTCTTGCCAATTGATCGATTTGTTTAATTTTAACCGAAAATCGCTGATAGGGACGCCATGATCTTTACGTAAAGACTGCTGGCACTAATATAAACGATTTTTAATAATATTTTATGAATTATTTTATTGTTTTTCCGATTGTTTTTCTCTCTCTTTTTTTCTTTTCTTTTTTGCTTCTTCTTCCCTTTATTAGTGGCTGGCCTCTGGCCACAAGCAATGGCTTACCACCAATCATGTCGAGGCAACAATCTTGTTTGCCACAATTGAGGCATGGCTAGGTGAGGGCAAGCCCTGGCGAGGGGAGTCCTAGCCTAGACCAAGCCCGACGAGAGTCGACCTTGCCTAAGCCAAGTGAGGCTAACCCTTTTCTAGACCAGGTGATGCCCGTCCTCGCCCAGACTAGGTGATGCCAGCCCTCGCCCAGGCTAGACTTGACAAAGGTCGACCTCACCTAGCATCACCTTTGCCCAATTGACGCTCGACGAGGCCGCCTTGGCTTGAGAGAGGTCGACCTTCACCAAGTCTTGCCTAGTCGTGTCTTGCCTGTCACAAGCAAGGCCAATCGGCCTTGTATGGCCGATGGGATCACTAGCAAAAGAAAGAAGATGTAAAAAAGAAAAGAAGAGAAAAAACTCAGAAAAACAATAAAAAAATTCAAAAAATAAAAATATTATTAAAATTTATCAACGTTAGCATCAATGTTCACGCGTCGGCAATTTCTAATTAAAATTGGCTAGATGAACTCAATTAACAAAAAGTGAAAATGTTTATAATTAAACTCACATAATTAAAAAGTTTATGACTGAATTAGCAAAAATATAATAGGTTTAAAATTTTTTATTCAATTTTCTCGTTAAAATTTTATAACTACTAATATAATCTTATGACTCCTAAAAACAAAATTACAAATAATTTAACGTTCTCACGCAACAATCACCGCTCCGTGCCCACCTTATCATTCTAGGACCATTAGAACTTAAAATTTTTGATAGAATCTTAATTTCTAAGATCATAAGTTAATTACATTTCAAACTCTATAACTTTTTTTTTTTTTTTATCGATTACCTTCGTTGCATGAGTTTAGAAGAAATGATCGGTGCTCACAAATTTACTTCCATGGCCTATACAATCAACTCCGAGCACCTTGCGGTATAAAATCACCATTTTACCGCTCGATTGATCCATCGATGGTCTCGAGCAGTATATGCTGAAAAGCGTGTCTGAAGTAAAAATAAGGTCTATAAGAAGTAGTTTTTGTGCCCGAAAAAACAAAAGTCAATTGCTAATGAAATAAAAGCAGCTTAAAACAAAATATTTTTAAGACATGCAAATCCGGTCCCCTAATTTCCTAATTTTTTCCGAAAAGGGGAAGGGACATCGGAAAACGGAAAATCGAAAATGAAACGGGAAAGGGTGGGGGGTTGGTCCGTAATGAATTTCCCACTCCCCCGAACAAAAAGCCGTTTTCTTCCCTCACGCATCATCGCCGAGAAGATGCTGCCGTGAATCGAAACCATTCATCATCATCATCATCATCATCGCCATCGTCATCGTCTTCTTCTTCTTCTTCTTCTTCCTCGCTTTCGATTCAGAAACCCTAGCTCTGCAAATCCCACGCCCCCCCGCACGGGATGGATCTCCCCCAGCAATCTCACCACCACCGCCGCCGCCGGCAGCGAGAAGGGCATCCCCTGCCTCAGCCGTACGACCCGTCGGTCCCGTTAGGCTACGGTTACTACCCTCAATACCCGCAAGAATACCTGGACCAGCAGCAGCACTACCCCTACGATCAGTACCGGTACCCGCCGGCCGCCTCCCATCATCAGGCGCTCCGGCCCCCGCAGGAACCTGGGCCGCCGCCGCCGCAGCATCCGGTGGCGGGTCCGGGTCGGGCCGATCCGGCGGGCGGTATGGTCCAGGTCCAGCTCCCGCAGCACCTGTATCATCTGCTCCAGCAATGCGTCGGGGCGGCCGGCGGAGGCGGAGGGCCGGTTCCCGGAACGCCCGGGTTGAGCGGGGCCGCATCGGCCGCCGTGGCGGCGCTGTCGCAGCTGAGTCAGTTCGCGGACACGATGAGCGTGGCGGAGAGGGTGGTTTCCGGGTTTGGCCAGCCGCAGGTACGGTGTTCGGTTTGGCTTTTCGCTGGATGTCTGGTTGTTGCGGACTGTTCTTGCATTTTAACTGTTTGATGAATTGCCGTGGTCTTGTTTATGGTACTATCTGTGGCCGCGTATATAAATATCCTAATGTGATAACTTGCTGCCGCCTCTATAAAGATACTTTCTTGCTATATGAATTTTTCTTATGATTGTTTCTGAGATGACTTGCTGCTTTGGGAGGTTGAGCCTTTCTGTGTTCAAACATCAGGAGAGAGGGATCTTTCAATTAGAATGATAATTCCGGGTGGTGTGCGCCCTTAAGCATTCCGCTGGAGAAATTGTTTGTTCGAGTAGTTCCCTGTAGCGGTGCTTCTTTTCTTTCATTTCGATAATATCAACGGATGTTTGTGTACGTACCTGCATGAAAACACTAGAAGTAGCTTTAGGAACTTAAGTAATTACATAATTATATGAGTGACGTCACTTCGTCTATACTATTGCATGATGTGATATGTTACACCAATAATCTTTGTGAATGAGGCATTTCACTTTTTGTTATCAATGTGGCTACGCACTACAGTATTTAAATGTCCTTATAAAGAGAGTATAAGCTGGATCAAGAAAAAAAATCTTGGATAAAATGGATGACATGAAGAGCGAAAGCCGATGCTTGGAACAGGGCACTATATTCACTACAACTTGGAATTACTTTAGAGTAGTTTCCAGGATGTGAAACCAGAGGCTCTTTGCAATGTCCAGACTTTAGAAACAAAGTTAGAGGACGATTGAAATTACTTGCTTGGATCTTTACAGTCCTTAACTCAATTATCTTCCTGGATTTCACTTTCTCACTCATCTATTCAATTTTCTGCTAAGTTGTTGTAGGATTTAAAGGATCAATGGGGTTTCGAAGGATGGAAGCTTTGTTATACTAATGGCTTGTGCTTTATTTTTTCTATACAATGTGCTCTTCCCATATGAAAAAAAAAGATCATATTTTTATGTATTATATGTGCAGAAGTGGCTGTTTACTTTCCATTTTCTTTTCATAAGGATTGTATCAAACCTCTATGATCTATATGCAGGTTAGTCACCCTCCATTCAGTGGTATTAACCAGCCATTTAGGGGGTCCAACCTTGGGCACTTTGCCCACCATCGTGCTAGTTTAGGCGGTCCAACAATTAATGGGAGAGTACACAGACGCAAGAAGCACAAGGGTGGCCATAAGATTAACGAGGGCACAAAATTGTCTAACAACAACGGGAATTCATCTGTAGATGCACAAGCAGCGGAAGCTACGGCCACATGTCAGGCTTCCACTAATGCCGTCCATAAAGCTCCAACTCAAGGGGGAAAAGCTGCTTGGTGTGAACTGTGTAGAGTTGAGTGCACCAGCATCGATATACTTGAGCAGCATAAGAATGGAAAGCGGCATAAGAAGAACATGCAGAGAGCTGAACAATTGAAGAACGCTGCGAACAATTTAGAGGCCCCATCACTAAATCACCAGGACCCTGGAGCTGGGCCTGGTCCAGACAGTTCCCAACTGTGCAACAATGCTCCGCAAGGTGACATACTTGCAAAAATTGATGGCAATAGCAGTGGTGCAATCACAGATGTGCAAATAAACACAGTAGGACAGGCGGACAACCAGACAGGGTCATCGCAGAATTTGCATCTCCAGAGTCAAGTTAAGACTAGGAAGTCTGGCAAGAAACGAAAGATTAAAGGGGGTGGAGAATGGGAATGCCAGAAGAAGTTGGAAGTCACTGCACAACCGAATAAACCTCCTCAGTCTAAGGTGGTTGGTCCAATAGTATGCGATCTGTGCAATGTTAGGTGCGACACAAGGGAAGTGTTTGACCGCCATCTTTCTGGTAAAAAGCACCTTGCTAGGCGTATACGCTTTGAAGGGCACCGAGCTCAATATGGATCACTGGGACTGCAGGCTCTCTACCCTCCAAATCCTGCGGCAACACCTCTTGTTTCACACCCTCAGAGTGGGCTGGAACCACAAACTCTCAATGCCATTCCTAGCGCAGCGCCAGATCAGAATCACATTGCTGCTGTGTCAGATGGAACTGCAACCCATGGTTCTTGTGAAGCTTCAGAATGCTGTCCCACCGCTGTCGACCTAAATATTGCTCCAACGGGAGCTGGAGCTCAACCATAAGATCAAGATCTAGATGGACAATAAATTTTTTGAGTTTGGCGGCCACAGGCATGTTTAATTGCTAGAACCTCTTCATGAACTGATGGGACTTCTAGCGATAGGCAATACCTTTGCGACTGACAATGTCCTGGTCACAAGAAGATGCTACAGCTCCATTCAGCAACGATGTTCTGATCCTGCAAAGCCAACAGTATGCGACAAATGGAGGTGCAAAATGAACATTTTGTTCTTCTTTTTCTTTTGCTAGTAATTTCAAGAATTAGAGTTGAATTTGTTGATTAGCTGCTAATTTTGTCGATGTGTCAGTTACCGCATCCACCCGGTTATATCAACATCATAATTAGCAGGATAGTTTGGTTTTGTAGGGATGCATAATTATTATGGATCATGTTTCCGATGCTATGGCCGCGGTGGTCTCGTGTTCTGACTGACTTGTAAATTATTTTCAAATGAAAATAGGACTGGCTTGTGACTCTCATGTCATACGCGAAGAATTCATACATTACGTGAAATTCGGGCCCCGGAATCTTGGGCTCTGTTGTTTGCTAGACATTGCTGCAAGTAGTCCGAGCGGCCTTTTGTCTCTAGGCGCTCTCTTAGATTCTCTGTATCTTCTGATACTTTGTTCGCATGAGAGGGGATATATTGGGTATAGTACTTCTGAAGTACTTTATAATCAATAGAAAGAACACGAGCAGCAAGTGGTTTCGGTGCGCTCTTCTGCGTGATTCTGTCAATTGCAGACAAATTTGGGCAGCAATGTACGCGAATAAATCATCAAGAAGCGAATGCACTGGAATTTATTGACATTTTAGTTTCGAAAACAGGCGACATTTATGAGCCAAAGTGGACATGAATTGGGACCTCTATGTACGAATCAAATGAAGGTATCAAAGAATACTCTCCTAAAACACACATGAAACACCAAAGAATCATCCGTTGTTCTAACTGTAGATTTGCGGTTGGTTAGATAAGCCGAAGCCATCCATTCAAGCATCGTAAGGCGCGATCCAGTGTCTCCCGTTGACGAAACTCTTGACGAGGAACCGGTGGGCCTCATCGTACTCGAGCTCCCGAGCCCACGAGACGCCGCGTGTTGCCGCAGCCCCCGGACCGAAGCACCTGTAGACTCCGAAGAACACGGTCCTGCAGTTTGAATGTAACGAAAGGGAAAAAATTCGATCCATGTTACATCAGCTATTGTCAACAAGATTCTAAACTCTTGGTAAAATTAAAAGGCGACGTGCGGCTCTATTATTAAGGCCTAATCATGGGCATGTGATGATGATGGGTCCAATACAGTATTATTGACTAAAAACAGCGTGTTCTTTTGACTAATTGGCTAATTGCACATAATTAACTAGTCGCCTCGACCTCAAAAGGTGAACTTTTGTCGGCCTACGTAAATCTCTGGAGCATCATTAGCAATCATGTCTCTGATTGGACAAAAAGTTCTACGTTATCATGGACTTTATGTTTGTCACAATCCGGTGTCATAATGTGTAGGAGAATATGGGGAGTAAGATTGAAAAAAAAAATTAGGGGGGGAGTTTGATATTGGGTTTTTACTTGTTCTTGTTGCTGGCGTGGTCCCAGTCGTCCCAGCCGCCGTGGGCGACGACGTCGTCGAAGTAAGTGAAGGAGTAGACGATCCTGGAGTACTGCCCCATTGCTCGGCCAACGTAGATCGGTCCCGTCCCCGTGACCCTGCACCGCACGAAGGCGAACCCCGTCTTCTCGTCTGGCGACTTCCGGCCGTGCGCCGCTATCGACCCGAACCTCGTGGCGATCGAGTGGAGCTGGCAATCCTGCATGTGCATGATAACAAAACTTAAATTCAGCCCTCCGGCCTAAGTAATTTCACAGCAGTTTTGAGAGGCCTGTGCTTTCTTTTTCTCCCCCTTAAAATGTCAACGTGGAGATTAGGCCAAGTAAATCATCATGCGCAAAGTTCGCCCTTGCCGACACATGAACGAGGGAGAGCTTTTTGCAGGGAGAAAAGCAGGTCGTTTTCCTTTTCAATGTGCCACGCCAGGGCAGCTTTTTCGCCGCTCCACACGTCGCTGTCGCCACCAGCTTTCAGCTTTTTGTTGTTTCTCTTTGTTTAAGAACTTTTTACTGCTCCCAAAAAGATGAACTTGAAAAAATGGCCTTCTAGTTTTCTCCATTCTAAAAAAATTATATCATGGTGGCCTGTTTTCTACTTAATCTAATTATTCGTAGGGAGGGTGCAATGCAAGATTGCATGAAGAAAGTGAAAAAGGGCCTCATTCATTGCATGCATAGGGTGCTCAAGATGAGTCCTCATAAGTGAATCATGTGGTTCTCGTATGAGGATTGAGACTCGCGTAATCTAATGACCTGACGTGCCTAGGACTAGAAGAGCGTCGCTTACCTTGTACATGGACCGGCCGTTTCCAAAGATGAAGTCGATAGACCCCTCGATGTAGCACTCCCTGAAGTAGTGCCGGCCGGCATCGTCGCACAGCGTGTCCTGCGCACCGTAGAATCCGCACCCTGAGAAGTAGGCCTTGTCCCCCGATATCCGGAATGCCACTGCTTGCCACCCTTGCTTCCCCGGCATGGGCGCCGGCGCCGTGTTCTGCATACATCAATTAAAAATAAAATATGAAGAGGGAAACAACTAACCTAAACCACTTGGATTTACATGTTACGTAAAATCAGTCTGAAATATATCACTTCATGATATGTTTTGCACTCTTATTTGTTTTCTTTGTTTCCACCTCTCTCTCTCTCTCTCTCTCTCTCTCTCTCTTTTGCCAAGCAAAAGCAGTAGTAGAGAAGCTACACGAAAATGACTTTCGTTATTCTCGTGCTTCGGTCGTAGAGCGCGAACATTTCTTTACCTTGAAGCTAATATTCCTGGCAGAGAAATAATTGGCGAAAACGGTGACCGAAGCTGTTCTGTAAGTACGGAGCTGTTGGCCATTGGCGCCGCGGTCGCTCGCTCGGTCGTGCCACTCGATCACCGTCACGTCTCTTCCCTCGCCTTGGAACGTGATGAACAGTTTGGTCGCCGGGACAACCACCTTCTCGCTGTAATTAACCACAATTCAAAACGACAAAGGTGTTATGCGGAGTGCAAATGAGTCAGGTTACACTAACAAAAATGCTCAGTTGAGTTCGGTCCGCTCGCTACTCAAGCGTCCTTCGATTATTTTTTGAGATTGCGTTCGACATGAATATACAACTCAAGTACTAAACCAATTACTCCTGCCTAAGCTAATTTGGTTTTACACAGTGATTTATTACATGTTCTGATAATAGAGACCGAGCTCAATCGTTCAACATGTCCTATCAAGCGAAGCTAGAGCTTGGTAAGCGCAAGGACTCGCACTTGAAAATTCGCAGCTTCTTCAAGCCCACCACGCTCCTAAAAATGCATGAAACTAAACAAGTTCAAACACAAAAAAGCATGCGAAGTCAGTTACATGTAATTTCCTGCGCTGATTCGAATGGTGACGTTTTTTCTATTGTTCTCCGGGATCGAGTCGACGGCGGCCTGGACCGACTTGAAGTCGGCGGACCCGTTGACGCTGACGGTGATGAGGCGGTGCCCGACCGGCCCAATCCACCTGTGGTGGTGCCCGGTGGAGTTGGAGGAGGAACCGACGTCCGCAACATCAGCGCCAAGGCCACGGCGGCGAGAACCCGCGACCTGCAACGGCGAGTGACAGAAGGAGAGTAAGAAGGCGGCGAAGCAACAGAAAACAAAGAACGACGAAGAACTCGTGGAATCAGCCATCAAACTAGCATCAAAACGTTTCACAGAGAACGAGAGAGAGAAAGAGAGAGAGGGAATGTCTTCTCGTTTCGGAGCTCGGAAATGGCGGAGGAATGGGACTGGTGAATACGATGTGGAACAATATATACTGCGTCCGAGCGGGACTAGATTCTTGGGGGCGTTTCCAACGGTCGAATGCATGGTAAGGCTGGCGTTAGCTTTTGGCCGCGGCCGCGGGACAGCGAGGTCTGCAATTTTCAATGGCGGGGTGGGGTCGTTATCCTCTTGGCCTCGCTCGCTTGTCGTTTAACTCGCACTCCTCATGCTCGATTAACATTAATTAATCTTTCGAGTAGTCCTCTTAGATGAAATCGTTGTTTTTTTGTGTGAAAAACGAGGTCCGTCGCGAGCTGACAAAGAGGAAAGGAACGAGGACTTTGATGCGTACGGGGTCCAGCGATCCATCGCCGTGAGACTTTTGCGAGACTTTGCGAGGGAGAGGAGACAGAGGGAAGCGTTTCGCCGTACGTGAGATGTCTTGCATGGAAACAGCGATGATGCTCACGGGTTGCATGGACAAAACTGGGCCTCCCCTGCCTTTCACAAGGATTCGAGGACTTTGTTCTCCTTGTTGTCTCCCTCCAACGGTAATTCCTTATAATTGAGCCTTCCAACTTGAATTCGTCTGTGTCTCGTCCAAGGTTTGCTTACTATGACTTCCATGAAGTGCTCTGGGAGATTAATGGTCCGTTCATTTCGCTGAAAATATAATGTTTCTAGAAAAATATTTTTTAGGAAGTCATTTTTTTAATGTTTAATTGAAACCTAAGAATGAATTGAAAAAATTGAAACCTAAGAATGAACTGGAAAGTATTTTTCGCCGTATGGTAATGAAATTAGATTTTCTAGGATAAAATTACCAAAAAATCAAATTTCTATTTTTTTCCTCTTTTTTTTTCTTTCTTTATTTTCTTTTTCTTTTCCCTTCTTCCTTACCCAATGGCCTATCATGGTAATGGTCGGCGATCGGCCACAAGTGAGGGACGAGTTTGCTAGCCTCAACCTCACTAGATCAGCAAGGCTCAAACTCGCTTGAGGCCGGCGAACTCATCCCTTGCCTGTGGCTAGTTGTTGACCATCACCGTGGCCGGCCAATGGCCAAGAAAGAAGGAAGAAAAGAAGGAAAGGAAAAAAAAAAAAGATAAAAAGAAAAACAAATTAAAATTTGATTTTTTATGATATTTTTGTAAGAACAAACATTTCATTAATTAAGGACTCGAGTCCAGTCGCAGAGAACCCACGCATGGCCTTTGTGGACTAGAGCTCGAGTATCAAGGACTCGAGCACATCCTTTGTGGATCTGGGTTCGGATGCCAAGGAATTAGGAATGGGTACCAAGGGTTTGGGCTCGGCCTTGATGGACCCGAGTGTGGGCACCTGGGGCTCGGGCCTGCCAGAGACTTTGTCATAAACGTCGCAACCCAATAACCAATGTTAGAGTTTCCGTGCTAAAGCATATAGTTTTGGGTCAAAGCGCCTATACTTAGTTATATTTTAGAAAACGTTTTTTGGTTTTTCAAAGAGAGAAATCATTTTTCTAATTCTAAGCACTAGTGGAAAAATATTTTTCATTGATTCATATTCCTAAATGAACTAATTGCCAAAAAATGAGGAAAATGTTTTTTATGAAACGAACGGAGACCAAGATTTATTCTATTTATGCACATGCATAACTATACAAGGCGCGCGTGCGCATGCACGAGGTTGAGCATGGTTTACGGAGTCGATTTACCAAGTGAATGCGACCCTGCTTGTATAAGTGGTCATTTTACATTTTAGCATTTTATTAAGTGTAAAAATTGTTAGGTTAGGTCATTGGATTTTATTAGCTTGCAAAGACGCGTGGCAGAAGTCCAACACCTCATTTTAAGGGATATCTTAGAGGGAGCCCAAGCTCGGACTTATCACCACATCTAGCCGGACTTAGGGGTGCATGACAACCTTTGATTTACGTTCCATAATCAATTTTTATATTCCGACTTGCTTCGGAATAGAAATCAATTTAATAAAATTATTTCATTTTTCTATTTCCGAAATAGATTTTTGTTCCGAGAAATAGGTTTGAAATAAAAATTAGAAGTAAAAATTTTCTACTTTTCTATTTCGGAATAGAAATAAGAAATAAAAATTCTTCTTATCGTTTATCAACCGGTTCTCCATCCGTTGCCGTTGACCACCGTTCGCTGCCGACCACCATCCGTCGATCGCCGATCATTGATCGCCACCACCATTTGACACCGATCGATTACCGCCGCCGTCGGCCATCGCCATCGGTTGTCGGTCCGCCACCGTCGAAAGGAATAAATTTTGTTTCATTATCAAACGAATTTCTATTTTTAGAGTAGAAATTTTGTGTCGTTATCAAACGGGTATTTTTGCTTAGAAACTCATCTAGAAATAGAAATAGAAAAATCTATTTCTCTTACAGAAATCAAATTCTGGCCATAATAGTTATCATTCGCACCCTTAGTGTCTCGCTAATAGACAAACCCGAACATCGAGTTTTACGGGTTAATCAGATTTACCAATTCTACCATGCTTTGATTATTTACTAATTACCCAGTAGACAATCGGGGCTCCTATCACGATTCTCCGACCGCGAGATAAGTTCTTGGTCATCTAGTCAGGAGCATGCGGGATGCAACTGAATGTTCCAGACGTGCGTCGAAGCGAACGAGTTGAGAGCATGTGTGGAAGCTATCCCAAACAACATCGCTGGCTGCTCCACCATTTGCACTCAGAAATCCTTGGAGATCATTGCTTTCTGAGTTGTCCCTGAGAAGCCAGGTTTTTCTGCCGATTTGTAAGAATGGCTTTCCATCGTTCGTCTCCAGACCAGACCAGACCAGTCCATCCCGTCCCTGAGAGGTAAACTCCAGGCTCATAAAACACGTCCCTTTGATTATCCAATTCGTGCTGAGATGTCCCGAACCGAGACTCGAACAGATTACGTACGTGGAAATTTGTTAATATCGGATGATTTCGCCATTTCGAACGAGCATCGCGTGCTTAATCTGTACGTACACGTACCCCATCTTTGACAGTATTTTCTCCCACTTCAAAAGCCTTGGATCAAGCAAAACTCACCTTGCCACATTAAGAAACCCTAAAGAAGAGACAAAAATAAAAAGACGTTAAATGAGCTCATTTGGTCCCCCACTTATGTCAGGTGTGCGAATTCAATTCCCATGAGAAGTTCAGGGCATGGTCGTGACTAGATTAAATGAGACAAATGCTGTGGCTGAGCGTGCGTAAAGGTCACTGAGATCAGGGAAACCAAGATAAGGTTTAAAAACCAGAAGAAGAAGAAGAAGAAGAAGAAAGAAATTCCCAAAAAATAACCTGCTCGTGCTGCTCCGGGGCATGGCCAAATTCGTTTCTTGGGGCCAAGTTGAGTTGCACCGCAGCTTGGGACCACGTGGGGCCCCACCTACTCTTTTTTGAACCGTTGGTGTTGGGGCTTTAACTGACGAAAACGAAAGAGCGACTCGATTCGGACAAGAGACGAGAACAGCAACACTGCACGAACTCGATCAGACAAGGCGCAGGGTGGCCTTTTTCCACGACGAAAGTGGCCCTGAGATGGAGGCGAGAAAGTCGTTCGCGACGATCGGAATGATTGCGGGATCGGGGGCATCCTCCTCAAGTACCCATTGATCAAAAAGTTCCCTTTGTCTGTGATCTAACAATTTGTTGGATTTCTACTTTGCGCATTTTGGTAATGAGCGCCCTTCGACATCGATCAATTAAACCGCATTTTGAAAATGTATTTCGAGGATCCAGGATGGAAGTTTTGCATGTTCGCTCGGAAGGGAATGAAGTCCTCATAGTTTTTCAAAATTCAAATACCAAGTGAATCGAATTTCTCACGACCCGAGTGTTACAACGGAGGTATTCCAATTCCAATGTACCGAGCAATAATAAAATCGGATTATAAAGTGTTTTGTCCCCCTCCGAAAGGTTACTGCCAACGAATGTACTGTAAGAATGGTGGGTCTGCGGTATCATCATTGCCGTTGCGTTTGGATCTATTCGTACTTCAATGCGTCCAGAAAGGAGAAAGATACGAAAGAGATTGGGAATTTGCGGGGGCGAGTGATGAACCTGGATTTGCGCCGGATGAATGTACTTGGGTACTACGAGCTAAGAGCCTATGACCATCTTTACTGTACTTGGTCAAATCCACTATTGATTTTGCTTCTTCGTTGGGGGACTGCGAGCATATTAATTTGAATTCGGGATGATAATTATCGCCGAAAGATCAAACTTTTCTCTGATCTCGATCGTGTAATTAGTGTTAATCATTAGCTAATCTCGTTCGGTCGAAAATGATGTTGGGGAGCGCCCATCAACTCCCCCTTTTCTTTTCTTTTTTTCCTTTTTTTCGGGTAATAGGCACAGTTGATATTCCTCTTTTTGTCGGAAATGTGGACGTTCTTTTACCCTAGCTAGCACCCGAAAATGCAGATCAATATTAGTTAAGTCTTCATCTATTGCAATCGTTGAGTGATGTTTTTTCGCCAGGAAGCAAGCTTGGCATGTACCGATTGAATAGTCCGATTTGATTGATTTGGGTTGCGAATCCATGAATAGACAGCATGGATTAGTCGGGAACCGAGATCTGGTGGAATGATTCTTCTTGCTGAACGTACTGGACTCGAAACCAGACGCTGTCCAACAAATGCCGCTCGTGCTTTGTAGTTACGAACCCGCTAAAACAGAATTGAGGATTCGTGTTCGCGCTAATCAATGGCGCACGCGGCTCGTGCTCGGAAGCTGCCTTTTTCTCGGCCATTTGGGGTTCTGTACATCGCAAGATTTCGCTTCGATGAAACAGGAACACACCCACATTCTGGCTGTGCACCTCTGTGGACTCAAAATGCAGCGCAAAGGATTAAAGCAAACTGGGAATTCAACAGCATCCAAAGGTCCAAACCCATTTGAATATTTGGGCCATGAAAGAAAGGGCATCAGATGCACGTTAGCTCACCTCATTCCAGTCCTGCGAGCACTTAAGGTGATCGATTCTCGATCCGGTCTGGTTTCACCTAAAAATCGAGAATTGGGTCGGGAGGACTTATTCCCAATTTTTGGGATTGGGAACTGGACTGGACCGCCTTAGGACCAAAAACCGAACTGGTTTGACCGGTCCGGTCCCATGGAACCGATTACTTAGCAATAAAAATTAAAAAATTAAGAAAACTCCTTATTTTTAAGTTTTATTGCTATTTTAAAGAAATTAAATATATATTTAAAAAAAAAAAAGGTTGGTCTAATTTGTCGGTTTGGTCCGATCCAGTCCAGTTCGATTCCCCCTCAGAATCGGGAACTAGACCAGACCAAACCAGATCGAAAATCACCGGTTCCATATTTATGGAAGTGGAAATCGGACTGATCCCTTTGGGAATTGGACCAAACCGGCCGGTCTAGTCTTGTTCGAGCGACTATCGGTTTGGATAGTCCGGCATGCTCATTCCTAGCGAGTACATCCGCAATTTCATTTCGTAAGGCAAGATCAAGGGCAGGAAGACTCGATCATATGGAGGCTCGTGGATACTTGCAAGGCCCATTCGAGCCCTCGGATATAAAATTTGATGCACGAATGGCTTATGCTCATTTAATGACTTCTTTGGTATTATAAATGCCACATTTACGAGGGACGTACGGCTCTCGGGGCTGGTCGCTTTGGTCCGTAAAGAGTTGGGCCATAAAGGAGGGCACGTCGTGGCTGCAGCCTGCAGGGAAGGCTCTAACTCACGGAATCGATGGAAGGATTTTTTAATGTCATCAGCCCCACGAAATGTCTATATGATCGAAACATTGATTCTCACCTCGTCCCCCGTGGACCGGTTACAATAGGAATTTGCCCAAAGTCAGACTTCCTATTTATTAAAAGTTCATTTTCCTAATATGTTTGAACTGGTCCTCCTATCATTGTGGGATAAAATTATCTAAAAAGTTCTAAACATATTACATTTGTTGAACGAGTCAATGTTTCTGGTTTGTTTTTTATGTGTTAATAGTCTATTAAGCACTTCTATTATGTGGATTGGTTGCTGTATGTGTGAAGTTAGTGGGCTGTGGTGGTTATTTGTTTGTGTAAAGCCTATATAAAGGCTATGGCGTCGTTCTTATGGGTGTGGTTACGCAGACGGTTCTCTCTTTTTTTGTGTATATCAGTATCTCCTCTGTTCTCCTCTATTTTTAACGCTGCTCTTGTGTATATCTGCATCTTCTTTGTTTTCAACACTGCATATCTGCATCTCCTCTGTTTTTAACAACACTTTTGTCATTTTAGTTCTAAGTCTTTTAATTTTATCAATTAAGTCTTAAAACCTTTCATATTTTGTCAATTGAGTTTATTTAGTCAATTTTAACGGGAAGTCGTTGACGTAGACCATCTTAATAATATTTTACTTTTTTTAATTAGTTAATTAATTTCCTCTTCTTTCTATTTTTTCTTCCCTTTTCCTCCTCTAGCTAATCAAAGGCACGGGCTGGCAAGATTGCACTCGTTGGCCTTGGATGACTCTTGCCCTCCCGTAGTGACTCGACCTTGTCGTCATTGGGTGAGGCTCGGCCTTGTCGGGACTAGGCGAGGCTCGACCTAGTCAGCCATTGGCGAGCTTTGCCAAAGGCCAACAACCTTGCTAGCTCTTGCCTCTGGTCAATCATCGAGCCTCAGTGACGAGCTAAAAAAGGAAGAATGGAAGAAAAAAAAGAGAGAGAAAGGAAAAAAGGAAAATAATAAAATTTTTGACAAAAATATGAAAATATTATTAAAAATTATCAACATCAACACTGACCGACCATATAGGACGATTGACATTCATGTCAGTGATCTTCAACTAAAATTGATCAAATTAACTCAATTAAAAATCATAAAAAGATTTAGGACTCAGCTGGCAAAATTAAAATGTTTAAGACCGAATTGGCAAAAATGCAAAATTGAAAGGTTGGCAAAAGTGCAATATTATTCATGGGGGGTTTAGATGTGTAATCTTTTGCTTTCACTGAAATTCCTTTCACATGATCATACTATAAAGTCGTTGTAATAAACTAGTATGCACGCTTTGCATCAACGTGCGAAAGCAAAGAATCAATGCGTCTTTTGCCATGCTTTTTGGCCTTCCCCTTTTGTATTTCATATCGTTTTCGTCGTGGCGTATCTCGTATTGGCTTTGCTGCTTTGTGAGATTCCCCCATGCAGATTGCTTCATCTATAGGGTTTTGGGGCCGTGACTTGGAGATCTTGAAAAAGCAAATTAGATTAGGATCTTGCCTTTATTTTCTCTTCTTTTGAATTGTATATCTTGGGGATTGATTCCCCACTGCTCGTCACTATGGTCACGAGCTGAAAGGTACTTCGATGAGATAAATTCAAATGTCATTTCCATAAGTATTTGCGTGATCATTTTACTAATAATGTTTTAGGGCTCTCTTTTTTCAGTGGGTTCCAAACGTACCGACTCATCCAATGTACATGAATGCATATGGAGTACACATATATTTGGTGACGCTCTAGTCGCAAGATGGCACTGGTGACCCTATGATCACCTTGGATTGCAAAGATCGATAAAAATTGACCAAAAAGTCCTAAACCCAATGTACGACAGCCTATTCAAATTTCAACTTTTCAATTTAGTCAATTTAATCATAAGTATTTTGATAATTTTTCATTGTAATTCTTTCAATTAATTTTGATAAAAAATTATTGACGTGAACAATTTTTGTAATTTTTAATTTTTTTTCCTTTTCTATTTTTTCCCTCTTCTTTTCCTTTTGCTTGTGGGCCAAAGAAAAATTTTTGAAAAAAAATGCAAAATTCATTCATGTCAGCATCGAATGTGCTATATAGATAGTCGTCACTAACTAGACTTCCCAATTAACGGTTTTGGGCCAAGATTGACCAAAATGACTACATAGGAAAGTCATCAAAAGATTTAGGACTAAATTAATTAGATTAAAAAGTTAAAGACTGAATTAGCCACCGTATTATAAGTTTAGGATGTTTTTGACAATTATCTTGAGAAATTGGATTTAAATTAATGCTACTTATCACATCCAAGCCAAATACTCGATAGCTCAAATAGCTCCTTTGGGATTCACTTCTTTGTTCTCACGTCATATGTCCCAATGGTAATCAAATGGTTCCTCAAACAAATTTGGCACATTATTTGCAAGATTTAAGGTGCTTCATGATAGATTTTGGATGTGGAATTTCCAATTTTGATAAATAAAAAAAAAACACGCACTTTGACTTTACCATTGACATGATATATTTTTCAACTTGATTAATTCTTATGAATTCACATAAATCACTCCATCCAACATCGAGCAAGAACTCCTCCGTGGGGTAGCAAGTTCCCAAGGTTACTCTAAATGGGAAACACTAGGACCGCTGGGCCGGGACTTGAATACCAGATCCGTTGCATCCACATCAAGTTCTGCTCACTTAGCTGACGGTTCGGTTGATAAAAGCTAGTCAGTTTTTTTTGTTTTCTGGTCAGAAGCTAGTTGGTTTAATTTCGATATTTTTCATATCATTCGATTACGAAGCATATGTTGAAGATGAATCGAGATGCTCCGTTTCATGGCAAAATTATCAACAAGAGAAAACCATTCTCCTCTTTCTAATTCTCTCTCTTCCAAATTTTCTTCTCCCTTTGTGTTTCCATGTAAAATCCGAAACACATTACGATTCTATAGCTCGAGACATCGCCTCGCCATTGCAGTTAGGTAAGGCCTCGAATCTAATTTCTCGCACAGAGATGCGACTCCTGTTGGTCGATCTTGCTTGGGAACGAAGAATCCTCGTTCGAGCAAGAATCTACGTACATCGGACTTTGACAGCATGAAGATTATAGAAATGAACTAGGGTTTCGTTTCTTTAACGTAAAGAAATACTCTTGCTTCAAGAAATCACCAACAAATCTGAATATGCTCATTTCATTTGCTGTAATCTCTTTCGTCCTCAGACAAGTAATCTTCTCGCTTTCGCTTTCGAAAATGATACGCAGAATCCTCAAGCGTCAAGAAATCAAATTACTCCCCGCACGACGAGACACACTGTATCCAAAGAATGAATAGGGGAAAGAGACCGCAAACGTACTCGCATGTCGCCGAATGAATTAAAGCGCGATCATCGAGAGCGTGTGCAAGCTATCCGCGTCGTCGCCGCCGCCGCCTTGGGCCGCCGCCACCGATCGACGGACACTTGCCATGCTCCGGCACACCAGACGGACGGCTCTTCTCAGCCGGGATTCGTGGGCAGGGCTCACCGGTCGCTCGGACTCGACCACAATCTGCCTCAGCTGGAAGAAGAAGAGGCTCCATGCTTGCACCACGTCGGCGTAGTTGTTTCGCCGGGAGAGCCGGAGGGCGAGGGAGAGCTTGAGCAAGAACGGCCAGATCAGGCCGCCGGCGAGAATCGGGGCTAGACCATGGGAAGAGACCAGTGTGAGCTTGAGCTTTGCTAATGCCAGCAAGTGCATCCCCATTATAGAGAGAGAGAGAGAGAGAGAGAGAGTTTGGCCTTGAATGGACGTACGGAGAGTGAATAAATCTCAGTGGAGAGAAATCTGCGATGTCTTTATGTAAATCATGATCTATATTTATCCTAGTTTCGATATGCAAAAAGATATAAAAACAATTCAACTTTTTTTTGGTAAAAAAAAAACAATTCAACTTTAACAAACGTTAAGATTTTACTAAACATAAAAGCGCCCTATCAAGATTGCTATATCAGATTTACAAAAGTGATGTGGCTGTGATATTCTTGTAAGACTACCGTCGTGTCTTCTAAAATCTTAATTTTTTGAATGAATGTGCAATTTAATATTGAAATATTCTAATAACAGCCTGTTATGTAAACGTGCAACGGGTAACCTTAGTTGAGCAATTGAGTTTTTTTTCCTTCCCTTTTGGCCAAAATTGATGTAATTAAATTTTGATATTTCACTCTATGAAGCTAATTCTGAAAAATCTATCTTTTTATATAATTTTATTGATGAGGGAATAAATGAGCTTTTTAGATGTATTGCTTGTGTTTAGTCAAAATTGCGTCTATGACAAAACACCTTCCGCCAGAATTGTCCAATTAGTTCTTCGCATAATATAGATATCAATTCAATCATAAACTTTTTTATTCTATTAATTTAGTCTTAAACCTTTGTGCAAAATTCTAAAGTAGTCATTCTAATCAATTTTTATTGGAAATTACTGACCCGACAATGACTGGATTACCAAGTCAGCTATTTTGGAATTTCACGCAAAGTTTCAGAACTAAATTGACAAAATTGCCAAGTTTAGGACTAAATTGATATCCATACTATAAGTTTATGACTAATCAAACAAATTTCACAACGAGAAGTATCCATAAACGTATCATTTCGGCCAACACTTTTTCTTTGTTTTGCATTTTACCGATCAAAAAAGAAAAATAATTATCACAACAAAGACAAAACTTGGTGTATAATGGGACAGCCTTCCTTATCTTATCTACGAAAAATCTTTGGAGCTACACAGGTTTGATGCAAATATAATTCTTTTCTTGGGTCGGTACATGTCCATTGTCCATACGATTGCAGAGAAAGGCCTTTGTCATGTTCTACATTATGGGTCGAAAAATGTGGAGCCTAATGCTCAAAGGAAATTTCCATGAAGCTTCGTGCATTCCACTTGCAAGAGCAGATAATTGCACGTAATGCAGACAAGACGATACGCATGCATTATGGGGTAGGCCAGGACGGAGAGTTTTAGACGCACTTCCCTTCTTCACGTATGAACCAAAATAGCTTTTGAAGCCCGAGTGCCGATTTCTGACGACAACGAGGAAATTATTGGTACAACAATGCCCACGAGCTCAATTTATTAGGTTAGGTGAGATTAGGTGACTGCGACTAACTATAAGTGGCTAATTTAGATCGGATGGACTACATTGGAGAATCATGAAAATGTTGAGATCTACATTGATAAAGTTGGAAAGTTTAGGACTGAATTGATGGTCGTACAATATGTTTAAGATTTTTTGGATAATTTTTTCCTATAGGAAATTTTGAGGCGATAAATACGCGAAAAGTTCATCAAGAAAATTTGTCAATACTCTAATTAAAGAAAATAGAGAAAAAGAAAAGTGGTGAATAAGTACTTCAGCCCACTCAGAGCAAAGTCGTGTGTCGACCATCCATTAATCATGAGATAAGTTTAGGCTTTGGCTTAAATTTAACATAGACGATGGATCTTAATGCATTAGGCTTGATGAAAGCCCATCTTACATTTCTCTTATAACGAAGATAAATTCACATTACTCCTCCTCCTTTTAATCATTCCCCAAAATAACACATCTCAATTGATGAGTAATCCACCACATAACCACGTACTTGTCTAGCGATTATTGGATCATCAACTGTACTAAAGCTAACATTGTCATTAAGCATAATATCAGGACAGAAAAAAGCACACATCTTTCGAAGCATAAGGATCGAATGTAGTTTCTTCAATGATTTGTACACATAGGTGACTTAAATTACTCTCGGAGACTAGTGTAAACATGCTCGTGAGACAAAGTACGGCGATTAAAATTTTGTGAAAACATTTCAATCTACCTACCTCTATGCTTTACCTCATATTTCCCTTTTCCATAGCAGGGGAAGAGTCCAATCCGAGTTTATATCACCTACCACGTAATATCCTTTGATCCTCTCAATATATGCTGCATATCCACTTTAATTTTTCCTTGCTCAAAATGGGCTGCCAAACGTATCACGAGGAGTCTATCTAACCCGTTAAATGTCATTGGATCTTTTGTTAAGGTCTTATGGACCTTAATAAATCCAGCAAATTCAATTAATCTAAAAACATATCTAGATTATATATACATATATGTAAGTACATACTTATAGTGACAATACTAATAATAATAATAGGTTCACCCGCCTCGATTTTCCCTTTACGATAACAGTAGTTAACTGTCCCATAGCCAAGAATATGGATTTATTTTTCCATGTGGGTAATTTTCAATGACTCGTCTAAAGACCGTTGTTTAACTTTATTTTTTTCTTTTTGTTCTTTTTTCTTTCTATTCGATTGCAAAATAGGTAAGTTCTAAAACTTATTTCTACTTTTTGAAAAGTTGGGACTTGATTGCACTTATCCCATAATAAAACTGAAAAAGGAAATTCTTTTGAATTTAACTAAATTCAAAGGCGGGTTGAACTTCCCAACCAAAAAATTAAAATGAAAGGCAAAGCGAAACGTTTGTCCAACGCCATAAACCCTAATCTGTCTCCATGATTTTCTCCAACCCACAGAAAATCATTTTCGTAACAGCAACAACAAGCATTTCCCTCCTGGCAAGCGCAGTTGTTTTTACATTCAGTTAAGAACTCAAGACTTATCCCTTCTATATAAACCCCATAAGGATTTCACCCATAGCAATTCAAAGCCACCATTTGCAATACGATTAAATAGAAGGGAGGGGGAAAAAGATAATGGCGACGAGGAGCACAGCTTTCGCCATCGCCGTGATCGCCATGTTTCTCGTGGCATGTGCTGCATCCTCGCCACCGGAGAGCGCCCAAGAATGCATGCCGGTTTGCATAGCGTCGGGCGAGAGCGAGCAGGCATGCACCAAAACATGTGCCAAGGCCAGCGGTGAAGTGCAGACGACGGACTTCTTTGATTGGGGTTGGGGTTGGGGTTGGGGAGGGGTAGATAAATTGGATCATAAGGTCCCCAAACAACCTTAGATGATTTATGCTGTATTGAGCTTTTTCACCTTATCACAAAGTGATCATACATGTATTAGCGTCAAAGGTAAGGTGTGTACGTCTTGTGGTAAATTAAGGTGAAATGCATATCACAAAAAAGGTGATGAAATTAATAAAATTATGTTCTCTCAATTCTTCTAATGTTGAGTAACAATCTATGCATCCTGATCCATCTCTCCTTGATTTTCTTACTTTTGTTGGAGAATCTTCGAGCAACAGTTTGCAAATAATTCGATGCCTAAAGTTGTTTTTTTTTTTTTTTTGGCGCAATTGGTAGAGTAAGATTTATACTAATTAGTGAATTACCCTGAAATATATGGTCTATGAGTAAAAACCAGAACATAATGCCCTAGATACAAAGAAAGTTTACAAAATTTGAAGTCTAATATGACGCCACAAATGCTTGTAAGGTGCCTGGAAAGATCTAAATATTAATTACTTTCAAAATCACCGTGTCATATTGTAAATCTACTGTCAAGCTAGTTTTTTGCTTGTTGTCCCAAGAACGGGTCCACACAATTGAGATTCAAAGCACTGCGCGACATAATCAATCGATTGGTTTAACATCGTGCGTTTATTTAGTGTATAAATGGTGTTGGCGATTATATTTAAGCTCGCTTAAACAATGGTGAATAGATTCAGCATGATCCGAATTCAAATTTCGATGAACATTACCTAGGATCAAAGATGCCCAATTTTGGTCATCGATAGATGTGGAAATGCACCAAGATTTGACTCCTTGCTTGGCACGACTCAACGCAAAGAATCGTCACCCTAAAGCTATGCAAAGTTCAGAGTGTGGTTCCCTCGTGCCTACGCCCCTTTCAGATTCTTTTTCATGCGACTATTGATCCAAAACCTCTCGACATTCATCGGATTAAAAGGCGTAAATTCCGGGTTCGCTCATCATAAAGTTTTTTAGTTTATTGTGCCTTACGATATTCTGTATAGAAATATCCAAATTTATTAAAAGTTACGACCCATTACGTCTCGAGGACCTAGCACTTGGTAGGCTATAGAATTCCGAAAATGCTACGACACCTAATCTCTCTTTCTCTCTCTCGTGCTCGTTCTCTTGCTCACGCCCTCGCTCGCAAAGGCGAATTCAACTCACTGATTCATGAAGTTACAGGTTCTACTGCAGAATGTTTTCGTAATCTACGCTCGCAGTCTTCTGCCATTTTAGTACTTCTTGAGTTGCTAAGAGGTCGTTGATTTGATACGTGCTGAAAATACTCGTTTAGGATCTAATATCCACTGCTGCTTGTTTGCCGCTTTCGTGCGGACCTTGTAATTTAAGATGCATTTATTCGGGAAAAAAATTTTATGATAAAGATCAATCTGACCATAATGAAAATATTACAATTGTTGTGGCAAAAGCGGTGCTCAGCAAGCCTTATCTTCGTCGATCCTTAAAAGCTTGCCAAAATAAAAGAAGCAACAATGGCTAGGGTTAAAGGCACTTTAAGTTTACTTATTGGATATTGATAAAATTAGACGAAATCTTTGACTTATTTTTGCAAGATGGCCTAGTTAATTAATTGAAAGCCAAGTAATTCAAGTTGAGGAAAATTAACTAAACAAAAAATATTGTAAGTGACACCATTCATGGAGTTAAAACAGAGCTAATTATATTGTTTTATGGAAAAACAGTTCAAGAGGCAAAAATTCACCAATGATTAGGGGGCACATGATGACTCCTAATAATCTAAATTAAAAGAATTGAATTATCGGTGAATCATTCATTCTTTTAAAATAGGACATATATATACACCAAAAAATGACAAACTTTTGATTGTTATCAATGTGAAATAGACTTAGTCAATAAGAGTGAAGTTTGGTCATTTATGAACAAAATTATGGATGACTTGAAGAGAATTGACAAATCGACAGTAAAGTCACCAATAATGCATAATGTGAAATTATTGAAAAGAACCTTGAAGATGATTGGCAAAACATTGATATCAATGGCAAACAATTGACACAAGGATAATTGATAGGTGGCTATTTTGCCGTTATTTTAGGACAATTGTAACTTCTTATAGGTAAGTGTTGCTAGATAATGGGAGACCGCAAAGTGACTACTTATGGATAATGTAACTTCTCATAACCATTAAGATTTTTTTTTCAATAATTATTTGTAAATGCTGATTGTCGACTTTGCATCATACTTTTTGTACCCTATCTTCAGAACAAACAAAAAAAAAATATGTTATCTTTCAATTCTTGTACTTTAATTGTAGTTTCTAGATATATCATCATCGATTTAATTATGACGTATATCTTATTTGTAGATTGTCGTTGATTAAATTTTGGCCTTGTATTTTTATGTCTTCGAACTTTGTCATCAATTAAATTCTGGTGAAATTTTGTATACTTTGACATTGATTAATTTTGTCGAAATATATCTATAAGTTCCCTTGTACTTCATGAATACAACTCCTGTGCCAAATCACCATTTGATGCGTCTCCTTTTATTAAAAAACCGAAGAACGAATTTCGGTCAAATATATTTCGTTCGATGATCCAATTCCAACGAAACAAAAACAAAAAGTTAAAGTTAAAGATTAAACAGGCAAAAAAAAAAAAAACCAAAATCCTTCTTTCCCTCTTGTAAAATGGCGTCCATCCAAGGGGTATAATATAGTCAAATCGAGCCAATATGGTGCCAAATTACTGATAGTCTACTCACATGCTCAATAGTCAAAAATCAAATTCAAGTTCATCCTAAGGGTGTAGTACGGTCAAATCAAGTCTATTGGGGATAATATAGTCAAATCATGACAATATAGTGCCAAACTATGCGATGATCGACTCACATGCTCGATGGAATCAAAACTTGATTTGAATTCGATTGAGATCAACTCTAACATAAGATTTAAATACTCGACCTTGACCTTAATCTACCGTGACTTAAACCAAGTTTTTAGTCACAATCTCAAGCATGAGCTTAATAAGCCCGAATTTTTTTTTCTTTGCATTTGTAAATGTGGGTGCGCACATGATTTGACGCGATCATGTTTTTTAATATTCCTAATATATAATCATTGTATATCGCATCTTTACCAAAATGAGTTTTCCTTTTGGTCTCTACAGATAGTTACCTTTTCAAATGGTCGGTAATTGTAAAGGCGTGCTTTATTATAATTGGCCCTCATTTTTCTAACTCTCTTTTGTTTGATGGAGGGATAGCATGGAGAACTTTATAAGTGAGACAAACGCTATTTTTTATTCAGATAGGTAGATTTTTTTTAGAAAGTAGTAATGATTTGATTAAGATTGCCATCCTATTGAATCGAGTCCATATGAATCCGAGGTTGCTTGACAAAGCACTCGAATTGTCCCGCCTCAAGCTCAGTTCCCTCACAGCACAGGATAATTTATAGTAATCACGGATCCCGCCAAAGTCAATTGGAAGCAGCTTAATCAAATTTCACGGGAAATGATATTATAAGCGTCACATAACTTTTGTATATTGTTTAATTAAGTATCACAACATTTTTTCTATTCATTTGAGTGACATAATTTTTTTTTTCCCGATCACTTGACTATAATATGAATTTTTAATTGATCACTCGAGTGTTATAATTTCAAATTTCTAATGATTAAGTGAACTTTTTAAAAGTTTCAAAATTATTGGTAAAAAGATGGTGACTATAGTTACGACGTGGTCCTTATCCCCAAATTTTACTGCCGCCCAGATCCTCGACGGGGCCGTCGCACGTTCCGGTTCGGTTCAAACACACTTAAACCCTTCCCCAAGCACAAAGAAACGCTCCCTCCCTCCTCCTCTCTCTCTCTGTCTCCCTCCCTCTGCGACATTTCAGCAAACAGGTTGCGCTCCATTCCGTACCCGCGCCTGTCGAAGCCGTGATTCGCCTCGCATCGACCGAATCGGGGGCGCCGTGAAGATGAACGAAGAGGAGGACATCGCCGGGCCCCCGCACAGGGAGCTGTACGCGCTGCTCCACGTGGCCCCGGACGCTTCCGACGAGGAAATCAGGAGAGCCTACCGCCAGTGGGCTCAGGTCTACCACCCCGACAAGTACCAGGACCTTCACGTACGCTTCTTGAGCTCGCTCCGCTTCGCGTTCTCTGTACTTGCTGGTTGCCGGAGATTCGGGTGGCTTCAGCTAGAATTTTGATGAGTTCCCGGCGGGGGGTTGGGATTCGCGGCGTCGTCTGTCGGTTAATTCGTGGGTGGTTTCTTGGGATGGTTGCTGAGGTTTTTTGGGATGTTGGGTTGTGGCCGGTTTGACTTTGTTAGCATTTTTTCCGTTGATTGTTTTGTTCATGTTTGTGGCTGAATCGAGTTTGCCTTGGTTGCGTGCGGCGGTGCTGCTTATGTGTTTAACCGAGTATTGATGGGCATTGTGTTCTTGGGAGAACTCTGTCCCGCTGTTTTTTCCCTTTTCCTGGGAAATTTAATCCGGTCAAATGCAGAATTACTTCTATCTCGAGAAGGTTATGCGACTATCCCATCAATGGGCACCGTAACATGGTTGTCATTGGTCTGTTTACCAAAAATCTTGTTCTATCTAAGGGGGATATGTTTGGTTGATGTAAAATGTCAACTGCTGAAAATGGCAGTTTATATTTTGTTTTATGGCAATAACAAGCTTTTTAGTGTCCTTTTTGATTGTCCCGTTGCTTTTGCAGAAGTGGGGAAGCCTCAATTCATTGTGAGTGATATACAAAAATATTTTAACATCATTTCCAAGATGAGTCGACTGTTCCTTCTCAGTCTATAATCTGTCCAATGTTAAAAAATAGATGCTGTAGTTGTCCAATAAGCATTAATAGCAAGCCCATGCCTTCTCCTCTCCCCAAGATGTCTGTTGGTTGGACTAGAAATGAGGGAGAAAAGGAATCGGAAATCTTTATGTTCACACCAGACACTCAATTTTCTTTTTATTTCAGTTGAAGATTTATCCTCTAAGTGCAGCATGTCTTTGCTCTTTTCATGATGGCTTCTCTCAACTATTCTTTGCATATGATTGGTAGTTGTTAGTGCTGCTCAGTGTATCTTATGGTAATATTATGAATGAATTGTGGTACTAAGCCATTGACATTTTGTTAGTTGCTTTGGCCCTCGGCCCATTCACAAGTTTGTTCATCTTCATATTTCAATTCCAATGCTGTCCTTTTCTCAGCATGATTATTGGTGATCACAAGTCCTATTAATATGGAACAAGTGTCTGATTTTCAGATGAAGGAAGTTGCTACACAGAACTTTCAGCGGATATGTGAAGCATATGAAATATTGTCCGATGAGAATAAAAGGCAAATATATGATATATATGGTATGGAGGGGTTAACTTCAGGTTTAGAACTTGGTCCAAGGCTGAGTAAAGTTGAGGAAATAAAAGAAGAACTTGAAAGGTTAAGGCGAATGAAGGAACAAGAAAAGAGTTTATCACAGTTCCGACCATCTGGTACAATAATGACAGAATTGTCAGTGCCGCACTTTTTGGATGGCGACAGCTTTGTGAGAGGGTAGGTCTTCAACTTATGTATCTGCCAATCTATTTGAGCATCCTAAGTAAGATGCATTCTGCCTGATGCATGATGATACAGGAGGACTTGACCAGACAACGAATTTAATGCTTTTTATTTTATTTTATTGGTTGGCAAAATTGAGATTTGAACAGTGAATAGAGTTCAGATTTTCAATGCTGTAAATCAAGTTAGATGAGGTCATCGTTTTAGCGTGACTACAGGATGCTAGGATTGATGATAAATTGCGAGTTGCGCAAGTGCACAATGTGAGCAAAGACATTGCAGAATGAAATGGTTTCGTGAAAGCTGAATGACAACCAAGCTGATGGCTTTTTACCTATGATGTCAACTTGATCCCTTCTCCTTAATCATTTTTAACACTTCCAAATTAAATTTTGTGGAGTTAGATGTTCTCATGATTCTGTAGACCAAATTTATGGGATCCAGCTGTGAGGCTGACTAATATTGATATATACCACTGCATTATAATGATCTCAGCAAACCCTTTTGTCTAGGTCTGTGATTCTTATAAGAAATGGAATCCATACTTTCTCCACATTGACAATTTTTGGCCATATAATATTCTGCTGCTCAATGGTATCTGCTGAGTTTATGTGTTCATGTATTTCAGAATGCAAATGGCAAGTCAATTCCAGTCTCAAGTATCCAAAAAGAATACCCTTGCTCTTGGTGGAAATTTGGCAGTTAGTGAAAATGCTGGTGGCCGAGCCGCTTCTCTTGTACTTGCACATCAGATTTCTCCTGCTGCTTCAGCAGAATTTATGGTCTCATTTGGTCTACAGGCCCTTGTTGGCGTGCAAACGACAAGGTGGAGCATTTACTAGCTATTTATATTATTTTTATGCAAAGCATACTACGTTTTCTCACTTTTGTTTGGTGATAGGCATTTATCACAACACTCAACAGCGACTATGGGCTTAGCAATGTCTTTGCAAGATGGGTCAATAAATCTGTCAAATGTGTGGACCCGCCAGTTCTCAGAAACAGCAAATGGAAATGTATTCTAGCTGCATCAAGTTTCTCTCTTTCTCTGCCGAAATGTTATTTGCCCTGTGCTGTTTACCCTATTACAATCAATAAACTATATCAGGGTTGATTTATAAAGGTTCCTAGCAACACAATCTTGAAGGCTTATAAAAAACTCTTCTGTGGCTTAACATTGGTAATTTGATTGGTTTCATAGATGATAAAACATTTGTAGAGGGCATATGATTTGCAGTACCCACGGCAGAGATTAATACATGGCAATGAGAAATCTTTATAAAATCGGGGCATTTTCTTAGCTGTCAATACAGTGAATACTTGTGCTATACTTCACTGTCTTTTCCCAGCATCAAATATTTCTCTTATTTTTTGCTCTTCATCTTTTTGCAGATACAGCTTGTATTAGGACCAGAATCATCTATTGCAGTTGGATGGCAAAAGAGAGAAGAGAAAATGTCTGCTGCTGGAGAGTTGAAAGTATGTCCAAATTTGCACTTCAGTCATGCTGAAAGTTTCATCCCTGAGTTTTGGAGATAATATGATGAAACACATGCTCATAACTTAAGTGTATGTGAACATGTTCACATATGCTTAAGTGATATAACATTTGTTTCCCATGGTCCTTCTTGTTATGCTCCTTTCCCCAAAGAACCTCCCTGAGACAAGTTTCTCTTTTATTATGCCTAACCATATTCATTTGTGTTTATTCCATTCTTCTGCAATTTCTACAGCTTGGAACAAGTTCTTTTGGGGCATCAGCTCATTACACTAGGCGTTTTTCTTCAAAATCTCATGGGCGTATTGCAGGCAGATTTGGAAGGTACTTGCAGTAGATGAATTTGGGCACTGATATTGCAAATTGACTGTGACTATATTTATTTGGACTTTAGCAATCACTTCGCATGTTATTAATTTTCATAGCACTTTTGATTGAGTTAATTATTTTTCGCGTTTCAAGTTCTTATGAGACATTGCCATCCTGTTAATAATATTCTGTAGCGTTATTATATCTTAAAATTCCCAAATCATGGTTTTTGATGACTGGAGAAATTTTGTTGAGCAACGTACGGACCCAGCATAAAGATGAGAGGCCCTTACAATCAGTTTAATTGCTAACATCCGTAGATAGTGTATCATGCCTGCCTTAATGACTTGCTATAGACTTTCTCATCTCTTGTCATAGGATTATGTACCATTATTATATCTTAAAATTCCCAAATCATGGTTTTTGATGACTGGAGAAATTTTGTTGAGCAACTTACGGACCCAGCATAAAGATGAGAGGCCCTTACAATCAGTTTAATTGCTAACATCCGTAGATAATGTATCACGCCTGCCTTAATGACTTGCTATAAACTTTCTCATCTCTTGTTATAGGATTATGTATGTTGCTTAGGAGGAACTAATATGTTTCTGGATGTGACAATGACGAAGGGTGCTACATTGATTTTTATGTTATGGTTGACAAACATTTTTGTAAGATAAACAAAGTCTTGTAGTTGGACCTCAAACCTATAGATAATTCAAGATTTTAATATATAGTGACGCACTTTCTGTTTTAAGTATTATGCTATACTGTTTTTTCAATAACTTTACCTGTTGCACAGCACTGCTCTAGAGGTCGAAGTTGGTGGTGGAAGAAAACTATCCAACTTTAGCACTGTCCGCATGCTGTACACAATTGGGATACAGGTATTAAGTGCTTCTTAAGAGTAATGGCTAGATGATTATTGGTGTACTTTTGTTTTTCCCTCATGAAATGTAATTTGAAAAATCTTTAGATCTTCTAGTGCTTTTCATTTTTTAGAAGGCAAAAAAACTAACTAATAAAATACTATTTATTTAACATAAAATTTCAATGTTGTGTTGAAGTGTATATTGAGAAAAAGAATGAGATTATGTAGAAAATTGATAATAGGAACAAAACAACAATGGCGTGGCCCCTTCTTGTGATCTCATGGTTCTATAAAAGTGCAAAGTTCTGTTAGGTTGTGATACATTTCGCCTGGATAGAATGGTCTTGTGCCGAATGTCTAAAAATATTCCATTACATTTTATTACATTTAGGGTGGATTGAGTTTAAGACATTTCCATTAGTGGATTTGTTGTTGCGCTCCCAATTCACACAGTTGTGTGCAGGCTCCTTAGTTATTATTCTGTCTGCATCATTTACACTAACATTACTTCTTTAATTTGTGTGGCTTACCCCTTCTCTGTGTGTTATTCTCTTGGCAGGGTATATTTTGGAAATTTGAGTGGCGCCGTGGTGGCCAAAAGATAGTTGTTCCTGTAAGCTGGATTTAGCATTTTCATTTGTTTTCTTCCATTAGAGGCACAATATAGGTGCTTTAAGTTGTTATCTTCATTAGTTATAAAAGTCGATTATGTATGAAAATTCAAGGAGGCTTAAATAATTGTAGACCACCTTAATAAGTTGTTATTAAGGATGGCCAGTATTTTTTGGTACTAAAAAATGGACTCGAGAGCATTGTCATAAGAAAGCATTTCAGCACAGTTAAAGATTTTCATTTTGTTTGCTTTCCTCATGTACTCTCTCTTGTGGTCCCAAGTATGATCTGGTAGTTAGTGGAGAACATTGGGAAGGCCATACATTTTGTTTTACTCTGAGATATTTGCTTTTCGCTATTTGTGTGCAGATTTTGCTGTCAAGGCATCTAAATCCTTTGTTTGCTGCCGGGGCGTTTATATTTCCAACTTCTGCTTACTTCATTCTCAAGGTTCTTATCTGAATCACCTTATGGAGAATTTTGTTGTGAATGTTTTTAACTTATTGCAACTGTGTTTGCATTTGGCACAGAATTTAGTTTTAAAACCTTAATGGTAATGGGAAGGATGTCTTCCAACTAATATACTTGGCATTTCATATCTTAGATTTTTAGGAAGGAATCTCTTTTCCAAACCTACTTGTTACAGAATTTGACTGTACGATTCTTGTTTATTAGGTGGAAAGACCTTCGTGTTGGGCTCCATCATAGGCCTTCTTTTTCAGTTGTTTGGTGGTTCTAGGCAAATGTTATGCTGGCTTAGAGGATCATGTTTCTATATGTATTCAATGATTGTCTTTAATCTAGCTCTTAACTTTTATTGGCAATTGTAACTAGTACTTTTATTGGACGAAGTCACGATGGCTAAATGTTGACTTATTAATTTATGACTAGTAATTCACTCTGACAATGCATTGTTTTAAAGAGCATCTATCCAGTTGACAAGGCCCATGCTTACCTGTTTGATTATTTAGACATGCTGCTGATAGAAAAGTCATTAGTTGATACAACCTACATGTTCCATGATTGCAGAAGTTTGTTGTCAAGCCTTATTTCCTTAAGAGAGAAAGGCAGAAGGCTTTGGAGAATTTAGACAAAACTTCAGCGCAGGTATGTCTAAAACATTTGCTGCTCTACAGTGTCCCTTGTATTCATTAGAGATATTTAAGCAAATCGTCGCAACATGTAGGTACAAGAAGCAATGGCGGCAGCTCAGAGAGCTCAGAAGTTGTTAGAAAACGTGGCAAACCGAAAAAGAAACAAACAAATGGAAGTTGGTGGACTAGTTATCACTGAAGCAAAATATGGGAATCTTAAAAATTTGAAGAGATATGATCAATCAGGAGGAGTCACCGAATTGGCTTCCCAAGTTATAGATGTTACTTTGCCTCTAAATTTCCTCATTACTGATTCAGGGCAGCTTAAGGTATGCTACTCCTATCTTGTGCCATTTGTTGTGCTCCCTGCACTTCTCTTTCAAATTCTTCAGCATGACTGTGCTTTGACCTAGCATTGACTGCAGCCACCCTTAATCAACAGCTTAGCACCTGCCTTTCTATTGTTATTTCTCACAGTTCTTTTAACCGAGAATGAAGGTTTTGTTATGGGCGAAGCCCTTGGTGTGACATAAGTTCTTAGAGGTCATAGTTTTAAGTCACAGAAACCTCTGCCCCAAGGTAGGCATCAAGCTGCACACATCTCCCCAGATTCGGACACCTTTTGCCGAAATCTACATGACAGGCAGGCCCTTCAGTTTAGACTAAAAAATATCAGTATGCTCTCTAGAAGCAGAGGAGCCTAGACGTGTGCGTTTTAGAGTATTTTCTGCTTAGCGTCAAAGGTCCAATCATGTACTCTCAGTAAGAGTGATACATACATTTATTGGAAGTGGAAGCTTGGAAGGTCGCACCGGTATGCAGAAGCCATTCTTGCATGTGCAAGGTTACTTGTACAGGTTTTTGCATGCCTATGTCTCCTCTCATGAGCATTGAAAACGAACCAGGCCAAGGCCCCTCTCACCAAGGTGACGCTTGGTGTTAATTGCAGTGGGCGAACAGACACATCTGCAATCTTGGGGATTTCATTATCGGCCAATGTCTGATGCTTGTTCTCACTTGCCAATTTGTATATTTGCAGCTTCACGAAGGCGTAAAGAAATCAGGAATCATGGGATTTTGCGATCCCTGTCCTGGAGAGCCAAAAGGACTGCGCGTGGAGTATACTTACGGCGGCAGAAGATACGAGGTAGTGCATCTTTGCGGTCCCTCTTCAAGTAAAACCGGCTCGGTTTATAACCTTCGTTTCGTAATTTTCGTGATAATGCAGGTGACGGTGGATGATTACGAGGAGCTGTTTATACCCCGTGAAGAGCACCGAATTTGAACGATAGCCTGATTATCTGGCAATTTTTATTTTTTTTCCCAGCTTTGCCATACCTCTTTAGATAATTGAAGTTTGAAAGTTTTACTCGAGTTCAATCTTCAGCTTGATTTCTTGTATCCAGAAAGCCTCGATTGATTTTCTTGTAAAATTCTCATAATAGAGATAAATTGTAAAAAAAGCTTCATTTCTCATTTTAAAGCAGCACGGATGCATTTTCCGTGCCCTTTATTTTTGTGTAAGATCAATGTGCAAGCTTGCTGCTTTATCTTTGTTGTATCTTTTGTTTTTAGGGATAATGACACAAATGATCGCTCCATTTTGATCAAATGTGAAATGTGGCATCTAAATTGTACTCCAATGTATAATGTGATCTATAGACTTTTGATACATTTTCAATTTAGTCACTGGACTATGAGAAAATGTTTAATGTTGTTTTGTGTTCAATGTTGTCCTTAAATTATATGAAAGTTTTAACATATAGTTTAAGGAATAAAGTGATTATGTACCAAAAGTCCAATGATAACATTAAAAAAATTATAATTTAGAGACAACATTGCACATTGATCTCAAATTTAGGGTTTACATTAAACAAATTAAAAGTTCAATGACCATATTATAGATAGGAATAAAGTTCAAAAATCATTTATGTCATTCTTTATTATTTTTATACCTAAGACGGTGAAACTTAACTCAAAAATTAAGGGGCAGATTTTCGATCACGAATTTCAATAGATTACTAATAAGCTACTCGTAAGGCCTTGTTTGTTTGTTTATGCTTTAATACAACCAGAAAGTATATTTTTTTCACTCTCCTGCGGAGGTATAATTTACAAATACAATATAGACTTCAAAAGATTATTGAGAATTATAAGTTAATTTACGTGTTAATATTTATATGCCGAGAGAATTTCAACTATTCTAAATTTAAAAATTAAAATGTGTGTGTTGTAATATTTAAATTAACTAAAAAGAAAACGTAAGAGTCAATGTAGATTCGCTAATAACTAAATGCACCTTATACAGGGGGAATTGAGTGGGCATAAATTATTATAAACACAAGTAGATGAATCGTTTGGTTTATTGAAAAATTGTTTCTCTGAAATTAATACCATAAACCACAAACTAAATATTTATAACAAATTTTCCCGTCATTAGTTTTCATTAAATTGAATTAATATCACGATAAATCACAAACTGATACATATATTCCATTAAAATTCCAAATTAGTACCATTGTTAATCGTCATATGTTATCTGATTCAATAATTTAACCATCTAAGTGAGGGTAAATTTATCATGGGTATACTAGCTTGAGATTATTTATTGTAAAAAAAATAATTTTGGATAATTTTATTTTGAATAGAGTAATTTAGAATTTTCGTAATATTAATCCACATAAAAATGGATTAATTTTGTCAATGGCGTAATCCGTATCTTCCTCTTCCTTTGACTTTCGGAGGAATGAAACGCGACCGCGCGTCCGTCGCCATTTCCGTCCGGAGCCGGAAAATCTTTCGCGTGGGGCGGCAGGGCAGGCGGCGAAGACGACCGGAGAAGAAATCAGGAAGGAAGGAAGGAAGGAAAGGGAGGGGGCAGAAGAAAATGACGGGAGGGACGCCGGCCTGCATCTTCTGCCAAATCGCCCGCTCCTCCACCTCCACCCCTCTCCTCCACTCCGTCCGTCCCTCTCTCTCTCTCTCTCTCTCTCTCTATGCGTTCGAGTCTGATCGAGTCTCTCGCGCTTCGCAGGACGATCGGGTGGTCGCGTTCGAAGACATCAATCCCTCCGCTCTGAGGTAATTCACTAGCTTATCCCGATGCGCGTTTCTTCGAGCAGTCTGATTGGTGCTCTCTCTGGAATGTGCTTTGACCTCTTATAGTTTGGATTAGCTGCGATGGAGGCTTGTTGATCTACACCGTGGCTCGACTCGATCGAGATGATGTGTGGATTGATCGATTCGAGCGTACGCTGCTGTTTGCCTCTGGCGATTGGACGGGATAACGAGTTCTGAATCGTTCTTTTTTTCTTTTTTTTTTGGCTGGAATGATGGGGGTTTTGTTCGATCGAGGTTTCGGATGAGTGATGTGGATTGCGATTCCTCTTGATTCCAGCGCGTATTGATGTATCAGGTGTTCATTGAATTAGAGCGGCGCATGTTCATTTGAATGCTTCAAGTTTCTTCTATTAGTTTTGACCAAAATGCTGCTTCGAGAACGCGACAGACTGCCAAGAGTTGAGTCAGTCTTTATGGAGATTGCCTGGTTTAGTTTGGGCCGCTTGTGAGATGAATAATGATCTGCTCTCTTCCTTTTGTGGGGCCTGGCGGTTTTCGATGTGATTGGGCTGTCGATCGCATTCCTCTTATGCTTTTCTTATAGCTTTTAATGTTACTCGCATCTCATGAGTTGGTGGTAACTTCTAAGAGACATGCTACTGATACTGTGGAGTTTAAGAAGTGATGCCCCATGGCACAGATTGCAGCATCGCTCGAAATGATTTCACTCTTTGGTTTGCAGCTCTTTTGCTGCACTCTCGGGATGACTGAAAATCTTAAGCTCAATGCCTGATCGACAGGCATTATTTGGTGATTCCAGTGGAGCACATTTCAACTGTGAGAGACCTCAAAAGGAGAGCTGAAGACCATACCTTGGGTAATTATATTCGTTGGTTACAACTCATTTGAGAGCATGGGACCTCGAGTTATTTATCCGTTTTCTCGTTTTCTATTCATCCAGTGAGTCACATGCTGGATGTGGGGAGAATGCTTTTACAGAGAGACGTGCCTCAGTCAAAGCAATACAGGTACTTTTTCATATTCTTCAGCCACATGGAGATTTTCATCCCTTTGATTTCATGTAACCATGTTATTATGCATCTGTCCAATTAAACTGACGTGGAAGACATGGTGATCAGCATTCACTCCTCTATTTGTTAGAGACTTTGCTATGTGTTTGAGGGAACTGGAAAATTGTGCTGGAGATTACTCGTTTGTATCTGGTCGAAGTATTAAATAGCCAGGCACTTGTCTGAAAAGTTGTCCTTGTTAGATTTAGGGTGTGTTTGTTTGTGTTTCTCGGATGTGTTCATGAACACATTTTCTGTTTTTTTTGTTCCGGGGAACAAGAAAAAGAATAGAAATGCGTTTGTTTGGGTTTTTGTTCCAAATCTATTTTTTTGTTCCCGGAAACAAATTTGGAACAGAAACAAGAAACAAGAAAAACTTGTTTCTTGTTTCTGGAACACTTTCGAGAAAACAATTTTTTTCCCTCCTCGTTTTTTTCTTCTCTTTCTTTTCTTCATTTTTTCTTCTTCTTTTTTCTTTGGCCGGTCGCCGGAGCGTCGTCGGCCCCTGGCGAGCCTCGCCGTGGCTGGGTGAGGCCGTCGGCCCTCGTCGGCCGGTCACCGGCCATGGCTGAGGCCGGCGACCAGCCAAAAGGAAGAAAAAAGAAGAAAGAAAAAAGGGAAAAGAAAAAAGAAAGAAAATAAAAATATTAAAAAATTAAAAGAAACAAAAAAATCATACAAGTTTACCAAACGCGTTCCCGTTCTTTTTCTACTCCGGGAACAAGTTTACCAAATGTGTTCTTCTGTTAAAAAATTGTTCTCCGGGATAGAAATAGTTTTTTCTATTTTTGTTCCCTGGAACAATTTTTGAACAGAAACGTTACCAAACGCACCCTTACTTGCTGGTACAGCTCATGCTAGGTCTTCAACTTTCTGTAAATTTCATTTGAATGGGAATTGTTAATGATGCCTCATTTATGGTGCTAAACTGTGTGCCCCCCCCCCCCCTCTCTCTCTATCCTTAATGTCTTGGGAAGATGAGTAGAGTGATCGACAGCAAATTTCATAGGGAAAATTTTGTCAAAAGCTTCTTACGTGTTTTGGTGCTTATCCTATCTCTTACACATACTTACATTTTATTTACATATTGCTTTCTTTATTATGTTTTTTTAACTTTGGAAAAATATATGATGAAACTATCTCAATCTGTGTTAATGATCGTTGCCTGAACTCTATAAATGTAATTGTTGTTAATCAACTTGCTTGATTTGTTGGTCCCCGTTCATGCATTGAAGATTCTCTGGTCTTTGTTGACATTCAGTGCAATGTTGGACTTTGGACTATGCTTTCGAGTTTCTGATAATATCAGTATTAAATGACACATCATAAGCAGTTGATATGAACATAATAATGCTGTCATTTGCAGAAGTAACAGTCATTTACAATTCAATTTGTGTGTCGATGATTCCCTTGCTTGCAACTGGGAAAAGCTTTTGTATCTAAATTCACCATTTTGACCAATTTGTTTTTTGTTCCGGCTATCCATGTTTACAGGTTTGGCTTTCATCAGCCTCCATTCAACAGTGTCAACCATTTGCATCTTCATTGTTTGGCACTACCTTTCATACCCAGGTAACCTTTTTGCCTCTTTGCTCTCTCGATAGCTCAAATATGTTTTGACAGTTGTTACTCTCAGTACCATAATCATACTTAATGAAGTTATGAACACATTAGTTTAACCATTGAAGAGCTTATACAGATGGAAACATATGAAGTACTTGTCATTGGGACCACTTGGTGGGTTCATCGAAGCAGAGAAGTTATTGGACAAATTGAAACCAGAGTAACGAAATCATGCATAACCTTAATCTTCAATTGAATTGTATCGACTTTCTGATTTGGAATTGGATATAGTTAACCACATTTATAGTTTGGAAGTTTCCTTGTATTATTTATGGTGCAAATGTTATTTTTTGAATGTCTGATGTGCCTCGAATGATAAAGTGCTGATTTGTTTGTGGTCAAATGTGTTTCTCGCTGTGCCTATCGGCTAAGACTTACCTGATACGTTGAGTCTATCCACACTACAATTTGGGTTGCCTTTTTCCCCTTCTAGGAAATGTGAATGGTATTTTCAAGGACAAATTGATAGTTTCATTATACAAAATGATACCCTGTGCTATCGGTTTATTCAAGGATGAATTAACCAAGATCCATGCGTCTATGGCTCTGAACTTTTTTGTTTATAGAGAAATAAAACGGTTTCCTTTAACTGTTGTTTCTAAAATTTTAAAAGTAAATATTATAGTTGATGTTTCAGCTGAATGAGTATATTTTTGGTGAGGCCTCCTATCATGTTATTTCCTTATCCTGGCATGCTTGTTCTATAATTTTCCAAAAGATGGCAAAATTGATATGACCGTATTTGCGTTTTTTGGGTGATTGGTCATCTTTGCTATTATTCAGTTTAACTTTCAAAAGGCTGTTTTAGTCTCTGTGATTATCGCCAACGCGACCAAAGTAAAGACATCTACATGAGTGGAGCAGTTTGTGCATTTATCTTGAAGGTTTGGGAAAGAAACCGAGTTGTTTGCTGTGAATCAATTCATGTGCAGATAATGACTTGGCCAATACTTGCATACCATAAATACTTTACATTGGGCAAATTTATAAACAACGTCCACAACTTTATTCTTAGTTACACATTGCACCTTAAGGTTTCAAGGAAATTCTACTATGCACCCTTATGTAGTTTTTCTAACCTTTTCCCAATGGTGTAGACTCCAACATACCAATTGTAGGTCTTCAGGGTGCAAGTGTGGGCTTTTGAAACTAGAGGTGCAAATTGTTGGTAAGGGAAAGCTTAAGATGATATTTGTAATTGTTGCAAGTCCCGGGAATTATCATGACTAAGTGATGAGTTGCTGTCCAATGTATGTACCAATTCTTGTGATTTTCTTCAATCGTTGCCTATGAGCAAGGGTCTGAAAATGAGAATGGACCAATGACCCTGTGCTCTTTGGCCCCATTTGGTTCGGCATTAGGGAAATGTCTTTGGGAAAATGTAAATACTGTTGGGCTAAAGGGGTTTTCCGAAATGTAAATAGCATTTGGTGAATTGTAATTTTAAAGTACATTGAGAAACAACTTTGGCTTAAATGCCGTTTGGTAAAAATTACATTTGTAAATGACTTTTTACTATATTTAAAAATAAAAATAAAAATTATATATATATATAGATATATTTGGGAGTTCAGCCACTAGCGGCCAGATCTGGCTGTTGGACGGGCTCACCTGAGGTGGTGCGACCTCAGGTGGCATCACCTGAGTTGCCGCGACTCAGGCGTAGCTTGGGGTCAAGCGGCAGTTGCTGGGATCAGGTGACCCCCAAGCGACAGTCGCCAACACGCACGACCCCTTGGCCAGTGGTCGTCAGTCTCCGATCGGCTTTTCCTACAAACCATGGAGAAGATGAATAGTAAACAGGGGGCGAGGACTTGCATTTCGAGGATGCAACTTCCCAAAGGACCTCCGACCTACTTTGGGCTAAAGGCCCTTAGAGCCCTTTGGAAATACAATTGTATTTCCCCAAAGTTGAGCAAAAAAGAACCAAATGCTATTTGCATTTGGCCAAGGGACTTTAGAGTCCCAAAGTCCATTTGGAATGCTGAACCAACCAGGCCTTTATTTTCCCCTTCCTCTTCTGATTGATTTGGCGAGGAAACTACATCAATGTTTGTGAGATTTGCTTGACGCTATCACTTCTAAATAGGAATAAGTTTCGTAGCTGAGGTGTTTGTAGGCATCAGTTCGCTGCTTTAGTTTAGGAATAGTCCGAAGAATCTCCATGCAATTATGCACTCGAATGGCACTCGATGAGGTTAAAATCTGCTGATATGTTGTAAAACTGTCTGCTAGTTTGGTGTACGCCTGGTGAAGTCTGTAGTTTGTTGTTTTATCAGTATCCTGTGCAGCAGACTTTAGATGGATCTTAGACCTTTTACACTATGTACGAATTACATTAGACTGGTGGTAACTTGGAGGTGAAGCTGCGATGGTTTGCTGATCTAAATTATTGATGGGTCTCACTTGAACAACGGACTGATGGTCTATCCTATTTTTGCAAAGCAGAGCAAATGATGTGATTGCAAGTGTCTATAGTCTGTGTATTTGCTGATGCATGCTAACATGATTGACCTGTGAAACTTGGGACCAGCATCTACCATATTAAGTTATTGAACCAAGTCCAGACATGAAGTTTCCAGGTGCGCGAGGTGCAAAGGAATCATCCTTAAAGATATCACTTTTGAGAGTTAAAGACTTTGAAAATTCAATAACTAAATGGAAGTAAATTAATGATATCACGGATGCAAGCAAGAAGCTGTGGTTTCTGGTATTAGCAATCAATGAGTTGGACTTGTAGAGATAGTTCCCATGGTGGTTGGCAGATTGGCACTTTGAATTGTCACGCTTCTCTCAATAGCACCCTCAATTAATTATTGGCCCTTGGCACCGAACTGAACTAATTAGTCAATCCATTGTCTCAAGAAAAATAGGTTGTCATCTCTTTATCAGGTCTACCAGATCATCCAGAGCAAGTTGAAGCTCAAACGAGATTGATGTCCCTCCTACTTTGGGAGCTCTCATTTACAGCAATATCATATAGATGATGCTTGATTCGTGATGCCTAAGCCATCTAATCCTAATTTTCGTGATTTAGGTAAATTTTGTTTTTGTTTTGTTTTTTTTTTTTCTCCTGAAATATGAGAAACGTTGGCTTTATTGGCCAGCGGTAATGGATGTAGGCAGGTGGATATCTCTGAATCAAAAAAACCTTTTGGGACATCCATAGTAATGGACCTATGGTTGGTGGAACCCAAACAAGCTGTCCCTTATAGTGTGGCGAAAGTGACAACAAGTTTAGGACGTTTCGTTTGTTGGCGTGTCTGATTGATGCTTTGCTTTTGGTTATGACCAGAAAGACAATTCAGGCAAATGATTGAATGAGGGGGTTCCTAATTAGGCGGGTCCGGTTCTTCTGAGAAGCCGTGTTGAGTGACCACCGAAGCTCATGAGGACTTCACCAGAAACAGAAGAATGTCTCTGCCCACACTGGTACTTTGAAGGGGGGTGATCAATGTGAGTTAATCAATACACGGAACGCCTCTGAAAATCTAAGGGAAGAAAGAAAGTGACCTGCAATCCCTCCCTTTTTGGGCACTAACTAGTAGTTCAGTCCGTGAAGGAAAAGGCACAGTATCTTTAGATGATGTCTTGCTTCGTCTAGGTGCAGTGCGTTGGTCGATTTGTCGGCATGCGTGTTGATATATTTTCAGTGGGATTACGAAATCTTGGAGGGGGCGGGCGACATCGGTTGACTGGATTGGATGGGACCATGGCAGCTCAACTTGAGAACCTGGGTTCCACTCAAAACTCACGAAGGGAAATGCTCATGGCGGCCTACCTTCATTACTGGTCCTAGTTGTGGGATTTAGCTCAGACATCAGCTTCAATTCCTGATCACTGAAGTGATGATCATAACAGGAACCTTAGCTGGTCTCTTTCCTTGGTAGTAATGCACGTGGGTCTCAGGTCAAGCACGTGCCTCGGCTGCATGGTCCGAAACCCGAGACTCACATTTTTTTCGCCGGCTTATTTGCCTATGCCATTCAGTGAATCCAAGCATGGATTGACAGCAATACGTATCCACCTCGTAGTGCAACCTCGGATTTGTCCTTATTAAAGAAGGATTATCTTAAAAGGTTGGTGTTAAAATTCGAGTTTATACATAACCCGATATGATTTGCGGTATGAGCAAGCAAGCAAGCGTTGTTGGTTCATTGGACTACCCATGATAAATCCTTTGCACGAGTTTTCAGACTCCTACTCTCTCTCTCTCTGTCTCTCTCTCAACTAGTCTATTTTGATTGTATCATTGGGGATGCGGAATGGGTATATACAGAGCGGAAACACGAGTCATCTTCCTTATAAACGATATTTATTTTTGCTTTCTTTTGTTGAAAAACTACGATTCTGTTTTTTAGTAGTAAACTTCTTTGCTTTTTTAACTAAACTTTGTTGAGAAGTGTTCTCAGGCTATTTGTTAAGTAACTAATCAAAATAGAAGTATAGTTTTCAATGCGTTGTGATTCCATGACCGTATAACCAATGTTTTGGCAACTCTTAAATTTTTCTTATATAAGGATATTTAAGCAGACATTTAGTTGATAAAACCCGTTTTAATTTTCTCCGTTTCAATTCGATTGTGACAATGATCCAAAATTGGATTTAAAGCTCTTCTTTTTCAATTGGGTTTGCTGGGTTCCTTTTTTCACCTAATGGAAACAGCTCAGAACTTTGTTTGGGTTCAAGAAACAGCTTAGAAGTATACTGGCAAAGCCAAAGGCTGGCCGCTGATTTTTGACTGCCACCAAACTCACGGATGCCTCGACCCCATCTCCATCACCCGGAATATTAAATGAACCGAAGTACTCCAATGATTAGTTCAAGTCAACACTCGAGTGCTTATCCATAATTCCCTGTGGAACAAAGCTTACTACTGAAGAAAGAAAGAAAAAAAAAATGCTCGAAAGCTCTGATAATTTCTCTGCCTTTTCTAACCTTTTTTTCCTTAGGCCGCCGGTACCAAATTACATGTTTAGCGCGTGTGATTATGATTTTAGCTGAATCTATTGAACCATGCACATCTTACTCCCCCATCCCCATCATTTGCCAAATCCAACGCATAGCAAAGCCGAGCCTTCCTCCCCTCTTTAAAACCCTCTCAAAACTCTTCACCCTCCCCTCCATTCCTCTCTCTGTTCTCTCTCCGAGGTGGCGTAACACCAACACCGAACGAAACAGAGTACTCTGTTTCTCCTCTCTCAAATGGCGTCCTCTCTCTGTCTCTTCGTTCTACTCCTATTCATCGCCCATCACTTTTCCACCTCGTCCTCCGCCCCCATCTTCCTCCCTCTCACCCACTCCCTCTCCACCTCCCGATTCAACACCACCCACCACCTCCTCAAGTCCGCCTCCGCCCGCTCCGCCGCCCGCTTCCTCCACCACCGCCTCGGCCGCCACCTCTCCCACCGCAGCAGCGGCCGCCGCCAGGTCTCCCTCCCTCTGTCCCCGGGAAGCGACTACACCCTCAGCTTCACCCTCGACTCCCACCCTCCCCAGTCCATCTCCCTCTTCATGGACACCGGCAGCGACCTCGTCTGGTTCCCTTGCGCTCCTTTCGACTGCATCCTCTGCGAAGGCAAGCCCAACCCCAACCGCCGCAACCCCGTCGTGGCTCTTAACCGCTCCTCCACCTCCACCGTCTCTTGCAAGTCCCCTGCATGCGCGGCCGCCCACTCCTCTCTCTCCTCCTCCGACCTCTGCGCCGCCGCTCGCTGCCCGCTCGAGTCCATCGAAATCTCCGACTGCGCCTCCTTCTCTTGCCCCCCGTTTTACTACGCCTACGGCGACGGCAGCTTCATCGCCACCCTGTATCGCCACTCCGTTTCCATCCCGACGTCTCCTCCTGCCTTAGTCCTTCGTAATTTCACCTTCGGGTGTGCCCACTCGGCCCTCGGAGAGCCGGTTGGAGTCGTCGGGTTCGGCCGCGGCTCCCTCTCGTTGCCGGCTCAGCTCGCCCGCTTGTCGCCGCAGCTGGGCAACCGGTTTTCTTATTGCTTGGTGTCTCACTCTTTCGAGCCGGACCGAGTCCTCCGGCCGAGCCCGCTCATCCTAGGGCGGAAGGATAAAGTGATCGGCAACGAGGAGGCGGAGTTCGTGTACACTGAAATGCTCGACAACCCGAAACATCCGTACTTCTACTGCGTCGGGCTGCAGGGGATAACCGTGGGCCGGAAGCATATCCTGACGGCGGAGAACTTAAGGGCGGTGGACGGCCGCGGGAATGGCGGGATGGTGGTCGACTCGGGGACGACGTTCACCATGCTCCCCGCGGGCCTGTACGGCTCGGTGGTCGCCGAGTTCGAGCGGCGGCTCGGCCGAGTCCACAAGCGGGCGACCGAAGTAGAAGACAAGACGGGCCTGAGCCCGTGCTACTACTTCGACAACGCTACGATCGCCAGCGTGCCTACTGTTACATTGCATTTCGTGGGGCAGGGATCCAGCGTGGTGCTCCCCAGGAGGAACTATTTCTACGACTTCACGGACGGCGGCGACGGCGGCAGCAGCGGGAGGCGGTCGCAAGTGGGGTGCTTGATGCTGATGAGCGGCTGGGACGAGGCCGAGGCGGACGGCGGGCCCGTGGCGACCCTAGGGAATTATCAGCAGCAGGGTTTCGAGGTGGTTTATGACCTGGAGAAGCGGAGGGTGGGGTTCGCCCGACGGCGCTGCTCGACCCTGTGGGACAGCCTCAATCAAAACTAGGCTCACGGCTGCATCGACGTTCGGTCCACGGTCGCCGGTCAGGGCCATTCGATCCCGGATGAATAAGAAGTTTACTCATTTCGCCCGTTCCGAACCGGGGAGGGGGGAATGCGAAACTATTGTAAAGTATTTTTGAAGTGTACAGTTTCCTTATGGTACAGCAGTCGTTAATCAAATGAGTGAATGTTCGGAGAAAAGTATTGCTGACAGCGTTCGTATTGATAGCGATCAGAGAAGTGCAATAAAATCGATCGGACCGTAACGTATGAAAGACCTCGTGGAGGCATCTCGGTCACGACTCTCTCCCACTAGCCAGGTCGCGCCAGCCCTTCCGGGAGGGACCATCCTTCGGTCCGGTACTTGAGTACTAAAACATGTCATATCGATTAGCATTGCGTGAAGAATTTCTATCTTTTCTCAGGTGATCCAGCAAGGAATCTGGACACGATCCATCTGAAATCCCCCTCCTCTTTTCTTGACGTGTCGTACCGTGTGAAGCACGTCCCGAGGGGATGGTGGATCGTTCATGAGGTGATGGGGTGCTTTGTGGAAGTAGCAAGTTGGGATCGTGCGCGCGCCTCGGATGCGAAACTTGTCACTAAGTTCTTCGCCAGTTCGACTATCGTGATTACACGAGGATTGTGCCTAGGTACGAGGAAGCACTGAATCTCCGACAGTGGTGATGAGTAGGACGGAAACATCATAGGCGCACTCGACCTTTAAATTTCTTTTTCTTTTTTTCAGTCATGTCAACTAGTGTTCCGAACATTTGTTGAGTATACTTGATTTAGAATTGTCGAGCAAAATCGTGGGTTTAACTCGTAAATCCAAAGAAGATTGACGAGAGATCTTCTCCAAATTGAATGCTTTTCCAATGGAAAAGAGCCACTTGTAGAGAGAGAGGGAGTCCCAAAGCTAAGGGAATTGGCACTACTGAGTCAAGCTCAGCTCATGCCCAATCCAGCTGTTCAGCAATTACTCTTCTTCTTTTCTTCTGGGTCGGAGGCAATTACTCTTCTTGAGGGGGGGCTTTTGAGAGGTTAGTGCCAGCTGCATATCTATCAATTAATAATGCTTTTGAGGTAAAAAAAGAGAAGAAATTTAATAAGGGTGTTATCAATAGATGTCTTAAAGACGCTAGTTAAGATCGCTAAAGGTGAGGATACCACTAAGGGTGTGTTTGGGAAGACTTTTGGGAAAGCCCTTGAGAAAATGTAAAGGCTCTTGAGTTAAAGAAGTTTTTTGAAATGCAAATTGTGTTTGGTAAATTATACATGTGAAAATCCATTGTATCTTGGAGCAAAATAGCATTTGGATAAGTTAAATTTGCAAAAGGCTTTTGTTATTAAAAAAAAGGGAAAAAAGGAGAGTTGGCCGGCCAAGGGCTTTGCCGGTTACCGCCGGCCAAGGGTAAGCGGTTCGGCAAGGGGGAGGCGGCACGGCGAAGGGCAGCGTTCAGCTAGGGTCACTGTGCGGAGGACACGGCGATCTGGGTGGCGGCGACCCTTGCCGGAAGGTTGCGCGATCCATCGCGCCGCGAACTCCGTGCGAAGGTCGCCGGTGCCGCTCGATATGGTCGCGGCGACCCAGATTGCGAGATCCCGGTTGCCGCAACCCTCGCCGAGCTGTCGTGCGACCCACCGCGCTGCAGAGGTCGTCGGCACCCGCGATCTGGTCGCCGCGAGCCAGATCTGCGCACGATTTGGGTTGCCGGCGTCCTCCGCGCGGTGACCCTCGTCGGAGGGTTGTGGGACCCTAGCCGGACCACCTATCCTTCCCCGCATCACTTGCCCTTCGCCGCATCGCCTGCCCTTCGCCGGCGACCGCGCATAGATGCTGGCCGTGTTCTCAATAGAGAGAAGGGAAGGATGAAGATGATGAACAGTTATTGGGTTAAAGCCGGAAAAACGAAAAATTATGAGGACAATTTCGAAAGAAAAATTCTATCACCTTCAAAGCCAGCATGCCGAGAATGCCCAAGACAACCCCCAACCTGCCTTGGGCTTTCAATCTTGGGAAGGCTTGCCTTTGGCAAAGGTAAGTGAAAAAAAGAGTGCCAAACACTAAAAATTTGACCCAAAGGCCTTTAGCCCCCTAAAGGCCCTTGGGAAAGCAGTTCCCAAACGGAGCCTAATACTCCTTGAAAAATTGCATGATGTTTCACTTACTTACTTCGAATCAAAATCGTTGTGTTCTCATAGCACAATAAATGACCATTGAGAAACGTCTTAGAGTCACTTTTTTCACACTTTCCATGTAACAATAAAGGCTAAAATTTTAAGGGATGATAATGTAAATGATCATTTAACTTTGATTGAATGTACAATGTAGTCTTTAAATTTTTAATATGTTTAATAGGATCTCTGAACTTTTATCAAATATACAATGTAATTTCTGAAATTTTGATTTGTTTAATATGATCTTTAAATTTTTGATATATGATTCAATTTAGTTCTTAAACTATACAAAAATGTTAAATTTCATCTCTAAAGTTTAATTACTGTCAATATAGCATTGATAGAGCCTAAATTAAACATATATTAAAAGTTTACAGATCATAATGAATAAATTAAACATTCATAAATTACATTATATATTTGACTTAAATTCTTAAATAATATATGTCATTATTACCAATTCTTTTATACGACCCTATCTTTACTCTCTCCGTAAGTAAAGTTCTATCAACAACCAGCAAATCCGAGGCATTTGTTGAATGACTAATCAAGAAATGCCTGCCAACACATTGGCTGTTCTCTTTGTTGCTGCCGAGTACTCTGAAACGTCATATCATTTTGTACTAAATCTGTTCAGCAAATGCGTCGACGTGCTCGTTTACACAAAATTGGAGCATATCGCCAATAATTATTGCTCTGACGCCTCATTTCTTGCCCCAACCATTTCAGAGCATGCATGGCCGGTCAGAGCAATCAATTGAACAAGGGCTCCATGTTGGATTTCACTTCGTTCGATTCATCTCGACAAGTGGGTCGTTCGAAATCACAAATTTCCTGCGGTATCCATCAAACATATTTGAGAAAAAAGATATTTAGTTCCGGAAGCACTTATACGCATATCGAAGGAGAAGGAATTGTATATAATTTCTTAGTTCAATCAGTAGTCTCGACAAGTTTCTCCTGTCCTCAAGTACATTTGCATGATTATACGATTGCATTCATTCTTCGAGTACGAGATGATGAAGGCATAAAATATGAATGTTTTTTAAGAAAAACTTCTGCCAATTCTTACCTATCCATTCAGCAGTACATCTTCATTTTTCATTTTCATGATGTTAATGTAAACGAATTTATTGTAGGTGGCAGTTCAATCGGAGGATTTTACTTTTCACAGTGGTCTTCCAAATCTTTGAGAATATCAATAAGAGGATTTTACTTAAAAAAATTGATCCGTAATTTTTTTTTTAATATATCGAAAATCATATACTTTTTTTAATAAATATACTCAACAGGTATTTTGAGCACTCAGCGCCTCATTGAAAAAATAAGAAGAGAGAACCTATTCTCTGGTGGGTCCCGGACTGCGGCTGCCAATGAGATTTCAATCTTTTTTTGTCCGTTAGCTGTGAATGATGAGCATAATTAGATCATTGCTTTTGGTAGGTGCTTCCTTGCTTTGGTGGGTGCCCTTTCATTTTGAAAACCTTAGAATCTACTATGCATTCCAATGATACCGCTTTAGAGTTTGGACCACGCTGGATGCATCCTCACCTTCATTCATTGAATTTCGTTAGAACAAATAGTATTTTTCATAGAATCCCAAAATAAGGTCCCATTAATAAGTACGGTCAAAGCACTTGTTACCAATAATAAATAAATACATTCAATTTCAAAGCACTGATGCATAAGCAACGAGAAAAAATAACGTCGTAGAAATTATAAAATGCTTTCAAGACATTTGTTAATGATAAGTAATATAGGCTATTATTTTTTTAAAATTATTTATTAATTCGAGTTTCCGGAATTTCGAATGCAACGTGGAAATCGGGACGCCACTCGGTTTTATTACCTTAATCTAAGGTAATTGATAAATTCCCCAAGACAGCCCAGGTCGGCGAGTCCCCGTGCGGCGAATGTCCTGACACGTGGCGGGAGATGGACGACGACCACAAGCCGCCAAAACAAGGGATTTTTTGTCTTTTTCCCCTCCGCGGAGGATGACGTCATGAATCCCGTCGAGTCGTCCATTCCCGAAGCGGCGGCAAGCGTGTGGGCCCCCGGGAACACAGCTGGCCGTCCCCGCACGTGAGATTCTAGATCGTTCTTCCACACGTTGTCCATCCCTGGGCCCCACTTGCAATGGCCGTCTACTTCTTTCCGACAGCGTTCGCCTAGAGAACAAAAGAGATTTTAACGTATAGTTCGATTTTGGAAACGAATATAAAAATAACCCTTTTTTTCTTGGATTCTCGATGGCATAATTATTGGATATATATATATATCTGTAAGATAAGATATTTATTGACTTTTAACCAAAAGAGTTATACAGCAAATAAGTCTTGGCACCAACAAAACTTGCACTCATAAAGACGACAATATCAATACGAGTGGAAGGGTGCCGAGAATAAAATGAAAAAAATGAAAGCCAAAACAGCGTCAACCCTCGAGTAAACAGGACAGAGAAAACCAAACACTTAAGAAGAGAATATAGAGGGATCAAATTAATAAACTAACAAGGTTTTGCTTGTAATAGAAAGCTTTTGTCCAAGTCCACTCATGATTACGAAGAGTTAATTTTCCAACAAGGTTGTAACGACAAATCTAGTTGAACAGGTCGAACTTGAAATTGTCACGAAATAATATTTATGCTCGTATGGGAAATTTGTAATGTTTTCTAATTGGACAATCACCAAGAGAATGACGTTGTAAAGATCCACGAATCTATATTCTCGAAAGTATGGAAAGTCAAGGCACATCAAATTTACATGAAAATTGAATTGGCGAATCGCATCACCAATTGATCAATTAGCAATGTTTCGATACCTAGCTACAAACAAAATGCCTACTTTCCAGAAGGTTCCGAAGTTTAGATGGCATATTGGCACGATTTCATTTCAAGATTCGAATTGGAATTTCAACCACTACAATTAGGCGGAAAAGGTGGAAAAAGCTAAGAGAAGGGAGAGAATTTGATTAGGTGGGTATTCCATTTCGAAGATTTCAAGTGATATTGTCGCCTTGCTATAAGATATACGACAGCATATATTCATCTTTTTCTCCCTTTTGTTGTATTCTAACCATCATCCATTGTTCTGGCTAGGTCGTACCTGAAAGATTAAAAAGCTAACCTCCCCATAACCGGGTTCCGCTGTCGGGTCAATTCGGCCCACTCCCACTTTCGCCCTCCACTGCTCATTTCCCTATCCTCGTTTCAGAAAAGATCAGAAATGCCAGCGGCCGCGCATCATCTGGCACGTACAGACGCAAGACAGGACAGAATTCCTTCTTTGAGGCACCACTCCATTGGCCTTTCTTCCAATTCAAAAGACAAGTGATGCCCATATTTGGCTAAGTGCCCTTCTTTTTATAATTTTGTTAATGCGACCCATTTACTTCGTGAAAATTATAGAAACATTTTCTTCGACTATGGAGATATTATTCTTTATATAGAAAATACTTTTTAAGCATATGTATGAAATTGAGGAATGAGCAGTGCAGGATTTAGCCTTTCTGGGCATCTTGGCTAAGATCAAGAGAGCAGTGCCAGAGTACAGTAAAAGAAAAATGATGGAAGAAGTACTATCTCATCCATGGCCAGGCTGTACAGAATCCAAGAGTTGGTTCTTCACTTTTTCTTTATTGGGTTGATATGACACAAGAGGAATATCATCAGGAGAGATTAAAGTATTGTCTACGAAATGACATGTCAATCCTGGAATAGGAGAGATTTGTGGGGAATCGGCAAGACGTGCATGATTTTTAACCTTGGGAAATTCTGACTCAAAGCATCATCGTTGAGATTGAAGATTTGTATAGAATGATTATTTCATCTCTGTGCTTTGATTGGGAATGTGGACTAGGAGGTTTTTTTGTTGTTGTTGTTTCGATCTCCATTGTTATTGATACTTCGATCATCACAAGAAGTGACCATCATTACATAATATAGACACAGTACATGTCCTTTTATATCACAAGTTAATAAGGAAAAACGATAAATATTTTCTGAACTTTAATTTAATATATAATATCGTTTCCGAACTTTTAAATTATTTAATGTGATCCTTAAACTTTTGGTATATGTTCTATTTAATCCATAGATTATATGAAATTGTTCAAACTTATCAAAAATAACATTGTATATTTTCATATAATTTAAGGATAAACCTCATTAAACAAATTAAAAGTTTAGATACGATATTAGAAATTTGGGTAGATTTTAGTGATTATATCGAACAAATTAAAAGTTTAGCGACGATATTATACATTGAGTCAAAGGTCATAGACCATTTGTGTCATTATTTCTATATATAACAATTGTCCCATGTGTGTGCACGAGACTCCATTGAGTAAGCAAGCATACATAATCTGATAGACCATATGATCATTTTCACGTGCAATCAATTAAAACTTGTGCTAGACTCCATGCGGAACGATTAGGACTTTTTGGAGTAATTCAGTCCAATCGTTCCGTCAAAGGCTTCATAGGGTATCTCACTCAAATATCTTTTTGGCCATTCTCACACATTGACTTTCACCGGAAAGTCAACATCTTTTTGTCCCAGTACTAGTTTCACTTGCTTCAGATTGTCCAAGCCCGCTTTCCAAACCATGTTTTATGAGGAAGTAACCGGCCAACTCCTAAGCCCATTAGCTTGTATTGAAGGCCCACAAGCCCATATTAGAGGGCCCATCAGAGGTAACTTCGGTTTACAGCTGCACCTTTAGAAAAGATGAAGCTGTAGCTTTAATTCTTTTGGCGCCTGTAGTGAGAACAAAGCTGTCGTTCATAGCATTTGCTTGCTTAGCTCAAGGTTCTCTCGGTCTCCACACATTCCAAAACCCCAAACGAAGCATTGCACCTGATGCCTTTCATCCTCAACCTTTTTTCTCTCTGTCCGGAAGTTTACAGACTCATCGATAGGTTTCGTTAGAGACTCCTTCGATCCCGGGTCGTAGCTGATTACAGATTGAGTCTGTGATCCGGCACGAGGGTCTTGATCCTTCCCATCATCAGTCGCTGGATGGTTAAAGTTCCAGTTTCAGAAACCGAGATTGCTAAATGCTTAAGGTGAGCGAATGGATAAGCCCTGCAGACTCGATGAAAGTGATAAAGTCATAACCATAATAAGAGGAAATGGAGAAGGGGAAAAGCTGCTGACTGCTGTGGAACCGCCCTTCACTCAAGGCGTGGCACAGTGTTCGCCAGTGCCGTGGAATAAAGAGAAAAAACGGTCCTGGTTGTCCAGTTTAAGCATGAAGAGCATGAAATCTGCACTGTCTTATCCGCTAAAGTTTAGGGAGTCATTGAAGAAGATCACCAAGAGCCAGAGCGTAAACATGTATGTTGAGGGAGTCCCTGATAATCCAGAGGAAGCGCAAATTGTCAAGTCCTTTCAGGAACTGCTCTTTCTCGAGGGCCATAATCCAGGGAAACAATTTCACTACCACACACTATTGCGGTAAGTATAAATTGTCGGTGGAGCCGACAATGGAAGCATCACTTCTGTTGTTTAGTTACCAAGTACCGACTCGTGTTAGATATAGCTATTAAAGATGGTATTTGCTGGGTTTTTATGGTACTATGTTATCTTTTCCTGTTTTCAGGTTTCTAAAGATGAGGGACTTTGATGTTTCGAAAGCAAAAGAAGTTTTTCTTAACTATCTTAAGTGGAGGGAAGACTATGGGGTTGAGGCGATTTCGAAGGCGACACTTTCTATCCTCTTTAACTGTTCTTGTATTTTTGTTTGAATGCCACATTACAAGTTATTTGTTCGTCTTTTGCAAGGGACTGATCTGTTTGAGATATTGCAGGAGTTCAAGTTTGAAGAATACTCGTTGGTAAAGAAGTGTTATCCTCATGGATATCATGGCGTTGATAAATGTGGTAGGCCGATATATATCGAGAGGCTTGGCATGGTGGACCTCAATTCTCTGCTGCAAGTGACTACAGTAGAACAGTTAGTTAGATATCATGTATCAGAACAAGAAAAGACACAAAATCTGAGGTACCCCGCATGTGCGATTGCAGCGAAGAGGCATGTAACATCTACAATAAGTATTTTAGACGTTAAGGGAGTGGTAAGGACCTGATTTTTAATGAAAATATTGCAGAATTTGCAACAGCATGGGCTTGTCAAACTTTCTGATTCGTGGTTTGTTATTAGGGGATGTCGAATTTCTCAAAGCCCGCAAGGTATCTCTTCATGGAGATTCAGAAAATCGACAGTAATTACTACCCAGAGGTATGTCCAGGACAGTCATCACTAAAAGCCAATCCAGTGGCTATTTCAACAGATTTGTGCTGTCTTTGAGCATCTGATACAGGGTGAAATGAAAACAACTCAGTTCGATTGATCAATAGTAATCAAGTGCTTCTATATAGCCTTAAAATTTTTAGTGCAATGTGTTACTAATGTAATACTCTCGAGAGTCAGCGACAAAGGTTTTTCCTTTCTTAGTAGAAATTTTTCTTTTTCAACGCAGACGTTGCACAAGCTCTTCATTGTCAATGCTGGATCAGGGTTCAAGATGCTGTGGAAAGCCCTCAAGGCTTTTCTTGATGCACGTACATTGGCTAAGATCACAGTGAGTTTCATTAGTCCCCATCGGTTTACACTGATTGGAGGACTCAAAAGGCTGCATAAGCGAAATGTTCAATATAATCTGTAAACTGAGCACTCGGATTTTCTGTCATCAGGTGCTGGGAGGCGACTATCTCAACGTTCTCGTCGAAGTTATCGATCCTGTGTATGTTCTGGTACTTCCATAGCTGTGCTACATCTAGAAGGAGGAATTGGTTAATTGTTATGATCCTGCATACTTAAGCAGTTCATTCATTGAATAAATTACAATGAAAGAAAAGCCTGTTGTATGTACACTACTCGTTGTGCAGAAACTTGCCGAGTTTTCTGGGTGGAAATTGCACCTGCGCTGACTATGGTGGTTGCTTGTTTAGCGACAAAGGACCGTGGCAAAATCCAGAGATTGTAGAGATGCTTCAGGTCAGCTTTGGACATCTCAATTCTCTTCTCAATTCCGAGAAGTTTTGACACTGTTTGATAATACAATCATATATGACAATAATGCAATAAGTCCAGGAATTTTCATCTGGAGGAGAAGAAAACACCGACGAGATCCAAAGTGTAGATCCTGAAGGTGACTCGGTTCCTATATCTGTAAGCAACTTTCTTTTCCAGAAAATCCATTTTTCATCATCACGTACTCAAACATCAGCTAAGCGACGGAGAATTATGATATTCAGTTGTCAACATTTCTGTCGATGAGGCCTAGTTTACTTTGCTTCAGGCTCGAACCTTGTGTTTGGATATTGAATGTGTAATAATTAGACCTCTTTTCCTCAATGAAGAGAGATTCTCAGGAGGATGTCGGAACAACACACACGAATGGAGCGTTCTTGCAGAAGATCCGAGCTCTGGAAGATGTCCTAGGGGACACCAAGACAGTGAGTTGTGATCTCCCTCTCATCATGAAATCGACCCACAAACTTTCCTTTTGATCAAAGTTTTTTCCTTCCTTTGGCAAAAGCCAAAAAAAATAATAATAATCTTAAGAGAGATCATTTTACGTATCCAAACTTGTATTGATCTTCGTTTGGCAGAAAATCCAAGCACTGGAAGCTGCACTCGAGAATACTAAGATGGTAACGACTCTTGTTAATATATAACCTCTTTGTCCCAGGCGATTTCATGTCCTTTGTGCTCCTTCCCATCTTCTGTGTCGCCTTTGACAGGTTCTACATGGACTTTCACAAGAAATAGAAATAATAAAGACTTGAAGAAACCGGCAAGTTTATTAATACAAATTTCGCAGGTCGTTATAATACTAATCTCTTCACGTTCCATTGCTATTGATTCCCAAGTCTTATTGATACCTGGATTCTCTAGCGTATGCAGTGGGCCGGTACCTCAAGGGATCGGCTTCAGAAGCCATTTCTGCGTGCACCAAGTTACTCAACTCTCTCTAATTCCTCCTCATGTTTCCCTAAGCAACGACTGTTCGTTTCCTTTCGGTTCATTATATTATCTTCTTCCGAGCTTCTGTTTCTCTCTTCAAATGTGGACTGATTTTCGACACATGGTCTCGTCTTAAACTTTCCAAAATATGAATCCAGCGTTCTTCTCTTGGGGGATCCTGATGCAGCTGTTTTCGTGGACGGCTACGTTGTTTGATCCTCACCTCTTCAACTAAAAGCTGCACGAGTTTCAAACCCAGCAAAAGCCATTTCAAATTCCTGCAAACTTGGAGAGAGGGGAAGCTACGGAGAAAGAACAGATTTCGAGAAAACGTCCACTGCGACGAGGCTGAAGCCTCTTGCCTTTTGAATTTTCTTTTGAAATCACTTTTGGAATCAGAGGAGAATCAACTCCATCACGTGAGTATTGCATGGTCCGGAAATCTGCAAGATTTATACTCGCTAGCATTTAAACATCTGGCGTCGTGAAGCTCTCACACCCGTTTTTCGGTTTTTATAGTTGCAATGATGTGTGCATGGATAAAGAGGGAAGGGGGGGCCCGCCGATCTGAGAAGTGGGGCCTTGGCCCATTTGATTGGCTCCAGTCCAACCGCCGCGTTACTGGGGTGAGCAATTCCAAAATTTTACATGGAATTTGAAAATAAATAAATTTCTTAATTTTTGAATCCGAAACCTTCTTTGCATACTAAGGAATCTGGAATCGACCCTATCACAGATTCTGAAATCTACCCAGGTTCCATTTATACTCTTAAGTAAATGATTTCTATAAATCGTCACATTACAACTCACGTTTAGACATGCGATAGTTATGAAATATTAACGAAATAAAAATTTCAGTGATGAATACTGTCGAAAATGAAAGCTCAAGCTAATGATTTCATATTATATACTTATCATTGGATGTCGCGGAATGCCATAAGAACGCACAAAGACATAGAATAAGAAAAACGCAAAGAGTTGTTTCAAATTTCCGATTCCACCTAGAACCTAGAATCTATTTGTTGAAACATACTCCTTAATTTTTAGACCTGAAATTTATCCTATATATCCTTAGACCCGAAACCAAATTGGTTTTCATGTTCTCGGTTCTACCCGAGAATCATGCTCACACTTACATGTTATGAATGCGGACGGCGGTGCCATTCAATCCCACCAACCTTCGTTTCATCCTCCATTAATTCTAGGGTTGAGAAATTTAAAAAATAAAAATAAAATTGGGTTGAGCGAAATGAGCCTTAACGAAAACCCAAGAAAATTTGTTAACATTTTTATTCTTTTCTTCCTCATTATTTTGTTTCCGATGGCAACTCTCTTCTTTTGCTAGTTTGTCTTTCCTATTTTTTGCACTCATCATCAAGCAAAAGTCACGTAAGACTCGATAACATATTTAAATATTAAATCACATATTAATTTAACAAATTAAATTTTTAGAACAATTATTATGATTTCACAAAATTTCACATTTAAAGTGGAATGACTGACTTTAGAGGTAGTAGCCTCACAAAAGCAACATATGAAAAGTTTTTTTTGAAGATGCTTGTGCCCTTTGGCGTGAAAGCAAATATACTAATTCCAAAATTAACCAATAAGATAAGAATTTTAAACAAATGTATAATTACACAAATATTGTTTCTCGGCTAAAAAAGATGATATCAGATCGAATTGTCTCAACTTTTTAACAACCAATTTAAGAAATTATAATTTATTACACCTTATTAATCAAATTCACAAAAATTATTTAATATAATCTTTTCCCTTGATATACATAATTGAATTCTCTCCTTTCCCTCATGCTTCAATTGCGTTGAAGCTGCTGAAGGATACGGGAGAGTAGGTTACCCGGGCCGAGGTCAATACGCTATACTATTTTGGGCTTGGGCTTGGGCTTGTTGGGCCTAATTGTTAGGAGCTCTCTCTCTCTCACAGTTTTTCCGTTTTTATAGTTGCAATGATGGGTGGATGGAGAAATAGAGCAAAAACGTGGGCCCCCCCCGGTGACGTGGAAGTGGGAAGGGAGGGCCCTCTGATCTGACGGTCTGCTTGATGAGAAGTGGGGCCCACCGGCCCAATTGATGGGCACCGCTCCAACCGCCGGGCCACCGTCGCGGACGGCGGTGCCATTCAATACCGGCCTAAATTTCATTCTCGGGATCGATTTGTTTAGTTAAAAATGAACCATTCGAAAAAAATTATTTCAAAAAAAATTATTTTTATTATTTGAAATAATTAATTAATAAAAAAACATTTCATCATCAATATCAATTTATATTTAAATGATATGGACAATCATCTTTTAGAAAATATTTCTTAAATTATTTATTTTTTGCGAAATAATGCGCTCTTAATAATTCTGAAGTTTAGAAATTAAAACAATTTCTCTTCCGGCAAGATGGGCCTTAACGACTGTCCGAGGAAATTTTTGTTAACGTTTTTCTTTGTCTTTTTCCTCGTTATTTTGTCTTCAATCGGAATTTCTCTTCTTTTACTTTTTTTTTGCTATTATTATGCCACAAAAGTCAGTTGACACCAACATGTAGGATTAAGGAAGAAGGAAGCCAGGCAGAGAGTCTTTCTTGTCCCTTTTTTTTTTAGGTGCTCGTGCCTTAAAATTAATTTCAAAACCTGAAAATGTAAAAAGATTAAAATTTCACGCACATGTAGACACACGGTCATATTTTTTGGGCTAAAACATGTCGATATCAGGCCCGACCGTCTTGGCTCGTAAAGAAACTGACTTAAGAAATTGGGAATTTGTTAACACCACGACAGAAAAACTCACACTTGAGCGTCAAAGGGACACGGTTATTAATCAACTTCTCGAACACTTATTAAGAAAAAGGAAGGGAAAAAAAAAAAAGGACATCCTTAAACAGGCCGAGAAGTGGTTTCGCAGCAAAGCGATCCCTTCCTCATTATTCACTCACGTTCGCCCCCTCATTAGTCTTCATTAATCTAAACCAAACCCAGTACTACTAAAAACAATTTTAAAAAAGCAAAAAAACAATTTCCATTTTTCATTTTCCGCCATAAACAACAAAAGACAGCATCACCGTCGCCATTTCTCCTCCAAATCTCTCTCTCTCTCTCTCTCTCTTCTCCTTAAAGGAGCGAACTTTCGAGAACTTCGAAAAGGGGGAAAGAAAATCGAAGGCAAAAACCCAGAAATTTTTCCATTGCAAATCCGATTCCTCCACCGCCGTTTTTTGCTTCCGGAGAAGATCCCCGGATCTTCCCCCCCCCCCCCCCCCTTCGACTTCCGCAGCGGCGCTACCTCGCCGGTTTCCGGCCGACGACGACGAAGGAGGAGGCGGATGAAGACGACGGAGGAGAAGATGAGCACCGGCGAGCTGCTCGACATCGAGCCCTTGGAGCTCAAGTTCCCCTGTGCGTATTTCCCGGTTCTCCGGCCGGTTCCCCTTTTCCCGATCTGGGATTCTCGCGATTCCGTCGTTGGCGTTTTGACGGTCTTTTTTTTTTGGGTGTGGTTTGATTAGTTGAGCTGAAGAAGCAGATCTCGTGTTCGCTTCAGCTTTCGAACAAAACCGACAGCTATGTCGCTTTCAAGGTAACGCTTGTTCCGATTTCTTGTCGTATTCTTCGTTCTTTTCTGCGAATTTTTGGAAATTTGTTTGATTACGCCGGAAAAGATGAGATTTTTTAAACCGTGATCCCATGAAACAGCGTGGAGGCGTGAGATTTGGCTGTCAAGTTCGAATTTTGTTTTGCCCCTTTAATGTATTTCGTAAGTGAAATGAGAGGGAGAATGCGGATGGGATGGTTATTTGGATTTCTGTGGGTTTGTTCGCGGTGTTTAGATGTCTGAGATCTCCTTCGTGTTTAGGTGAAGACGACCAATCCCAAGAAATACTGTGTTCGCCCGAACACGGGGATTGTCATGCCTCGGTCGACATGTGATATAATAGGTAATCGGAACTATCATTTCGTGGCCAAGTTTGTTTGCTGTTGTGGATTCTCCATTTTGTGTCGCCCTTTTGCTCGGATTTGCGAGGCGGGTGAATTGTGGTATGTCGGCGTGTTTCGTTTTGAAATGTGTCTGTCTTCATGTAGTTACTATGCAAGCTCAAAAGGAGGCTCCTCCTGACATGCAATGCAAAGATAAATTTCTTCTACAGAGTGTGAAGGTAAATGATGGCATAACCGCAAAGGATATTACTGCTGAAATGGTAAGTTTGTTGTGGCATTTGTATTAGTTTATATTCAGTGTCCTATGTTCACGATCAAGCTGCTAAAGTTACGGAGTGGGGTTGCTTTAGTTTAATAAGGAGTTGGGCAATGTGGTCGAGGAATGCAAATTGCGGGTTCTTTACGTCGCGCCTCCTCAACCACCTTCTCCAGTTCCAGAAGGGTCGGAAGAAGGTTCTTCACCAAGGGGTTCTGTTTCCGACAATGGCAACATCAATGGTTCTGAGGTGGCTTCTGTAAGTATTGAGTAGTTACCTTATCTGATTAGTCGGCTGAACTTAGCTAATTTTTGCACCCAGAATAAGAAAATGTTTGGTTTATGATGTTATCCTTGGTGACTGCAGGTTACAAGATCGTTTGACGAGCCTCAAGATAAATCTGTTGAGGTAAATTGTTTCTTTGTTTATAATGCTATGTGCATTGCATATGCAAACTTGCAAGCGTGCCCATATTCTGTCTGGAATTAGTTATGGTTGTATATTGCTGTTGATGTTAATTGGCATGATAAAGCATCTAGTTTTGGTGGATATACATCTTTGATAAATCACATTTTGAGTTGTCACCCCCTTTTTTATACTGTTTGTTTTCATGTAAGATGAGGTTAAGCAACTTTTTTTTTAAAATCTGTGGAGACTATCAGTATTTCCAGTGGAGTTTCAGGAGTTTGGTTTGAAATTGTGTGTGAGATTTAATCTATTTGTCTCTTTTCTCCTCCTTTGCCTAATGGAGATGTCACTTCTCAGACCTCACCACAGACATCACTGTTCCTGTCCTTGTCCATTTATCACACTCTAGGGGACAAACTGTCGTTGTCCTCGCTCTCTTTTTCCATTTTAATTCATGTTTATGTTCTAGTCTCAATTCAATAGTACATGACATGCTCCAAGGAGAATTCATCACAAAACTTTGTAAAACACATTGTTAAAAGTAGTTTGGACTACAGGTTTTGTTCATAAATGTCAAATGAGATATATTTTGTAACATGAACTTTTCCAGACAAATGTTGCTGACATGACATGATGTTCATTCATTGAGTGTGAGTCATTCTCTCTATTCCGTACTTGTAGCCAAGGCAGAATAACTGGGGAGAAGTAATATTACTTCTAATGCAATGGTGACTGATACAATAACCCATCTATCTTTTTATAGGTAACCTGTGCGTGTTTGCTTCCCCCCCCCCAAAAAAAAAGAAAAAAAAAAAAAGAGAAGGAGAATGCATGCCTGTTTGAAGCTATAGATTGATATTGATCTGTGAGGAATGATTATGCTGCTATTGGAATTGAAACATTGGTTTAATTCTCTCTTCTCTCTTGTTAAGGAGGCAAAGCATGCCATAATTTTACCAATCTGCAAGAAATTTTTAGAGGAATAATTATGATAGCAGTTCATAGTTTGGATGGAGAGCAAAAGATCCCTTGTTACGTAAATAGATAAGATGGAGATTAACAAAGAAATTATGTTTTTTCTGTTAAATATGAGTGATGACCAGCTAAATTTTTCCAGTCAAGAAATAAGTAGAAAAACTTAAGTACCAGGTGTAGATCACTGAACAATGTGTGTTGACTTCTGAGGGAATACGTGCACTAAAAAGTTCTCAGAATTGCTCTTGCTCTAGTTCTCACATGCTTATATTGTCTGCCTGTTGAATTACTCTACAAAAGAGATAGAGAGAGGTTTGCAGAAGGATATAGGGTTGTGTGTTTGTTTCGATTCCTTCCCTTTCATGATGGTGCTTGGATTGCGGGGAGTCTGACATTTTGATCCATTGGCAGGCAAGAGCACTCATTAGAAAGTTGACAGAGGAAAAGGATAAAGCTATCCAACAAGGTACCAAGCTTCGTGAAGAACTGGTGAGTTACTTTATCTGGGACTCTGCAATTTGCTTCGCTTTGCCAAATGGTTGTTTGGGTCGATGTCGTATGTTTATAGTGAAGGTGAACATTTCCAAATTTCCCCCCACTAAAGCATAGCTAAACATTGAAAGTATCAGACTAGAGAAAGAGAAAATAGGACATTTACCTAAAGAGCATTAACCACTATTATGAACTCAAATCTCTCTCTCACACGCGTACACCCATGGTTGAATACATGTTTGTGGCGCTTGAAGCGAATCTGTGTGCTTAGGTTGGTGGTTATCATGGCATACCAATGACCATGATATCTAAGTTAACATGTTTGGCGGTGCAGTCTTTTTTAATAGGTGCTTCAGGGCTCTCTGGCTTCTCCTCTCTGCTAAGCATATAACCTTTCATAGCTCCTTGTATAGATAGTGAGATTACACACAAGGCTAGAAAGCCTACGCTTCTTTTTCCTGCTCCGTCTATATCTTTTGTTATGATCCTGTCTTGACCTGTTATGGTTTTCTAATCCCAAAAAGGAAATAGCCTTGCATCTGCGGTTTAGGACATTCATATGAATTTGGCATATGACTTTACATGTTCTTGTAAGATCAGGGGACTGACATACATGCCATTTTTCACTCAAGAATCACTGATAGTAAAAAATAAAACTCTGAAGCTTTCCTGTTATCGCATTAAATTATCTGGCCCTCTTCTTGTCCCCTTAAACATCATCCTCTGCTTACTCTTTCTTCATTATCTTTCTTTTTGGGCAGGATATGCTAAGGCGGGAGGGCAGCAAGAACCAAGGCGGCATCTCGTTTATGATTGTTGTTATTATTGGTCTGCTTGGCATCATCTTGGGGTACTTCATGAAGAAGACATAATGAGGAGTCCCCGATTAAATTCTCACAATATTTCCTCTTCTGGCGTTCCTCTTTGTTTCCGATCTTCAGGGAAGCAATGAAGAAAGGAAACAAAACAACGGACAAGAAGGGGGGTTTTTAGTGCTCCTTTATTTTTATTTTTTATTTTTTATTTTCTGTTGTGAAGTTAACCAAATTGAATTCAGGTGGAGTCATGGATCTGTGACTGCCGGAACTCGAGGTCGGTAGTTAGCGAGTTCTTTTGCGTCGTCAATGCATTCTTTTTTGTTGTAACTTGAAGAGGATGATGATTCATCGGTCTGTTCATTTTTCTCTTTTCTTTTGTTCCCTTTTTGTCTTTTTGGTGGTTAGAACTTTTCGGAGATAGCTGTGAAATGTCCTGACTGGTAACTGCTAAATAAATCCACCCTTTCTCGGTAACTCGTCTGCGTCTGGATTGCTCGTGTATACATGTCGTGCGCGGTCAGCAATGCTGATCGATCGGAACGCAGGCAAAGAAGCTCGGCGCACGTGGGATGAAGGGTTTTGCTCTTGGCCTCGACGAAGGCTTCAAGCTAATGCTGTATGTCGAACGTGAAAGATGATTCTAGGAAAAGGAGCATACGTTAGATACCATGATTCTGGACCCGTTTTCATCGTACAGGTAGAAGGCGGATTCACGGTTAGAAAAGGGAAATTTGAAACATGGGTTTCCTGGAAAATAAGAGTGAATAATTGTGAATTCTTATATTTATTTAATTGCCATATTATCCCATAAAAGAATTCACCAGACTCCCTGTTAAGTCTCGAAGTTTCTCCACCTCTCTGCATTTTATGTGTATCACCTTGGTTCGCTTCCACGTATATATCTGTGCATACCGCAAGACCACCGCACGAAACAAACTCCTCCACGATCATCGAACTGTGCAGCCATGGCGTCCCCGCTCGCTCTCAGGAGAGCTTTCGCCTCCGCCATCTCCAGTAACAAGCTCGCGAGCCCTGTCCGGTCGGCTACGGTGGCTCTGACACGCTCCTTCAACACCGAGACTCAGATGACCAGGGTTGACGACGGAAGCAAGGCCGTCGACGTCGACCGGACTCCCGACCGCTCTGTGTCTCGCCGCCGTGATCGCTCTCTCGCTCCTTTCTCTGGTACTAAATTAACCCTCTTCTCTCTCGCCGGCTTTCGTTTCATTTCTGTCAACTTCTTGTTGGATTTGATAGTTTTTATTAGTTTTCCGGGCTTAATTTCCGTTGTCTAATCCTTCTTGGTGCTTCAAGTTTTGGTGCTCTAACTTTGTTTCCTCACGTAGTTGCTTCAGGGGGGGAGTGAAATTTTTCTTAATCGTCAGGAATCTAGTATTTTAGTATTAAAGTGTCGTGGAAAACTATGTTTGCCAATCAGCAAAACTTGCTAATTGATTGGTGCTGATGAACGGTTCGATAATGGTAATTCAGATGCGTTTGACCCCTTCTTTCCCACGAGGAGCTTGAGCCAAGTCCTGAACCTCATGGACCAGCTTATGGAGGACCCGTTCCAGGCATCCCGCGGCTTCGCTGGCGGGTCGGGGAGGGCATGGGACGTGAAGGAGGACGACAAGGCCCTTCGGCTCCGGATCGACATGCCTGGGCTGAGCAAGGAGGACGTGAAGGTGGCGGTGGAGCAGAACACCCTGATCATCAGGGGAGAAGGTGGGGAGCCAGAGGTGGACGGCGACGAGGAGGGCGTGCGGAGGTACTCTAGCAGGATCGACCTGCCCCTGGACCTGTACAAGCTGGAGGAGATAAAGGCGGAGATGAAGAACAGAGTGCTGAAGGTAGTGGTGCCGAAATTGCAGGAAGCAGAGAGGAAGGATGATGTGATGGAGGTTCCAGTGGAGTAAAGAAAGCAAGCGCTTGTGGCGTGTGCACAGGTTTGAATGTAACAGTGTAAAGGCCTGAACTTTGTACTACGGTCTAAGAATAACGAAGACGGCGAACAATATTTAGACAGTGAACCATGCAACCCTCCATCGACAAAGCCAGTTTAGGTTTGCCCAGATCGAGCAACTCTCGTTGTCGGCATTTTCCGACCAAATCGACGATTTCTGCGACACCCTTCTGCAGAACCCCACGAAGCACATCTCTAAAGGTCTCGCCTTTTTTAACATATTCGCAGCTCGCAAGCTTCTTCGGACGATTCCCACGGCGGAACGTGGCTGCAGGGCGAGACTGCACTGAACTGGAACCCAATGAAATTCCAGGGCGAGACTGTAACTCGAAAATTGCATATGTATCCACTCCAATTTCAAGCGAAGCTTGTACAAAAATTCGATCTTTCACACACTCTCGCCACTCTCATCTGCTTGAGATTCAGGACCCATCCACAATCGCATCGAATAAATCACAATTATCCTAAAGAACGCCAAAAAGAAGAAAAAGGGTAACAAAAAACCCGCAATTCCTTGGACGGCATCTCTCAGCGGCGCGATCCTAATCGTCGTCGTCGTCGTCGTTTCTCTTCTTGGGCTTCCGGTAGTTCTCTTCGATGTGCTTCGCGATCAGGAGGCCGGTCTCGGTGAGCTTCTTGATGTTGGGCACGTTGTAGTTCTGCGCCACGTAGACGCCGAAGGCCGTCCCCGCCAGGAACGAGAAGCAGCTCCTGATCAATCCCATCCTCTTCTTCTCTCGGTTCGCGGATCGCGCCTCCGAGAACCGGAGCGCTTCTCTGTCGCGAGCTCCCGGTTGCGACGGAGGAGCGGCGGGCGCTGGCGGAGGATGCGGCGGCGGCGGTGGCGGCGTCCGGTCAGACGGAGAGCAATTCGGGGAGAGGGGATTCTTTATTGGTGGTTGCGACTTGTTGCCCACCGGATTCTCTGCTTTTGACCTGACCCGTTTCCCAAGGAAGCGCTCTCATTGGTTGTTCGATGGGCCGTTCGGGATTGGGCCGGGCTTCACGAGAACTTACGGGCCTGATCATCGGGCTGGACGGGGTCGATCGGGCTCGAAAGTAGCGTTCGGGCCTTGAAGGAGAGCCACTTGCTTGATTTCAATTCAAAATCGCGGGTGGAGATCCTAAGTAACGCAGGGTACTTCCCTTGACGTCTTGATCAATCTCAATTAGGTCCTAAATTGCTGACGTGGCATTTCAATTATTGCAGATCATCCTACGTGGCACATCGCCACATCAACAATCTCTGATGGAAACTAGTCGGACGGATCAACTAATTGGACAATTTTTTCCTTTTTGCTCAACTTATTTCAATATCGAACTCGAGTTAGTGGCTGCATTTGGGCCAAGCCCTTCGTACGCACCCCAATGGCCACGTCTCCCTTAAAGCCAACACGACCACGCACGAGACACAGTCACATCGTCCGTCGACATACGCACTGACATAACACAAACATGCAAGTAGCACTGATGGTCTCGAAGGGAGCGTTGGAGGAACACAGATCTCTTTCGTTGAAGTTACACGATGAGGGAGAGAAGAGACACAATTCAGAAAATCTGTCTGCCAACTACACAGCCTCTCCATCTCCCCATGATCTCACAAAGTGAATTATCTCATTCAAGTAGAAAAAGAGGGAATCATCACTCTGAGCTACATCAAATGTACATAAACATCCTTGTGGTGCTCACTTATGTTCACTATGTCATCCATTAAATGAGCATGTTGGTTCCGCACTGGCTTCGTCAGGAGGAGATTTTAGTATTTCTTCACTCCCTTAAAGCATGTTGATCACGATTATTATTGTTAATGTGTGCATGCGAGGGTGTTTGGCAAAAGAGTCCGACATTAAACATGTGACATAATATGGAGCAATCAATTTATTGTAGTTGGTCATAATTGATTGGCTCAAGTTTACAGGCAAAGGATGAGACCGACATGATATATTGACGGGCTCTTATTTGAGCTCTCTCTTAGTGGCAACACTCTCAATATGTAGTGATGTGTAGAAGGAATCTCAAATATAACTCTCTAATTGAGGTGGTGGATGGTGTCTTCAGGCATCCTACTAAACTTGGTTGAGGTCAAGGCAATTGAGGGAGAGTTAAGGTGAACATTTAAGTTGAGATGGTGGTGGTGCGGAAGGATCCCTAGAGCAAGGTGGAATAGACTCGAGACAATGCAAGGGTGTTACTGTATGGTGAAACAAAAACCTATGTGGAGGATGTGGCGTAATGTGGAGTAGTTGTGATAGAGATAGAGGCACAAAGAGAGACAATATGTCTAGATTGCAATTTGTCTATATATGTGTGTATGTAAGGTGAAAGAAATCCCATGTGGAGAATGTGGGGTAATGTGGAGTAGTTGTGATAGAGATAGAGGCAAGGAGAGATGATATGTTGTCATTGCAATTTGCTGTGTGTGTATGTACGTGTCGAGAGTGTATGAAAGATATACCATATATTTACTTCGGAAATCCCTAATAGGAAGTCTCAGTTTAAACTCGTCAATATATGCCGTTAAATCTGCATTAGCTTAAAAACTTAAATTAATAAATTATGGACTAACTAAGATATATTAGTTACTTCACACTACATCAATTCTTCGATACAAGACTATTCTAACATAATTCATGCATGCATGTCAACAATGTGTATGAGAGAGAGAGACAGATGCGGGCTCTCTTTGGACGGGCTTTTACTTTTTAAAATTTCCATTTTGATGGTTTCAAATCTGTGTAACCTAACGAGGACGGCCCACAATTATTTCAAAAGCTCCATCAGAATTGAACAATAGAAGTGACAAGCCCCAATAGCGACGGCTCCTCTCCTTGTCGCTGCAGTGGGGGTTGTTTGATGGCCGTCCCTAGAAGTTCTCCGACCAAATATTGGTCATTCCAAAGCTAAAGCCCGTCGGATCAAGTCAACTAACTACAGATTAAGGATGTTACGTACATGTATACGTATACGTGGGGGCCCCCAGCACGGATGATGAGGTGGCAAGGGGCAAGATGCGCCGAGGCACATGGTTGTTCTGCCACGTGGAGCGTGTGGACCCCGCCGGCGATGGTGATGGCGAAGGCGAAGGTGAGGGTGGCGCGTCTGCAGAGGAAGAAGAAGGAGAGAGCGGAAATGGCGGTCCGGCCATGCGACCCTGTCTCCTCCTTCCATCCTTCAGAGGCCCCATGTGTTCCCCTGTTTTTTGCCATGCATTTGCTCTTTGCAATCTCCTACACCCGCACACACGCATACATCTAATGTTCCTAAGTCCAACCCTCCTCGATTATTCTGCATTGCATGTCATCAAGAAGGGTTCGGCCCCAACTGCGTTTCCAAACGGATTTCTTCATAATGCATAGCTTAAGTAGAATTTCATCTATGAAAGACCGGTCTGGTCCTGAGCCCGTGTCGTTTCGGAATGCTTGTTCTTGGAAATACAATGGGGAAATCTTAGGAATGGCATCTGCTCATGGATGGATGTGAAAGAAAAACCCTCCAGAGAGTTTGGGCGATTCTTCATCCATGCTCTTGCTCATTCGCTTATAAATGTATTTGTGCCATTAACCCTATTTTCATTTTTCGTAAACGATTAAAAGGAAGAGGGCGGTACGTAAAAGCCATATCGAGCCATGCAAGTAATAAATACTGGCAACCACGACAGTGTGTGAAACCACGTGGGTAGGCCCGAGGACAATTACAATATTTCTTAATATTCTACACATGATACCATGTCTCCCTCAAAAGCTTTGTCCCACTTTCAAGCTGAGATTTTTTTCATCGAGAGTAGCAGTTTTAACAGTCTTACAGATTTTGACCCGAAAATTAAAAAAAGAAAGGTCTAAAAAAACATTGATGGATTCGTTCTCAAATGTTTTAACTTCATATGTTTGCTAAGTCATTCAAATCTTTCATGAATCTACATAGTAATTACGTGTATATAGAAATGCATTAAGAAAACTTGTTGTGGGATGACATGGAATATCTAAACCACTATATTCATCTTACATCACGTGAAAAGTAAATATATCCAAGAAAATTATTAGCATTTATAATGTTTATTTGTTGCACAACCTTTGTAAAAGAAAAGAATTTCTATGCGAGATGGGGTAATGAGACGCATGACATGTTGTGTCATCTTCAAATTTACAAAGACTATTTAGCATAGACACCTCCAAATTGCGATCTTTGTATCTATCCGTGCCAGTTCCAAAAATCATATGGACCTTACTCTAAATAAGAAACCCTCACGAGTTGTTGGGGTTCCTCGATTATACTAATTACATATCACTCTTTCAATCAAAGTCGAAACTCTACGCTATGTACCCACGCAGTGAGTTGAGAATTTTCTTTCGTAAAGGACAGTGTTTGTTGACGTCTCGAACGAGCTGAGAACCTAGGTCATTTTCTTTGCTCATCATCTATGTTTTTAATGCGAGATTCGAGTGCCGGGAGACAATGGGAGGCCCCTCAATATCTCCAGTCTCATAACAAATACAATTCACCATGATCTCCAAACACCTGCATGTTCTCCTTTCATGGCGTACAAAACCGAGCATTTAATGCTTCCTCTCACCAACTTGCCTCCAGGCATTACTTATACGGCAGAAGAGCATGTAAGAGGTTGCACATTACCCCCACAAAGAACCATAACATCCCACGAATACACACTCTTCTCCCCAGTAGCTCTTTCCAGCTTTCTCACAAAGCTAAAGATCTTCCTGAAAGATAATTGCAGTGCGATGTCGAGTTCCGTAGCTATTTTCCTTCTCTCGTTGTGTCTTTTCTCAGTGCATGCATGCAATGCCCGTCGTTTTGGCCCTAGTGTTGGACCAAACCCTAGCAACCAAATGCATAAACTCAGCAAGGTTGGTTTGGTGTTCCTCATTCTAGTTCTCTCGAATCTCATGTTCCAAATGCGAAGAGAAAATTACTAGTCAAATCGCACGAAGTCGGTCCTGATAAGCCTTGTGAATTTCCGTCCCGTGCAGGAAATAGAAATTCAGAATTTGCATCACGGAAAGGAAAATAGCGCAGAGATCGTCCTGGCAAGCATTCATCACGAAGAGCTTAAGGATTTAATGGGTCATTTGAGAGACCAACAAGCCATAGACGGAGTGAATTCAGGTTAAAAAAACAAGCGCACATATCGTTTATAGTCGTTAAACACTTTTTTATTTATTATTTATTTTTTATATAACACGAGTTATCCAAACCTTTCGGCTTATCTCATCGGCTCTCATCACATCTCCATGTTCATGTTTCTTTAGTTTAATGCCCATTGCCTGCTTGTATTTTGCATTATATACGTACATGGCAACGGCGATAGTTCTTCGTTGGACGCATGCCAATGAAAAAACACGAGGCTTTCACCGTTTCCTATTTTTCTTTTGCAAGATATAAATTATTTTTTGAAGACGTGAAACTCAATATTATGTGGATGAACTCCGGTTTTTTCTATGATATTTTATCGCAGTTTCGTCATCTTACAAGCTTATGTTACCTCCCATGTTGTATATAGTAGTAAAGGAAGAGAACGGAGATAAAGTATGGTGCCATCATTGCTGTAAAGTTCGTCTAGGGCTTCTTTTGTTGGCATTCTTCTTTTAAATTCCACCTCGTTGTTATATGCTTCTGTGATATCGTTTTTGTGTAGAAAGAATCATGACGAGTTACACGAAACTGCACACTATGTGATAGCCATGTCCTCTCTAAAAGTTTCGGCTTGTTAATTATCTTATTAAGCTTTCATTTTGGTATTATTGCTGAAATAAAATCTGTCTTGCAAATCGCAGGACAAGAGGGCAGCAAGGCACGACCCTCGAAGAGTGATCAGCATAAAGCCGATGCCGAACTGGAGGTATACGATTAATCTTTCTGATAGATGTGGAATCCGAGGTTGACACTGTAGGTGTTGTTTGGATAGATGAACTCCACCGTGATCAAGTCGTAGAGAGAGCTTAGCTGGAGCATTGTATACTGGACATTTGATATACACTTGATCTCAGTTCATTTCGATCGTTGCAGGCATCCAGTATTTCGAAAGCCAGATTGATGGTGGAATCTGCAGACTCTCATCACAACGAGGAAGCTATTTCTGGAGAATTAGATGACGACTTGAAGGGCGACGTGGTGGCGATGGACTATGCACAGCCTCATCGTAAGCCGCCCATTCACAATGAGGAACACTGATTCATGCTATATCATTCCTGCTATACACTCTTTTGCTTCTCTGGGGTGGTAGTATCCTTCTCTATGTAACTTCGATGTACAATAAAATGGAGGTCGAACCATCTTGTTCGATCCAAACCCTCGACATTGCAAGATCAGTCGTCTAAGTGCATAGTACCCATAAATAGATCTGCTGACCGGCTAATCTGTTTTTTTATTTTTTATTTTTGCCACGAAATATGTTGCTTCGCATCTGTTACTAAAAAGTTAAAACGGGGAGGACTCGATTCTCCGTCAAGGATTAAATCGAACAAAATTTTTAAAGTCGAAGGCTCAAATTCAAATGATGATAGCGAGTACATAGAGACATCTTCCTGGAAGGCAATGACCCCAGCGAGACAAGATTTGACAAGAGTAGTCCATAGGCATGTCCATCGTCCATAGATCACGTTGGTATGGACACTCTGATTCAGGTTGCAAGACGCTAGTCAGAAAGAATTACCACCACCAGGTCCCGCGTTTCTCGCAAAAACTGCTTTTAACTTTCTCCGATTTTCTAACTATAAATCATTCCAACCATCTAGAAGAATAATGAATCTGTTCTGGTGGTCCTAACGGGACAACACACCCGAAGCTACTGCCTTTATCTGATTAGTTGACAAAATGGCTGATGGTAAAATGAGAGAAGTGTTGAAAATATCATCACCGCGACCTGAATATCGCAGGAAAGCAAATGTGGACAGTCTTGCTGTCTCAGATTGGCAGCCTCATCGGACTTTTTCTCTGATAAATATGATAAAGCTTCTCCATTGGCTTAATCACATACTGCAGTGGACAATAAATGGTTTGACGCAATCGATGAATTGTGCAGTCCGTATTCCAAGCTTCAGATCAACCTCCCCACCTCCTAGCCAGAAGAAATTGGGATTAAGCTTCACAATGGCTTCGTCCAGAATCACCTGAAGTAAAATATATTTCACATAAGAATGTCAAGAGTACCATGAAAGAGGGTCAATTTTGCAAAAATACAGTCTTTATCGCTAATGCAATTAAAAAATGCATATAAACACTCTCAAGGATCAAATTTTTATAAAAAATGTCCAGAGTACCGTAAAAGAGGGTTACCATTGCAAAAGATGGGTAGCTGTTATGATTTGTTAAATTTGAATACCGATATAAGAGCTCAACCAAATTTAAAATCATGTATCTGAAAAATACCAGGACAAGAAAAAAGGGAAAATTTACAAATGAATATAGTAATTTCTTGGATTGTATCCACTTGTTCCTTAAAAATTAAGAAACTTAAGACATCTATACATGGTCTGGACCACAAAGAAATTGGAGATTCTAGGGTTTTATGGCCATAAACTTCATTTATAGGTAATAACTCATGGCCTTCGAGAACTACAAGATAATGGGCCACCTAAACAGCTGGCACAGACAATGGCAGGAGCAGGACAAAAGCCATTGAGAAAGAATACAAACTTCCTCTCTTCAAAGATAACTAAAAGAGTCGGAACTCGTTTATAGACCAGACACCCTAACAATGAGTAGGAAAAGCACTTTTTCATAGACCATCAAACCTCAAGGACCCACATGTCGGAGCTTACAAAGCAGCCCAGGTCAATATAGTGACACCAAATGCAGCAAGTATGTCATGTAATGTCCATGTACAATGAAACAGAAATAAAAACTCGTTACAGCCAAAACATCTTATTTCGTGTTATGAATGTGGGTACAAGTTGAGAACAACTCGGCATGATGAGACAACCAAGGTTGCAAAATGAACTCGAAGCAAGTAACAAGAAGATGATACATTGAATATTCATTCATTTGCAAATACAAAATCGAAATTCCATCAGTACAGCCACAGATATGCTGTTCAATACCGGAATCTCAGTCTTCATGCCAATACATGTTACTGCGTTGTGCTCAAATCCAGTCAACATCAGGGATGTCTCCTCGGGGGCAAGCCTCACTAAAAGCAGAGGCAGTCAATATAACATTCCACTCACAAATACCAAGGTAAGAAAAAAGAAGAAGTATATGCCAAGTATAAAAGCATGAAAGAAGAGCTTTAACTTTCAAAACTAGAAGAAGAATTTTTCTTTGTTGCTAGTTCCATACCTCATAATGTTTACAGCAAAAGATAATCTAGTCTCAAATGAGAATAGACTCCTTATTTCCACCCTTCCCCTTTAAAGTACCTGAGCTAGTGTATAATCACTTGGTGGTTCTCACATATGGCCAGTCATGCATATGCCTGAGCAGTACAACTGCCATGTTTATGTGCTAACACAGGGCTGCAGCAACCTAAATCATGTCCCATAGGTATTGATTGTGAATCTAGCAGTCATAGTTCAACCTGTCATCACTCACACCCAGCAGATACATGTGTACTCATGCCTAAATGTCCCTAAATTACTTGACATTGATGCAACCCTGAAAAGATATGTCAACATAGTGGAAGTGGGAAATCAATCTCCAAGAAGATGGGCAAACTCGTCAGTAATAACAAGCTGTTCCGAGTGATCAGACTAGTCACATTGTAGAAATGAGGGATCACTCTCTGACAAGAGACGAATTTTCTTATTTGAGGAGACCCATCTGAATCTCATAAATATCAACAAGCTCTCCAATCCAATTAATCAGACTAGTCACAGATATTATGGACACTTTCTTCATATGATCCTAAACAAACACTCCCAAACACAACAATTCCCAACCCGCTGCCTACAACCACCATCAGAATGTGATAAGGCATTAAGAGAAGTCACTTGAGCACCAAAATAATAGTGGAAAAAGTTAAGCTTAGATTAAAAGAATGACATCTTTTTGAGAAGTTTGTATTATATAGCTAGAATCATGTTATGTTGTCCAAATTAGCTAACTTATAATTAGCAAGGATTACGTCCAAATATACACTCGTTACTTATCTTTTTAAGAAATAATCCAGAACATTCCTTTAGCAGCAGAACTGCTGAACCAGCAGATTGCAAATCATTACCCTCTATTGGAAATAGGAAAATTTCAGGAAAGAATTAATAGGGAGTTCAAAAATTTGTTTGCCTAAGATATGTTGGAAATGAGGGTAGCATTAGGTAAGAATGGAATCACTAGTACCCATCATTTTGTAGTACTCCCATATCATGAGAATGCGAAAAAATATAGTTTCCAAAAGCATCCTCATCTTAGAAAAAGAAGAAACCTGCTGTCATTTTCTTCATCGAGTATAAAAGGGTGAAAATGAACTTGTAATAAATAATCATCTTTCCTTCCATTTTTTTCCAAAAATGCCTAAAGAATTCTTTTCCTCACTTTTTTGCCCCTTCACTTCCCAATTTTTTCACCTTCATTTTCCTTACACACTTCAAAATCTTTTTAAACAAAGGGTTAGATTTCCAAAGAATTTAAAACTTAAAAGGCATAACATCTGTCTCAACTTCAGACAAACCTACTACAGCAAACACACTTGTCAAACTGAGACTTTCTGCTGAGTAGGCAAAGTTGCATGATTTTCAAAGTCCACCAGCTCCTAAAGAAGAAATACTCCCTTAATGATGTATGGATAAAGAAAAATGTAGGATAATTAGTTGCTATCCATGCTGATGTTAGTTATGCATTGTCATGCTTCAATGATGAGTCGCACTTCTGAAAATAAGTTTAAGAAGAAGGTCTATGTTAAAGCACAGACTACCTAGAACCATAAAATATGGAGGAATCCAGAGGCTCTAAACCAGCTACTCCAGTTATCAACTAGCATGCTAGTTGTGGAAAAAGGAACACCATTAGCAGAGGGAGCAGCTTTCAAGAACTGTTGTCTCAAATAAAGAGACCTAATTTCAGGGCAAAACTGAAAGCAGTACCTCCCTGCGTGCCACCATTTATTAAGCTATTAACTACGTAGATAGGATAGATTGGTTACATAAGGGCATTAAAGCAAAAACTTCGTCAATTGGTTCCAAAAATTGAAAAACTCAAAAGCAATAATACCAATTTTCCATTTATTATGTTATGAGCTCGCCTCCTTTGCAAACGAGAATGGATTGCAGCCGCTATTTTGCATCCTTGAATCAACTCGCACTCAAAATAAAGATACTAAATTAAAGATGCCAACAGTATGTTGAGTTGACAAAGAATAACAAGCTTTTTGTCACCTTGTTTTACCCCATAGCATTAGCCAGTTGACTGAGTCCCATTAAGTGCAGCTCTAAAAGTTGAGTCCACATTTCCACATACATCCAGATTAAACTGTAAACTTTGAAATTAAAGAAGTATGGTGAATGGAAAGAACTTACAATTGAATTTCTTTTTTGGCACCTTGCCATCGTTGAGTGCATAAAGATAGTTTTTCAGGGCTTCGGCATTAAGCCGAGCAGTATACTGCAAGAGACAAAGGTAAAAGTGTTAGTGTAGGCTGTAGCTAATACTTCAGCAGGATACCAACTAATCTAGACAAAAAGATACCTGAACAACTACAACATAATACTTCGAATTGTTTCGATCCTTGCAATCAATGACAGTAGATGGAGCTTGAGTATTCACCTGAAATCAAGGAGGCAACATTAGCTTTATAATTGAGTTTGAGTCAAGCTTAGCATTCGTTTTCATAAAAATTTCGTGTCCAATAACAGTAATGGACCCATTTAGAAAATAAGTTATTCACATTCGATTTTGAGGGGGGGAGATCCTATAGGATCCTATCCCAAATAAGAAATTTTCTGACCATCAACAATTGCAAGGCATGAACTTCATATGTAAGATAGTCATCAGATCTCGTGCAGGCAAAATTTCATATGCAAGATAATCCCGAAATATTTTTTACCAACAATGGACAGCAAATGTACCAAACAACTACTTGTGATGAATTATGGAGAAAACTGTTCCAACACATTATGTGTATCCCCATGCCCTTCAACTATGCAAGACATAATCTTTATCACAGAATTGCAGTAAATCACATATATGCCAGAAAAAAAAGATTACTCAATAATCTATGAAATAGCTATTGGGAGCAAATTTCTGGAAAGGCCGGAGAATTTGTCCAATCCCAGAAAGATATCAGCCACGTTTCATGTCTGTTAGAATATTTAAACAGTATACCACACCTTTAACTAATAGCTTAAGCTTTTACAATGGTTTGCTGTGGTTTCACAAAATTCCAGCCTGCATTGCCAACAAGTCTAGACCCAACTGCCACACGGGAGAATTACAAGTTGTCGTGGCTCCGACCTAGGGCCTGATGTGGGAGGGGGAGATTGTTGAGGTTATCCCACATCTCTTGTGGAACGGCTAATGGTAAGTTTATAAGTGTAATGGAACATCTCACTAAGCTAGTTTTTGGGGTGAGAGAGGCCCAATACCATATAACACTAGTATCAGAGCTGGAGATCCAAAGTTTGAATTTTTTCAGATCCCATATGCCTCCCTAATTAAATTTCCAAGCTTAGTACTAGGCAAAAGAAGAGGAAGTGTTAGAATATTTAAATAATAAATCATGCCTTCATCAAATAACTTAAGTTTTTAGAATAGTTGGTTGTGATTCCACAAAATCTCACAATGCCTAAACACACTAAAGCTACAAACCAACAGGGCATAGAAATAATCCAGATTAAATACATAGGGACTATGCACTTTCGTGTTCATACATCGCCCACAATAGAGACAAGAGAATAGGTAGCCCAAATAATCGGTGTAAAGAATAGAACCACAAATGGTTAATGTTTCACCGACCATGGCTCCCTTTCCCTCCTATTTTCCCCCTATTTTGGGTCATTAACTATTTATAGGGAATGCTGAGTCTTAAATTTACATTCAGACTGATTATACTTGCAGAAACCGACATTCCCCATCAAGTGTGTATAAGCATTTGTACACACGTGCAGGTTGCTTACATGAATGTATGTGGCCAAGGCCCTACTTATTAACCTTCCTCAATTCTCAAATGCCATAATTCTTCTCCTGATTACCTTGGCACTACAATATCATCCATAGGGTGTCTTAAACAGCACCATCATGTTTTATATCACTTCTGAAAAGGGCCGGAGATGCAATCTCTAGGTCTGATTTTCCCTTTCTTTGCAAATCCCTGTGCTCATCATCGCAGGTTATACACAAACTACTTATTCTGGCAAATTTATGTAGTAGCATGTTCATTGACTGCCAATGGAGAACCAGGAAACAAAGAATCTAACTAAGTTTCCAACAAAACAAAGACCGCGGCTGCAAATGCTTTCTTCAGTCATTCAATATCAACTCCGAAACCTCCTCTAACCACCCCGTAGTCACCTCCTCCTTACAAAGTTCTTCGAAATGTCTGCATTTACTAATCATAAATCAAATTCAGCTCAGTTTTCTTATCCATTACCACCATCCATCTTAAACTTCCTCAATTCCTTAAATCAAAATCAAAATTAACGACAATAGTCGTCATCCAGGGATTCAATTACAGGCGAGAAAGCCGAAACGATCGACAGCAAGATGCTAGAACGAGCCGACTAGCCCCCTACGCATTTCTCCTCCACTCGCCTACGCAATCAAAATCGCGACCAACCTAGCGCCGACTTCCGACAAGCTCAAGCAACACGTAAAGCGCCACTCACCATGACGATGCTCTTGCAGAGATGATCGATCGAGTGCGCGCCGAGGATCCTCCGCCTCTCCTCGTACGACCAGTCGTAGTAGTCCCCCGGGACTCTCTTGAAAACGAAGTCCGCGACGCCATTGCTCCTGAGAATCGCCGAGAGGCGGGCTTCGGTGCCGGCGCCGGAGCCGGAGCCGGAGCCGGAATCCGAGTCCGCGACGCCGAGCGACGGCGACGGCTGTCCGGAGACGGAGAAGGAGGAGGGACAGGAGCTCCGGTTGAGGAGAGCGAGCTCGAGGTTGGAAATGCGCTCGAGGATTCGTGATTGTACTCGCTCGAGGTCGTCCCACGCCTCCATTGTTGTCTGGTATTCGGCGATCCTCCTCCGTCTGCTTGAATTGAGAGCTCTCTTCCGCCGCCGTTTGGTTTTGCGGGTTAACGGGAGGGGCTTTTCCGAAAATAGTTTATTCTTGAGGGACCTAAACTAAACTAAAGGAAAAATTCCAAATAAGTGTACGATGTGTCATTATTTTCTTAAATAATAAGTCGAAGCGAACGTCAATTCTTTTCAAATAAGAATTTGAAGTGAAACTTATTTTAAATAAGAGCATGAAGTGACCATATCAATTTTAAAAAAATAGTCTAATCTCTCATATCTAAAGGTGTTTTCGTTTTTAATTTCATTTTTTTTTCCTTTCTTCTTTTTTCCCCTTCCCTCCGTCGGACTCAAGCGAGGGCCACCCCTCATCGGCGTCGGACGAGAGTCGCCCTTGCCTAAGTTGGGCAGGGCGAAGGTCACCTAAGCCAGATCTGGCGATGGTGGCCCTCGCACGATGTTGGTGAGGGCAATCCTCACCAGCCCAGGCGAGGGCGACCCTCGCCAAATTCAACAAGGGCAACCCTCACCCTCACCTAAGGTGGGCGACTTCCATCGGCCATCGACGGCGATGGCCAAGGGAGGGAAGAGGAAAAAGGAAAATAAATATATGGTTATAATTTTTTTTACCAAAATACCCTTTCTTCAATGATCAGAATAATTACCGGCTAGCGAAAGATTCTTATTTGAGACAATTTGACCACCTTAGGCCCTTACTTGAAACGATTTGGCCAATTTAGACCTTTATTTGAAGTAAAGTCCACTTCGAGTCCTTATTTGAGAAAACAGTGGCACTTTAGGCTTTTATTTGAAATTTTCCCTAAACTAAATTTGAAAGGAGCTACTTTTCCCTTCTTTTTTTTGGATATGTTCATTGGAAATCTTAAAACTTATCATGAATGTGAAATTGAGTATACAAACTTACAAAAAGTGTAATAAATTTTAGAACTTGTCCAATTGATGTAATTAAATATTTCCATTAAATCTATTCATTTTTTTTTTTATTATGTCAGCCTTTCTCTAACTTTCAACGCGCGAAAGTCGAAACTCACAGTTGAAGCTAATTGTCTCACCCCAACTCCCTGCCTCCCCCTTTCCATGTAGGTCAGATAAACCGGTCCGACAAGTTTTAGAACTTGATTCAAGTTTTAGGATTGAATTATACTTTTGTGACAAGTTTTAGGATTTGTTGTACAGATATATATATTTTTTAATAGTGAACAAGATGGGGAGTGATTATCAGTACCGACGATTCACATTAGGTCGTATCATAATGATTCTGCATGCGCTACATGACGCTTAGTTTTAGCTATAATTATTGCCCATGCTCCGAAGATCCAAAATTAGCGGGCTCGTCAACCCGATCAACATGATGTTAATCAAGAAGTCCTTTTGCATGAGATATGCCGCAGTTAGGCATCGCGGCATGAGCAGTTCAAAGGCTTACTTGTGTCGTAAATTAATTAGTGATCTCATGAGAGATGTGTGATCCTTTTACGACTAGACCAATCACCTCGATATGGAAGGAAGTTTATTAGATTAACCACGTTGGATTGCATTTGTTATATACATGCAAGACACATACACACACAACTTTTTTTTCTTTTTTGAAATTTTTAGAGCTTATATGTGCTCTTGAGTTTGACATATTTGAGCCTAGAGATGACCAAAGTGAGTTCATTTCCAATTTTGGGGGCTCTTTTAACGAGTTCAATTTTATGGACTAGATGAAGATCGGAGAACCTCTAATGGGTGTTTCCCATGACTAGGCAAATAACTTGGGTGCTAGAGACTCTTGGATCCAAAATTCTACAAACTTGAAAAGAGACGATGGTCGAAGGGATTGTTCACCATAGGTGTTGAGGAGGATTGGTTTGTGGTCTGAAACGATTTCAGTGAGGTGAGTGACAATGGCTTTTGAAAGCTAATGACACTAGTCTAGGTTGGAGTTGCACCTGTCAACTGTCTAAGACACCCAGGAATGAATTTGTTGGAGACCTTTCGACTGATTCCATGGATCCATCGGGAATCGGATCAAGTGGGTCCATGGAACCAATGAATGATTTCCAATTCTTTTTTTTTTTTTTGAAAATGGTCTTTAGTGTGCCGTTTCTGGTTTTAGGATAGGAATTGCCTACCCTAAATTTGATCATAAGGTAGATGTATTGTTTCATGCGATAATCAATTCATCCACTAGGGGAAGTTATGAGCACCAAAGCAAGAAGCCAAGAAAGCCTATTTGGATTGGCTTTTTAATTTTTATTTAATACAAAACAAATGGTTGAAAATTTTCAATTTTTTAAAGTTTTTAATTCTCGAAACTTTCACAATACTTAAATGTTTGATATATGAATTCACATACAAATTCTCATAATTTTCTAAAACTAGAATGACATTCTAAACTCTAGGAAAAATTTTAAATAAGGGATTGGAGTCGGATCTTTACCTTAAAAAATGACCAAATGTGATTCTGTTTTAAATAAGAGGTTGAAGTGATTAAATTAATCTTAAATAAGGGTCTATTGTCACCGGCAGACATTTTTGGGCGAGGACAATTTTATCAGAAAATTAAGATTAGGTAAAAAAATGAAGAAAATCACCGAATTGAATTGGCATTATGGTTCTTCCTTCAATTTTTTGCGTTACCTTCTTCTTCTCCTCGGCTGCTCAAGCAAATGGCTCTCACCCTCTCCGTGCCTGGTCCTAGCCGCGACTCGCCTGTTCCTCGCAAGCTTCAGTCCGTCGTCATGTCTTCTCTCTCAGGTCCCATCCTCCACGAGCTTTTAATTCCTTCACGAGCTTCTGGGCCATCGTACACGAGCTTCGACTCCGTCGTTCGCGAGCTTCCGAGTCCTTTTCAGTGTCTCTTTCGCTCTAGTGCTTACTTTTCTTCTTTTAGTGCCGGTCAACTGGAGATAATTTGGTGGTTGCCTTCATTAACTCCATCAGTGATGGGAGGGCATGGGCCCTGAGCTCAAGCTCTGGTCAACAAATTGTTGAAGAACAGGGCACGAGTGATGAGAACTCGAGCTCTAGCTTCATATGGTAATAGCTGCATAAGGTTCTGCTTTCTTGCAATTGTTTGAATATCTTGAAGCCTAGTCTAGTTATGGTGATTAAAACAAGCACTGATTAATGTTGTTTACTTTGACATTGTAGCAAGGAAATTGCAGCTTTTTCGATTGAATTGATCCCCCCACCAGTGATGAGAACTCTTGCTGAATCGTCGTCCAGGCTCTTGCGAAGAACGAGATCAATTGAAGCTGATGCGTTTTAACGGAGTACAAAGAGAGAAGATTCTATTGGGTGTTTTAATTATGGCTTTTTTTTTTTTTTTTTTCAGTCGTGCACTCGAAAGAACAACATCCTCCTGCCTTATATGGGAATCATCTTCAAGTATGAATATCTTTCATTCACAGCCTCATGATCGGAGGTCGATTGAATATGAGTGAAGCTTGCAGATGACGGACTTGTGGAAAAATGACATCACAAATATCATAACTTTGCAATAAGTAAATATAATGCAATCCTGGATCAACATTTCACCAAGAACCAACCCAATCTAAGATCAATATCTCCTCAAAACTAAACAGATAGAAATTGACTCAACCCCGACAATGATCGGCTGATACAATCTCGCAATAAGTAAATATAATGCCGAATTGTAAAGGAGACAAAAAGTCAGCAACATCACCAATATTTTACGTAGAAAATCCAAAACGGGAAAAATGAGAAATGGCTCAAAAACTTCCGCCGATCACCAAGAATGGTAGGATACACAAAGTTCTTTTTGTTAAGATATGAAATCTTTTTTGATATTATTTTTTGAATATGAAATCTTTTTGATATCTTTTTGAATTTCATATTAGCATACCAATTGTAGATGAGTTGGCATTCCATGATTCTTGGTCTGTCAAAGATTGTATTTTTCTTCTCTTTATCAACGTGTACAATCTGTAAATTAAGTGATATGAAAAATCGTTCACAAATTGTGAGCTTTTTCATAGTATCAGAGCAATTATGCTCCTAAGAGCATTTTGATCTGGCTATTTTGCATTTTTTTTTGGCAAACAGCTCGCACCACCTCAAATTCTAGTTTCGTTTCCATCGGAACAGCTACATCTAATGGTTTGATCTCGATCACAGTCGTCGTCCAATTGTCATTCAAGCTCTCTGCCGCCAATTATCCTTCTTGGCGTGCTCAATTTCAGGCGCTACTCAATGGTTATGATTTAATGGGATTTGTTGACGTTGTCTGTCCGCCTCTCACCATTTCAACTGGAAATCAAACGGTGCCAAATCCAGCCACAACAACTTGGATTCGCCAGGATCAGCTCTTGCTTCATGCAATTTTTGCATTTGTATCCGAAGCCGTGATTCCTCTCATTGCCTCTTGCAATTTGTCACACGCTGCCGGGACAAAACTCATGAATTTATATGCAAATAAATCCCGCTCAAGAGTTAAGCATCTCAAGGATCAACTCTCTACCGCTCGCCGAAACTCACGTTCTGTTTCAGAATTTTTGCAGGAACTTAAAGCCCTTGCCAATGAATTAGCAATCATTAACACTCCTATCTCTAATGATGATTTAGTCATTCATGCACTTCGAGGACTTGGAACTGAATACAAAGAAATCGCAGCAGCGATTAGGGCACGTGAAAACACAATCAGCTTTGAAAAAATGCGTGACAAATTGGTGGCCTATGAAACCCAACTAAAACCGGAAGAAATTAGACTTGAAGCAGCACCGGTCACAACCAACTATAGCAACAGAAGCCGTGGCATAGGAAGCAACTCTCGCTGGCCCAACAATCACAGCCGTCATCAAAATTATTCCAGATCTAACTAGCATCGTGGACCTTCTCATAGGAGGTATTCTGATCGAGACAACAGAGAGCCTCGTCTGACATGTCAGTTTTGCGATCAATATGGACACTCGACCAAATCTTGTTTTCGCATTTGAAATAGTCTTCGCGAACCTACTACTCATGTTGCAATAGCTCCACGTCAAGAAAATGGTTGGCTACTAGACTAAGGAGCATCACATCACATCACGTCACAAGCAATCTCAACAACCTCACCACTCACTCAGAGTACGAAAGCCCCAATAAGATCGTCATTGGTGATGGCACAAGTTTGCGTATTAGTCACGTTGGTTCTACTAATTTATCATATCCAAACCAATCCTTTAAATTAACCAATATTTTATGTGCACCTGATAGTACAAAAGACCTGATTTCCGTCTCACAATTTTGTCGCAATAACCACTCATCTATCGAATTTTTTGCCAATTATTTTTTGGTGAAGGACCTTCGCACGGGGGTGACGTTGCTTCGAGGAGGGCTTAGCAATGGTGTGTATCGGATGCCTCTCACAAACACTCATCCAAAATTCACAGCCTTTGTCAGTGAGCGGACAAAACCGATGGTTTGGCACAATAGACTATGTCACCCTTCATTTCGTATTCTAAGTCATGTTCTTAATAATTTTCCAACTTGTTTGTCTTCTGAGTCAATTGTAGGCTCTAAGTTATCCCGTGATGCGTGTCAGTGCAATAAGAGTCACAAACTTCCATTTGGGGTATCAACTCTTGTGAGTCATTTTCTGCTTGATATTATTTTTTCCGATGTTTGGGGTCCTGTGTCAACTACTTCACTTGATGGTTTTCGTTACTATCTTATATTTGTTGACCACTATACGAAATACACTTGGCTTTATCTTATAAGAAAAAGATCAGATGTTACCCAAATTTTTAAATAGTTTAAAAGGTTGGTTGAAAAATAATTTTCTGTCTCTATTCGAAATTTATACTCGGATGGTGGTGGAGAATTTCAAAACTTGAAATCTTTTCTTGCAAAACATGGAATTTCCCATCTAACTACATCGCCACACACACCGGAACACAATGGAACTGCAGGAAGAAAACATCGACACATAGTTGAAACCGGCCTTGCCCTATTACACAAAGCAAATCTACCACATTCTTTTTGGTCATATGCGTTTCAAACTGCTACATACCTCATTAATCGTTTGCCAACACCCGTTCTAAATATGCATTCACTATTTCAAACATTATTCCAAATGGCTCACAATTATAAAAAGCTTCTCACATTTGGTTGTCTTTGCTATCAGTGGTTACGTCCATACAACACAAATAAACTTATGTCCCGCTCTCGACAACGTATATTTTAAAGGTATTCATTGTCACAAAGTGCGTATAAATGTTTTGATTCACAAAATAATCGTCTTTATATCTCACGTCATGTTGTGTTTGAAGAAAACACATTTCCGTACCAAACACTTCTCAATACTAAAAGTGTCTTGTCAACCCCTCAAGGTTCATCTCCACCTACTGTTTCACTTCCGATTTTAGTGCCAAACATTGGACCATCTGCACAAGTGCCCCCTTGAAGCAACATTCTATCCCGTGCTGCATCCTCATCAACTTCCCAACCTTCAAATCCATCCCAACAAATGCCACCTCTTGAAAACCCAATTGCCACTACCAATAATGACCAAACATCAACACCCGAAAATCCACCTACAAGAACTCACAAAATGACCACTAGATCCAAAAATAATATTTTCAAGCTCAAACAAATCAATCACATCATCACCAAACATCCACTTCCACCAACTATAGAACCAACGGGAATTATACAAGCTATGTGTGATCCTCAATGGCGTGAAGCAATGTTGGCTGAGATTAATGCCCTTATTTGTAACGGGACTTGGGAACTAATACCTTTTGATCAATCTTTGAATGTTGTAGGTTGCAAATGAGTTTATTGGATAAAAAGACATGTGGACGGCAGTATTGAGAAGTACAAGGCACGTCTTGTGGCCAAAGGTTTTCGCCAACGACCGGGCCTTGATTGCACCGATACATTTAGCTCGATCATCAAACTAAATACTATTCGGGTGGTTTTATCATTGGCTTTAATGAGTGGATGGACATTGAGACAAATGGACGTCAACAATGCCTTCCTCCAAGGAACTCTTCAGGATGAGGTTTACATGTCGCAACCGCCTGATTTTAAAGACCCAGAAAAACCAACACACATTTGCAAACTTCGCAAAGCCATATATGGGTTAAAGCAGGCTCTGCGGGCTTGGTATAATGAGCTAAGTTCATTCCTTCTTGCAAATTCATTTGTCAATTCCAAGAATGATAGTTCGCTATTCATTTACTCTCATGGTGGTGTTCAAGCCTATTTTTTAGTGTACGTGGATGATCTCATTATCACAGGAAGTGACCAAAATTTTGTTTCGGACTTCATCACCGCTCTCTCTAATTGGTTCTCAATTAAAGACTTGGGGCCACTGAATTTATTTTTGGGAATTGAAGTCATTCCTACAAAGACTGGCTTACTTCTCTCTCAACATAAATACATAAGAGAGCTACTTGAACGCTTCAAAATGGGAGATGCAAAAGAGGTAGCGACACCATTAACCATGGGTCAATCTCTTTCGGTTCATGACAAACAATCACTAGTCAATGCTACAAAATTTCGAAGCCTCATTGGCGCACTTCAATACCTCAACATCACTCGCCTGGATCTTGGTTTTGCAGTAAACAAGCTATCTCAATTCATGCATAAGCCGACCACAACCCATTGGACAGCTGCAAAATGGCTTTCATGCTATCTTAAGGGAACATTATTCCATAGGTTGCACTTGAGACGCGACACACAACCCGTGCTTCATGCCTACACCGATGCAGATTAGGCAGGAAACATTGATGATCGCACATCTACTTCGGGTTTTGTGATTTATATAGGGGCCAATCCTATCTCTCGGAGTTCTCGAAAGCAACGATTGGTTGCATGGGCGTCTACTAAAGTAGAATATCAAGCCATTGCCACGGCCTCGGCGGAACTCATTTGGGTAAAATCTTTGCTTCAAGAACTTGGCATTCACATGGACATGGCACCAAGCTTGTATTGCGACAACATAGGTGCTACTTATGTTTGTGCAAATCTCGTCTTCCGTTCTCGAATGAAATGCATTGAGATAGATTATCATTTCGTTTAGGAACTTGTTAAAGCCGGCAATATGCGAGTCTCTCATATTTCCACCCGCGATCAACTTGCCGACATTCTCATGAAACCATTATCAAGGCTGCGGACAATACAATTACGAGACAAGATGGGTGTTTCCGATGGACCGTCCATCTTGCGGGGGCGTGTTAAGATATGAAATCTTTTTTGATATTATTTTTTGAATATGAAATCTTTTTGATATCTTTTTGAATTTCATATTAGCATACCAACTGTAGATGAGTTGGCATTCCATGATTCTTGCTTTGTCAAATATTGTATTTTTCTTCTCTTTATAAGCGTGTACAATCTCTAAATTAAGTGATATGAAAAATCATTCACAAATTGTGAGCTTTTAACTTTTCTAGTCACACATTAAAGACACAACATCAAGAACACAACGGTATTTCCATCACTACGTAGGTGAATGTAATACAAATGGAGGATGAAACCCTAATCACGATTGGAGAATTCGGAGAAAATTCTCAATGAATGAAACCCATCAACTCGTGCGCCCTCGGTCTCACGAACGACGTATTCAAATTCGAGCCAATTTTGACAACATTTGGCCTTCAAATTGGGACTGCCAAGTTGCAGCCCTATTTAATATTCAAGCAGGTCAAGTCAAGTGCCGCTAGATGTACTCTCAACGTTCAGGTCAAGTCAAGTGCTAGAAGAGGTCTCAGCGTCATCCCCGGAATGATTCAAGACAGGGCCTTTCCAGGGTTCGCAATCGTAACCGTGTAGTCGGCTAATTAAGTTTCGATGCTTTCAACTTCCAAGCTCGCTTATGTGGCCTTCTCTATAAATGGAATGTTTCAGGTCAAGCGAGGCACCATCATAACTATCTCAGAATGATTCAAGACAGGGCCTATCCAGGGTTCCCAATCGTAACCGTGTAGTCGGCTAATTAAGTTTCGATGCTTTCAACTTCCAAGCTCGCTTCTGTGGCCTTCTCTATAAATGGAACGTTTCAGGTCAAGCGAGGCACCATCATAGCAATCTCAGCATCTCCTCACTGACACTAGCGAACCTGAAAATGAGTTCGAGCCATTTCTGTTTAGTCGCCTTCCCTGCTGTCTTGATCCTGGAGCTCATGATCACGAGCTTCGCTTCTTGTAGTGCTCCAGGGAACCAGACCGATAAAATTGCTCTGCAAGAGTTCAGGTCCCTCTTAACAGATGATTCTGCAGGAATGACTCCCTCCATTTCTGCCGATGGACTGGAGTCACTTGTGGTCTCAGACACCAACGAGTCACCGCCTTGAACCTAGATGGACGAGATCTGGCTGGGACCGTGTCCCCTTATATCGGAAACCTTTCGTTCCTTCGATACCTGAACCTCGCAAACAACTCTTTCCATGGTTTCATTCCTCCTGAAATCGGGCGCTTGTTCAGGCTTAAAAACCTGATCTTGAGCCACAACGCCTTAGGAGGTGGAATTCCTAGAAATCTCTCCCTGTGTCTTAGCCTCGTGACTCTCGAGCTCGACTATAATCGTCTCCACAATCCCATTCCTTCCGAATTTGGGTCACTGTCGAAACTCCAGAAGCTCTCCCTTCCGAACAACAATCTCGTGGGACCAATCCCCGCTTCCATCGGAAACCTTTCCAACCTCGAAGAGCTTAATCTATGGAGCAACAACCTGACAGGAGGAGTTCCCATTTCTATAAGCCAAACGAGGCTTAAAATTTTCAAGGTTGGTGAAAACCAACTGATAGGTGGCTTCCCCTCTGCTCTTTACAACTTGTCATCCCTCAATACCATAATTTTAACCCAAAGCCAGTTCTCTGGTAGTATCAGGAGAGACATAGGCCTTCTGCTTCCAAATCTGCAAATTCTATATCTGGGATTTAATCAGTTCGCAGGTCCTATTCCCGATTCACTCTCCAACGTCACGAACTTAGCAGCAGTTGATATCCCCTTCAATAACTTCACCGGACGTGTCCCGGCCAGCTTCGGAGGGCTTCGAAACTTGAGCTGGCTTGGCCTTGGGTATAACTTTCTCAGAAGCAGCGCAACTGACGGTCTAAGTTTCCTTGCTGATTTGGCCAATTGCAGCAACCTTAAAAGGTTGGATTTACAACATAACCAGTTCGAAGGCGAGCTGCCTGTTTCTATCAGTAACTTCTCAACCCAACTGGAGTGGCTACAAATGTCGACAAACAGAATTCGTGGGAGAATTCCTGAAACAATTGCAAACCTCTTTAGTCTACATCTATTATTTATGGACGATAACATGCTAACAGGCAACATTCCAATGTCTATTGGGAGGCTATCAAACTTGAAATCTCTGAATTTGGGCAAAAACCAGTTGACCGGACACACACCTTCGACCATAGGTAACATCACCGGTTTGATACGTCTGTACTTGTACAACAACAGCTTAGAAGGAAGCATACCTTTGAGCCTCGGCGACTGCAAGTCCCTGCTAGATCTGCTCCTCTGTCATAACAAATTTACCGGGACCATTCCTAGCCACATGATTAGACCGTCCTCCCTCATAATACTTTTGAATGTATCTCACAACTCTTTGTCTGGGCCCCTGCCACCCGATGTTGGAAACTTAAAGAACCTCATTTCTCTTGACGTTTCATACAATCAAATTTCAGGTGAGATTCCTACAACTTTGGGCAACTGTTTGGGATTCGAAGAGCTGTATATGCAGTCGAACCATTTTCGAGGACCCATTCCTCAGTTCAAGGGGTTAAAAGGCATCCGTTTTCTCGACCTTTCCAATAACAACCTGTCAGGGCAAGTCCCAGAGTTTTTAGTTAACTTATCATCGTCGCTGCAATTCTTGAATCTGTCTTTCAACAATCTCGAAGGCGAAGTACCTGTACGTGGGATATTTGGAAACACTAGTGCCTTTGAAGTTGACGGCAACCAAGAACTATGTGGGGGCATACTTGAACTGCGTTTGCCTTCATGTCCAGCAAAATCGTTCTCGAGATCGATGAAGCATAGACCTTCGAAGTGGGTGGTGGACATAATCATTTGTGCTTCTTGTGCAGTGGCATTACTGTCCTTAATATCTCTATTATGGTTGAGAAACTCGAAGAAGGAACATCTGCCTACCCGCTCCTTCGGCCATTTTCACGAGAGAATTTCCTATGATGCTCTATTCAAAGCTACCGACGGATTCTGTTCAAGCAAATTGATTGGTTCAGGTAATCTTTTATGTGGATGAACATTTAACTACAGCAAATGAGTACAGAAAACACACTTCATAGTTCATACAGTAGTACCAAGTCGCATGACCGCAATAACTTTTAACTCTTGTTCAGGTAGTTTTGGCAATGTGTACAAAGGAACTCTTGGTCTCGACAGAAAAATCGTGGTCATTAAGGTTTTGAATCTCCAGCAGAAAGGAGCTTTCAAGGGCTTCTTGGCCGAATGCAAAGCACTCAGCAGCATTCGGCATCGTAACCTTGTTAAGATCTTGACCGCTTGTTCGAGCATCGACTCCCATCGTAATGAGTTCAAAGCCTTGGTATACGAGTTCATGGTAAACGGCAACTTGGACATTTGGTTGCACCCAAAGGACGAACACATGCAATTCAATCCTTTGAGCTTCCTGCAAAGATTGAACATCGTGATCGATGTGGCCTCTGCTTTGGATTATCTTCACCACCAGTGCCGAACTCCAATCATCCACTGTGATCTGAAGCCAAGCAACATTCTTCTCGACAACAATTTCACAGCTTACATCAGTGATTTTGGATTGTCGAGGCTTATTTTCGATTCTAACAAAGACATCTTTTCGAGTCATCCTAGCTCCTCTGCTTTTCAGGGAACCATGGGTTACATTGCTCCAGGTACTGCTTTAATGATCACAAATACATTTACATTCACACAATCAAATGATTTTGATGACCTTGTAGAGTAATCAAGCTAACAGGAACTTTTTCTGGACTGGCAGAATATGGAATGGGCATTCGTCCATCAACAAGTGGGGATGTGTACTCTTTCGGAATTCTCTTGTTAGAGATGTTCACTGGAAGACGACCGACGGACAATGTATTTAAAGAGGATTTTAACCTTCAGAAGTTTGTCAAGTCAGAGTTGTCAAAGCGAGCAACAGGGATGGATCAGTCAATTTTCTGTGGACAAGTAGGCGAAAGCATGGACGAGGAGGGGATATGGAGAGACTGTGGAACTGACCAAGCCGAATGTCTGATATCGGTTTTCGAGATCGGATTAATTTGCTCAGCAGAATCACCAAAAGACAGGAAGGACATGAATGGAGTTGCACGGGACTTGCTCTCAATCAGAGACAAGTTTCTCAAAACCGGCATCCATGAGGATAGAATACAGAGCCCTGCACCGAGTAAAGCACCTTTATAAGTTGCCATATGCTTGTATCTTTGTATCCCTAGCATGCTTCGCTGTTCCACAAAATCTTTGGATTTAGTAAATCGGCTCATATGATAACAAGTATTGGGACAATTGTTGAGAGCCTGATTGATACATCCTCCTTTCTCTTTTCATATTTTGTAGGGGACAGGTGCGAGGAGGTGGCCTGTTCCACCTCCGGTTTTTGAGTGGGACGGGGGGAAACTGTAAATAGAGGCGGGCACGACGTAGCTTGTTAGAAACGCGGCTCTTTCCATGTAAATGGCGGGCTAGTTTGGGCATTTGCGAAGTCCTTCGTCCATAACTGAGCTACCAGGGAGGGCCTTGGACTTTGAGGGGCTTCAGCTTGCTAGCTGGTGAGCCTCCAAACCAGCAGCTTCTGGTTGGTCAGCAAGCAAAGCTAGCACGCTCTGCATAATAAATAAAACATGGACTTCGACTATTCCTATGGTTATTTTCCTGTTATGAGACATCTCTATGTACTTGGGTCCGGTCACGTTGTTGTGAGATCCTATGAAACCGTCCATCAAGAACGAGAGCCTTCCGAGAGTCCTTGAGGCCGTGATGGAAGGTCTCCATGCACTCCTGTAGTGTATGGATGGAATTTCTTCTTTTGTCCTTCAGCCAACTTGTCTTTCTTCTTTTCTGGAAGAGTAGAGACAGCGACGTTGATACTGATACTGTCCAATCGGTTCCGCAACGGCTCGGTTTTCTGCTTATTCCATGATCTGTCTTGAGAACCCAGCAATGGATTTCTAGTTCCATAATTGAGAACAGCTTTTACTTCTATCCTTTCCAATTTAGTGGGTCAATTCCTTTCAAGGGGTTAGTCTATGGAGGTTTAGGAGCAAATTTGGGTAGTAAATAATCGCCGGTTATTCTTTTCGATCTATAGAAAAGGATTAGAGATCGCATGCCTCGTGTCACTAGTTAAACGAGTTTATTAAAAAAAAGAAAATTTTACTAACATGGATTGCGGCAAAGTATTTGAATTTTTATTTTTTAGAATGATATATTCGACAACACCCGACATATTCGATAATGAACATATAAATGTAATCAATTGGACCAAAATATGTGAATAGGAGATATGAATAGAATATCAATAGCCAGAATTATTGATTGGAAAAGAGAAATAAAGATTATGTTGGAACATGATAGATACTCTCATACTTATCCATTCACATTTTGAAATTAGAGGTGATAATTTTTAACAAGACGGGTAAACATGACTCGAACATCGAGATAACTCGTTTGGGTTTGCAATTAACCAATTCTTTATGTGTTACCTCTGTGTCAACTGAGTCTATCCCTCGTAATCAAGAACACAAAGAAAGACCAGAGCAAAGTTTTTGTACCCCCTAAACTAGTGCAAATTAAGCTCTCCAAATTATTCAAAATTGCACCAATTAATCCTAATCTGCTACTGATCTGGGAGCTTTGCTCTCCCAATTTTAGACTTGGGAGCTTTTCTCTCCAATCTAATTCTAAATTTATGAGTATTAATGTATAAGAACTTCGTCTCAAGTTTCAATGCGAATACTCACAGGTGTCAAATCTGAGTTTGTTCAATATTTCTATTATGACTGATTGTAGTAATCCCTCGGTACTCTCTTGAAAGTGAAGTCTGCGACGCCATTGCTCGTGAGAAACGCCAAGAGGCGAGATTTGGTGCCAGTATCGGTAGCTACGACGCCGAGTGACGACGAGGGCTATCCGGAGAGGGCCAAGGTGCTGCCGCCGCTGCCTGCGACGGGAGGTGGAGAGATGGAAAAGGGGGAGGAAGAGAAGGCCCTGGAGAGGAGAGAGAGCTCGAGGTCATCCCACGCCTCCATTGTTCTCTGGTATTCGGTGATCTTCCCCGTCTGCTTGACTTGAGAGCTTGCTTCCACCGTGTGCTTTTTTTTTTTTTTTTGGTTTTTAATGGAGGGGCTTTTCCGAAAATAGTTTATTCTTGAAGGACCTAAACGAAATTCGAAAGGAGCTATTTTTTTCCTTTTTTTTGCAATATATATATCTAGTGAAAATCCTAAAACTTGTCAAGAAATTGTAATTAAGTACTAAAACATACAAAAAATCTTAAAATTGATCAAATTGGTGCAATCGAAACTCCACCTAACTTGACTGACATAAAATGAAGCCCTCGCTGCCTGGCTATTCTTCTTCTTGTCTTTTTTTTTTTTTTGTTGTTGTTGTTGTTAATTTTTACTTAATTCTCATTTAATTTAAACAAAATTTTTATTAAAATCAGACTTTGGAACGATGTTGTTTTAGCTTTATGTTTTGTGTTTTAGCCACATCATCGTCAAGTATGTGAGAGAAAATATTTAAAAAGTCACGTTAGTATTTTTTTTTAGCCAAGTTGAACGATATTAACAAAATGACTCGATTGTATCAATAATAATTAACAAGGTGGGGAGAGACTATCAATACCAGCAGTTCTCTTTGGGCCTCATCATGATGATTCTACATGCGCTTAAGGACATTTGGTTTGGGCCATAATTACTATCCCGATCCGAAGATCGAAAATTAGCGAGCTTGTGGATGCAGCCCGATCAACATGATACCAGTCAAGAAGTCATTCTACATAAGATATGCAGCAGTTAGGTATCGTAGCATGAGCCGTTCAAAGGCTCGCTCGTGTCGTAAATCAAAGATCTCGTAAGAGATATGTGATGCTTTCACCACTAGACTAATCACCCAAATATAGAAGAAGTTTATTAGATTAACCACATTGGATTGCATTTTTTTTTAAATATAAATGCAAGACATGTAAATTAGAGGTGTGTAAAAGAATCGACAACTGCCCAAAACCGAACCATATCTACCTAGAATCGGTGGACAGGTGTGAAATTGCCCACCCAAACCAAACGGGTACGTATATATAACTTTTAAAAAAAAAAATTTTATATAGACCATCTATGTGCTATATAAGAGCCTGGAGATGACTAAAGTGAGTTCAATTTCAGTTTATGAGGGCTCTTTTTAGCGAGTTGGATTTTATGGGCTGGATGAAAAATAGGGGAACCTCTAAAGGGTGTGTCCCATGACCGAGCAAATAACTTGGGTGCTAGAGGCGTCTCAGGTCTAACATTCTACAACTCTGAAAGGAGATGATGGGCCAAGGAATTGTTTATCATAGTCGTTGAGGAGGATTGGCTCGTGGTCCAAAGCAATTCCAGTGAGGTGAGCCCCAATGGCTTTCAAAAGCTAATGATGCCAATCTGGATTGAAGTTGCACTTGTCAACTATTCAAAACACTCGGGAATGAATTTGTTAAGGACATTTCGACCGGTTCTATGGACTAATTCGGATATCGGATAGTTTTTGTTCCCGGGTGGGTCCATGAAACTAATAGACTATTCCCAATTTCATTTTTTTTTGGAATAGTCCTTAGTGGGCAATTTCCGATTACCGATCACCTCCAATGTAAATGTATTGTTTCATGCTATATTCATTCATCCGCTAGGGGAAGGTTTAAGCACCAAGGCAAGAACGCCTATCTGGATTGGCTTTTTAATTTTCATTTTAATACAAAACAAATAGTTCAAGCACGTCAATTTTTTATTTCTTTTTAAGTTTTCACGATATTTAAATGTTGATACATGAATTCACATATAAATTTCTCATAATTTTCTAAAATAGAACGACATTCTAAACTCTAAGAAAAAAATAAGGGCTCGAAGTCAAATCATTTTCTTATAAAATGACTAAACGTGGCTTTTGTTTCAAATAAGGTCTTTAAGTGATCAAGTTAATCTTAAATAAGGGTCTATAGTCACCGGGATAACATTTTTCCGACGATTAGTACTGGGGCAATTTTGTCAGAAATTTAAGATTAGGTAAAAAAATGAAGAAAATCACCTAATTGAATTGGCATATGGTTCTTCCTTCAATTTTTTAACGTTTTCTTTCTTCTCCGCTGCTCAAGCAAATGGCTTTCACCCTCTCCTCGCCCGGTCCTAGCCGCTACTCGCCTGTTCCTCGTGAGCTTCAGTCTGTCATGATGTCTTCTTTCTTAGTTCCCAACATCCGCAAGCTTCAAGTCCGTCGCACGGGAGCTTCGAGTCCGTTGTCCGCAAGCTTCCGAGTCCTTCAGCGTCTGTTTCGCTCTAGTGCATATTTTTCTTCTTTCAGTGCCGGTCAACTGGAGAAAATTTGGTGGTTGGTTTCATTAACTCCATCAGTGATGGGAGGCATGGGCCCTGAGCTGGAGCTCTGGTCAGAGCAAACTGATGAAGAACGGGCAGGAGTGATGAGAACTCGAGCTTTAGTTTCATATGGTAACAGCTGTATAAAGGTCTGCTTTCTTGCAATTGTCTGAATATTTTAAAGCCTAGTCTAGTTATGGTGATTAGAGTAAGTACTGGTTAATGTTGTTTACTCCAACATTGTAGCAACGAAATTGGGGCTTGCCCCCCCACTAGCGATGAGAACTCTTGCTAAATCGTCTGTAGGCTCTTGTAAAGAACAAGATCGATTGAAGCCGACATTTTAACAGAGTAGAAAGAGCGAAGATTCTATCGGATGTTTTAATTATGCTTTTTTCAATCATGCACTCGAAAGATCAACATCCTCTGCCTTATGGGAATCATCTTCACGTATGAATCATCTTTCATTCATTGCCTCGTGACCAGAGGTCGGTGGAAAGTGAGTGAAGCTGGCAGATGATAGATTTAAGGGAAAAGGACACCACAGATGTTATAACTTCACAATAAGTGAATATAACACAACCCAGGATCAAAATTTCACCAAGAATCAACCCAATCCAAGATAAGTATCTCCCCAAAAACTAAACCAATAGAAATCAACTTAACCCCAGCAACAACCAGCTGATACCATTGCGCAATAAGTAAATGTAACGCTGAATTATAAATAAGACAAAACCAACAACAGCACCGAGATTTTATGTGGAAAACTTAAAGTGGGAAAAACCATGGACGGCTCACAAACTTTCACTAATTATCAAGAATAGTAGGATACATAAAGTTCTTCTCCAGTTACATACAAGAGACACAACATCAACAACACAACAGTGTTTCCATCACTACAAAGGTGAATTAATACAAATGGAGGAGGAAACCCTGATTGCAAATAGAGAATTTGGAGACGGTTCTCAAAAGACGAAACTGATCAACTCATGGGCCCTCTGTCTCACAAACAATATACTCAAATTTGAGCCAATTCCAATAACATTCAGCCTTCAAATTGGGACTACCAAGTTGCAACCCTTTTTTCCTTTGCTTCTCCCCTGTTCGCTCGGTCTCACGCCCTCTCTCTGTTTTTTTATCTCCTCTCAGGCTCCACGCTCGAAGCAGTAGTTCAACACTTTCATGATTGCTTCTTAAGATTCACGCACTCCGACACTTTCTATACTCTAAACATTCAGGTCAAGTCAAGTGCCGGTAGATGTCTCAGCGTGTCCTCCCCGAAATGATTCAATCTGTGGATGACATCGGCAAGGGATCCGATTGATTGAATCTGATCTTCCTGTGGCCTATTCATGGTTTCGATGGTTCCAAGCTCCTGTGGCCTTCTCTATAAATGGAATGTTTCAGATCAAGTTAGGTATCACCATACTTATCCCAGCATCTCCTCACCGACACTAGTAAACCCAAAAATGAGTTTGAGCCATTTCTGTTCAGTCACCTTCCCTGCCATCTTGATCCTGAAGCTGGTGATCGCAAGCTTCGCTTCCTGTAGTGCTCCAGGGAACGAGACCGATAAAATTGCTCTGCAAGAATTCAGGTCCCTCTTAACAGATGATTCTGCAGGAACGTTGGCCTCCTGGAATGATTCCTTCCATTTCTGCCAATGGACTGGAGTCACTAGTGGTATCAGACACCAACGTGTCACCGCCTTGAACCTAGATGGACGATACTTGGCCGGGACCATGTCCCCGTATGTCGGAAATCTTTCGTTCCTCCGATACCTGAACCTTGCAAACAACTCTTTCCATGGTTTCATTCCTCCTGAAATCGGGCGCTTGTTAAGGCTTAAAAACCTGATTTTGAGCCACAACGCCTTAGGAGGTGGAATTCCTAGAAATCTCTCCTTGTGTATTAGCCTCATGACTCTCGAGCTCGACCACAATCATCTTCATGATCCCATCCCTTCCGAATTTGGGTCACTGTTGAAACTCAAGAAGCTCTTTCTTCTTAACAACGATCTTGCAGGACAGATCCCCGCTTCCATCGGAAGCCTTTCCACCCTTGAAGAGCTTAATATATGGAGCAACAACCTGACAGGAGGAGTTCCCATTTCTATAAGCCAAACGGGGCTCAAAATTTTCAACGCTGGTGAAAACCAGCTGATAGGTGGCTTCCCCTATGCTCTTTACAATTTGTCATCCCTCAATATCTTAAGTTTGACCCTAGGCCTGTTCTCTGGTAGTATCAGGAGAGACATAGGCCTTATGCGTCCGAATCTGCAAATTCTATGTCTGGGATTTAATCAGTTCACAGGTCCCATTCCTGATTCACTCTCCAACGTCACGAACTTAGCAGAAATTGATATTGTCAGCAATAACTTCACTGGACATGTCCTGGCCAGCTTTGGAGGGCTTCAGAACTTGAGATGGCTTGGCCTTGGGTCTAATTTTCTGGAAAGCGGCGCAACCCACGGTCTAAGTTTCCTTGCTGATTTGGCCAACTGCAGCAACCTTGAAATGCTGGATTTACAACATAACCAGTTCGAGGGTGAGCTGCCTGTTTCTGTCAGAAACCTCTCAACCCAACTGACGTGGCTAAGAATGTTGGGAAACAGAATTCATGGGAGAATTCCTGAAGCAATTGCAAACCTATTTAGTCTGCATCTATTATCCATGGACGATAACATGCTAATAGGCAACATTCCAATGTCTATTGGGAGTCTTTCAAACTTGCAATCTCTGAGTTTGAGCCAAAACAAGTTGACTGGACACATACCTTCGACCATGGGTAACATCACCGGTCTGATAAGGCTATACTTGTTCAACAACAGCTTAGAAGGAAGCATACCTTCGAGCCTCGGCGACTGCAAGTCCCTGCAAGATCTACGCCTTTGTCATAACAAATTCACTGGGACCATTCCTAGCCACATGATCAAACCGTCCTCCCTCTTAATACAGTTGAATGTATCTCACAACTCTTTGTCTGGGCCCCTGCCACCCGATGTTGGAAACTTAAAGAACCTCATTTCTCTCGACATTTCATACAATCAAATTTCCGATGAGATTCCTACAACTTGGGGAAACTGTTTGGGATTCGAAGAGCTGTATATGCAGGCGAACCATTTTCAAGGACCCATTCCTTAGTTCGAGGGGCTAGAAGGCCTCCGTTTTCTCGACCTTTCCAATAACAACCTGTCAGGGCAAATCCCAGAGTTTTTAGTTAACTTGTCATCATCACTGTAATTCTTAAATCTGTCTTTCAATAATCTTGAAGGCGAAGTACCTGTACGTGGGATATTTGGAAATAATAGTGCCTTCAAAGTTGACGACAACCAAGAGCTGTGCGGAGGCATACCTGAACTGCATTTGCTTTCGTGTCCAGCAAAATCGTTGCCGAGATCAAAAAAGCATATATCTTTGAAGTTGATGGTAATAATCATTTTTGCTTCTTGTGCAGTGGCATTACTACCCTTAGCATCCTTTTTCTGGTTGAGAAACTCGAAGAGGGAACGTTTGCCTACTCGCTCCTTGGGCCATTTTCACGAGAGAATTTCTTATGATGCTCTATTCAAAGCTACCGACGGATTCTGTTCAAACAAATTGATTGGTTCAGGTAATCTTTTATGTGGATGAACATTTAACAACAACAAATGAGTACAACGAACACACTTCATACAAGTAGTACCATGTCGCATGACCACAATAGTTTTTTAACTCTCGTTCAGGTAGTTTTGGCAATGTGTACAAAGGAACTCTGGGTCCTGATGGAAAAATCGTGGCCATCAAGGTTTTGAATCTCCAACAGAAAGGAGCTTTCAAGGGCTTCTTGGCCGAATGTAAAGCACTCAGCAGCATTCGGCATCGTAACCTTGTCAAGATCTTGACTGCTTGTTCGAGCATTGACTCCCATCGTAATGACTTCAAAGCCTTGGTATACAAGTTCATGGTAAACGGCAACTTGGACATTTGGTTGCACCCAAACGACGAAAACATGCAATTCAAACCTTTGAGCTTCTTGCAAAGATTGAACATTGCGATTGATGTGGCGTCTGCTTTGGATTATCTTCACCACCAGTGCCGAACTCCAATTGTCCACTGTGATATGAAGTCAAGCAACATTCTTCTCAACGATGATTTCACAGCTCATATCAGCAATTTTGGATTGTCCAAGCTCATTTTCAATTCTAACAACGACATCTTTTCGAGTCATCTTATCTCCTCTGCTTTTAAGGGAACCATGGGTTTCATTGCTCCAGGTACCGCTCTAAAGATCACGAATACATTTACATCCACAAAATCAAAAGATTTCAACGACCTTGTAGAGTAATCAAGCTAACAGGAACCTTTTCTGGACTGGCAGAATATGGAATGGGCGTTCGTCCATCAACAAGTGGGGATGTGTACAGTTTTGGGATTCTCTTGTTAGAGATGTTCACCGGAAGACGGCCGACGAACAATATATATAAAGAGGATTTTAACCTTCGGAAGTTTTTCAAGTCAGAGTTGTCAAAGGGAGCAACAGGGATTTTGGATCAGTCGATTTTCTGTGGGGAAGTAGGCGAAAGCATGGACAACGAGGGGATATGGAGAGACTGTGGAATCGACCAAGCTGAATGTCTGATATCGGTTTTTGAGACCGCATTAATTTGCTTAGCAGAATCACCGAAAGACAGGAAGGACATGAATGGAATTGCACGGGACTTGCTCTCAATCGGAGACAAGTTTCTCAAAACCAACATCCATGAGGATAGAATACAGAGCTCTGCACCAAGTAAAGCACCATTTTAAGTCGCCATATGCTTGTATCTTTGCATCCCTAGCATTGCTTCACTGTTCCACAATGTCTTTGGATTTGGTGAATCGGCTCGTATGATAACAAGTATCAGGACAATTGCTGAGAGCCTGATCGATATATCCTCCTTTCTCTTTTCATATTTTGCAAGGTACAGGTGCGAGGAGGCGGCCCGTTCCACCTCTGGTCTTTGAATGGGACGGGGGGAAACTGTAAATAGAGGCGGGCGTGATGTGACAGCCTGAATTTTCAGAATTTGTTTTCGATTAAATAAATCGGGCATTTCATCGATGCGCCGATAATGCGAGTCTCTGAGCTAATCACTCACGAGATAACTAGACTATTTGGGAAGCCGTTAAGGGATTTTAATGCAATGGACTTGAAAATTCGACCATGAATCCATTGCTCGACCGTGTTGATCTGCAAGAGTCATTACGGCACTGTCAAAAATCGATCAGAGAGTAGAGATAGATCAATTCGATAGAGATATGTGATTAGTGCGTGGGTGACTCCACCTAATTGCAAAATTCTCGTTGAACGTCACTAAATCGATTTTTCTGTCATTTCGTACCCGGTGTCCGTATTTGAAATATCGAGATTTTCAGAACAATCGAGAGTCGCTAATGTGTCAAAGATGTACATTGTGACTCGAGATAAATCGATCACGAGTCAATTGCACCAAAAATTCCTAAAAGCTACTCGATAGATCAGGTCACGCTAAAGTCGCGTCATATTGAAATTAACCGCGAAATTGAACCCGATTTCAGAAATTGAAAGTTCTGTTGTGTCACGATTTATTTTAGGAACGTCAACTTATCCTCCGAAGAATTTTCGGAGATTCCGAGATTTTTACGGAAAATCGATTCAGACGTTATGGAAAAATAACGGAAATTCGGATGGACTCATTTGAAGGAAATTTGGACTTCCAAGTCGAGCCTTTGGATGTTGGGGACTTGCAGAAAATTGTTCGGGATTTTTCTTCAACAAAATTGAACGTTGATTTGGGAAATTTCATGAAGAAATTGAAGCCAAAACCTAAGAAATTCGGAGTTAGGGTTGGTGAGTTGTATTTTGGCCTCAAATTGGACAATTTGTGGAAATTCAATTCAAGAAAGTATTAGAGGGGGGACAAGAAGTTAATGGAAGGGATACTTGTTGTTGACTTGCCCTCCTTTATCCAATCTTCCCTTGTAAGCTTGGACAACTGCCTCTCCTTCGACTTTTCTCTGCCGTGCACGTCCGCACCTTTTTCTTCACTCGGGCAAATTCCCTCTCACTTGGTTTTCTGTTTTGCTTTCATTTTTCCTTCAGTTCTTCCTTCGTCCGTGTCCACCGTCTGTGTAAGAGTTTTCCTAATGTGGACTATATTAATTGATATTGTAATTTACTATTTTACGGGGTTAGTCTAATGTGAGATAGAATGTTTCTTAATTAGTCTAATATGGGGTTGGCTAGTGTGGGCCGAGTTGAGCCTGGCCCGTAATGAGGGGGCCTGGCTGGAAACTCTATAAATAGTGCTCAAGTTGCTCCTCTAACCTTAATTCTCACATGTATCCTCATAAGGAGCGTTTACCTAACGCTAAAGGTGAGGGGGCCGCCTCATTGAGCAAGTGATACAGAGGGCTATAGAGTAGAAGGACTTGCGCGTGGAACATCAGTTTTCCGCTTCCGCTTCAAGAACGATGGATCCCAAAACAGGTGTGTTAATCTTTCTACTCAATTATGCATGTTCTTGTTCTGGTTATGGAGATCTTAGGATTACATAATTTGCATCCAACATGTGGTATCAGAGCAACCATAACCCTAGAACTTGAAAACACATAAAGTTTTTGCCCTAATTTGTGATTTTCGAGATTTTTTGGTTAATAAAAATAAAATTAAATCACAAATTCGGACTGGGCTCGTCGAGACAAGCAAGACCGAAGGCGGCGCGTCGCCGGCGGAGCCCTATGTGCCCCCACGCGCGGCCACACGCCGCCAAGGCATCGAAGAAGTGCCGCGCGCGACGCACCCCACGTGCCCTCACGCGCTCCCACGAGTGGGGCGCTGCTCGCACGTGCGCTCCACGTGCCGCACACTCAGGCGGCGCGTGCGGGCGCGTGGAGCATCGGATCGACGCGTGGATGGCGGCATTGAATTTGTATGATCATCCTCTACGTCGTGGTGTATTTATTTTACATGTTTGATGATTTTATGGATGTGAAAATACATACGGAACCCTAAATACATGTATTTTTAGTGTATTTTTGCGTATTTTTCTTGTATTTTTCTGTGATTTTGGAAATACAAGTATTTGGTTATTGGTATGTTATCACATAAACATTATAAAAGTATAATTCATTAATAAAAAAATTAAACTTTATTGTGAACTGAAGATGGCTTACTTAGATACAATCATTATTGGATAGTATTTGAGCTATGTATTGAAGGGATAAGAAACAGTAAAAGTTATGAAACTTTTGTTGCTCAAGCATATTTCTTTGTACACATTTGTTGAATGTGGGTAATGCATGTAAATTAAGTTATTGCATATTGTACCTAAACTCATCTGGTCACTTGGTAATGTCTATCAAGTTAAACATTTTTTTTTATGGTTAAGAATTATGACAACATTTACGCAGAGTAATAGCATATACTGTTATAGTTTAGATATTTGTTTATGTGGTTTGACTCAATTTATAGGCCACTGGTTGATGCAATGATAATTTGTTACGACAAGTAAGACCGAGGGCAGCGCGTCGCCGGCGGAGGCCCCACGCGCCCCCACGCGCGGCCACACGCCACCAAGGCGTCGAAGAAGTGCCTCGTGCGACGCGCCTCACGTGCCCTCACGCGCTCCCACGCGCGGGGCGCTGCTCGTGCGTGTGCTCCACGCGCCATCTGACGCGTCGCGCACTTAGGCGGCGTGCGGGCGCGTGGAGCATCGGATCGGCGCGTGGACGGCGGCGTTGGATTCATATGATCATCCTTTACGTCGCGGTGTATTTATTTTACATGTTTGATGATTTTATGGATGTGAAAAAAATACGGAACCCTAAATACATGTATTTTTAGTGTATTTTTGCGTATTTTTCTTGTATTTTTCTGTGATTTTGGAAATACAAGTATTGGATTACTGGTATGTTATCACATAAACATTATAAAAGTATAATTCATTAATAAAAAAATTAAACTTTATTGTGAACTGAAGATGGCTTACTTAGATACAATCATTATTGAATAGTATTTGAGCTATATATTGAAGGGATGAGAAACAGGAAAAGTTGTGAAACTTTTGTTGCTCAAGCATATTTTTTTATACAAATTTGTTGAATGTGGGTAATGCATGTAAATTAAGTTATTGCATATTGTACCTAAACTCATCTGGTCACTTGGTAATGTCTATCAAGTTAAACATTTTTTTTTTTTTTATGGTTAAGAAGTATGACAACATTTACGTAGAGCAATAGTATTTACTGTTATAGTTTAGATATTTGCTTTTGTGGTTTGACTCAATTTATAGGCCACTGGTTGATGCAATGATAATTTGTTACTTAAAATTGGCTAATAAATCAGGACCTTTGAGTCATAGTTTACCTTATGAAACTCATGAGCATCAGCTATCAGGATTGTCGATCTGGGGTACCCTCTATTGCTATTGCTGTTAACTTGTGATAGATCCTTTGGATCATCATTCTTCTTTATGTTGTTCTGGTAATCTGTAATCTGGGTGCACAAGAGACGCTTTCTTCTATGTTATGAGAAATTTCTTGTGTTGCTATGATAGGTGATTTTCCTAGATGAATAAAGTAGTGTAATTAGCATGATATGTGATTTTGGTGATTTACTGCCCTTGTCACTAAAGTTAAAATCACACACACACACACACACACACACACACACACATATATATATATATATATATATATATATGGTGTATGTGGGCAGTATGGTTTATATCCTTGATATGAGAGTGTTTCAAGAATTCAATTAAGTAGTGACCACCAAAGTGGCACGCTTGATTGGGTTTGAGAAATTTCGATCTCATATATTGATTGGGATGTCTCCTGGTCTAATGCGTAGTCATACTCCCAATGGAGGTGATTGTGTATTAGTTCATGGAGGGATACATGATGGTATGGTGGAGAAGTGACTGATCCTAGTAGTTCCTATGCCCAAAGGTGATGAATTCACGAAGATTGAAATATATTCTCAAGACAGCTATCATGTGGGGAGTGTACAATTACATGTCATGTATTTTGCTCAAAGGTGATTATATGATTTTGCATGTAACTCTCTAGATGTGTACTTGTACGTCAAGTTATACAGTACTTACATGATGCTAATTATATACATTGCTTGTTTTTTAGACACATATTCTGTAATTAATAACTCCACTATTATTGAGGTTTTTTACTGCGACAAATTTTAAGTTGTTGACAAATGATTTGCTGCTTGAAAAAATAGCAATCGAGTTTGCTTACTGTCCATGAAGCGTTCCATTCAGGAACACTTGAAAAGTGGTTTGTCTGCGGACTGCACTGCTAAAAGATGAAGGAAGTCTTAGTGGCTTGAAATTATGTATTGTCTAATACCAAAATTAGGACACATCTGCAAAGATTGTGTTTAAGTTCTAATGATATATACGTCTCGTATACGGTTGGAAAGGTTGTTTCCAAAAGTTTTCTATTTAAGGAATAATCTCACACATGTTTAAAGAAATAGTAGAAAATTTGACAATATTGATAATTTGTCTACTCTTAACGGTTATCTAAAGACTTCTATAGATTATTGTGGAAGTTAAATGACCGAGATAAATAATAAATTGGTTAGATTTAGTCTTAAAGGTTGTCAGGCTTAACGGTGGCAGTGAGTATTTTGGTAAGTATGACAATGCAGAATAGCTTAAAGGGTCATTTGTCAAATACTTGATAAATTCTTGAGTGGTAATTTAATTACTATGCCTGAAAATCCTGACAAAAGATTTGGCCGAAAGACATAAGTATACCATAATGAACATGATGATGAGTATGATGAGTAAGACTAATTTATCCGGTCTTTTGTGGGTTGATATTTTGAAAACAACTCTTTTCACATACAAAATGTGTTTTCTTACCAAAGTTGTTTCATAAACTTCTTTTAAGTTATGGATTGGACATAAATTACCTGAATAATATTAAATTTAGAGGTATCATGCAGAAGTGAGGTTATCTAATTCAATATTAAGTGTGTTGGAATTTAGATCCACTCGAAATTATTTTGTATCTTACTCAGATTGTTCAAATGGGTATTGATTTTATGACCCTAATAAAGGTACAAGAATTATGGAATCACATATAGTAAAGTTTCTAAAGTTCGATGTAATTGTAGAGGATAGCTGCTCTCAGATTATTAAAGATAATAGTACGATGGAAGATTATTATGTCTTTGTCTTTGCCTATACAGACAATTATGATACAGACAATTGTGGAATCTCCTATATCATAGATTAAACTTGTTGAGGTTCAAGGTACTATTATTGATATAGTTTACGATGAAATTTCTCAAACCTCTCAAGTGTAGAATGAAGTGGTTGTATTAGGAGATTTGTTAGGGAAAGACGATCAGTTATACCATCAAACTATATAGTCTTTTTGTGAGAGCATGATTACAATATCCATTACATGGTTGATTTAGCGACATATATATTAGTCAAGTATGTGATTAGATGCCATAAAAGATGATAAAGTCTTCACTCTAAAAGAGGGGTGGATAGTTTATAGTGAAGAAATAATTATTTATTATAGTATTTTTAAAGATTCTTTCAGAGTGAACGTGGCATTAATTTATTTTTGATATGGAATTACACTAAATAAATACAAAATCTATATAGTGCAATCGGAAGATTTTGCAGCACATGTTTTAAGTAAACTTGTGTGTAGATTGAAAAGTCTTATTCATGGTCTTAAGCAAGTTTCCAAATAATATTATTAAAGTTTCATAGCATTGTTATTTCGTTCAATTGGGAACAAAATAATTCAATAGATATTATACTGCGAGGTTAGTGGGAGGAAATTTATGTTTCCTATACTCTATGTATATGATTTTTTGCTTACAAATAGTGACCTTGAGGCATCTTTTGTCCTTTACACTGAGATTTGTAAGGATTGTTCTTGTCATATATATTAGATTTATCTCAGAGGACATTTGCTGATCGTATTTTGGAAATATTCAATATACATCAATGCAAGCCAGGAATTGCTCCTGTCGTTAAGGGTGATGGATCGAATCCATTACATTGTCCTTCTTTAGATATTGAGAAAATCTAGTAAATGGTGTACCTTGTACCGGTGCATTTAAAAGTATAATGTATGTTCAAATTTGCACTAGACTAAATATCGTCTTTGCGATGAAACTTTTAGGCAGAAATCAATCATACTGGGTTGCTGCCAAGAAGGTTTTAAGGTACTTAAAGAGGACAAGAGATTATATGCTAATTTACAGACATGTTCAATTCTTGCAGCTAGTAGGGTATTTAGATGTAAACTTTGCTAGCTGTTATGATGACATGATATTAATAACAGAATACATATTTATGTTAGTAGGAAAGTAGTAAATAAAGTTCTATGTCATCTTCTACTATGTAAGCAGCGTTAGTAACATTCTTTTAGGCTGTTACTTGGGCTATTAGGCTCCGGAACCTCATTAAGGAGTTGACCGTTTTTAATTTTATAGATTGACCTATACGGTTGTATTGAGACGATAAATTTGTAGTATTAACAACAGAGGTCTCAAGGGGTCTAAATATATGGTGGTCAAATATTTTTTCACCATAAAGAAACGATACAGAAATGTGATGTCATAAAATAACATATTTCCACAGATGATATGGTTGCAAATCTACTAACTAAAGAACTTCGTTCTATTGTTCTTGAATACAATGTCATTGATATGAGCTTAAGAGCATCATAAGATACTCTTGTTTAGTGGGAGCTATTTTGGCTTTACTCTACTAAAGTTCACATCTGTGTTCGTTACATTTAGTAACGGTTTTATATGTATCAACTTTTGCATTCAATAAAATATTTTTGAATGTGTTGTTATTACGTTGAATACATATTGATAAAATCTCAAGGTATTGTATAAATCTTGAGTGAAGGCTAGGGGCATCTAGTTATTAGCCTTGTGCATATGTCTTGTTATATATAAAGAAATGTTAACCGTAAGGACAAGGCATATGTGGGCTCATTGGAACCATAAAGACATTCTCTAGTGGCACAAGTTTTTTGTGACGCTTAAGGTAAGAGAATGGTGACTGACAAATGAGATCTCTCTATGAGAAATGTTATCTATTTGCCACACTACCATATTGAATCCATATCAATAAAGTTGAAAGCAATTGTGACCATAAAAGGCTCTGTGTGTATACATGCAATTACCGCAATGATTCGGTGTTTGAGACTTTTTGGGATAGGATTGACTATTAAGAATTATCTCTAGACCAATGTGCGCACATACAGTACGATTTCAATTAATATAGTCCAAGTGGGAGTATGTAAGAGTTTTCCTAATGTGGACTATATTAATTGATATTGTAATTTACCATTTTACGGGGTTAGTCTAATGTGAGATAGAAGGTTTCTTAATTAGTCTAATATGGGGCTGGCTAGTATGGGCCGAGTTGAGCCTGGCCTGTAATGAGGGGGCCTGGCTGGAAACTCTATAAATAGTGCTCAAGTCTCTCCTCTAACCCTAATTCTCACATATATCCTCATAAGAAGCGTTTACCTAACGCTAAAGGTGAGGGGGTCGCCTCATTGAGCAAGTGATACGGAGGGTAATAGAGGAGAATGACTTGCGCGTGGAACATTAGTTTTCCGCTTCCGCTTCAAGAACGATGGATTCCAAAACGGGTGCGTTAATCTTTCTACTCAATTATGCATGTTCTTGTTCTGGATATGGAGATCTTGGGATTGCGTAATTTGCATCCAACAGTCTACCCATTCACCACCCACCGAAGCCGCTCATCCCCTCTACCGAAACAGTTTTTGCTCAGCCCCTGCCACACGCTCATTTCCCCATCGATTTCCCTCTGCCACGTCCAAGTCTCCACCTTCATTCGGTCAACCAACGAAGTCCTTCTCCACTCGCACGATTTCATCTTCCACCGAGCTTTGTTTCTTCTCGGTCAAAGTTCCAACTTAAGCCTCACCATTTGGACGCAACCTCACCCACGTACGTGGCTTCAAGTTGCCACCGATGACCAACAAAATTCTTGTAGCTGCCCGTGTTGTCCACTCATGAAGCCAGTCAACACCAGCCGGTTATTTGACTCCAATCCACGCGGCCATCTCTATGGTTCTTTGTTGCCAACAGCCAGCTTCAACCGTCAACGCTACTTCTCTCTCTTTGCTGCTTCGATCGGCCTAGTTTTTGCTCGCGCAGCTCGACCCAGCTCGTTCGTGCCTTCTCTCCAGCAATTCGGTCAGCCCAGTCCAGCGAAGCCCACAAGTCAACCCAGCAGTCCAGTTCAGTCCATCAAGCCCGCGATTTTGAAGCCCACTTGAGGCCCACGAAGCAGTCCAAGCTCGAAACCAAGCCCAGCTTTTTGCTGTGGGCTTGCAAGGCCTTTTGGCCCGGTCCGAGTGTCCGTAGACGCTAACGAAAATTCGGATTTTGGCCGCTGTCGCGGTAAACCGGTTTCCACAATAAACCGGTGAGTTTATGCACTAAACTCTTCTTTGTAGGCTAATGACATTTAAGGGGTGTTTAGATTTATTTAAGTGTAATTAGTTTAATTATTAGTTTAGTTAGTTAAATTAGGTTACTTAGATTATTTAATTAGGTGGTTATAGAGTTAAATTAGGTTACTTAGATTATTTAATTAGGTGGTTAGAGATTTTAGTTAATTAGATTAGTGTATTGTTATATAGCTAGGATGTGTAGAATAATTTAATTAGCTTAATAGATGGTTAGATTATAATTATTTAGCCTAAGTTAGCATTTTTAGTATTTAATATATTTATTTAATTAATGTTCGTAAAATTCTAAACGCAAGTGAACGTGTCGAACAAGTAATATAATGATGAGAAAGAATATCGTCCCATGGAGATCGATGATTAATAAACTAATTAAATACTAAAATAGATTAATTCTAAAATTTATCTAACAGATCAAAATATAATTGAGAATAAATTAAAAAAAACAAAATTTGTAGACTAAATGCAGTAAATCGATCAAATAAATATGTTAGAGCATCCGATTTCACCATAACCACTAGATAATTTCATATTGTTGTGGGTACAAGAACGATATCAAACATGTGATAGCGGAATTTCCTAACCTATTTACTATCCTATCTCTAGGTATAACAAAACTACTAAGTTTATTAATCCACTATATCTCTATGTGAATTAAAATAAACATAAGTGCATTAAAAAGTATGAATATTCTCGACTTACAATGAGTCTTTTGGATCACCTTATCACCGAAAGTTACAAAAATAACGCGGTATATCTCTATCAACGTTTAATTCATGGTTATATATTATAATGAGCAATTGTATATTATCACTTCTCAGTCTCAAACATGAACATCAGATCATTCAAGTGGTGGCCAATCACTCAAAAGTATTATGCACAATAATATATAACTCACATGAATGAAATCAATTGCAAAACATAAAAATAATGAAATTCATATCATCATGGTTAGGCTACATCGTAGCCCTAACAAAAGAAAATTAGAACATAGTAGAAGAAGAAATAAAAATATAAATCAAACCCAGCATCTTGAATCAAAGAACAAGAATTCTGTCACCACTTTTGTCTTCTCTTCAAAATACTTGAAAAACTCTCAGAACAATGAAAAACAATCTAGCAAAAACCTAACTACCCCTCTCTCTCTCTCTCTCTCTCTCTCTCTCTCTCTCAATGTTTTCATCTTCATAGGATATATCAAAGATCCTTATCTCTAAGCAATTGCGCATAAAATTAGGGAGTAAATAAGAGGATCTTGATTTGATATCTATCTCCCATTGCTTTTTGATTTGTATTCTTGATTTTTTTGCCATTCTTTTCCTTATCTTCTCCATATATCATTATTCTACATAAATAAGGAAAATTCGAATAATCAAAAGGAAATCCAAATATTTTCTAATAGATATTGCATTAATTATTGCCTAAAATAGGTAAAATAACTCTATTTTTCTAGAGTTATCAATTAATTTTAGAAATTATTTAATTATTAAGTATTTTCCGAAAATTAGGCCGGGATAGCCAGTGACTAGAATTTCATGCTGATTGCAATGGTGTGGTTAATTTCTGCAATTGAGTGTTAAATTGTGTAAATTGAGTGCTGATTGGAAATTTGGTCAATTATTCCAAAATTATGAATTTTGATATTTATTCAGAAAATCCCGGTGTCGGATTTAAATACCGAAAATGGTTTCATATACTATGTAAACCAATGTAATTTTAAAAAGAAGGCTATGAATTTTTCGGGTCCAATCTGACCGTGTACCCACGTATGACTATTTTCACTGGGTGTTTTTAATACGAAGAAAATATACCAGGATCACTATTTTAATTGAGGCATTTGAATGCAATGCACGGTGTCCTGGGCCGAGATTGAATTGTTGTGTGTTGATTAAGAGAACTCGTCCCAAGCGTTTACGCTAGACGTTACCCACTTAGTGGGATTTGGGTCGCAGTAGATTCTAGACTTATACTCCTTCGGGAAAGTCGTCTTGAGAACCGTGCACAATGGGGTGAGACGATGCTTGGCTACGCCAGTAGACTACCGAACTTCTAATAGACCATACCTTAGAGTGGGCGTAATTATCAATTGGAACGCATGTTGGGTGGAATAGATGCGCCGGATTATAGGACAAAATTGGTGACATGGTATGAGACGTGTCATAACGATTTGACTTTATAATCAGGAACCTTGTGATTTATTGAGCTGAGTAATGTGTTTCAATTGTTGTGTGTATCAATTTTATGCATAATGTGTATAGACTGTGCTAACCTGCAGGGTGGAACTGAGGCGAGGTAAGTCCTCTATACTAAATGCTTAATTATGTGGTTATGACGCATCTTTGCGTATTACCCTCCTAATCGGGGTTTAGAGTGTGAACTCGCTGATGTTTATATCTCACCCCGTCGTGGGCTAAATTTTCAAGGTCGACAAGTGGAGGACCTGGAGCTGAGAGGAGGTGATCTGAAGTGTAGATCAGTTAGGACTGCTTCTTTTTGGAAAGCCAGTCTTTGTAGTCTTTTGGTCTTAAACCTTGTACATAACTCTATGTGAATATAAAAGCATGTTTGTTTGTGAATATGTTGTCCTGCTTTTCTATCCTGAGATGGTTATTGTCAGGGGATTTATTTTTGCTTTCGCATGTGCAATAAAATGAAAGGGTCGGCGACTCATCCTGAGAAGCCGCAAAATTTTATCGACCAGAGAGGGATGGGCACGCGCTCGGGGTTCGGGGCGTGACACGTGACATAACTTGTTAGAACCAGGCGGCTCTTTCCATGTCAATGGCAGGCTAGCTCGGGCGTCTGCGAAGTCCTTCATCCGTAACTGAGCTACTAGGGAGGGCCTTCGATACTTCGAGGGGCTTCAGCTTGCTAGCTGATGAGCCTCCAAACCAGCAGCTTCTGGTTGGTCAGAAAGCAAAACTAGCACGCTCTGCATAATAAATAAAACATGGACTTCGAATATTCCTATGGTTATTTTCCCGTTATAAGACATCTATATGTACTTGGGTCCGGTCACGTTGTTCAATCTGGTTCTAATTTCGCTGCTAAAAGGTGAGATCCTATGAAACCATCCGTCGAGAACAAGAACCTTCCGAGAGTCCTCAAGGCCGTGATGGAAGGTCTCCATGCACTCCTATGATATTATGAATGGATTTCCTTCTTATGTCCTTCAGCCAACTTGTCTTTCTTCTTTTCTGGGAAAGTGGAAACAGCAACGTTGATACTGATACTGTCCAATTGGTTCCGTGACGACTTGGTTTTCTGCTTATTCCATGATCTGTCCTGAGAACCAGCGATGGATTCCTAGTCCTATCGGTGAGAACAGCTTTTACTTCGGGCCTTTCCGATTTAGTCAGACAATTTAAGGGTTAGTCTATGGAAGTGCATGAGCAAATTTGATAGTAAATAATCACCCGGTTATTCATTTGGATATATAGAAAAGGATTAGAGATTATATGCATCACGCCACCAATTACACTAGTCTATTCAAAAAAAAGAAAATTTTATTAACATGGATTGCCGGGAAAGTATTTGAAAAAAAAATAAATTGAAAAATGATATATTCAACATATTTGATGATGAACATATAAATGTAACCAATTTGACTAGAATATATGAAAAGGAGATATGAATAGAATATCAAAAGCCGGAATTATTGATTGGAAAAGAAAAATAGAGAGTATGTCAAAAGGTGGTAAATACTCTCATACTTATCTATTCATATTTATCTATTCATATTTCGAAATTAGAGGTGATATTTTTTTACGCGTCGGGTCAACACGACTCGAACATAACATCGAGGTAGCTCATTTGAATTTGCGATTGAACCGATGTGACCTTTTGAGTCTTGTATCACTCCTGACCTAGAACCGAAAGAAAGACGAGAGCAAAGCTTTTGTAACCCCCTGAATTAGTGCAAATTTAGTTCTCCAATGTATCCAAGATTGCTCCAACTCACCCAAATTTACCATCGCTCGGCCTGTCTTGGATCCTTTGTGTTGGTTAACGGTTTACTTCACCAAGACAGGCGTGTTTCCACCTGTTAGCCACATCATCGCCAAGTATGTGAGAGAGTATTTAAAAAGTCACGTCAGCATTTTCCATTAGGCAAGTTGAATGATGTTAACAAAATGACTCGATTGCGCTAATTGGACAAGTTCTAGGACTTAATTACACTTTTTGTAATTTTAGAACTCAATTGCACTTTTTTGACAAGTTTTAGGATATTTACTATACATATCCTTCTTTTTAATATAATAGTGAACAAAGTGGGGAGGGACTATTGGTACCAGCAGTTCTCTTTGGGCCGCATCACAATGATTCTACATGCACCAAGAGACGTTCAATTTGGGCCATAATTACTACCCCTGATCCAAAGAATCCAAAATTAGCGAGCTTGTGGATGCAACCCAATCAACTTGATATCAATCAAGAAGTCCTTCTACACCAGATATGCCATAGCTAGGTATCGTAGCATGAGCCGTTTAAAGGCCTGCTCATGTTGTAAATCAAAGACCTCATAAGAGATATGGGATCCTTTTACCACTAGACTAATCACCCATATATAGAAGAAGTTTATTAGATTAACCACATTGGATTGCATTTATATATATATATACATGCAAAACATGTAAATTAGAGGTATGTAAAAGAACCGAGAACTTCCCAAAACCGAACCATATCTACCTAGAACCGGCGGATAGGTGTGAAACTGCCCACCTAGACTAGACCTCGGTACTTATGTATAAATTTTTTAAAAAAATAAAAATTTAATAGAGGATCTTAACTTTTTTTAAAAAAATTAATAGAGGATCTATGTGCTATATTTGAGCCTGGAGATGGCTAGAGTGAGTTCAATTTCAATTTTTGAGGGCTCTTTTTTGCGAGTTCAATTCTATGGGCTAAGGGGAACCTCTAATGGGTGTGTCCCCTGACCAAGCAAATAACTTGGGTGCTAGAGGCGTCTCTGATCCAACATTCTGCAACTCTGAAAGGAGATGATGGGCCCAGGGATTGTTTACCGTTGGCATTGACCGAAGCAATTCCAGTGAGGTGAGGCACGATGGCTTTCAAAAGCTAATGACGCCAATCTAGATTGGAGCTACATTTGTCAACTGTTCAAAACACTAAGGAATGTATTTGTTGGGGACATTTCGACTAGTTCCATGGATCCATCCGAAAATCGGACCGGTCTTGTTTTCGGGTGGGTCTATGGAACTAATGGGACAATTCCTAGTTCCCATTTCTTTGGAATGGTCCTTAATGAGCGATTTCCGGTTATCGATCACCTCTAATGTAAATGTATTGTTTCGTGCTATAATCATTCCTCCACTGGGGGATGTTATAATCACCAAAGCAAGAACGCCTATCTAGATTCACTCTTTTAATTTTTATTTAATACAAAAAAAAAATGGTTCAAGCACTTCAATTTTATTTAAAGTTTTTAGTTCTTGAAACTTTCACAATATTTAAATGTTCATACATGAATTCACATATAAATTTCTCATAATTTTCTAAAACTAGAACGACATTCTAAACTCTAGGAAAAATTTCAAATACGGCCCGGAAGCTAGGTCACTATTTTATAAAATGACTAAATGTGGCTTTTTTTTTCAATTAAGGTCTTAAAGTGATCAAGTTAATCAAGGGTCTATGGTCACTGGCAGACATCTTTCCAATGATTAGTACTAGGGCAATTTTGTCAGAATTTTAAGATTAGGTAAAAAATGAAGACAATCACCAAATTGAATTGGCATTATGGTTCTTCCTTCAATTTTTCACGTTTTCTTTCTTCTCCGCTGCTCAAACAAATGGCTCTCACCCTCTCCTCGCCCGGTCCTCGTCGCTACTTGCTTGTTCTTCGAGAGCTTTAGTCTATCATCATGTCTCCTTTCTTAGGTTTTGTCACACCCCATAACTACAAATAATAGGGATGACACGGCCGTCCTTCCACACGAAGGACGCAGCCTCAAACACAACCAACAACCTGATATCAACTTATATATATCTCAAACCATATATACATATCAGTTAGACCAACAGATTGGTTGCAACATCAGAGTTTCTATAATCCACCAAAAAGAAATATACAATTAGAACTCAGACAATCCAACCACTAGCAAGGAATGTGCACCACTTCCTTTGGCCATACCCAAAAATAGAACTCCCCAAAAGTTTCCCACCGACGGCGCACTCGCTCTATTCGCCGCTAATCGAGGAACCTGAAAAGATTAAAGGAGGAGTGGAATGACCAACCACAGCTCAGTGAGTAGTACATATCTCCTAAGCAGATCGAACAACCACTATGCATGTATACAAAGCAATACCAAACTTCATAACGCCAACTCAATATATAAAATACATATCAAATCATATAAGAGTTATTTCTTATCATCAAAGCTTTATACTAATATAGAAAACTAATTTAAATCACCATCAAAAGTCAAGTATCAATGGTCAAGTCCATTGAATAATCTCCATCAAATATCACATATCAATGGTCCATCCATTGACTAATCTATTGCTCAATATTCTACGACACAATGCATGGTGACAAGGCGACCAAGTTTTTCCCCTTGGCAAGGTCTCCACCTACAAAGCCAATGGCTGGGCCCAGAAGGATATCCTAAACCTGGTATGCATACCCCAAAAACCCCTCATTGGGTTCACAGTCATATTGAGCATAAATAACCATCCTCCAATACCAGAAATCCAATCCAGAAATCAATATCTTAAACCAAACAAATAATATTTGCAGCATAGCCCATCATCAATTTCATATCCATTTCTCAAATCATCATAAACATTTCCATAAATCACTCGCAAAGCAATTTCGTGTATATTTCTCCACAAACTTTGTATAATACGCTTTTCAAACACTCATAATTAACCAAAGGGTAGTAAATGCTCGATCCGGCTTTTATGCAATAAAAATGCTCTTCCCGATTCAATATATATACATATATATACTTCAAGACATGATGTTATAAAACCAAAGAAGATATAGTACCACTCACCTCGTCGTCCACAACCAAACGACGAACAATACTCGTATCGTCGAACTCATGGCCCTATCAAATAACCGAGGAATAATGTTAAAATCTAATAAAACTCTATCTCAACTACGAAACGACTAAATTACGCCTTAACTATAAAAAAAAGGACTTCTACAGACTAACAAATCGCATAACCAAAGCGATTGTTCAAGCCGTTCGCAACACGGAGTTTAAGTGCAAAACTTGATCACGCCTTAACTTTTTCCTCTGAACCCCAAGCCGAACGTATATATAGTCAATAGAGAGCCCTTGACACATATTACAAGAATCCCAACTTGTCCGGTCCAAAATCAAGCCGAAAAATGACAAAATACAGGCCCAAAGCTGCTGGATGCGTACTGTTCACTGCGTGCGGGAAACTTTGAAATTTTGTTTCGGACAAACCATAAGCTCAAATCATGATCCGTAAAATCCCACGGCTCCACAACACCCTAAACTATCATTCTTACAAAAATACGCAGCTCAAAGACTCCAAAATCGGACTTCGCCACTTGATTTTCCAAAAATTCCGAATTTGAGTCCTAAACCCATAAATTACTTCAATTGGACGAACGAGGAGCCTAATCTCTTACCGGGTGCTGCGTTATGGAGTCGAGTCGGCTTGGCGAGGCATCCGTGGCGTGCACGTGCCAAAACCCCTTTTGTTTCTCCCCCTGTCTCTTCTTCTTCTTCTTCTTCTTCTTTTCTTTCTTTCCTTTCTGGTCGAGGGACTCTCAGCTTCTATTTAGCCGAGCCCTCTCCCCTCTCCTTTTTACTTTATTGACTTTTCAACTTCTTTTTCTTTTGGGGCCCACAAGCCTAATATTACATTCTACCCTCCTTAAAAAAAATTTCGTCCTCGAAATTTGCATATACTTCAATCATGAAACAAGTGAGGGTATTTGTGTCTTGCCTCATCCTCGAGTTCCCAAGTAGCCTCTCTCTAGGTGTGGTTTTGCCATTGTATTTAAACATAAGGAATAGTTCGTCGCCGCAACACCTGATCCTTCTTATTGACAATGCGAATAGGCTGCTCTTCATATGTCAAGTTCTCCCGTAATCTCAATGGAGTAAAGTCTAGCACATGTTCAGGATTTGGCACATATTTCCGCAACAAAGAAACATGGAACACATTATGGACACCTGATAGCGCCAGTGGCAACGCCAATTTATAAGCGACTTCACCAATTTTCTCTAAGATCAAGAATGGTCCCACATATCTTGGACTTAACTTCCCACGTGTGTTGAATCTCATTATACCCTTCGTAGGAGAAACTTTTAAGAATACGTTCTAACTTGCGTCTTTTCAGATCCGCATAACTTTTCTGACGACTTTGAGCCGTTTTGAGATGTTCTCGAACCAGCCTCACTTTCTCTTCTAACTGTTGAATGAACTCCGGGCCGGTTAGTCTTTTCTCACCAACGTTGTCCCAACAAATAGGACTTCTGCATTTTCGGCCATATAAAGCTTCAAAGGGTGCCATCTTAATGCTGGAGTGATAAATGTTGTTATAAGAAAATTATGCCAAATGTAGATGTTCATCCTAAGAACCGCCGAAGTCAATGATGCATGATCTCAACATATCCTCTAATGTCTGGATCGTTTTCTCTGACTGTCCATCTGTTTGTGGATGAAAAGCTGTACTCAAGTTGAGTTTAGTGCCCAATGCTCCTTGCAAACTCTTCCAAAAGTTAGACACGAACCTAGGATCCCTATAAGAAACAATGCTTACTGGAACTCCATGAAGCTTCACTATCTCATTCACATATCGCTTTGCCATATCTTCCATTGAAAGGCCAAATCGATATGACAAAAAGTGAGCAGACTTAGTCAATCGATCAACAATAACCCATATAGCATTCTTAGCACTTGGCGTCCTCGGTAGACCAACTACAAAGTCCATAGCAATATGCTCCCACTTCCATTTAGGTATCTCTAGAGGTTGCAACTGTCCACCTGGTTTCTGATGCTCAATTTTCACTTGCTGGCAATATAAACATTGATCGACAAATTTTGTAATATCCTTTTTCATGTTGATCCACCAAAAGTTTTCTTTCAAGTCCCTATACATTTTAGTGCTTCCCGGATGAATTGAAAATCTAGTGCCGTGAGCTTCTTGCAGGATCTCCTTTTTCAGCTTTGAGTCCTCAGGAACACACAGTCGATCATGAAACCTCAAGGATCCATCTACGTGTAAACTAAAATCCGCTTGTCTTCCAGCTTCCACATCTTCTCTAAATTTTTGTAATTGCGGATCTTCATTCTGTTTAGCCTTAATTCTGTCAATCAACGTAGGTTGTACTTGAAGGTTAGCTAACTGAGCACCAAGCTGATGCACCAATACCTCCAAGTCTAAATTCCTCATATCTTCAAGAATGGGTGTCTGAGAAGTGAGCAAAGTTGCCATATTTCCAAAGGATTTACGACTCAAAGCATCCGCTACCACATTAGCCTTACCCGGATGGTAATTAATGGACAAGTCATAATCCTTCAAAAGTTCTAGCCATCTTCTTTGCCTCATGTTCAGTTCTTTCTGAGTAAAGATATATTTTAGACTCTTGTGATCGGTAAAGACTTCACATTTTTCACAATACAAATAGTGCCGCCATATCTTCAAGGCAAACACAACCGCCGCTAACTCCAAATCATGAGTGGGGTAGTTCTTCTCATGTAATTTCAATTGTCTAGAAGCGTAGGCAATAACTTTGCTATTTTGCATAAGAACACAACCCAAACCTTCTTTGGATGCATCACAGTAGATCACGAAGCCGCCACTTCCAAAAGGTAGAGTTAGAATAGGAGCCGAAACCAGCCGTCTCTTCAATTCTTGAAAACTGCGTTCACATTGGTTTGACCATTCAAATTTAACTTTCTTCTGAGTTAGACGGGTAAGTGGACCAGCAATCTTTGAGAATCCCTATACAAATAGCCTATAGTAGCCGGCTAGCCCAAGAAAACTTCTCACTTCTGTAACATTAATTGGATGATTCCACTTAACAACTGCTTCAACCTTCTTTGGATCCACTAATATGCTATCCTTCGAGATCAAATGACCCAAGAATTCTATATGATCAAGCCAGAAATCACACTTACTAAATTTGGCATGCAACTTCTTTTCATGCAAAGTCTGCAAGACAAACCTCAAGTGTTGTTCGTGTTCCTCTAAACTCTTCAAATACACTAGGATGTCATCAATGAACACCACAATAAATTTGTCTAGATATTCTCTGAACACTCTGTTCATCAAGTCCATGAAGGCAGCAGGCGCATTTGTTAATCCAAAAGGCATGACGAGAAATTCATAATGGCCATACCTTGTTCTGAAAGCGGTTTTAGGCACATCATCTATCTTTATCTTCAACTGATGATACCCAGAACGAAGGTCGATCTTGGAAAATACCTGAGCTCCCTGAAGTTGATCAAATAAATCATCAATCCGGGGCAAAGGATATTTGTTTTTTATCGTTACCTTGTTAAGTTCTTGGTAATCTATGCAAAGCCGCATACTACCATCCTTCTTTTTCACAAATAGAACAGGAGCTCCCCAAGGCGAAACATTGGGTCTGATGAACCCTTATCCAAAAGCTCTTGCAGCTGCGTTTTCAATTATTTCAATTCAGTGGGTGCCATCCGATATGGTGCCTTAGAGATTGGTGCTGTACCTGGCATCAATTCAATACAAAACTCGATTTCTCTATCAAGAGACAAGCCTGGTAGATCCTCAGGAAACACACTTGGAAACTCTCTAACAACAGGAACATCTTCCAACTTCACTACAACCTTACTTATGTCTTTTACACAAAGCTAAATAACCACAACAACCTTTTCTCAAAAGTTTCCTCGCTTGCAAGGCCGAGATCAACCTTGGAAAGTGTTTTGACAACTTCCTGAAAAAGAGAATTCGGGTTGATTTGAAAGTCTAAATATCACTTTCTTTGAAAAACAATCAACAGTAGCACGATAGGTAGATAACCAATCCATCCCTATAATAACATTGAAATCTCGAATATTTAACTCCACTAGATCCACAGGCATTTCAACATTATTAATCCGAATCACACATCTCTTGAACACATGATGAGTAACTAAGAAATCGCCAGTAGGAGTATCAACACGCAATTCACATTCAAGAGGGTCAAGCAACACATCAAGCTTCTTTGCAAATTCAGTTGAAATGAAGGAGTGTGTAGCACCAGGATCAAATAACGCATAAGCACATTGTGAGGCAATAAAAATATTACCCGCAACAACTGCGTTAGATGCTACCGCATCCTCCTTCGTCATCGCAAAAACTTTCCCATTTGTACTTTGTCTTTGTTGGTTCTCTTGGGGCCTACCAACCAAAGGGGTATTCCTCCGCATGGAACAATGATGTGATAGGTGCCCTTGTCACCCACATAGATAACATGATCTATTGTCAATAGGAGGATTCCTTTGTGTAGGACAATCTCGCCGCATGTGTCCCGCTTTCCCACATAAGAAGCATACTCCAGTTTTCCGATGACACTCACCGTGATGATAACTTCTACATGTATTACAAGGGCCTTGGTTACTCGGATTTCTGAACTATCCTGGCTGACTGAAACCTCTTCGCCTTCCACTACCATCAGTATGGCTACCTTGTACATTTGTGGGCTTAAACCTTTTGGGTTGAGGCGCTCCTTGTGTGCCGTGCTTCAGAATGTTTTGTTCCACCTTGATTGCTCGTTCTAGCACATCCTTGTAAGTTGTTAATACGAAAGGTGCAAGTGCGGAATTAATTTTAGGTCGGAGCCCTCCTAGGAAATGGTCGGCCTTATCTTCCTCATTTGCTACCAAGTGCTCCGCAAATCTACTCAACTGATTAAAGCGGACTGAATACTCCAAAACCGTGGAGTCACCCTGAGATATATGTACAAAATCACCCTTCATCTTTGCCTGGAATGACTTTGGGAAGAATTGAGCATTGAACGCCTTTTTAAAGTCCTCCCAAGATATAATAACATCCTTACCTCCAAGACTTGGCTTCATTCCATCCCACCAAAACTCTGCTTCACCTTCCAGGTGTTGGGTGGCAAATTTAACTTTCCGATCCTCGGGAACCTCTTCAGCTTCAAAGATCCCATCAATCTTTTTAATCCAACGCTCAGCCGTGAGAGGATCAGCTTTCCCATCAAAAGTGGGTGGTTTCGCCTTTCTAAATTGGGCAAAAGTGCCTGAGCCAGTCGCTCCATCTCCAGTCAATTCTTTTGCTTGGCGATACCAATGGATCATTGCTTGTTCAAATTCAGTTGAACGGGTTGGCTCTTGATTATCTTCTTTGACTTTGCGCAAGTCAGGACTCCTATCAAATCGGTCCTCAAGTCTCCTTCTCAACGACGCACCTCGAGAAGCTTGAGGCATGTCTCTAGCATCAGGGGTAGCGACTCGTTTGCCTTTGCTGCTCCTACGAAGCGAGGCAAGAGTCTCGGAGTCGGTATGCATGATCACCTACATCCAAGAATGAAACTACACCTTAGAATCTAAAAGACTAATGCAAAAATAAAATCTATCACACAACCTCACAACGTCCCATAACAACATCCAAAAAGATCAAAACTTAGGCTCTGATACCAAAAGATGTCACACCCCATAATTACAAATAATAGGGATGACACAGCCGTCCTTCCACACGAAGGACGCAGCCTCAAACACAATCAACAACCTGATATCAACTTATATATATCTCAAACCATATATACATATCAAATAAACCAACAGATTGGTTGCAACATTAGAGTTTCTATAATCCACCAAAAAGAAATATACAATTAGAACTCAGACAATCCAACCACTAGCAAGGAATGTGCACCACTTCCTTTGGCCATACCCAAAAATAGAACTCCCCAAAAGTTTCCCACCGACGGCGCACTCGCTCTATTCGCCGCTAATCGAGGAACCTGAAAAGATTAAAGGAGGAGTGGAATGACCAACCACAGCTCAGTGAGTAGTACATATCTTCTAAGCAGATCGAACAACCATTATGCATGTATACAAAGCAATACCAAACTTCATAATGCCAACTCAATATATAAAATACATATCAAATCATATAAGAGTTATTTCTTATCATCAAAGCTTTATACTAATATGGAAAACTCATTTAAATCACCATCAAAAGTCAAGTATCAATGGTCAAGTCCATTGAATAATCTCCATCAAATATCACATACCAATGGTCCATCCATTGACTAATCTATTGCTCAATATTCTACTATAGTCATGACACAACGCCTGGTGACAAGGCGACCAAGTTTTTCCCCTTGGCAAGGTCTCCACCTACAAAGCCAATGGCTGGGCCTAGAAGGATATCCTAAACCTGGTATGCATACCCCAAAAACCCCTCATTGGGTTCACAGTCATATTGAGCATAAATAACCATCCTCCAATACCAGAAATCCAATCCAGAAATCAATATCTTAAACCAAACAAATAACATTTGCAGCATAGCCCATCATCCATTTCATATCCATTTCTCAAATCATCATAAACATTTCCATAAATCAGTCACAAAGCAATTTCGAGTATATTTCTCCACAAACTTTGTATAATACACTTTTCAAACACTCATAACCAACCAAAGGGTAGTAAATGCTCGATCCGGCTTTTATGTAAGAAAAATGCTCTTCCCGATTCAATATATATATAGTACCACTCACCTCGTCGTCCACAACCAAACGACGAACGATACTCGTATCGTCAAACTCACGGCCCTATCAAATAACCGAGGAATAATGTTAAAATTTAATAAAACTCTATCTCAACTACGAAACGACTAAATTACACCTTAACTATAACAAAAGGACTTCTACACACTAACAAATCGCATAACCAAAGCGATTGTTCAAGCCGTTCGCAACACGGAGTTTAAGTGCAAAACTTGATCACGCCTTAACTTTTTCCTCCGAACCCCGATCCGAATATATTTATAGTCAATAGAGAGCCTTTGACACATATTACAAGAATCCCAACTTGTCCGGTCCAAAATCAAGCCGAAAAATGACAAAATATGGGCCCAAAGCTGCTGGATGCGTACTGTTCACTGCTTGCGGGAAATTTTGAAATTTTGTTTCGGACAAACCATAAGCTCAAATCACGATCCGTAAAATCCCACAGCTCCACAACACCCTAAACTATCATTCCTACAAAAATACGCAGCTCAACGACTCCAAAATTTGACTTCGCCGCTTGATTTTCCAAAAATTCCGAATTTGAGTCCTAAACCCATAAATTACTTCAATTGGACGAACGAGAGGCCTAATCTCTTTCCGGGTGCTGCGTTATGGAGTTGAGTCAGCTTGGTGAGGCATCCGTGGCGTGCACGTGCCAAAACCCCTTTTCTTTCTCCCCCTTGATCTTCTTCTTCTTCTTCTTCTTCTTCTTCTTCTTCTTCATCCGTGGCGTGCACGTGCCAAAACCCCTTTTCTTTCTCCCCCTTGCTCTTCTTCTTCTTCTTCTTCTTCTTCTTCTTCTTCTTCTTTCTTTCCTTTATGGTCGAGGGACTCTCAGCTTCTATTTAGCCGAGCCCTCTCTCCTCTCCTTTTTTCTTTATTGACTTTTCAACTTCTTTTTCTTTTGGGGCCCACCAGCCTAATATTACAGGTTCCATCATCCACAAGCTTTAAGTCCTTTGCGAGGTCCGAGTCCGTCGATCACGAGCTTCTAAGTACTTCTTCAGTGCCTCTTTTGCTCTAGTGCATATTTTTCTTCTTTTAGTGTCGGTCGATTGGAGAAAATTGGGTGGTTGCTTTCATTAACTCCATTAGTGATGGGAGGCATGGCTCCTGAGCTCAGGCTCTGGACGGCAAATTGTTGAAGAACAGGGCACGAGTGATGTGGCAGCTGGTATTTTAGTTGTATGTAATGGTGTGATTTTTCCTTGTGTTAGTTAAGCATGAAACTCGATCTCGATGATGATGACTCCATAGCTTAGTTCCCGAGCCAGTTTGGGCACCAGCTGTAGTGTCTGGAACTGATGGTTACCCATTATTCACCCAGAAGGAAGAGGGGAAGGAGGGTGGTCCGATCAATTGGATTTTTTGCAGTCCATATGAAGTACCCAGTTAAGCAGTTCAGTACCCTTACTCGGATTGGTAGTGCTGGATTCCGACAACTGGCTGTACACAGGAAGGCTTTTCCGGTAGAAAATGCTTCTTTTATGCCTCGGGTATTAGCCACAGCTCGTATTCATTCAGTAATTCTACCGCGTCATGAAGGACTGCGAGACGCCTTGTCCCTCCGAGTACTCCGCCGTAAAGTCCCCGAAGTCCAATAAGGTGGTAGAAAGAGCAGTTGCGGCGCTTTACTAATAACATAAAAAAAGGGGTATGGACAGAAAATCTGCAACCGTCGTTGGCCTTTCTTTTCTTATCCTACCAACTTTATTCACTTTAGCGCAATCATTTCCGTCTCTCTCTTCGATCGAAGAACTTCCATCCCTGAGTAATGAGAGGGATGAAGTAGAACAGGCGGGCCCCGACCTGGAGACTCAACGTAACGAGGTGAGTAGTGCAGTCGACTCCTTTCTTTCTTCCTATCAAAAAATCGCCGTCAGAGGCGATTTTTTGATAAAGGTACTAGAGCAACTGAAGCCTGTTATCCCTAGAGTAACTTTTATCCGTTGAGCGACGGCCCTTCCACTTGGCACCGTCTGATCACTAAGGCCGACTTGTGTCCCTGTTCGACGGGTGGGTCTTGCTGTCAAGCTCCTTTATGCTTTTGCACTCGAGGGCCGATCTCTGTCCGACCCGAGGAAACATTTACTCGTTCTGGCAGCTAGTTGAATGGCACCGGCATCTCATCTAGTCTAGATCGATTCCCTAAGAGTTTCTTCTCTATAAGGCGATTTGGCCCATTTTCTCTTTCCTCTTTCTCTTCCCTGGAAATAAGGCAAGCCTTTCTTTATCACGACGGCCTTCCTTTATTCGGAATGAATTCGTCTCAGAAGGACACAAAAAAAAAAAAAAAAAAAAAAGGGCCATGATGATGATTTTATCTTCGTTTTCACCCTGCCCCGATGGTGCACTCTTTGCTCGCGGAGCTACATACCAGGAAAAAAGAAAAAGACTCTCTCTAAACCTCTGAGAAGAGAATCGTTGGTTTGACTGACGGACTACGTGCGAAATCCGAGATCTACGCAAGCCGCTACATCTTCTCCCCTTACCCTTTTTCGATAGAAGAACTACAACTCTTCTCTTAGATAGCGGTTGATCGCTTGGTTCCTTCTTCTCCTTCTTCCAGAACCCGAACCAATCTCTTGATTCACATGAATGTGAAACCGTTGCAACCGATCCTGCATACCAATCATCCGCCGCTTACAGTAATGGTACTAAGCCAAGGTTTCTATGGATAGAATCTGTTGCCTAGGCGCTCAGAGAAAGGTAGTGAAGCAATATTTTCTTTTGAAAGCAAAGAGGAGTGGAGTGGCGGTTGCGCAAGCAAGCAAAGTATAATAAGCCAAAACAATTACGCAACTTGGCCCCTTCAATCCGACCGACTCCATAGATCTTTGGTTATCCGAAAGCATGGCTTTGAGGACAGTAGCCTTTTGTTGGATCATAGCCTGCATCAACTCATTATTTGATTCCTCAATCTGTCTGTTGTCTTCAAGCAGCGAGATCGTCGCTCTTGAGCCTGATGGTTGCAGCGGCAAACGGATTGACTTCCGTGGCCGTGCGTGAAGATCCATCAGAAGTATCCTCATCCCCGACCGTTGGGAGGGTAGGCTCCTCGGCCTCGGGAAGTGGAACTCCCATGGGGGTGCTGCGGGCGTAGCCTAGCCCAGTGAATCAAGAGTAAACCACCACTAGCAATTGAATCAGTAAGCGCTTTGAACAGAATAAAGGCTGCTACTGTTATTGAATCAGCTGCACATGAATTTCACTCCATCAATAAGCCATGTAGGCAACTTAACCTAATTCCTTTGGAAAGGCTTTCATCGGCCTTTTGTAGAACACAGTGTACTACTGAATAGGAAAAGCGGATTGAGATTGCTAATGTGTCTCGGCAGTCATGACGATCCGCACACCAAAAATCACAACAAAAGAGACAAGCTCACTGAAATAAAGACCTATTTGAACTAGAAAGTAAAGTCTTAGAGAAAAGGAAAAAGGAGCCCCCGCCTCCTAGTAGTTCTGGATCGAGAGACCCAGCTCTATTCCAAAGTCCCATTCATCACTACTTTCTGTTAAAAAGAAAAGAGCTGCTCCTTGTACCCCGTTCATGTAACACATGAGATGTATAGGCATTTTGAAACCAACCGGTTGCATTCTTCCTTCAAATTCTGGAATATCTACCTTAATGTCATAATCTCGCTGGAAATCAAATCATAGTTTCTACCATACTATCGGATCTCATAGAATACTATACCGCTAATTCAAGTCCGCTCATTTCATTTAAGACGCGTTGTATATGACCGGCGGCGGGTTACCAGAGAAGAGGGGACCACTTCTTTCTCCCTTGCCTTGCTCAATCTTCCTTTTCTGATTTCAAGTAGCAAGCCACTCCACTACTGGTACAGAGGCCAGATAGAAGGTTGCTCATCCAGCCCAGCGGATCCATTGTTTATGCGGCAGTGCGATGCAAAAAGGTAAGCTTAGTAACAAGCTAGCGCGCAACGGCTGAATGTAGAGCAGTCCGCCCCTACAGCCTTTGATCAGTAGATTATTTAGAACTTCGGAAGATGGTCAAGGTAGCTTGCTTCCAAGCCACTGCACTAGATGCGCATGTAGTCGTAGTAGTCGGCCCAGAAGGCCAAGGAAATGAAATTGTTAATTTAATGTCCTAGTAGGGCAGGGTTTAACACTATATAAGGGCCAGGGAAAGCGAAGGTGGAAGCTGGCGGCAGGGCTTGCTTAACCGCATACACGGAATTGGGATCTCTCTCGCATGCAACTCTTTCTATCGGGAAAGCCTCGCGGAGTTTTTCTCTTAGGATGTCAGGGTCAAATCTAGTTGGAATTGGCTTCTTAGACTGATCATAGCAGGACCGTGTATGTTGAATACAGCTGCTTGTCTTCCTGAGGATTTGTGTGTAAGAAAGAGTGCCACCACTGGGCGGATACCCTCGGAGATCCCAGTGAATACATCTGTGTTAACAATGCTTCCTAGACACTGATTGGAATACTACCATGTCGGGATAAGGCAGTAGGAGATCATAAGCTTATGGCGGGAATGATGGATTACAGATGGGTGGTGATAAATGAGGTAGACCCCTAACCAAGTCTTTTCACTTAACTTCACTAAGCTGTTGAAGTTAAGATGTCCCAAACAAATCCGTAATACCATAATTAGGTTCCGTACCTATTTGCACCTACGTCACTCGGCTCGCGCGCAACCCCGCCCCCTTATGTTATGGAAGAATTGAACTTCTTGCTGGGCTGGTTATTCAGAGCCAGCAATTGGCTGCTGGAAGATGAGGTTCATCGCTCGCTGGTAGGTAACTGACGCCTTATTTAGACTGAAGGGCATGACCTGCCAGCAGAATAGTCCGTTCGTCCAGCAGCACCTAGACAAGGGAACGTTGTTTTTGCCTCGTCCTCTTTGGAGATGAAAATATGGTTATACCCCAAGTGACCGTCCATGAATGACAGATTTTTTTGTAAAAAAGAAAAAGAAAAAACGATCCATAAGGATCTAATATGGAACCCGTGACATTTTTTACCCAAAACAAGGGCGCTACATCCCTTTCAATTGGTCTACGGTGTCATTGTAGAGAATCTCTGCCCTGTTTTCCACATGGTTGTTTCCTAACTTGCTCTGGTAAGATGTGGGCGCAAAATGCTATTATGCTCTATTGTTGCGTAGCAATAGAAATAGAAGCCCGCTCATGCTGCTTCGGCGGCGCTTTTTCGCCTTCTCTTCGCTCTGGACAGGAGCGCTAGTGGACACGGGGAGGGAGCAGGCGAAGCGTGTCGTGAAAATTAGGTTGATCGAGATCCCTGCCAAATTTAGTCCTTTCTGGGTGGCTGTTGAACTTTGAATATGGAAGGCCCGGGCAAGCTTGGTATGCAGGAAAAAAACATGTTAAAAATCTATGTAACTTGCTATTCTTTTTCTCTCTCCCGCTAAAGTCCGTGAAGAGGGGGCTACGGGTGATGAGACCGTTCGGCGTTCGCACAATTTGACCATGTCGGCAGCACTTTTTTCTTTTTTCTTTTTTAAATGTTCATGAAAACGCATTCTTTCGAGGGGAGCCATGGGATTTTAACCGTCTCCACCATCGTCTCAGTCAATTCCATGACTCAAACCGCGACTGACGCCTGCGCACTAGCAACCTCGGCGAAGGGAATAGTAGTCCTTCAGTTTTGACTTTTGAGCCTTTGGTTGGAACTTGGAACCCCTATTCGTTGTAACCCGATAAGATCGCAAACCCGAAATCCAGTGATGCCCGCTGCACCATCAGGGATGGGGTTTTATCAATTTTTTTTATCGAAATTATCAGAGTATACGAGTTGACCGAAGCCGTCGTCGTTGGTTCCTGAATTCGTTACGTCGCGACTATGAGAATTTCGATACAAGCGAGAAGTGAGAACTAAGGGCTTACGCAACATTGGGAAGGAATATTGGCACCAACTCTTAATGCAAGAACATACAAATAAATGATTTGAAATTGGGTCTTCCCTCGGCAAAAGAACACCCCAATGCCAAAAGTTACGATAGTGGCAATTAAGTGTCACTTAAAAAAAAAAAAAAAAGGACATTTGAGTGCCACATCCGGCAAACCCCGCTGAAAATCCTACGTGACAATTTTTTATTCATTTTCTCGATTATGTGGCTTGTTGAAAGACTAACTCAGCAAAGACACACAAAAAAAACGACGTCGTTTTGATGCAATTCGAATTTTAATATAAAAATTAATTAAAGTAATTAAAGTAATAATAATAATAATAATAATAATAATAATAATAAAGATGAGGAGGAGGAAGGCAACCGACAAACACAACGTCGTTTTGATATTGTCTAGCCACATCAGCATGCAAAAAGACATCGTTTTGCACTAGGCTCGCCGGAAAATCGCCACGTTAGCGTTTTGGCAGGATTTTCTCACCATTGGCACTTAATTGATTCATTTTGCTCCGATTCTGGCACTTAGGTATCACTTTCCTAACTTTTGCCACTTAAGTGTCCCTTCGTGTCAAGTTTTGACACTCTAGGTGTCCTTGTGTCGGCTTCCCCCTCAACTTGTGATGAGAACTCTTGCTAAATCATCTCTAGGCTCTTGCAAAGAACAAGATCAATCGAAGCCGACAGTTTAACAGAGTAGAAAGAGAGAAGATTCTATCAGGTGTTTTAATTATGCTTTTTTCAATCATGCACTCGAAAGATCAACATCCTCTGCCTTATGGGAACCATCTTTACGTATGAATCATCTTTCATTCATTGCCTCGCGACCAGAGGTTGGTTGAATGTGAGTGAAGCTGGCATACGACAAATTTGAGGGAAAATGATACCACATACGTTATAACTTCACAATAAGTGAATATAAGGCAATCCGGGATCAGCATTTCACCAAGAATTGACCCAATCTAAGATCAATATCTCCTCAAAAACTAAACCGATAGAAATTGCCTTAACCCCATCACCAGCTAGCCGATACAACCATGTAACAAGTAAATATAACGCCGAATTATAAATGAGACAAAGCCAACAACAACACCAAGATTTTATGTGGAAAATCCAAAGTGGGAAAAACTACGGACGGCCCACAAGCTTTCACTAATTATCAAGAATAGTAGGATACACAAAGTTCTTCTCTGGTTGCACATTAGATTCCATCGCTACAAAAGTGAATTAATACAAATGGAGGATGAAACCCTGATCGCGAATAAAGAATCTGGAGAAGGTTCTCAAAGAAAGAAACTGATCAATTCGTGGGCCCTCGGCCTCATAAACAACACACTCAAATTTGAGCCAATTCCAACAACATTCAGCTTTCGAATCAGGATCGCAAAGTTGCAGCCCTCTTTTTCCTTCCTTCTCCCCTGCTCGCTCGGTCTCACGCCCTCTCTCTGTTTTTTTTTCTCCTCTCAGGCTCCACGCTCGAAGCGGTAGTTCAACACTTGCACGATTGCTTCTTTAGATTCACGCACTCCAATATTTTCTATACTCTAAACATTCAGGTCAACTCAAGTCAAATCAAGTGCCTCTCTATTTTTTATCTCCTCTCAGGCTCCACGCTCGAAGCAGTAGTTCAACACTTGCATGATTGCTTCTTAAGATTTACTTACTCCGATACTTTCTATACTCTAAACATTCAGGTCAACTCAAATCAAGTCAAGTGCCACTAGATGTCTCAGCGAGTCGTCCCCGAAATGATTTAATCTGTGGATAACATCGGTACGGGATCCGATTGATTGAATCTGATCTTCCTGTGGCCTATTCATGGTTTCGATGGTTCCAAGCTCCTGTGGCCTTCTCTATAAATGGAATGTTTCAGGTCAGCTCAGGTACCACCATAACTATCCCAGCATCTCCTCATTGACACTAGTGAACCCAAAAATGAGTTCGAGCCATTTCTGTTCAGTCACCTTCCCTGCCATCTTGATCCTGGAGCTGGTGATCGCGAGCTTCGCTTCCTGTAGCACTCCAGGGAACGAGACCGATAAAATTGCTCTGCAAGAATTCAGGTCCCTCTTAACATATGATTCTGCAGGAACCTTGGCCTCCTGGAATGATTCCCTCCATTTCTGCCATTGGACTGGAGTCACCTGTGGTCTCAGACACCAACGAGTCACTGCCTTGAACCTAGATGGACGAGGTCTGGGCGGGACCATGTCCCCTTATATCGGAAACCTTTCGTTCCTCCGATACATGAACCTCGCAAACAACTCTTTCCATGGTTTCATTCCTCCTGAAATCGGGCGCTTGTTCAGGCTTAAAAACCTGATCTTGAGCCACAACGCCTTAGGAGGTGGAATTCCCAGAAATCTCTCCCTGTGTCTTGGCCTCGTCACTCTCGAGCTCGACTATAATCGTCTCCACAATCCCATTCCTTCCGAATTTGGGTCACTGTCAAAACTCCAGAAGCTCTCCCTTCCGAACAACAATCTCATAGGACCAATCCCCGCTTCCATCGGAAACCTTTCCAACCTCGAAGAGCTTAATCTATGGAGCAACAACCTGACAGGAGGAGTTCCCATTTCTATAAGCCAAACGAGGCTTAAAATTTTCAAGGCTGGTGAAAACCAGCTGATAGGTGGCTTCCCCTCTGCTCTTTACAACTTGTCATCCCTCAATACCATAATTTTGAGCCAAAGCCAGTTGTCTGGTAGTATTAGGAGAGATATAGGCCTTCTGCTTCCAAATCTGCAAATTTTATATCTGGGATTTAATCAGTTCACAGGTCCCATTCCCGATTCACTCTCCAACATCACAAACTTAGCAGAAATTGATATCCCCTTAAATAACTTCACTGGACATGTCCCAGCCAGCTTCGGAGGGCTTCAAAACTTGAACTGGCTCGGCCTTGGGTCTAATTTTCTCGGAAGCGGCACAACCGACGGTCTAAGTTTCCTTGCTGATTTGGCCAACTGCAGCAACCTTGAATCTCTGGATTTAGGATTTAACCAGTTCGAAGGTGAGTTACCTGTTTCTGTCAGTAACTTCTCAACCCAACTGGAGTGGCTACAAATGTCGACAAACAGAATTCGTGGGAGAATTCCTGAAGCAATTGCAAACCTCTTTAGTCTACATCTATTATATATGGACGATAACATGCTAACAGGCAACATTCCAATGTCTATTGGGAGGCTATCAAACTTGAAATCTCTGAATTTGGGCCAAAACAAGTTGACTGGACACACACCTTCGACCATAGGTAACGTCACCGGTCTGATACATTTGTACTTGTACAACAACAACTTAGAAGGAAGCATACCTTCGAGCCTCGGCGACTGCAAGTCCCTGCAAGATCTACGCCTTTTTCATAACAAATTTACCGGGACCATTCCTAGCCACATGATCAGACCGTCCTCCCTCATAATAGATCTGGATGTATCTCACAACTCTTTGTCTGGGCCCCTGCCACCCGATATTGGAAACTTAGAGAACCTCATTTCTCTCGACGTTTCATACAATCAAATTTCAGGTGAGATTCCTACAACTTTGGGCAACTGTTTGGGATTCGAAGAGCTATATATGCAGTCGAACCATTTTCGAGGACCCATTCCTCAGTTCAAGGGGTTAAAAGGCATTCGTTTTCTCGACCTTTCCAATAACAACCTGTCAGGGCAAATCCCAGAGTTTTTAGTTAACTTGTCATTATCGCTGCAATTCTTGAATCTGTCTTTCAACAATCTCAAAGGCGAAGTACCTGTACGTGGGATATTTGGAAACACTAGTGCCTTCGAAGTTGACGCCAACCAAGAGCTATGTGGGGGCATACCTAAACTGCGTTTGCCTTCATGTCCAGCAAAATCGTTCCCGAGATCGATAAAGCATAGACCTTCGAAGTGGGTGGTGGACATAATCATTTGTGCCTCTTGTGCAGTGGCATTACTGTCCTTAATATCTCTTTTCTGGTTGAAAAACTCGAAGAAGGAACATCTACCTACCCGCTCCTTGGGCCATTTTCACGAGAGAATTTCCTTTGATGCTCTATTCAAAGCTACCGACGGATTCTGTTCAAGCAAATTGATTGGTTCAGGTAATCTTTTATGTGGATGAACATTTAACTACAACAAATGAGTACAGAGAACACACTTCATAGTTCATACAGTAGTACCATGTCGCATGACCGCAATAATTTTTAACTCTTATTCAGGTAGTTTTGGCAATGTGTACAGAGGAACTCTTGGTCCCGACGGAAAAATCGTGGCCATCAAGGTTTTGAATCTCCAGCAGAAAGGAGCTTTCAAGGGCTTCTTGGCCGAATGCAAAGCACTCAGCAGCATTCGGCATCGTAACCTTGTTAAGATCTTGACTGCTTGTTCGAGCATCGACTCCCATCGTAATGACTTCAAAGCCTTGGTATACGAGTTCATGGTAAACGGCAACTTGGACATTTGGTTGCGCCCAAACGACGAACACATGCAATTCAAACCTTTGAGCTTCCTGCAAAGATTGAACATCACAATCGATGTGGCCTCTGCTTTGGATTATCTTCACCACCAGTGCCGAACTCCGATCATCCACTGTGATCTGAAGCCAAGCAACATTCTTCTCGACGATGATTTCACTGCTCACATCAGTGATTTTGGATTGTCGAGGCTCATTTTCAATTCTAACAAAGACATCTTTTCGGTCATCCTAGCTCCTCTGCTTTTCAGGGAACCATGGGTTACATTGCTCCAGGTACGGCTCTAAAGATCACAATTACATTTACATCCACAAAATCAAAATATTTTCAATGACCTTGTAGAGTAATCAAGCTAACAGGAACTTTTTCTGGACTGGCAGAATATGGAATGGGCGTTCGTCCATCAACAAGTGGGGATGTGTACAGTTTCGGAATTCTCTTGTTAGAGATGTTCACTGGAAGACGACCAACGGACGATGTCTTTAAAGAGGATTTTAACCTTCAGAAGTTTGTCAAGTCAGAGTTGTCAAAGCGAGCAACAGGGATTTTGGATCAGTCAATTTTCTGCGGAGAAGTAGGCGAAAGCATGGACGAGGAGGGAATATGGAGAGACTGTGGAACCGACCAAGCTGAATGTCTGATATTGGTTTTCGAGATCGGATTAATTTGCTCAGCAGAATCGCCGAAAGACAGGAAGGACATGAATGGTGTCACACGGGACTTGCTCTCAATCAGAGACAAGTTTCTCAAAACCGGCATCCATGAGGATAGAATACAGAGCCTTGCACCAAGTAAAGCACCTTTTTAAGTCGGCATATGCTTGTATCCTTGTATCCCTAGCATTGCTTCACCGTTCCACAATATCTTTGGATTTAGTAAATCGGCTCGCATGATAACAAGTATTGGGACAATTGCTAAGAGCCTGATCGATATATTCTCCTTTCTCATTTCATATTTTGCAGGGGACAGGTGCGAGGAGGTGGCCTGTTCCACCTCCGGTTTTTGAGTGGGACGGGGGGAAACTGTAAATAAAGGCGGGCACGACGTAGCTTGTTAGAGCCACGCGGCTCTTTCCATGTCAATGGCGGGCTAGCTTGGGCATCTGCGAAGTCCTTCGTCCATAACTGAGCTACCAGAGAGGGCCTTGGACTTTGAGGGGCTTCAGCTTGCTAGCTGGTAAGCCTCCAAACCAGCAGCTTCTGGTTGGTCAGCAAGCAAAACTAGCACGCTCTGCATAATAAATAAAACACGGACTTCGACTATGCCTATGGTTATTTTCCTGTTATGAGACATCTATATGTACTTGGGTCCGCTCACGTTGTTGTGAGATCCTATGAAACCGTCCATCAAGAACGAGAACCTTCCGAGAGTCCTTGAGGCTGTGACGGAAGGTCTCCATGCACTGCTGTAATGTATGAATGGATTTCCTTCTTATGTCCTTCAACCAAATTGTCCTTCTTCTTTTCTGGGAAAGTAGAAACAGCAATGTTGATACTGATACTGCCAATTCGGTTCCGCGACAACTCGGTTTTCTGCTTATTCCATGATCTATCCTGAGAACCCAGCGATGGATTCCTAGTTCCATCGGTGAAATCAGCTTTTACTTCTAGCCTTTCCGATTTAGTCAGACAATTTCTTTTAGAGATTGTATGCATCATGCCACCAATTACACGATCCTATTAAAAAAAAAAAAAAAGAAGAAAATTTACTAACATGGCTTGCTGGCAAAGTATTTGAAAAAAAAAATGAAAAACGATATATTTGCTAACACCCGACATGTTCGACGATGAACATATAAATGTAATCAATTTGATCAGGATGTCTAAAAAGGAGATATGAATAAAATATCAAAAGCTGGAATAAGTGATTGGAAAAGAAAAATAGAGAGTGTGTCAGAATATGGAAAATTCTCTCATGCTTATCTATTCACATTTCAAAATTAGAGGTGACAATTTTTGACGCTACTGGTCAACACGGCTCGAACATAATATGGAGATAACTCATTCAGGTTTGCGATCGAATTGATTATCTATGTTGACCTTCGTGCCAATTGAGTCATCCACTCATAACCAAGAACAGAAAGAAAGAGGAGAGGAAAGCTTTCATAACCCCTTGAATTAGCGCAAATTTAGCTCTCCATAGTATTTAAAATTGCTCAACGCACCCAAATTTACCATCTCTTGGCCTATCTCATATCCTTGGTGTTGGTTAAAGGTTTGGCCTGTCTCCTAGGAAGACAGGTTTTACGAATGCGTTCTTTATTTTAATATACCGATACTTGGATATCTAATATCCTCGTATTGGAACAGTATATTTATTAAGCTTGTACGCGGCTCTACCTATAAGTATTAAACCTCCGAGAAATCCCTAAGGTCTGGACGTTGCCTCAGACAAAGCTATTTAAGGCCGTAATTAGGCCAGGCTGGAATAAGAGAAAATCTCGAGATGTAAGGAGTGACAATTCATGGAGAACGGATGGCGTGGTTGAGGAGTTAAAATCGCAATGATGCCAATTGAAAATGGAGAGTTGAATTCGAACATTTTCCACTCATTTCATTTCATTCCAAGGGTAAATTAGTCTCCTCACTTTTACGTCTCTCTTCCCAAAAAGGATGCTTTTTGACCGGTCGACCATTCCTGTAGCCGGACTCTGAAAAATCGAACTGCCCTACCAACCTCCGGCGACGAGATCCTCACGCAGCCGCCCCGGTTTCTCGTTTCGCGAGCGAGCAGAATGCACAAGGCGCCGTCGTCTTCCTCCCTCGGCCCCGGCGGCCTGGACCTGAGCCGGGCCTTCTTCACGCCGATCCAGAACACCGCGCCGCCGTCGCCCACCAAGCGCCACACCAAGATCGCCGTCGTCGGGGTCGGCAACGTCGGCATGGCCATCGCCCAGACCATCCTCACCCAGGACCTCGCCGACGAGCTCGCCCTCATCGACGCCAAGCCCGACAAGCTCCGCGGCGAGATGCTCGACCTCCAGCACGCCGCCGCCTTCCTCCCCCGCACCCGGATCTCCGCCTCCGTCGACTACGCCGTCGCCGCCGGGTCCGACCTCTGCATCGTCACCGCCGGCGCGCGGCAGATCCCCGGGGAGTCCCGCCTGAACCTGCTCCAGCGGAACGTCGCCCTGTTCCGGGCCATCGTGCCGGCTCTCGCGCGGCACGCGCCGGAGTCGATCCTCCTGATCGTGTCGAACCCGGTGGACGTGCTGACGTACGTGGCGTGGAAGCTGTCCGGGTTCCCGTCCAACCGGGTCGTCGGGTCGGGCACGAACCTGGACTCCTCCCGGTTCCGGTTCCTGATCGCCGATCACCTCGACGTCAACGCGCAGGACGTGCAGGTACCGTACGGGCACACCGCCCATTTTCTTTATTCTGCACTTTGTCTTTTTGCTTTTTCTGCTTTAGTTTACCGGGCCATTATTTTATTTAGCTACTTTAGCCCGCATTTTACGCGGATATATTATAATAATAATAATAATTAATTATTGTTTCCATATTTTTTTAATTGTTCATCTATTAATACGAGATGTGATGAAAAAGGGAAAAAAGAGAGAAATTTGTAGAGTAATTGTCATACTTGTGAAAAGCTTGAGATTAATATGTGGTGGAAAAAATTGCGATAATGTTAATGAAAGTTATATGGGAAATGAGCCTAATCCCGAAAGGCAAAAGGCATGAATAAATATAAATATGTGATCTATTTGTTTAAACTGAACTGCAATTTTGATGTCTTCATGCTTAAATATTATATAGCAAGTTGAGATGAATATCCACATTTTTTTGTAATACTAAAATGATTCGAGTTATTTATTCCATTGGATCTAAAAAAATTATTAAATTGCGTTTTAAATTCGAAAGTAAGTTTCATTTTCAAATGAGGTCGACAAGTTCAAGTCTTGGAAAGAGACGGTTTCCCCTCTTGTACACTTCCAAAACAAGTTGGTACCAACGCAATTTTTATTATTTTTTTGACACCAATCTCATAATAATATATTTTTCCTTGTTGAATGGTTGCAATCGCACAATATAACACGACATAATATTCCTAGAAATGGTTTGCTTTGGCATTTCGAGAATTGTTGTACAGTTCTTCGTTTTCACTTGCGAATTCAATCGTCGTTCTTAGGCCTACATCGTGGGCGAGCACGGCGACAGCTCGGTCGCCCTGTGGTCGAGCATCAGCGTCGGCGGGGTCCCGGTCCTGAGCTTCTTGGAGAAGCAGCAGATCCCGTACGAGAAGGAGACCCTGGAGAAGATCCACAAGGAGGTCGTGGACTGCGCCTATGAGGTCATCAGCCTCAAGGGCTACACCTCCTGGGCGATCGGGTACTCGGTCGCGAACCTGGCCCGGACCCTGCTCCGGGACCAGCGGAGGATCCATCCGGTCTCGGTGCTGGCCAGGGGGTTCTTCGGCATTGAGGGCGGCGACGTGTTCCTGAGCCTGCCGGCCCAGCTTGGCCGGAGCGGCGTCCTGGGCGTGACCAATGTGCACATGACCGAGGAGGAGGTGGCGCGGCTGAGGGAGTCGGCGAGGACCATCCTGGAGCTGCTGAGCCAGTTGGATTTGGGCATTTGAGGAAGAGAATAAGAGAAGTCCTTCACTTCAGTATTTTGCTAACCCAACACTATAAGACTGGTTTTGGTTTTTGGCACCCTGTTTCTCTACATTGGGAAGTTTGTACCCCCGGATTGCGTTTCTTTCCGAGATTCAGTCCCTATATCTTGGATTATTGCAGAAGAAACCCTAATGATTTTCCTATGTTACAATTAAGCCACTCCCCAGTATTACTACCAATGAAAAGAATGTGAAAGACCTTTGATCCTGTGCTAAATAGTTAAATTAGAGCCTCATTAAACAAAATTTTCCTTTGGCTAGTGATTTATGCACTTTGTCATTATCCAACTCGACTATTGAAAATCACTTCATAATTTGATTCGCGAACGAAATTGAGATTGCATCTATTAAAACTGTCAGATGAATTCCCAAACTAGATAAATATGCAGATTTAACGTGAAAAATATTACATCCTTCCAATCAAAGAAAATATATTGAGGCTGAGGATCCGATGGAAAAAACTCATCCTTGCCTAATTCCCGCTGTGATTTTCTCATCCTTTCTCGTGTCCACAAAGGGAGGACAAATTAGTAATTTTGTTATTTCCTCTATTGGGCCTGGCCCAACGGGCCCAATACAGAACACAAGATCAGTCGAGTTCAGAAAAACAGTCTCTGCAGACGAGTGCAGACGCAGAGCGAAACCTGCTTGGCACCCGAGAAAGTGCAAGAAAGTGCGAGAAAGTGAGAGAAAGCGCGAGAAAATGGCCGGGAGATTGAGCCACGTGGCGTCGCGGATCATGGGCGGCAACGGCGTCGTCGCCCGCTCTGTCGCTTCCTCCCTCCGCCTCCGCGCCGGCATGGGCCTCCCCGTCGGCAAGCACATCGTCCCCGACAAGCCCGTAAGCGAATCTCTCCCCCCCCCCCTCCTCCTCCCCGTCGTGGAAAACCCTAATCCGCCATCTTCGTCCTCGTTTCTGAAATCTTCTCCGATTGTTTGTAGTTGCATGTGAACGACGAGCTCACTTGGGACAACGGGACCGCGTTCCCCGAGCCCTGCATCGATCGGATCGCGGATACCGTTGGAAAGGTTGGATTTTTTATTTTTTATTTTTTCTGGTTCTTTCGATTGATACGGTGACGAAGTGCTGCGCGGCGTATAGCTTCAACGGTGAATTTGTGAATTTGCAGTACGAAGCGTTGGCTTGGCTTTGTGGAGGGCTGGGGTTCTTCGCGTCTTTGGGGCTTTTGGCTGTGTGGAATGATAAGGCGTCGAAGACCCCATTCGTAAGTCCATTGACTTGGGTTTTGAGTTTGGTTTGGAGATATTGTGCGTGTTGATCTTGATTGGTGGAAAATTTGTTCTCTGTGCTCACTCTAATTGGCTGAAGTTCTGGCTTTGCTTATTGATTACTGACCATCGGTGTTACTGGGATCCTTTATTCCTTTATGGATTATGGCGATTCAAATGTCGGTGTGTCTTTAGGGACTCGATGGGAAAGTTTCACTTGGTCGCTTCTTATGTAATGTTTGACGCTTTGGGGCTTATGTTTATGTAAATACGCGGGTGATCATGGAAGTCCCTTTGACGGTTTGTTTATAGCTGTCTTGTCCTGTTCAATTGGAAAAATAGTTGAAGTTGGGATCTTTGTTATGAATAAGATTTGTTGGAGTCAGAGAGAATGGAATAGGATGCCAACGTGGTTTAATAGCCTGTGAGTTTGATTTGTTCACGATGACCCCATTGAGATGATTTATCCTGCCTATATTTTTTGGGTCTGTTTAGCATAAGTAGGAGATCAAACCTAAATAATGTTAATTTGGATTTCCTGTTTGTTATTGATGACAATGTGGAGTTACATCGGGCCCCTAAATAAATCCTCTGCTTGTAGATTGTTGGTAACTTTTGATTTTTTATAAAGATCAGAGACTTGTCTTTCTTCCATTCTGCTGATGAATTTATGGTTGTCATCTTCATACGTCTATTAACTTTTTTTGTCTATTTCAGGCGCCAAAAGTATATCCATATGACAACTTGCGGGTGGAGCTTGGTGGTGAACCATAGAGAGGCTGCAGTTTGTTGATCTCAAAACTTCTGTTTTTTCATGTGTGCTATACTCTGCCTCTTCTGCGGTTGGTAATTTTCAATAATAATCGATCAACTGTTCTTGTTCTCTTTTCCATGAAAGCAATATGGTGTTCATCTGCTGCATCAGTAGAGAGATATGCTGGAATTTATTACAACTTTTATGTCTTTTTCATTCCGTCAAAATCGATTTTAAGGTATGAGTCGTTTCGGTTGTATGCCACGAGGTCCCTATGGACAAGGGGACAAGTGAATCATCGCTTTTGGGCGCAGGCAGCCCTCTACCATCCATCCCATTGCATTCCATCGTCTCGTATTGTACTGTACCGTATCAGACCATAACCATCTATTGAGTGAGAGAAAGGTAGTGTGATGCTCAGCCTTTTCATACCATTCTTTTCTGTTGGGTGATGTTTTTGGGATACAGATTCAAATGCGTAAATAAGAAGGATGTCCAGCATCTTGGGATTTGGATGTGCTTCATTTAGGTCCAAGATATGGGCACCTAGATTTTTGTGAAGAGAAATATTAGAAGTACCTTCTTTAGTGTTTTTAGAGAAAGTTAACCCAAGATCTATGTTAACACAAAAGAAAAGGAACTGAGGTTGCTGTAGGGGTAACACTGAGATCAGACGCTTGATTGCGTTATAGGTGCCTTTGGCAGAGTCATGGCTCTTGTTGGTGGTTCTAAGAAAATGGACTTGCAATTGAGAATATTTGCAGGTTTCTAGCTTTGTAAGCCATTTTTATGTTACACGTTGTGTTAGAAAAGGAGGCGAAGTTGTGAATGGCATTGCTGATTGCATCATAGTTAGTGATAGAAGCTCCGTGGGTCCGGATTGTTGCTATGGAGGAGGATGTTCCTCATATATATATTTTCACACTATAGACATGTATAGCTTTGGGTTTGCTTTGGAATACATATCTTTGTACTCCCCCCATGTGGATGGAAGTTCAAGCTATATCAAAGAAGTGATTTTGTGTTATGATTTTATTCGGCAAACTCTGAACCTTTTATTAGGACAGGATCCTGAATGACAATGGAATGAAATATGTGATAGTCCATTAGAGAATATTGGACACCCTAGGCAAAGGCTAATTTTTCTTATGTTGCTAAATTTGAGAATGTGAAATGAGAGTCTCTCTCGATACAATGAAGCATACTAGTCTGGTGGTATGAGCATGGCCATGCGTGCTTATTGCTTAGGGACTTAAGTGACCCAGGTCCATTTCCATATTTGCCTTCTCTGCTTTAAGTGTTCTCTCTTATTTTTTGGTGAGAAAAGGGGTAAAACCGGAGTGTGACGCAGATACTCTCTTAATGAAAGGTGATCCGGTCCGATTTGCTATCAAAAAAGGAAGCAAACCTCTCAGTTGCCTATCTAATTCTAGAGTACCATTTACATCACAGGATTGAAGTACCCATTTTGCTAAGCAATCTGCACATGAATTTCTTTTCCTAAAATTATGTGTGATTTTGACCTGTTTGAAATATTCTAATAGTTTTTCAATGTGTGAAAAAAGAGTATCACCAAAATTGAGGGAGGGAGTTGATTTTATGAGGTAGAGAAATGGCCCCCGGTGGGTCCACCAACAAGCCTATATGGGTGGAGCTAAGTAAAGTAGTATCAGTTAATATTGATCAAATCAAGCTCCCGATAAAACTCCTGTCGGAATGATTAGTGGGATTGGACTTGAAAAGTGGACGTGAAAGTGGTTATGGTTGAATAAAATTGGTCGACTGGTCAGCGCTGGTTCTTTGCGTAAGTTTTCTTTCTGAATCTGAGCCCTGTTCCGAGGTCGCTAGAGATGCCTTGGTCCATTAACTGTTGGCCTTCCGACAGCGTGAAGGAAGAAGCTTTTGGGTCCGGTACCCGTCCATCGCAATTAAGGAATACATAATGTTGGGTTGATAACAATTCTCGCATGGAAGACAATGAAATGAATTGAATTTGATGTGCTGCTATTCGGTGGGTAGATGACGACATGATTCTTTTTTTTTTTTTTTTGGTCGAAGACATGATTCTTTTTAAGCGTTGAAAAAGTCTCGTGTAAAAAAGGAAGTAGAAGACCATCAGCACGACTTTCCGCAGCTTCATTCAGAACACAACCATACTGCCTATAATGTTTCATCATAGTTCTTACTAATATGATTCGCAGCATCATTTCCTATTGTAGCTTTTGCTCATATAAAAATCCAATTCAAGCAATTGTCCGAAACAATATCTTTGGCACTGATGGTATTAATAACTACGAAATGCTACCAATTATTCTCCAGTTTCACGGTCTAAAAGTCGGTGCATAAGTGGTGCGATTATAGCAGGAAAGGACATCACGTTACATAGCAGAACACGACCGTACTTACAATCTCACAGCCTGAAATGTAAAAGCAAAACACCATGTGCTGTACTGTGCCAATGTCCGAAAGAAGATGAAGGACGGGCAACTTTTTATTCGACTACTTATTAGGCATCAGAAAACATGAAGAAAGAAGGAAAAGGCTAAAAAGGTGAACGAGATGCTCACGGGCTTGCATCGTGAAGCGCAACGCGAGCCGACTCCGGACCTCGGCACGATGGTACCATCAGAAATTGCAGGAGGGGAGGACAAAAGAGGGCTGGTGAAAACCTCACGCACTCGCTGTTAATTTCTGGGATACCGCTCAATACCATGCAAACTCAACTCTCACGTACACGTAGAGGGAGAGAGAGAGAGAGAGAGAGAGAGAGAGACCCCGAATTAGCAAGGGAATGAGAAGAATGAGTAAAAAGGGTAAACAGAAACGAACAAAAGGAAGGGTGGCCTGAAAAATTACTGGTGGTGGGGGAAGGGAGGCTCGCCCTGACGCGGGAACACGTTCGTGGATCACAGCGAAACAGTCACGGATCGAGCTTTGGAGTTCGCGATTCACTGTAAAAACAGTCCAAAATCGCTAACTTCGGTACGGCACGCAACGCTAGCTCAGCTCTCTCTCTTATCATTGATTTTCATCTTTCCTTTTCTTGAGCTGTACATCTGGAGATTAGCTCTTTCAATCTATGTTCCACGTGTCATGAGAGAAGAACCTGTCATGGGATGCTCGTATAGTTCGTGATCGTCACCTTGTGTATATAAATCCTGGCCAGGATCAAAACTCGCCGACATCCTCAAGAAGGATTCCCTAGGAACCTGAGGGGAGAAAAAACATGGGTTCAAAGACCATGGCCACGTTCTTCGTCTGCATGATCCTCATGCTGTTGTCCCTACCGCCCATATATGCTTGTGGCTACTGCGCACCGCCGTACCATGGTCCGACAACCCCGATGGTCCCCCGCCGGCCCAGCCCTCACCCCCATCCCGGCCCACCTCACCATGGCGGCAGAGGTGGCGGTGGTGGGAGCAGAGGTGGAGGCGGCGGCAGTAGAGGAGGCGGTGGTGGGAGCAGAGGCGGAGGCGGCGGCAGTAGAGGTGGTGGCGGCGGCAGTAGAGGTGGTGGCGGCGGTTATACTCCAAGAGTGCCGACTCCACATCCGCCCATTGTTCTTCCACCGATAGTCAATCCACCTCCTATCACTAACCCTCCCGGCCTCATTCCTCCCATTACTAACCCTCCCGGCGGCATCCTTCCTCCAATCACAAATCCTCCCGGTGGCATCATTCCTCCAATCTTAAATCCTCCAACACCGCCTTCTTCACCCTACCCTCCTTATGGTGGTGGTCCTCCCGGCAGTGGTGGAAGAGGCGGAGGTGGCGGCGGTGGCGGTGTCCCGAGCCCGCCAACCACCCCCAAGACGTGCCCTATAAACGCTCTCAAGTTAGGGCTTTGCTTGGACGTGCTGGGCGGGTTGGTCCACGTCGGGATCGGGAACCCGGTCGAGAACGTGTGTTGCCCCGTTCTCCAAGGGCTGCTGGAGCTTGAGGCGGCGATCTGCCTCTGCACCGCCATCAGACTGAAGTTACTCAACCTCAACATATTCATTCCTCTGGCTCTCCAAGTCCTAGCCACTTGTGGCATAACCCCTCCTCCTGGTTTTGTATGCCCTCCTCTTTAGGTAAATTCAGTGCATGTACTTCAGATCCTAATCAAGTAGCAGTGCAGAATTTAGGGCTTAGAAGGGGGGTGTTTGTTGTAGTGCTTTGTCGAAGTTTAGGGTCATAAATGCTGGCTGGCTCGCTAGTCCTAATTCATCTCTTTAGGGTTTAGGTAAAATCTTCTAGTTCCTCCATTTGCTTTTGAAGATTGAGGGTACGTGTGCTCGGTTCACTTATTTATTTTGATGTTGCCCTAGTGTAGTAATAACTTCTAGTGTCGAGCTAAACATTCTTGTTCGCACTTTTTCAGGACCCAAATACTTTTATCGTCATTTCATTTTCTCTTTCCGTATCTGTCACCTCATGCCTGGCTCGATGCGCCTGTACAATGATATATATCTCATGCAGGTTTCGCGAGAATCGCAGCAGGGCATCAGAATATGGGGACGCATGTCCAAATAATGTTTACTCCGCGTCGGTGTCTCTGGAGGCGTGCGTGCATGCGTGCGTGCATGCATGCGTACAAACGTAACAGGCGATGACTGGATTTTAGGTCCTCAAAACTGTTATGCTAGTTTGATATCTCACGCTACACTCTAACAAAGAAAATGAGACTTTTTATGCAATTCTCTATGGGTTGGTGAAGCAATGTATACAATGCGTGATATCCTCAGTTGCTGCTTGCACTCGCTTGCACAAGTGTGTGTGTGTGTATACACACACAATATCGAGTATATACAATACTTCATTGCATCGGCTTGTTTCTCAAACGATAATGGAAAGAGCGCATCTTATAAACGAAATACATTGCCTAGACTCGCTAGCGGGCTCGAGAAGGCCGGAGTAGTTCTATGCATAATTAGTACCCTAAGTAGTGGACTCAAAAGTTTATCAAAAGTAGGTTTGTCCTTATGATAATCTCTCGAAGCCACCTCTAAATCTTGGCCTATTTGATGTTGGGCTTGTGTGGACTCCCGCTGATATGCCCTTATACAAGTATCCTTCTCTTCTCTTCACTTTCATTATCGAAAAAAGTACGGCGCCATTTAATGAGCTAAAATAAAGGGGTTTACACATTAATATCAACATGTCAATGTGAGATCTTAATTTAGCATGACCGAAGCTACACTCAATAGATAAATTGATTAGGCAAGGACAACACAGAGAACGGTGCCGCTACATCTTCAGTTCCACCACAGCGTGATCCAATTCTGGAACAGCTCCAAACGAACAAACTTAATATCGTCTGGCGATAACAGAATCGGTTCACAAATTGATGTTGCATAAGTTTGCATCTGAAACAAAATATCATCTTTAATACCAATAAGAATCTGTTGTCTCATCTGATAACTTACTTTTCCATAGCATCGTGAAGATACTGACCGTTGCTCTTTCGTACGAAGTTGGTTTAAGACATTAATACTATACTCAGTCACAATCCGACGAAGAGAATGAGAAAACGAGAACTATGAGCGCACACAAGATCAGATCCAAGGCAACGACAAGGCTCAACCAATACATAAGGACACTTTCACGTACCTTACACAATATCGAAAGAGGAGTACGTGCTTCTGGCCCCTCACATGTCCATTTTCTGATGTTCCAAGAACGCGCAAAATCCCAGAATCCCGCGTGGCACAGTGAGCCACCGGACAAGTTTGGCACATTTACTGGAATTCGATAGTAGGGTTTCGATAGTCGCTAGATAAAATAATGAAAGAATAAGAAAAGCTTTACAAGGCTCGAGAATGAAGCCAAAAGAGGTTCACGGGAGCGAACTGTGGGGTCAACATGGCACCGCTCGATGAACAGCATAACAAGAGATCAATATCAAAGCAAAAATTTCGGGTTATTAGGTCGTACAATCATTTAGGCATATAGTAAAACCACGTGGCTCGTGCATCGATGTGAATACATTGAGCTTCGATTAGCAAATGGTGCGGTTGAAAGCGGAGATAAAACGTCAACCGAAAACACGCGCACATGCTATTTACATCCGTAAATCCTAGCATCCTACCAAAGATATTGTCTTAAGATCGGTCTTTCGATATCTTAAACATAATGGGTATGCTCCTTTCAATCGAAAGCTGTTGACTTTTGCATGTGAATGGGAGAATGTTTGTCTTAATCTCAACCTATATTGCTAATATCCCTCGATCACACGCATAAATTATCTAGGGTTTAACAACTCCCATTTTTCATCAGAAAGCCATTACTTTGAAGCTCAGAAACTATAGGATGAATTCTTTGCTGGAATAATGCCATCATCTGTGTGACTAGATCGACGGAGACCCCTTAAAAGTGAGGAATGAAATCATGCCCACTTTCCGAAGCTATTATGTTTTCATATAATGGTTTAACCTCTTATATTTATCGCAATGATCCATTAGAACTTTAGATGATATGTGGAGATGAGATCCAGCGTTTACGAGTCTGATCTAAAAGTTCTAAGCTTTAGAGGCATGCGTAGTTTAAATGGTCGATGTGACGTGAACTTTTCAAAATAGTTTTGCCTTTCTCTATGTACGTGAAAAGCAGGTATGCCTACTACAAGATTCTCATTCACGGACTCATTCACTGTGTTCTGTCTCGTCCTCTTTCCATGTTGAGTTTTGAGTATTGAATGGGCCATTGACCGACCACTAACTTTCCACTAAAAGATCTACTTGCCAGCACCAACTCTCTTTACCATTGCATGGTGGACCTTCCCTTAACGTTGACCACTAAAGTCATTCATATCATCACCAACGCAGTATAATGAAAAACTTTTGGAGCATAAGTATAATGAAAAACTTTGGGTGGCTATTGAATGCTAATGTATAGGTGTTTATGAAAATTAGAAGTGTCAGATTCGAAATTCTCTGTAAACTTGTAAAATAGAAGAGTAAGAGTTATACCAAACTTCCACTTAATCTTTATATTTCATTGCATCAATGGTGAAGTTGTTATGCAATATCCTTTCTTTTGATGGGATGGAGTTCACTAAGTGGTTAAGGAACACGTGTGTTTGCGGGATAGATCAGAGCACAATTGACTTCAAATAATCTCATATTTTGTTCAGTCGTCTTAGTTTTGACTTGCATCTTATCTCAATCGAAGGGTTTTTGTTTGGTATTTAATGATCTTAGAATTCAGGTAGCATGTTTCTAAAAGGCTGAGTTAAACAGGAACCAAACTCGAAATTGAATTAATCTTGACGTGTTAAATCATAATCCGATTACTGTTACTCTCGATTGCCTATCTTTTTCACCATAATTAGCATGCACATTCCATCATTGAGATGACTGCATTTCTATCGTGAATTGGAGCATTTCAGGACGCACTGGATTCCTCCATACAAAGTGCATAGAACCAAAAGGAAAGAAGTCCCCTAAATAGCCTTTCTGGGCAAGTCTGATGCCAATTATAATAGCATCATGTAACTAAAAGGAAGGAACCAAAGAGAGTCAACCTCGTAGCTTAATGACGCATTTTGATCTTTGATGTATTTGGGATTGTTCATCAAGGCTTGATTGAAGAGCGTCTGATTCTTGTAACATGATTATTCGGTTTCAGGGAAAGGTGGAAGCCTTAGGTTAAAAAAATAAAAAATGATGACTGTATATTCTTTGATGTATGAACTTTTAGCTCCATTAACTAAGTGGACGCAGCTTTTTTAACGTAATCATCCATTGAAGACAGTGTCATATCACGGAATTGACTTAGCTTAAAATCAAGAGCTTTTTACTTGTTAACGAGTTCATTTTTAATTCAAATGATGATGAACAACTAGAGGACGAAAAAGGTAAAAAGAGAAGTTGGAAATTGAGGTTTCTTCCACTAAGGAAGACTGATAATACCCATACCCACTTCTAATCAAATTACACCGTCAAACTTCATAAATGAGAACTGTAAATTATTTCTGATGAAACCTGCCCCCACAAACTCAACAAAGAACAATACATGGAAACAAGAAGTTGCCACCACTTACAAAGCCCGCCCCCCCCCCCCCCCCCCCCCCAAAAAAAAAAAAAAAAAAAAAACACACACACACACACACACACACACTCACAGAAACTTTTCCGAGGAAGCACAACGTGTTACAACCCCTCAAGAGAAACCAAAACATAAACATGAACCGAGGTGTGTCTTTCTTGTAATTTAGGCACATTGGAAGCCCGGAGGAACCCGCTTGCTGCAAACATTGAGGAGCAAGCTGAGGGAGATTGGGATATTAAGATTGATGCCCAAAATGTTGGCCTTAATGGCAGTGCAAAGGCAAACCGCAGCTTCAAGGTCCACGAGGCCATTGAGGAGAGAGCAACAAGGGGTCACTGGGGGTTTGCCCACAGTCACATTGAGCAGGCTCCCCAGCACATCAGCACACACCCCCAATTTTAGGGCATCCCTAGGGCATGCACCAGTGGATGGGCCTGGGAATGGGGATGGCTTGGGGGTGGGCTTGGGCTTTGGGCTAGGGCAAGTCCCGCAGGAGGAGACTAGGGCAAAGAAGAGGAGGTTGAGGGTGAGGAAGAGGGCTAGAGAAGCAGAGCATTTTGAATAAGCCATCTCTCTCTCTCTCTCAAGAAAACGAAAGAAACCCTAAGTGGTTGATAAGAGAGCTTTTAGTGGCTAAAGCGAGTGAGAGGAGAGGAGTGTTTTGTGTGTTTGTGGGATGGCGAGAGTTGCGAGACGTGGTGGGGTATTTATATTGGAGTTACGCGGGGGAAGCCTGGTGGGTTTGAATTGATGTTGAGAGAGAATAATTGGCCGAGGCAATACAACAAAAAGAGTTTGCTGAATTAGGGTTAAGATGCATAGTACAATATAGACCGCATGTGTGATTCTAGGGATTTCTAGCTGGCAACTAGCAAGCGGAATCGGGGTGATGTTTTGGACGTTTGTGATCTGGGAAACTGGCAACTTCCCATCTAAATTCTTCTTGTCTAGCATCAAAATTTCTGGATCTATCTTTCGGTGCTGATATATGACAATGCGCCGATGGATTTTGTGATTTTAATCAAGTGTCCACCTTCAAAAAGTCCGCACCGACCGGCAAGAACTAGATTGGGGGCTTGATATTTGGGAAATTTACTGCATAGCTAGGTTGTAATTATGTGGTTAGATACACCAAAAACCTGTCTGGGTTCAGTCAAGTCACGGAACTGCTAGAGGAACAAAAAATGGAAAGTACAGGTCATCATTTGCAGGGTTGGATTAGAACATTTACGTAAAAGCGATTGATGTCCATAGCCAATACACATCCGTAGATAGGGGTACATTTTGCTGCACGAAGCAAATCTATGTTTATGTCCGCTAGTTAGTTTTGAACCTCAAGTTTTGTTGCCACCAATGGAAAATCCCCTAGTTTAATAACTACAAGCATTACTTATTCAGTCTTTAGCTAGTTAATCTGCCAGATGGCTGTATCTATTTTTTTTTTTTCAGAAGTACATGGATAGCTCTATCTTTACTGTCTTTGGTTCATTTATTAAAAAAAAAAAAGAAAAAGAAAAAGCACAACAAGATTGCTTTTAACTAAATAATTGTTCTGACAGAACCTTTTCTTCTAGTGGAGATTGGCCGTGTCAATGTCAATACACGATCCAAACCCCTATTCGTTATTATCTTTATTTCAATTGCCACATGAAATGACCATAAATAAAGAGTTATTTTTTAATTAAAATTAGAAAAGTATGAATGAGGCTTAGATGATCAAATTTAATCTGTGTTATTCAAGTCAGGAATGCCAGAAATCCAATTTCTTTTGTAATGGACTTCGGTTTCCATTAACTAATGAAACTACATTCAAATCAAATTTTCGGGTAATTTATATTCAATTTTATTCTCTTTGCGTCACTTGAACGAGTGGAACAGAACTTATTCAATTTCTCTCTAAGATATATCAGAAAGAAGCATTCGCTTATTCTTACACCAAAGCACAATGATGCACATTTGCCCCTTTAGCCAAAGCGTGATTCATATCATGACTTCAGTCAATATAAGATGGCGACAGATCTCCTTTCTCGTGCATCTTCTCACTTCGCCTACCAAGTTCTTCCCATTATAATATATATTAACTGGGTTAGAAAAGAAAATATGCTTGAAGGACAACAAAGATTTAATTCACATATGCAATCGATATGTGGGATTTGAAGGATTGACAATTATCGGGCACAAAATTTCATGGCCACCCACTGAGTTGTCGGTAAGAGATAAACTATACTACTCCTTTACCATCCTTTTGTCTCGATCATTAATAGTTTTGATGGACTGAAAGTATATTGCTTTTTCCCCAAGTCTATTCAAGATCTGTGGAAGACTATTTCCTGGGGCCAAGTCTTTAAGCGGACGAGATAATTGACATTTCAGCAACTCCTTTTTAATTATTTTATTACACTTCCGGAAACAACTTCGGGAATTATTAATCTTCCTGGTTCAGACTATTAAGATCTAAGCAATGTGCTTAGTTAAGGGTTAATTAGCATATTGGATGATTAAACCAGCTTTTCGTGTTCGCGTCGATGAACTTTCATGCTGATCGGGCGAAGAAGAGGAGGAAATATACATGGTTCTGGCAATAGTTGAATTAAAGAAACAGAAGCTAATTAGCAGAGTCATAATCATGAGGGTTTGGTTTCTTTACTTAATATTTTGGCGCGTTGCGAGTGCAAGTGGCTTGGAGAGGGAGTGTCACGAGCATTCTTAAGAACGTGCGATGGGATCCACACTCCCTTTGCTTGAAAAACCATCATGAAATGATGGCAATTCCGAAAAGATGCGTCGCGTCACGAGCTCGGCCAAGCTTTTTTCTTTTATGCGTTCACACGAACAATACACACGAGCGCGCAAACACGCCTAACCATGTGGCTTATCTTCTTCACCCCAAAGAAAGTGGCAGATAAATTAGAACTCAGGCTCACTGTTTCGACTCCATCACCGAAAGTAAGATGTTCAGATCTGATCATGGGGCGGGAGCTTAATCTCTCGCTAAGGTCGAGCCAATGAAGACGGCTGATTATTCATTGTTTCTTCATTAGCGCGTGTTACTCTCTTGCTCTGAAAATTGTGTGAACTCGGGGTACTCGTGCGTCTCTTGTTTTGTAGATGAGGAAGCTTATGTTAAGTAGGTGAGCTCCAAGCTCATGAAATTCCACACTAAGTTTGCAGACTACGCATGAGAAAGAAATCGAGTCCGGTCTTTAGCCTCTAGGCCGACATTACGGGACCAACTCCTTGCTTGTCTTTCAACAGAAGGTTCGACCTTCGCAGATAGTTCAGAAGAGGACATGTGAGAGAGATTCCAATGCCGACCTACCGCTATTTGGCTTCCAACATGCTGCGAACTTGCAAAAGGAATAAGCTAAAACCTACGTACATATCGGTTACATACAATTTGGATAAGTTATCCCTGTGACATCGTCGCCACCTCCTTAAACTGACAAAAACAATAAGAGGGGTCTCTTAAACTTTTGGTAGACAATGAAAGCACAATGAAGCTGTCGGATTCATCACATCAATCTATCTCAGCTTTTCCATCGTGTGGACCAAGTGTTTCGTTCCAACACAGTAACTCAACGAATTGGATCGATTTTCGTAACGTCGCTTAATAAAATCACGCATAGTAAAAGTTCTTTTTCCTCCCCCTCTCACATCGTCTGTTGCACGAAATGCAGCATGGTCTATTTAGGAAATTTTGCCAAGCACCTATCTAAAGGACATATGTATAATAGTGTCATACCAGGTGAATCTCTCTAGATGCACTATTAAGCTAAAAACATGTGAATATTTTACCATTAATGTTTTAGAAGAAACACTTTATTCTCCCCTCCCAAACTTCAAATTCCAGTTTTTTTTTTTTTTAATTTCTAAATATGTTTCGACAAAGTTAGGTGGAAAAAGACTTTGCGAGAAAGTATTATACTCTTTTTCGTGTGTCTCATCATTTTTAAGACAGCAAATTCATCGTAATAAGAAGTTCTAGCTCTTTAATCGAATGTTCTGAAGGAGGTGACTACTTGATTGCTCGCATCTTCACTATCAAGCAATCCATCATCTTCTTAGCAATGGTATTGATTCTAAGTGCGTGCATGTGGGAAGAATGATGAATTCCTCAAGCATGTCAACTTGATAAGATCGGATGAAATAACATGTAGGAATGAATTTATGAGGAAAGGTAACCCTAGAATGGTTGGAAGAGATTAAGCAATCAAACTTTAGAAATTCAATGTCAGAAAGTAAAAGTTGAGTGTGCAAACATTTATTCTTAAAGTTTCACTTGCCCAAAAAGGAAAGAAGAAAAAACGGTGCGAATTATACTTTATATCTTACCACCGTTTACAGCCCTTTCATTTTATAAAAGATTATGGCACAACTTCAAACACAAAAACTTATATGAATTGAAATATTTGTGGTTCTTCATAGTAGATAAATGTCGAGTTTCCAAAAACCTAAAACCCTCGATGTGTTGATTGGCATGCATCTACATTGAAAGTCAGATTACTTTGAGAAGAGAAAATGCAGAAAGAACAATAATCGGAGGGTAAAAAACGTGGATAGATAGAGAAGCTAAACTGAATTAAAAAAATTAACAATAATCGATCCCCCATCTTCAACGCACTGCTGTCTGTGTTCATGTTGTGTTTAAGAGCTCACGGGGGAGCACCTAGCACGGCGATTGGCCAATCTCGTGATCCACAGAGGAATATTCAAAGGCAAACAAATTCGAATGTGGACAAGGAATTTCTGAACTGTTCTCTTAATTGGTGCCGAATCTCCCGCCTTAGCCACTAGCCAGCCAAAGATCTGGCTAGCCTGTGCTTCACATGCCTTCTCACTCTTTAACTCTTGCTGCAGTTTCTTCTTTTTTCATCTTTTAATAGGTAAACATCAGAGAGCAAGACAGGAAAAATACTTCGTAGAGTCTACCTGAGACGCACATATTCAATGGTTATGATAGTGTCGGTCTACATTAATTAAATATATGTAGTAATTTCTCGGTGGGATAGATGCTTTAGAGAAGGAGTCGAATGACAGAGGTGATTCGGTATTCACGTGGGTATAGAGTAGTGCGCGGGGCAACACCCAAATTGTAGACATTTTTAGTTTTCTTGAAATCAGGTTCAAACATGATTGTGGTGTTCATACTATGATCCCCTTATAACTACGGCATCTTAATTTGTTTCTCCAGGTCTTATCTATGAAACAGAAAACTGACCAGTGAGGTCAAAGATTCGGATGTCGACTTAAATAGATATCAAACATGAGTAGTTACTAATGTTTCCATTTTGAACTAAGTATGCCCATTAATGGTCACACCAACCACGGTTCATTCTATGCGAATGTTAAGATTAGTAATCATTTCAGTGTATGCACTCACCCCGCTACTTGAATTCCATCGAGCAAAGAGTGATGGACTATCTAGTCTCAGTAGGCTAAAGGTGGAGTTGAAGTTGGAGTTGTTTTTTTAACTAGTTTTCCGTAAATTGATTGGTTTTCCACGATCCAAACATAAGAGAGTTAGAAAATCATTTCCCGGAAACAGTTTTACTCCGTCCAAATGGACTCTTTGCGTAATTTTTTATGTGTCTGATGCTGGAGAAGTTTGATGGGTCATTAGTTTATATCCACTTCTCCAGTCCCCATCATTTTACCAACTCGATCAATCTCATGGAGTTTATCGCTAGATAGTTTCATTTTATTGATTCGAAGCAAAGTTTCCCTACATATACTCACCATCCACCCTCACTTACCTCTAACCCAACGGCAACAACGCACGCACACAAACGCACTAATTACCCCAAAGTCACCAACTTCTCTCTTTCTTTCTGAGAGATGGATGCCAAGATATCTTCCTCATCAGCTGCTCTGCTCCTTTGCCTCAACCTCCTCTTCTTTGCCCTAGCGAACGGCTGTAACACTTGCGTTCAGCCAAACCCTAACCGTATCACTAACCCTTTTTCTCCGAGAGGCTCTAGTTGCCCTAGAGATGCGCTGAAGCTGGGCGTGTGCGCCAAAGTGCTCGACGGGCCGGTCAATGCCGTCATTGGGACACCGCCAGACATGCCTTGTTGCTCTATCCTGGAGGGCCTTCTAGATCTCGAAGCAGCCGTTTGCCTCTGCACCGCCATTAAAGCCAACATTCTCGGGATCAACCTCAACATCCCCATTTCCCTCAGCTTGCTCATCAACACTTGCGGCAAGAACGTCCCGTCTGGCTTCCAATGTGCCTAACAAGAACTGATCAATGATCACAACTTTTTTCATTGTTGTTGTCGCCATCATTGTTGTTGTGTCTCTTGCGTTAACTGAAGTTGTTGTCAGGTCATTTCACTTAACTTCTTGGTGATTTTTCGTTTAAGGGTCATAACTTACTAGGGTTCGAATGATGTGTTTAGGTTGATATTTGATTTCTGATTATGTAATTGTGAGTTGTGAGGGCATGAAAAATGTTCCTCATCTGTGATTTAGGCTAGTAAAAAGGGTGGGCTTGGATGACACGAGAAATTCTATGAGAACTGAACTACGGCGCACTCTATGATCCTTCTCGCATGGAATTTTGTCCTTTCCTAATGGGCCCTTCTACCATATTGCAAAGTGTGTTGCTATACTTTTCATGTTCCTTTAAGTATTTAATATAATGTAACTTGTGAAATCATCATTAGTTTACTGGAGTATTCCATAAATCCAGGGTTTTTTATACCTAAAATGACCCTTTTCATGATGGGAAAAAGTCACAAAAAAACCCTAAACTATTATCCTGAACTTTTTCTTATGATGTCAAAAATTTCAAACTATACATATATGACACATTTGCTCTTCGTTAAGATACGGTTAAATGACTTTTCAACCAAAATAACGTCTTATTTATTTCACTCAAGTCACATGAACGCCATGCCGACAATGTTTGCTTTTTGGCATTTATGGAGGCAGAACTTTAACGGTTCTCATTGATGGAATCTTAGTGATGAATAAATGTGTCACGCAACTACAAGTATGTGATTTTTGGTGTCATGGAGAAAATTTTAGGTTAAATATGTCACGGTGAGATATTTACGGTTTTTTTTTTTTTTTGTGACTTTTGCCCTTCCCTAATTTGTAACAAAAGTTTGTAGATGCGTGCATGAAGGTACGTGCTTCAAGGAGCACATGCCACCTTCTCAATCTCAACTACATATATCCAAAAAAAAAAAAAAAAAAGTGGATCCATTTAACGTGTCCGTACATAAAATATTATTGAATAATGTTCATCCCGTCGAGACAAGCTACATAAAAAAAAAAAAAATAAAAAAAATAAAAAAAAATAAAAAAAAGCAGCTTGTCCCATTTCCATGGGCGGAAATCTACAAAGCTAGGGTTCCATTCTTTTTGCTTTCCGCTAGGTAAGCAAACCCGTGAACTGAAACCACTTTCGAAATATCCAGCCAGCACCTAGTTTTGCTGGCTTCATTTCCGTTTGCTCTTTCTATGGAATAATTTCAAAAGTTTAGTATTCTGTGCGAGTTTCGTCCGATTGAGGACCATTATTATGTTACGTTCAATACGGATATAACGACAAAAAAAAGAAAAAAAAAAGAGAAGAAGTTGGAAAGTCCCCATCTCGACCTTAGAAACTGAGAGTGAGCTTTTAGATATTTGTGGACCAAAATGTCTTTGTGCAATCGAAATAATCACGACGTATCAATAAACCTCTCTAATCTTATGTTATAACCTCAGGATTGTCTTAGAATTTCATAAGACGATGGAATGTTTCTGAAAAAGCTCGATCGATCCCGGGTCCGCCCCCGGCCAGTCGGACGGGGCCGAGGAAGTGGCTTCCTCCATGGGCCGAGACCATCTCGACCGGCCCAAAAGTTTTCTGCCACGCGGGCCTTGTTGGACCTCTTTTCTGGAAGGGCCTGACCTAATCCGGCCCGTTAATCATCCCTATTACCAAGGCCCATATTGATGTCAGTTTAAACAAAAAATGAAAATTCTATGGAAATATTGCCCTTTTAAAGGCAAACGATGACAAAAAAACGTGGTCATCAAGCTGGTTTTTCGTTAAGTCCTTTGATTTCTTGTCTCATTTCCTCATCACGATTGTGCATAAACGAACAATTGCGACGAACACGGCACGTTTCTTGCAAGAACAAAGTGAAAAGGCTAAAGAAGAGGAACAAAGAGCAAAAATCAAAAGATTGGGAAAGAAAAGTCATGACAACTCAATCCCCTTTGAGGGAGGCCCAGTCATGACTTTTAGTCAAATGGGCCTTCCTCTCTCTCTCTCTCTCTCTTCTTTTTTTTTTCTTCCTGTTGGGCCATCTTGTAATTATAAATGATGAAAGAGAATTCTCCAAGGCATGATTACATGACATCATTGTGAAATCTTCCACCGCAGGCCAAGTGTTATCGCTTTTATCAAATTAATGGGTGTGATTCTGTTTCCATACTCTCTAGATAGATTATCCTATCTATCCCATAAGATTAATGAAATATTTTTTTGATCCAAAAGATATTCATCTAAAGTAAAATTTCTCGTCGTCGAAAGAAGTCGCATCAATTGTCAATTTTCATGTTTGTCTTTTGGGTTTCAAGCATGTGAAAAGTCACATTGCTTGCCTTTAGTCTGACCTAGGAAAAGTGACTATTTTGTCAAAGATCTAACACAAGACATTTTCCAATTGGTGTATGGATGAGCATGTGATCTTTGGTCCCTATTTAAATTGTGTTGATAATGGGAATTTGATTTTTCGTCACTATCTTGTATTTCGACAAGTTCGAATCAAGAAAAATCAGATATTGCCATAGAAAATACTTGGCCATCTCGACGAATGCATGTCGTTCGTGTCGAGATTAAGAGACTCATGAGGAACAACTTTACTTCCTTGTTCTTAAGGTCCACTAGGTTAAATAAAAGTCTCTAAACTTGTGTGCACATGTTTTAGAGAATAATATGATTGTTTGTAATTGGGAAAAGTATTAACAAAGTCGTAAACATATTACATTAAGGTCAATTCAATCATAAATCTTTTAATTATACTAATTGAGTCTTAACCCTTTCGGCGATTTGTCAATTTAGTCCATCTAGCTAGAAATAACTGACATGGATGCTAGTTGTCATAAATGGCATGGTTGGTGTTAATATGGACAATTTTTAAATTTTTTAAATTTTTAAATTTTTTTTAGTTTTCAGTTTTTTTTCTTTTCTTTCTCTCTCTCTCTTTTTTTTTTTTTTTATTTCCTAACTATTGGCTGGCGATAGCCAAGGTCTAGGCGAGGGCCTCCGCCTCTCGCCAAATCTCAGAGAGGGTCGTAATCCTCGCCTGTTGGCCAATGAGGACCCAATGTCATTTTCTAAAAAATGATGGTCGGCCATAAATTTTAAAAAATATATATAAAGAAAATAAAAAAAAAAATAAATAATAAAACAATAAAAAAAATTAGAGAAATTGTGAAATTTGTCCGTATTAATGCCAATTGTGCCATGCGAGGGAACCGGTGTCCATGTCGGTAATTTCCAAATCAAAATTGGTGAGATGGACTACATTGGCAAATTATCAAAAAGTTATGACTTAATTAGCATAATTAAAAAATCTATGATTTCTTTGATACTTTCCTCTTTGTAATTCAAGTGGGATTTCCCTCTAACCACTTACTAAAAGCATGATACCCATGATAACAATTAACGGAGCACTTTATTTGAATCATTTGAGACATCGCGTGATTCGAATGATTGACGGCTTCACAAAAAAATCGGAGCAAAAGAGATCGTGCCCGCATATGATGATGCTTAAGTAATAATTGGAAAGGATAATCCCTCCACTGCTGAAACCATAGAGCGCATGGCCGTTGAAATTCGAACGAGGAGGGAGGCTATTGACCCGGAACTAGACCACTACTTCTACTATTACGACCACCACTATACATTACTTAGTTTGCATTAATATATATGCATCGATAAAACATTAATTGGACATTAATGTCTCACAAAATAAACTCTTCAGATTTGATCCCCCTCGAAAAACAAATTATAATAACTGCCCATCACATGAAATTAATCAAATAAGGTCGCCAACCCTAACTAACGAAACTCCTGAATATAGAATCTCATCATAAAAGAATTAATTGACAATTGGGAATATAAGATTTATATGCACCAACCGGGCCTAATCGGATGATCATTGCGTCGAGCTTTTTCTTCGGCCGATCCGGAAATCACTCTGCCAAATCGAGTGAAAAAGCTTGCTCGAGGACGCTAAAGAATCATTTCATCTGCCGTCCCTTCCGCTATCTCCCCTTTTCCTTCTTTTCTCCGAGCACTAGCCGGCTCGACCGAAAAAGGTTGGAGAATTCTCATCATTAGACTTTGAAACTTCGATTCTTCCAAGGGCCCCTAACAAGAAAAGAATAATAGTAATGATAATATAAGAGAAAAATACCTCGAAGCTTGACTTGACCCAAAAGGATCAGATAGATAATTAGGAATATGAATCGTCAACGGGACATATTACAGCATTAAACATCTTAGCATGCTTTTATCTATTAAATATAAAATCGATGCGTCACAAATGTTCCGACTGCTTTTACTACAAAGACCATTTGTAACTTGTTGAAATATTCCGCGTCGCTTTGCTTGGCGATGGAGTTTGGATTCTATTTCCATGCAATTGGTTTTCATCCGCGTGTTAGTTTTAAGTTTCTAGATTAGAACTTTGTAATAGATTCCGCTCAAGTTTATTTTGCATGAGCATTCACCCGCTCGTCAAATTTAACATGTCATTCATAACCGATTTGTACGTGAGAGTTAGTGTTGAAATATCTTGCATCGCTTGACAATGGAGTTGGGAAAAGGAGGGGTGAGCATGGTCTGGGTTGGGCCGGTCCACTCCCTAACCCTAAGACCAACCCGTACAGTGTTGGTCCTTAATTTTTGGGACCGAGGACTGACCCTATTGAGCTTGGGACCAAAGACTAGACCGACTCAATGGTTTTGGTCCGATTCCAGGGTCAACTCGAGACCAACCGATGATTTTTTATTTCATTTTTTGTACTCCTTAAAAAACGATTGAGACCGAATTAACCCAATGGGTTCGGTCCGGTTTCAAGGTCAACCTAAGACTAACCGATAATTTTTTATTTCATTTTTTATACTCCTTGAAAGGGCAATAGAAGACCATACCGACCCAATGGGTTCGATGATGAGCGGGTCAGTTAAGAAAGGCAAGTAGTGAGGGTCAAGTGGGGTGAGTGTCGAACAGAATGAGTATCAAATGTCGAGCGAGGAGCAACAAGCCAAGCGAGCATCGAGTGGCACGAGTGACCTAAAGTTAGCGGGGCGAGTGTCAAGTGGCGAGCAAAGAAGTTGTTTCTTTCGATTTTGGCAAATTAAAGACTAAGAGGACAAATAAGACAAAATAGAACGAATACTAGAAAAGGATGCCATAAGGAATTATTTATACATTTTTGGACGCCATGAGGACTTCTTACAAAAGCATTTACCTCATTCGTAAATTATGACTATTGACGCCATAAAAGACATTAAAAATCTAAGTTATTAAAGAACAATGTAAAATTACTTGAACTCCTCACTAAAGAGCTGTTTAATGTTGCTGACGCCGTTTATTTTAAGATTTTATTTATATAAAAAAATTGTAAATAAAATATTATATATATTTAGGGTTAGTTCGGATTGGACCGACCTGGAACTCTCAAGATCGAGAATCGTCCCGTACAGTACTGGTCCAGGAATTCTAAAACCAAGGACCGACTCAGTCTCCTTGGGAACCGGATCCAGGACCGACAGGGTTGGGCCGGTCCAGGGTCGGTTCAGGGTTAACCCTGGACCGATGCTCACCTAGGGAAAAGTGTCAAAAAAGTCATAAATATTTTGTAATTATGCTAATTTAGTCATAAACATTTAATTGGTGTCAATTTAGTCATAAATCTTTTGATTTGGTGCCAATTCAATCCCTCCGGTTAATTTTGGCTGAATTTTGCTGACTAGACACCAATCGATTAATGGCACAATCAACATTGATGTGGACAACTTTTAATAATATACTTTTTTCTTTTTTTCTTTTATTCTTTTCCTTTTTTTATTCTTTTCCTTTTTTTATTCTTTTTTCTTTTTCCTTCTCTTCCTCCTTCCTCCCGCTGATCACCGAACCTCAACAATCAACCAAAGATGATGGCTGGCAAGGTTAACCTCAACCTCATCAGCCGCTGGCAAGCCTCACCAACCACTGGCGAGGCTCGAGCCCTCGCCAAAGGCTATGAGGGCAGTGGCCTCGCAGACCATGGGTGAGGCCAACTCAAGGCCACCCAAGCCACAAGGGCAACCTCACTGACCATGCCTCAAGCTAGCCTCGCCAGAGGCTAGATGAGGCTCGACCTTGCCGAATGTGGTCAACCTCGACCTTGTTGGCCGTCGCCTCTGGACTAGCTGGAGGAAGGAGGAGGAGAAAGAAAAAAAAAAAAAAAAAAAAAAGGAAAAACCAAATCAAATTTAAAAAATATAAAAAATATAATTTAAAAGCTATCCATGTCAACGCCGATCATGTCACGTCGCCCGACCGGCACCCAATTAGCAAACTCCGGCCAAAATTAACCGGAAATGACGTAATTGACATTAAGTGAAAATGTTCAGGACTAAATTGACACCAATAAAAGGTTTATTATTAAATTGGTACAAATGCAAAAGTTTTAGGATTTTTTTAACTCTTTTCCCCAATAGAGTCTATCATGCTCATTATACACACATGACCTCTTTTTAGGATTAATATTACGAAAAACACAAAATTGATAATTTATCTATCTTGAATTGGTATATATCTTACAAATTTACCCTCTGATTAGTTTCCGTCAAATTTTATCGTCAATTTGCTGAGTTTGATAACATGTAGTAATCGACGGGTGTATCAATTTATAGTTTTACCCACCGTTTGTCATAGGTGTACTAATTTATAATTTTTCATAATATTAATTCAATTTAATCGAAAATAATAATGAATGAATTTGTAAAAAAATGTATTAGTTTGGAATTTTCGGTGGTCAAAAAATTAATTTGAGATAATTTATTATAAATGTACCGGTTTATGATTTTTTTTTGCATTAACCCTTTTATGTATTAACTTAAATTTTGGGTCGGGCTCTCTAGCTAACCGTTGTCTCTGCCAGCTTCTACCGGAATAATTTCTAACTTTAGGTTATGCCAAATTTAATACGTGATGTGGCTCCAATAAATTTGGTTGACCGTGAGCATGGCGAACGCGATTCCCGAGTTCTGCGCAATTAATAGCGTCGTTGGAGATCGTCGTGAATTAAAGAAGACTTCGCGGCCATTTATGGGGCAAAACGAAAGGAAAAAACTTCGCATTTAATCCGGGTTGAAGTCTCCTCCTTTGTCCTAAATTCAGGCACCCATGATTTCATTTCATTGCATTGCATTGCTCGATGTCGGTCAAAACCTACTAAGTTTGCACGAACCGTCTCCTCCCAAATGTGTCCATCAAGAGCTTGCCTTGATCAAACCTATCCTGCTGATGGCTATCCATCTAAGAGATTTGTGCTGCGTATTTGAAATTTGAACTCCTCGTTCCTCCCCAATAACATGTACCATTTTTTTTTCTTTTGCAAGGTTGGGTGTCCGAGCTTTCGAAAACACTCAATTCACGATTCGATTGTCCAAGCACAAGGTTTGCAAAAGCCGGCCCCCATGAAAGCTACCTTCATCGAGATCCGCGATCGTAATCTCGCCATTCTAAGACAAAATCTAATGCTAGGAAATCCTTTCGCGTGCCATGGACTCGGCGGGTAGAGTCAGAACGTTTTGGTCGTGACATTGCAAATCAAACATGTGTAGACGTACTTATTCAAAATCTTATTGCATGTTCTTGAGAGAGAGAGAGAGAGAGAGAGAGAGAGAGAGGCAAAAAGGAGGTTTTAATGAAGTTTTGTCTTGGTTTGGAGCAAAAGGGAGGTATCAATGAAGTTTTTGTCTTGGTTTGGAGCGGAAAGGGAGGGTATTAATGAAGTATTTTGTCATGGTTTGGAGAGAAGGGCAGAAGCACGCCAGGGATCCAAACGCGGTTCCCGGAGCTCCACTAAAAATCTCAAATCCAGGCGTGAAGAGCAAAGGCTGGCAAATCTCCACCCACGAGTCCCCACTTACCACCGTGCACCGGCCACCCAAATCTCCATCTTCGCCAAAACCCAGAAAGAAAATTTCAAAAAGAAGCTCAACCCACTTCATGATTTGACAAAAAGACTTTTCTAGATCGTTCGCACGAAACCGACGTATACAATACCACTCATCCCATTTGTTTATATCATGATAACAAGCGTCGAAAATGAATTATTCTATCAAATGTACGGGACATTAACCATTTACGGGCTTTTTTCGAGATGAGTCGAGGTTAAATTTTGGAAATCTAGATAGTGTAGGCACGGATGGAGGGTGTGCGTTCGCGCACTAATGGCCGTAAGAGAAGTGTATAGAAGAACATGTGCTTTTTTGCTCCACACGTAGCAGAAAAAGAATTCGTGCTCCTCATCATTTGGATAATAATTGGGAAAACGAACGGTCCCTCCTCGTTCCGGCCCTTCGCAAATTCAAAAATCCTCGTCATCATGCATGTCGGATTCGGGAGGTGTCTCCGTCGATCACAGTCGTCGGACCACTCTCTCGATTTATCATTTCTCGAGGAAATCGGTGTGAGGACAATTATTGATTATTTCCCCAAGTCTCAATGTTGTCTCCTCCTCCCGCAGCCGGACACCCCGTTTTCCCAAAATTAATTAAAGCCCTCCTTGGAAAAGAGGCCTTAAAATTAATTAAAAATTGCCCCCCTACGGCTTAGACCCAGATGGGTCTGTATATCTATTTCCACCAATTCTTTGAAATTTCCATAAAATAAACATTAAAGAAGCATGAGAGTAAAGGAAAATCTTTGAAGTGCTTTGTCGTTTTGGTAGTTTCAATTTCAGTGATTAGTTTAGGTGTTATCGTCTGCTGCCACCACTTCTCTCATTCTCTTTCTATTCTTCTATTCCCACCTGCTCCACTTCAAACTTCCATGTGAGATTCCTACCCATATAAACGATTCCTTTTTTCTTTTATCTCTCCACTTGGGAATCTTTTTAAAATATATTCGTCCAAAATTCCCCATCTCCTAATTACCGATGTGCCCTTTCGTTTTGTAGGGAAAACGGTCGGCACAGCTTCATAATTAACGAGGCTGTACTAAATTGGGATATCTAATGTTGTTTTGGGGGGTTTTACTATGATTTCACGGTCAAATCCAATAGGAATTTCAATGAAAGGAAGATGCTCTTTTTTTCTTTATGCTGTTTTAGTAATCGAGATAATAATAACATCATTTCACATACGATGAAATGGCATTTTACTTAACAGTATAAATGAGCAGGGAATGCAAATTCTAAACCAAAAATCTTTAATAGGACAAGAGAACAAACGATATGAAATCCTACCCAAAAGGGTATGGGATGAACTTTGTATGGAAAACGGTTGAAATGTCTAATGTTGTTGTGGGGGTTTTACTATGATTTCACGGTCAAATCCAATAGAAATTTCAATGAAAGGAAGATGCCCTTTTTTATGCCATTTTACTAATTAAGGATAATGATAATATCATTTCACGTGTGCTAAAATATCATTTCACTTAACAATATAGACAAGAGAGGAATGCGAATTTTGAACCGAAAGTCTTTCATGAAATGAGATATCATACAATTTAAAATCTTACCCAAAAGGGCACGCGGTAAACTTTTCTCATCCTCCCTCGGCATGTGATTAAGCCGATACTAGTGGATCGATATGGACAACTGAAAGAGACGCCTGTCTTTCCTAACATTGACGTTCTTGTGAATGACTTGTAGATTTCCAAAATGGCCACATCACGGATTCGCTTTAGTGGTTGTATAGATTCCATCAGTTCGTTTCAGAATGAAAAAGATCATACCGTCCAATATCGTGCGCTAGCTTAATGTAGGATAATAGGACCAAGAAACCGACCTTTCCCCGCAAAAGTCGCCAGACAGGCTTCCGATGGTTATAGCTTTTGGTCATTGCTAGGGGCACGTCCAAGTCACGTACCAAAACGTCCCACCAGAAGAAAAATTGAAAAAGTGACCTTAACATTTGGTGCTTACCAACTGGATGTTGGGAGTTATTGCGTGGTTAAGTGAAAGAAATTAATGTTAAATTTCCATGCGACAGCAACCCTCAACAGGCATTCAGAATCAAAATCAAATCAAAATGATTGTCTTTGTTTTTTTTTTTTCCTTTTTTACCTCATCTTTCATCAGCACTAATTAGCTGGAGATTTATTCCGTGATTATTATCTTAATTGCGTCACAGAAAAGCCCGGTGTAAATCCGGGAGAAATACTTGATGATTAGTCATATGTTGTGTTTGATGCCTCGGTTCCACCGATGGGGAGCTTGAGACCTGATTATGATGTTTTTTAACATCTCGAATTCTCGATTGATCGATAATCCAAATAGTTAAATCTTATAGCGAATGTTAATCTGGATAAAAATGCATGGTTTTATGCTTATAGGATAGTCAATGTTCAAAAATAAATGGAAAGTTGGATTGGACCACCGGATTCAAAGCAAAAGGCAATAAAGTGTTTGGTTTTTACTCTTTATGGCCTTTCAGAGATACTATGGTAAAGGAAAAGTATCTGAGACATGTTATGTTCAATGTTTTCTATTAATGTATTACGAGGTAATTTGTTTTAATCATAAGTATCAATTATGCATATTATATGAAAATACGAGCAATATATTGTAATATTCTTATATCATTTTGATGTGATATTTTTGAGAAAATAAATAAATCATGCAGCAATATAGATGTGGAGATCTGCGATTCTTATAATAAATAAAAAATTGCAAGAGATTTTTCTTTTGTTGGAACTAAACAAAATGTTAAGCGCACAACTATTTTATTTCATTTGTATTGCATATACCACTGATAATATGGTGAACAAAAGAGTGAAAATATTGATTATTCGTGGTTGATCTTGGCTAGAAACCACTCTAAAATTACAGTAATCTCATATAGCTAAATTAAATTTTTTATCATATATACTACCAAAAATATACGCACCTTATGTGCACGCGGAATATTAATATTTCAAAGATTTTGTAAAGAAACTAATGAGTCAACATAAAAGGAAGTGTATATTTAAGTATATGTGTGAAAGGATATTGTTATTTCAAGATTTGAGCTTCCTTTTATAAAATAGAATAGGTTCAAAATCTAGAATTGAAACACATGCGAGATAAAATAGAGATTGGCCTTTACTCATTTATCCATTGATAAAGTACCTATAAAATCACTAGTCGATGATATTTTCGAGAAGAAAAAAAGGATTGTGATCCCTCAAAAGCAGGAGCTGCTTTAAGTAATAGCGCACATCATTTCATTGCACATATTGTCGTAAAAATCAATCATGGTAATCGTCACTCAATAGCGCTAATCAATTGCTACATATGCAGTCAAAAGTTCATTGCCATGACTCGTTTTTCTTCGAAATAAATGCACATTAATGCTTGATCAATGCGTTTATTTTTTTTCCGAAAATATTCTTTTTCATTGATTACACTTACTATAAGTAAATATATTCCTTTGCTAATCAAAAGGAACGGCATCAATCAAGCAAACGATTCATAATCACAAAATAATTGAACGGTGGGAACGAAGCGACACCATCAAAACCGAATCGAGATCTCCCCCAACAAAGGCAAAAGCCAAGAATCAATCATGAATTTCTGTTTCCTTTAAACTAAATGCAATTCGTCCTCTTCCTCTCAGTCTCACAAAAAGAAAAAGAGTTAAAATTAGGGAAAAAAAATGGCAGAGACACTCGACGACATTAAGAATATTAATACTAAACGGCCCGAAAACCCAAAACGACAATAACAGCAGCGACAGCGCAGGGGCAATCCCGTCATTTCGGCCCCCGAGCAGAAACACCATTTTTATCGTCGCGCCACGACCCTCCCGACGACCCTTTCGTATTCCCCACGCTGTCTTTCTCTCCGGAAAATTCACCGAATTCGAGAGAGCGAGAGAGAGAGAGAGAGAGAGAAAGTTTCGATTTTTGGTGGAGGAGGAGGAGGAGGAGGAGGCGGAGGGATCCGGTCTCAGGGGTCCGCCGTCGTCGATGGCGGGCGGGTGGGTCAAGTCGCTGCACTGCAAGTCCAGAGCGTTCGACGACGTCCATCACGGCCAGTACCAGAAACGCTTGCTCCCTTCATCGTCTTCGGCCTCTTCCTCTTCTTCTTCTTCTTCTTCTTCTTCTTCTTCGTTGTACTCTTCCAGCTGCAGAAAGAGCGCCCAGACCATCAAGGACGTCATCGACATCGCCACGCAACAGCGACCCAAGAAGCCCCGGCCCAGGCTCAAGCCCGCCCCCGCCCCCGCGCCGGCGCCGAAGCTCCCGCAGAAAGCGAAGGCGGAAGCGCGCCCCAACGCGACGCCCGCCCGGGCCCGGACGAGCGCGCCGGCGAGGCCCGCCCGGGCTCCGGAGCCGCCGCCGCTGCCCGCCGTGTACCCGGCGCTGACCGAGCTGCCGGAGGGCCACCCGTCGCGGAACGTGGTGGAGATCATCTTCCACACGAGCTGGGGGCCGAAGCCGTTCGCGGGCGGGATCGACGTGATCCTCAAGGTGCAGAACGGGCAGCGGACGGCGGCCCGGTTCGAGGAGTACCGGGAGCTGGTGAAGTCGCGGGCCAGGTCGGGCGGCCCCCGGGGGGACGAGGACGCGCGGTGCGCCGCCGACGGGAACGAGATGATGCGGTTCCGCTGCATGGGCCCCACGGCGCGCGAGGGGGCGCGTGGGACTGCGGCGCGGGGTGGGCGGTCGGGTGGGGCGGGAGCTGCGTCGGCGGCGCCGCCGGCGCAGGCGGGAAGGGGGCGGCGATCTGCACGTTCGACGGCAGCGGGCGCGCCCACGAGAGCGCGGGGGAGGGAGGGGGAGGCGGGCCATGCTGGTGTGCCGGGTCATAGCCGGCCGGGCATCCAAGAAACTCGGCCTCGACCCGTTCCCGGACGGCGGCGTCACGTACGACTCGGTGAGCGGGGACGACGGCGAGTTGCTAGTGTTCGATCCTCGGGCCGTGTTGCCCTGTTTCCTCATCATCTATAGGTTGTAAAAAGATCCATCATGTCCGACATAATTCTTCGCAATGTCAAATTGATTTTCCACCGCATTCTACGTTTCTCCCATGATTATCGTCGAGGGAACTTCTTTTTTTCTTCTGTTCCTATTTCCTTCTTTTTTCAAGGATTAGATCTTATGGGATTAAGCGTGTAAGTGAAAGTGCAGATCTTGAATACGAGTGCAAACTTCCCAGGCCTTGTTGATATTGGACTGGTTTTCGAGTTCGGAACGATGTTTGACCAAATGCTGCGGTAGCCATCAGAATACTGCGCCAAAAGCACTCCTCACGTAAAAAAAGCCAAACTTATCTTTCTCTTTAACCCCACCTGCTCCAAAGTTCCAAAGTTTACCTGTGCTTTTTCTTCCGTGATGGGCGGTGGAGTCCTTCCTTAAGGACTCGACTATTTCCGACGCGCGATCAATCAACCGATGACCAAGACTTTAGGTCGTAATGCTACACTAAACCCTCGATGACGAACGCACACACGAGGACGGAAGAGAATCTATCGCGGCGCTTTAAATATGTTTTCGGCCATGCTGCACTCAGCGATGAAGATGACACTTACTACACGGAAGATCTCTGAACTTTTGAGTGGCATCATGCTTTTTCATGAAAGATTAGTCTGTGGAGGAGGATAATGTTTATGTACTCGCTGCATGTGCAGCGCAGCGATGGGCAGGCCAATCTCTTTCGAAGGGGAATTGGAGATTTGATGAGACGCTTGCGGATAGATGTGTCTTCTGATGGAAGATATATAGTCAAACGTCGTACGTTTAAAGGGTTCGAGCTATTGAAAGAAGAGAGAATGCTATTCAATGGAAAACCTTTACGGGTCCTAATCATGCGGATACCACGGAAAGCATCGTAGGCCCGACAAGTGTATTTTCAAGACTTGATTATGAGCCTGTCGGTCCGATGGGCGGGTTTGGATGATGACTCAGGGCCGGAGAACTGGATCGGATAATTTTTTTGGAGATTGACGACGGGTCCGGGCATGTCATCTCCTTCTCGAGACAGGGAATTCCATCTTTTAGTTCGCGAACCAACCTAGGTAAAGGTTTTTAGGACAGCCAAGGATCAACAATCGGGACTAGGATATCGCATTAGCCAGTTTTGGTGGCCGGTTTTTTCAGAATTAATTGATATCGCCTGCTCAACTCATCTTGCAATAGGGACGATAATGTCAGCACTTGCAATTTAGCATGTTGCCACTGCTGCTATTGACCCTGGAAAAAAACTATCAAATGCCAAGTAACGGTTAAATGTAGAATTTCAGAGATATACATTGATATCACATAATCTTACGAGTCAACAAAGGTTGGAGATGAGATTCAACAACACTGCAGCTCACGAAATCCGAATCAATAAAACCCGGGATGACGGATTTAGGTTGACACATTTTTACCTCCTGAGAAAACAGAAGCTAAAAGTACCCACGAACCAAACAAGCTCTTCGATACAACATTCCTGGACCTTGCCAGGTTAAATTACTGACCCATGCCGGTCCGACCGAATCACCATGGCCGATCAAAATTCGGCAATGGTGGGAAGAGAGCAAAGATAAGATCGGATCCCCGATGAGAAGTGAACAATAACCAGTATCGCTTTAATGTACGTCTAAGAAGGTTTCACCAAGGAGGGCACAACACGCGCTGCTAGAATCAATGGGACTCCACGAGCACATATAAAGGCTTTCCCTTCAACCTCTCCCTACCCTGAGAAAATCAGAATTCAAGTAGATTCAGAAAATGCAACCCGGCTATGAGAAGACTACGGAAACTGGAAGCAGTACATACTGTTTAATCAACCAACAGATTGATAATTGAAAAAGGTACGCAGGTTTAATGCGATATGCACACCTTTAAGTCCGGCAATTCAATCACGCATGCACATTCAACAACTTCAGCTCCAACACGTTCTGAGGAACATTATACACAAGTGATATTAGATGGCTTACCTTACCGCCATAACAAGTAAAATGTAAAAAAGGGGAAGAAAACATTCCGCATCAAACTGACATTATTGCACAAAGGAGTAAATTAAACCATCCAACCAAAAGGCATAATCGAATCATTTCAGTAAAAGAAATTTCAGTCGAAGAGACTACTGCTTCTCTTGCCCAGATTCACAGACTTTTCCCGCAAGTAATATTGCCCGTCAATGAGAAATATATACCAAGTAAATTCATGGCTGCACAAAGGGTACCACCGGTGGCAATTAAATCATCGACCACCAAAGCTCGTTCCTCAGGTTGCACTGCCCCAATGTGCATTTGCAAGCAATCTTTTCCATACTCCAGAACGTAATCTTCTGAGATGACCTCACCTGACATTAGATGAATCTTTATCATGACTACTGGCAACACAATCGTTTATGCAGAACATGCTCATTCTCAGCATTAAGCAATTTCAACTCCAAGATGGTATCGGATTTGCGGTGTTTGTGCAGCTTAAGAATGTTTAATGGCATGTGGGATGACAAATTCATTGTGTTCTTAGATCTTGTCAATGCCAGAGAGCAACAACCTTTACAGAGCTAAATGCGTACTTGATAGTTACTGAGAAAAATGTAGCCTCAACGTAAGCCCAGGACCCCAAAGGAGCTTGGGAGGATGATGGTAGAGCATGACGGTCAATTAAGAAAAGACTGACAAAATATCCGCAGCAATGTGAACAGCATGCAGCGTGAACATGTGCAGCTGTTAGATTGCTCAAGATGAAAAAATAAATAACTTTTAAAAATGGGTAACTAGCAGAAGGTAATAGTGCACATACTACATTTCTCGAAGAATGAAAGACAGCTCTATTTCTCATAATTCTAGCGTAAATCAAAGAGAATGCTCATCCGGGGCACCAACTATTGTTGTCAGGTTCAGGGGCAGCCTAATCTAACAAACCTTTCAAATTTTACAATATCATGTTTGGTAAGAAAAAGGATGTAGTAATTCTATTGTCTAAAAAGAGATGCAAACGCAGCCACTATCGATCATGAAATTCAACATACATACACTGAGTTTTACCAGATGATTTTGTCATGAGAGGTGTACCTGGCAACTTCCCAGGCTTTCTCAAGGGAACGAATTTTGCTCCTATCGCTAAGGCAATAGGAGGACCGAATATGAAACCTCGAGCTTCTATTCCTTGAAAAGAGAAAAGGAGAGAAAGATCAGTCTTATATCATAGGACAATGAGGAAACCACATTACTTAGCTCTATTGATTAGAAACTTGTCAAAATGGTCTGAAGTTCTGTGTTATAACGCAATTAAGTCTTCTTTATTGTCAGCTGCAGAGGAACGACGAAACCACCAACCTAAGTGAAACTAATCAGATCGATCAGTGATAAACAGTGCAATGTTGTCACAGAATGAACTACCTAAACAGGATTTTCCAAAATTTTCACATCCTCATATCTACCATCAAGCATCATTCCATGCGTCACTTTGCAAATATCAGATCTATGGGACATGTAGTCAGAAAACATGATCTTTATCGTGTAAAGTGGCGAGCCGTAAGTTATCCATTTGAGAGCATCTGTTGGTGTTGAGGAGAGAAGATTCCAAAAACGTGCATTTATGCTATTAAATTCATCACGCAGACAAATGACAGCAAATGCCTCAGAAAACAGACACGAGAATAAAGACAGTCTTCAATGGCTCTGTAATGGAACAAATGCTGGTGAAGGGAACATTAAAAGAAGGAAAGAGTGAGTTGAATATGTTTCATTAAATTGCTACGCATTTATAAATAGGATGCAGTTGACGGGTGCCCTTAGAATACTAATTAAGTTACCCTTAACGAGATTTAGGAAAGTGTAAAAGGTAAACTCTGCTTGTTTCGATAGCTTGTAACATGTCTTCTACAAAGATTAACCGAGTGTCCTGAGAAACAAGATCCTCAAAAGCACAAGTTGGAAAAAAACACACTGGGTCTGACGACACAGAGAGCAGGCCAACGTGAAGCATAAGCAGCCAAAAGAATCCAAGATTATCTGTCGACAATCTGTACATAACCATACAAAGGCACATTAGAGAATACAAATAAGCACATGGGCATAGAAATGAGCTACCGGTCCAGTCCGGTCTGGCCTGGTTGTTAGCATCCACAAGCCATAGGACAAACGCCGAAATCATTTTCTAATCCTGAAACCACAAAAAGAAATTTTTTTCTTTCTCTTTTTGCAGAGCCAGTCTTACACAGTCACCATCAAAGAATCACGCGAGTCATATGTCAATACCATACGAATTACGCAGGACCCGAATTCAACAGCTGCTAATTGTGATGCAACCGGAGTCAAAGTAAGAAATTTTCATGGAGGACAGGCACAAGCCATAGCTCACATCAGCATGGTCCACTTTCTAAGTAAGTGGGCGTACATCGTTATCAGGCGTCGGCCCAAATCGGATCCAACCACGTACCAACAACAACTACAAAAATGTTAGAGAGAGAGAGAGAGAGAGAGAGAGAGAAGAAAAGATAAGCGGCTCAATGAAAACTTCTAAGAAGCAATTGATGGCACACCGCACTAGCAACGGGCACATGGTCAAGCAACAAATCACCATAAAAAGCCAAATCGGATGGGGAAAAAAATAAGGTGGGGGGAGAAGAAAACAAGAGCCCGGGAGGGAGAATGGTCGCTTATCCAATCCAATGCATGTCCGGGGGAGAAATCAAGAATCGCGAAAGAGAGAAAAAAATTTAAGTCGCCCGAAATGATGGAACGAAGAAAGACGTCGATTTTCGATTCGTGTTTCACTCCTTGAATGCTGCTTGTTGAGAGCGACTGCCCACGAAGGAAAGACCAAGAAAGCTTCTTCGAAACTGAGCGAAGGTCGTACTTTGAAAGTGGAACTCCTTTTACCAAGAGCTTTCGGGCTCGAGGGGATTCGTTGACTGGACCCTTCGCTAATGTTCGAGTCCCGGTTCATGAACTTGCAATTTAACTTACGGAAATGACACATTTTGATCAGGAAAAAGGCGAGGTTCGTTTCTAATCAAAATCTTCTCTTTCCCCCTTTTTTTTTTTTTTTTTTTTACCTGCAACAACGGAAATGTTTCTGTCCTTGTAACGCTCAACGAACAAGTCGATGGTGTCCTTGAAGGCCTTGGAATCCAGCAACAGAGTGGTGATGTCTTGGAACATTATTCCTGATATAAACGAACGTGTTTGCGGTCACTAGACACAACCAAGAAAGGAAGGAAGAAAGAAAGAAGCAAACACCATCTGCGGATCACTAGAAAACGGAGGAAAAAAACGAAAGAAGAGAGGCGCAGAAAGATGGGGACGCGGGTGTAGAGAGGACCCGCGTCGATGCATATTGCATTGTGCTTCTTCCCGACAGAGAAGAACCAACATGGACAAAACCCAACTTCGCTCGAGCCCTTCTAAAGCAAAGTAGGCGAACTTCAGAGGCTCGGACCCAGCAAAAGAAAACGGGGGAATTCGCAGGGAGAAGAGGCGTTGATGGGAAGAAGAACCTGGTTTGGGGAAGTCGGGGACGACCCGGATTCTGGACTTGATGCCATACATGCGAGGGTCCTCGTCTTTGTCCGCAGACATTTGTCGCTCCCCAAAAAAATGCAGAGAGAGAGAGAGAGAGGAGGAGGTGAAATTTGAAAAATGAGGAGGATCGAAGTTGCTGCTGATTTATAGGCACGGGCGTGTAGCGCTGGGAGCAATGCATTCGGAACGTGTAACAATTTATTTACTTGCGGATGAGGTAGACCAATCATGAATTTGACGAACTTTATGCTGCCAAGTAAGAAATCATAGAGTAGAAATCCTATGGACCTAAGTAAATAATTTCTTTTTGAAACTCAGCTCTGTTCACATGAATTCACTAACTTAGATAGAAGCTCTTAAGTTCAATAGTCGACTCAACTCTTCTAAACATGTTCAGTGATCAAACATATTGCGAGGTAATATTATGAGATTGATGATATTCATGTGACTTAAACTGTATCGTGGAATATTCATGCTTGAAGTGGCTTATAATTTGAAGTAAGTTTCATTTTCATTTGTCGCATATTTATGATTTGTTATAAGCGTAGACTTTGCTTCTCCTTCTTCTTTTCATGCCATTAATGCTCATTTTAAGCTAGTTAAGTGAGTTTGAGATCATGAAATTACAAGAAATGTAGGGCAAAACACATGAGTGAAGAACAAGCGGTTTGGTCGGTCTCTAATGGAACCAAACCGCAAGAATGGTCTGGAGTCTACCTATAATATGGTTTGGTTTGATTTCACTTTCCAAATATTTTTATGGAGTTGTTCTAAAAGTTTGATTTAGTAGAAACAATAGATAACCACGAGTAAAACTTGCAACATAAACACAAGCAAACGGGTGCAAATACGCCCACAAGCGCAAATTCAAGGAAACAAAGTATCTTGTAATTATTCGAAAAATCCTAAAATATAAGAAAATAAGTCAAATTGAAATCTGAAAGACAATCACCTTCTGCGCAGGGATTCAAGTTAGAATCGAAATATAAAAGCAACAATTAAGAACGGTCTATAAGAGTCATAATATCCAAAGCCTGACAAATCAAAATCTCCATCTAATATTTTAAACTTTGACACTTGGGGCGATCGGGCAATATTGGGTAAAATAATAATCAGTGACTGAACTTTTATGTGCCTCGATCAGATCGACCAACTAAAAAATGTATTTCCAAATGCTGTAATTCTGATATAATTCAACATGGAAAGCTATAATCGACAGAATTTTTACCGATTGCGACTCATAAAATCGTGAAACGAAAATGAAGATTGAAAGAGATGAAGATGTTAAGCATGTGACTTTGAGAGGTATAGTGGATGAGTTTAATTAGCAAATTAATCGGGATAATTATCTGAAAAATCCTAAATATATTGTTTGGTGAAAAATCCAATTCTACACATTTCGATTATACGAATTTAGTTCCAAATCTTCGATAATTTCTCAATATAATCATTTCGACCTATTTTGGTCCAAAATTGCTAGCATGATCGTCAGTCATTCTACGTGGCATGACCGAGCGTTGACGTGGATAATCTTTATAAATGGGCAATGATCGGTGTATCATAATTAAGTATAAAGTGGGGGTAATGATCTATGTATAATAATATTCCTTAATAAGTGGGATATCTTTCATGATTGCTTTCATCACCCAATAAATGAATATGTATGTACTACAAGTGCGACCAAAAAGTGCCACATTCCACATTTATAAGTCTTCATTATACAAACGTTCACTGCTATGCCGGTCCATTGCCAGTGGATGTTCCTTATTACTTTATAATCAGTTTACTCTTGTTGCTAGCAAATATTTTTTTTTTAAAATCTACTCTTAAATTATAATTTTTTTTTAAGTCAATTGACCTAGAATATTGAGAACACTCACTAGCACTTGTGTTTTCAATCCACAGTATGCAGCAATTTGGAGGTGAAAAATAAGAATTGAATTAGAGACTTACTTGAGTTTGGTAGGGATGACTCGTCGTCACATGAAGCTCTATTCAACATTACTGCCCCTTAGATACCATGTATAATTTTTCATTTTATCACTAAAATATATTAATACATCATTTATCAATGGTTACAATACTAGAGAGTGAAATGACTAACTTATATTAATTGGTGTTACAATTTTTCAGCATTACGAGAAATTATTAATTGGGATCTTATTACGGTATTTTTATTAATTACATGTCATTTAGAATAAGTTGATACACAAGAAGGCTTATATCTAGAGTAGTTCCAACATGCAGCAGCAGCTATGTAAAGAGAACTTTAACAAGTAGGCTCATCCATTCTTGATTCAAGGATTAGCAAGATATTTGAAGTTTCAGACAATAAAAGATAAATTGTATCTCAATGTGATTTTTTCAAATTAATAATGGGCTCATGTGTTGTACAGATAAGCTTAAGAGCTCCAATGTATCTCAAAGTTGCATGACAACACAAATACAAACATATTATACGATAGAAAATTATCAAAATAGTTTTAAATCTATCACAATTGTGGTAATTCAGTCATAATCCCTTTTTTTGATGCCAATTGAGTCATAACCTTTTGAATGTATGTTAATTTAGTTTATTTGGCCAATTTTGACCGATTGATACTAACATAAACGCCGGCCGTCCTACGTGAGATGGGCAACAATAAAGCCGATGTGAATAATTTTTAATAATATTATAATATTTTTCAAAATTTTCATTTATTTTTCCCTTTTTTTATTTCTCTTTTTTTTTTTTTTTTTTTTTTTTTTTTCCTTCTCTGCATCTTCATCCTCTAGCTAGCTGCCAAAACTCGACGACCGATCTTATGCCCAACCCTAGCAAGGCTTGACCTCATCGTCTTTAGGTGAGGTCAAACTCGCTAACCGTTGGTGAGGACCTGGGCTCGCCCTATTGGCCCTTGCCTCTGGCCCATCGCCAAGTTTCGGTGAGGCTAGAGGATGAAGATGAAGGGAAGTGGAAAAAAAAAAAAAGAAAAAGAAAAAAATGAGGAAAAATATTAAAATATAAAAATTGTCCATATAAAAACTTTGCACGTAAATCATGATGATGACACGATCGGCATTTATATCACACCAACCGACTAAAATTGACTAGATGGATTGAGTTGATATAAATGTAAAAGATTTAGGATTCAATTCGCCAAAAAAAGTGCTATTGTTGTAGAGTTTTTAGCAATACCTCTACTTTTATTCATACATATATATATATAAAATACATATATAAAATACATATATGCGCACGCTAGAATGAAAATTCATTAACACCTCCAGAAAAGGGCCTCACCCAGAACACTCTCGAAAACTATGGTTATCTCTCCCCCTTTCTCTCTCTCTCTCTCTCTCTCCCCTCCCCCCCAACCACGGATTTTCCAATGAACAATCGCAGCCAGATTTCCTCTGGCTTAGATTTTGTGGTCCTGCTCGTGCCCATTTGCATCACCCATTGCTTTCGTGCTTTAATCTTTGCAAGCATCAAATTCGGAAAAGAAACAAAAAACGAACGGTGGTCCGATTGAAGGTATTCGAAGAGAGTCAGCAAAAAAGATCTGATGATTTCCCAAAAGAGTGCGTTTCTCTATTTGCTTTCTTTTCGAGCCGAACGTGCAAATCTTCGTAGATGCCGAACCGATTTCAGCAGGACCAGTCTTTGTGTGGATCTCAGTGTTCTGTACGAGAATTCGAAAGCGAAGCCTTTGATCAATGTGGAATCACGAGCTGTCGAATGAAGGCCTCCTCTTATCGTGCAAGGGGGTTTACGTACCGATATAGATCTTTACAAGGGATAAAAATCTGGTTCCTAAAAGAGATAATTGACATCAAAAAGTTTTAATTCATTGGGTAGAGAGGATACGATGTGAATGTGACGAGACCTCAATAGAGCGGTTGTTGCGTCCTCATCCATCGCATCCTCTCGATTTGCATCTTTCTTTTTTCCCACAAAAGCCAAGCATGGGATAATAGGAACTAGGGGCGTGCAAAACGAACCGCCAAAATCAGGAAATGGGCTGGTTGGGTCCGGTTCCAAGAGTGTCGGTCCGGTTACCGGTCCCATTTCTCGATTTTAAGGGAAATTGGATCAAATCGATTATATACACTTTTTTTGTTATCATTTCTTCAAAAAATAAAAATAACCAGCTTTTTTTTTCTTCATAACATATAGTATCAAGTATTGAAAAAAAAATAAAAAATTGACCGATTCCATTGGACTAGACTGGACTAGCGGTTTGGTCCGATTCCCAGTCCTTGTGATCCGATTTCTCGTTCTAGACGAGACCGAAAACCTTTCGCCCCTATCGAGAAATGTTTGACTAATAGGGCAATAACTAGCTATGTAGTTCTTGAATTTAGGAAGGTTTATCAGAGGGTTAGGTGAGGGAAACTCCACACCACCAAACCCCTATTCAGCCATGGAAGGCCAAAATGACAAAGGGCAAAGAGAGAGCAGAGAGACCGACAGAGATGGGCACGCCGTGAATGGACAGAACCGGCTTTGGGTGCGCGAGGCCGGGCTCGTGGGAGGAGGACGGGAGAGAGTTTTCATTTCATAGGGTCAGGACCACGAGAGAGGCTTTTAGGTACTTTTGGGTAGGCATCATCAATCCGACTTATCGTGTCAAGGATTAGGTGATCCAACTGATTGGACCCTGCCTTTTTTTCTCTCCACGGAGTCGATTCAAGAGGGGTTGTAATTATGTGGCATTTAATTTTCGATCCAACCGACGTATCGATTGTCATCTTCCATCACAAGGTCAGAAAGAGAGAGAGAGAGAGAGAGAGATCTTGGGAGAAGATTATACTACTGTGCGCCGTTTGTGGGAGATGTTTGGTAACAGAGACAAAAAGTGGTGCTTGATTAGATTCGTTTGGGACAGATGAATATGTTGCCACAAAAGCGCAATGGACCCTTTTCAGCGTTTTAAGTGGACTTATTTGATCTTTGCTTAAAGAGATAATGTAGAGTTCCCCTCCCCCTAACCTAGTTGCCCAACACCTCATTACCTACAACGTTGGCATACACAGTAACTGAGACACACCAGCTTCCTATCTCCCCTTTGCTAGTTTTCTTTTTTCTTGTCTTTGTCCTTTTTGGTTTTTCGTTAGTATAAACTATACTAGAGGAGAAATTTTTCCCCTTGACAGCATACTTTAAAGGTGTTTTTTCTCTCTCTCTCTCTCTCTGTTTTTAGGGGGTCTCTCTGTTCGGTTTATCTCTTTCAATTTGGTTCGAATGCCTTAAATTTGATGGCTCTACCAGAAACATTCTAGCCTAGGGGTTGGCTCGAGCAGGTAAACTTTAGTCTTAGCCATCCTAGGCTTGTACCCTAGGCCAAGGATCGAATTTTCCATAGACGGAGCGGAGATTTCGACCCTTAGGGGCTTTGATTCTCTCAGGACGGTGGACTAGTCGAGGAGCGAGCGAATAGGTCGGACTGCGCCAAAAGATAAGACCCAATACAACAAATTGAGGTGCAATGCTGATGAAAGAAGATGAATTGCTGGGCCTACCACTGAAGCTAAAAGGGAATAGCTTTGCAAGTGTTGCAAGGAGAGAGAAGGAACCAAAGGGTCAGTGCTCGTGTTTGAGGAAACCTTCCATATAAATCAACGATTCATGAATCAATCTGAAGTCATCATTTTCAGTCCCACTCACTGGACAGTTCATGAGAGCCAAAATGATTCATTGTAGAATATGAGTGTGAGTGTATCTTAGAACATTTTCCTTTAAAGATTTAGTCCTTGACTCTTGCAGCAACATGAGTAAGAATCCAATGACCAACATGTTCAATCAGAAGGACAAAACTCGTGAGGTGGGGCAGATCCACATCAAGAGAGAGATTTTATCAATCTTCACCCTAAAAAGAAAATGGGGGTCCTCCTCCTCTTGCTCTCATAAGAGTCTTGAGGTTCTCGATGGATTCAATGTCACGTTCTTGATCTTTCACCTCAATGTGAAATTCACCAGGGAAAGCTAGGTGACATCACCAATGTCTTTTGTCCGATCAAGAAGAATCGCCAACTTAAACATTGGCTGGCATCCGCAAATTATGACTGAATAGCCGGATTGCCAATAGGGATAAGGCTGTTTCAAAGCTCCCAATGATAATCGGTCGAGTGTTTCTCTTGTTAATGTCGCAGGATGATCCGTTTTTTGCCTCACTAAAAGCTGAACATGCATAGATGGCGTTCCATCTTCCGTCTGTCTTGGCTGATCAAAGCATCACTCGAATTTTAGGCAGCAACAGAAACGGTTAAACCGGGATCATCAAGCTGCATAAGAAGAGTGCTTGACAAGTTCCTGTTTATCCTTTTGATAAATTAAACGCACAAGTCTATCCTCACTGATCACTTAACAGAAACTGCACAAGGAATCAGAATACAAAGCTAAATCACTAGGAGACGCACATCATGAGATAAACTTGGCCTGGAACGATTTTCCTAATCTGAATTGTGACAATCATTTGCAAAGATAACTTTTACAAAGATCATCCCTGAACAGTGGAATTTTTCACAGCAAGTGCATAAACCTCTTTTTTATAACTTACGACACAACTGTCCACTGCAATGAATAACAGAGACAGGATGATAGCAATACTAAAAGATCGATGTCTACAGTATGCATAAATCCCTGACCAGACTAGATTAACATTCTTCGCATCAAAAAGCTTCTAAAACATAGCCATGGCTAGAGACGATAATTGGTATCCGAGGCCACATCACTTGCAGTCATAGGAAGGCAAATAACATCTAAGAAGCAATATTAGTCAACTATATCTTCTTCGTCCTGCGTGATAGGATCTCGATCGTCTGCTTCTCAAAGGAGCGCACACCATCTCCCCATCAGCCATCTTGGCTCTTAACTTCCGGTATTCCCTTGACCTAATGACTCCCTCTAGAATGTTAACATCTTCGAGAATCTCATGCCTGGAAAGAGACGCTAACCCGGGCAATATCTCCTTCTGAAAGTCTTTCAATCTCCTACCCCTTCTCAGCCTAATGCTGAAATCCTTATCTGACACTTCTGCAACGTCGAATGCCTTCGAGGTAACCGAATAATCCTCTGTACTGCTTTCCTCTAGCATGAGCACGTTCAACTCGTAGGAATCAGAAGAAGACAGAGGTTTTGTCGGATTATCACCACCCTTTTCTACTTCATTAGATCCCACCTGCCTAGAACGATCTTCAAACCAAGCTGGATCAGTAAGTGAAATTCGGACGAGTGATTCAGCTGCTTCTTGGATCAATTCATCACCTTCAGGTGAATCTTTCCTTCCCGGGCAATTGTTCTCAGGTCCAATGCTTATTCTTTGTGCTGTCTCCTGCTTGTTCAATGGGGTTTCCATGGTTTGACGTGCTATTGATTTTTCTTCTGATATCAAAGATCTAGATTTTCCAACTCCGTGTCCAGATTGTGCTGTTTTTATGCTGCTTGAATCACTACCCGTACTTCTGATCCCACATTGCATCTGCCGGTGTCCATCTTGACTTGCGTCTTGACAGCTTTTCTTAGATGAAGAAAGCAGAGCATCTTTCTCATCATCCTCAGAATCTTTTGCTCGTGCATTATCCTCCTGCTGCTCCAGGACAAGACTATTTGAAGATTCTGATGTAAGCTCGACATCTTCATTCTTAATATTACCATTGTCAGTGCCAAGACATTCAAAACAGCCCGGTACCCTCCTGGATGAAGCCTCAAGATCCATGGAACTAATCTCAGCAACTCTAATGGCATCATCACGGTGATTCTTTTCTGTGAGTCCACTATTGGCTTTGCCCTCAGATGAGTTCAGCATGGCATCATTCAAGAGTCTTTCTCCTCGAGGCATGTTATGCCTTTCATCTGAGCTGCTGACGTCATCTTTCATGATATAACCAAAAATACAACAACCGTCTGGACGAACCTTCCCAGCTATGGACGTCGAGTGATTGGTGACAGCAGTAGCATCATTTGAGCAACAAGGTGAGCTATCAACAATAACTGTATTAAGATCAACAACAGGAGGCTTCCTGGGCTGGAGACTGATGTCTGTGCTTTTTGCAACGTACTCCTTCCGAGCTGTAAAGGACAAAATGATGGTGACAAACACCCTTTAACTTGCCCAAGAACTAGTCAAGGGGAAAAAAGAAGCGTCAAGGATACAATACAATCGGATAGTGCATACCTTCATCCAGAAAGTTGAACCTGGGTTGGCTTTCAGAGTATGTGATCCCATCAGATGGATCATACTTTGCACTCTTCGAGATGCTTTGACCAGATAAAAGGGACAAGTTGAAATCATTTTCATGTGACAACGACGTGAGTCTATCATTCTCATTGAACATCCTTCTAACCAGAAGTTGAGGATTTGTAATGCCATGGGAACAGGGGTATTTCCTCTTGGCATCCGGTATAGTCAAAATGCCTCCCATCTTCTCACTGCACTCTCCATTGGTCAAGGAAAGCTTCAAATTATTGAGATTGGCAAAATCATCGCCACGGGAACGAGGACCGTCTTTTGATCCTTTCAAATAATCTCCAAAAAATTGCTTTTCAAAACAGCATGCATCACTGCTGTTGGAATACTCAATAGCAGGAAGCTCACAGTTTATCATCCTCTCCTTAAGATCAAGGTGCCTCTGCTGAAGATTGTTGCAGGAGGAGGTGCATTCCTCTACAGCCTGGTTGGGCAATATTTATGAAGCCTCCTTAAATTTTATTTGTGAACAATGTCGCATTTGTCAGATTAAAGAACACAAATTGAGCTCAGATCCTGATCAGATGCGTCCGAGGTAGTGGGAAAATCATATTTAGCAAACAAGTCGCAAATTTTCAGAAGCCTAAGCAAACACGTGGGCAAGGAAAAAGGGAAGCTTGCAGACTGAAATAAAATGTTGTTAGCATAGCCTGAAGTTCACAGCCTTACCTTTGGAGTTTCATGAAAAATGACGTCCTTAGGCTGTGAGTTTCTTGTTATAATTGTAAGTTGTGTTAGATTTGACTGAGTGCTGGCTTTCCAAACATTGCAATTTCTGGGCTCTTTCCAGCTGAGTTCTTGCATTAGCATCTTCTGCATCTTGTATAATCTATGGAGCTCAAGGATCTACGAATAGACAAAAGATAGAAAAAGCAGCGGTATGTTGAGAACCTTTTTCAGTTGGGTAAAATGAAGGCGAAAATCTCAAAGGCAATCTGGTTGTTGTCTATTTGGACACAAATGATAAAAGAAGAGGACTGAAACATCTGTAGAAACTGAAAAAGTCATGCCATCACCCCCAAGAACACCCCTATAGTAGAGAAATTTCTCACCCAACGGCTGACTGAGATGAAACGTCGACACACCTTGAAATTATGGTAATTGCTACAACATAAGACTCACTACCACCTTACATAGATACTCAATAATCTATGCCACCTTACCTGACTCCTGAAGATGAGCTCTTGGTTGATAATTGTATGCTTCATACATTCTCTATGTGAATCACTGTGCCCCTGCACTAAGTTCACGTTTAAATCAACTTGGTTCTTCATCTCTTCCACAAATTTGATGTACTGAAGTTCAAAAAGTGTCCTTATTCCTTGTGTTCAAGTCAGAGCCTCTCCTCCATAGATTTTTCCTCTGAAACACTCAGAAAATAAATGGACGAATGATTTATGCATCCAAGCAGACAAAAGAAAAAATTTACGTGAGCATACATTTTGCATTTTCTGCTATTGGATTTACAATCACACATCGTTGAGGCATTTATGATTAACAGTTGAGTGGCGAAGTTCCAATTTTCGCAGCATCAGAGAGCAGAAACTAGACTGGCTGAAGAGTAATTGGCGAGTGATGGCAATTGAACTAATCTAAAAGACTGAAGCGACTGCAGCCATGGAGGATGTACAGTGATCCTCTAATCGCCTAACTCATTTCGTAAACCATGCTCGGTGAAGAGTTCATTTTCTTTCATTGCTTGAAGTGAAGCCTCAGAGAAAGAGCACTGTCCAAACAATTCCAGTAACTTCGAGGTTCAGAATAGCAGATACTTAAGTCCTCAAGCTCTATCTACTGCATACATGCTGCGTGTATCATTCATTTAAATCATATATACTGCCCAATTGCGAAGCCACTCTAATGTAATTCAGAGGAACGAAAAACAGAAAAGTCAATGCGAACAATCATACCCACCATTCCAACATCATCATTTGGTGTCAATTTCATGAATTCAGGAGAGGAAGTAAAAGCAACCCATCACTCGGAATCATTCCCCGTGCAATCAATAAGCTCGACATAGGACCCATAGCGGTAACTGCCGAACACTCTTTTTACTTGTCTCCTTAATTATTATCCATCACTAAGGCAAAACCAGCACAAAATCATAATATCCAGTCCCAACCATTACGGGGGAGAAAAGCTTGCCGAATTTCTCTGTCAGAAACAGTTGAGAAACTACACAAGGTAAGCACCAATCTTCTCTCTTCATATGATCCAACAAAATCACACAAACATCAGATGTATCTCTCTCTCTCTCTCTCTCTGTGAAAGGTTCCTCTACTCAAGAGGCTCGGCGAGGACTTGAGCAGGGTTAATGGAACATCGGACGCCATCAGAACAATTAATATCTGCAGCTATCACATCTACCCACAGAAAGGAAGGCATATCCAATGCAAAACTAGAACGGAAAAAAGAAGAAGAAGAATACCCAGAAATCCGGTGACCTCAAACTCCGCATTCAGCTCGTGCGTCACCCGAAAGGGAAAATTTTTAGCTTCTGGGTAATGAAATAGGAACCGGACGAGATCAGACACAGGCAGCAAACAGTACACAGGACAGAAGGAAAAAAAACACAAAAGACTTTCTAGAGAGAGAGAGAGAGAGGGAAGAGAGAGTACCAGGAACCGTCGAAGCTCAAGAAAGGAGGGTGCTTTCTCCTCCTCCTCCTCCTCTTCCCGCAGCGAAATTCTCATTCTCTACGATAAGGAAAAAGCGAACGAAATTGCATGATCCCATGAACGGAAGCACACGCAACGGTGGGAGATATTATTCGTGGGAATGGATGAGAGGAAAGAGAATAACACAATAAATAAATAAATCTGAGGAAAGAAAACAACAGAGAGAGAGAGAGAGAGAAAGAATCGGATCTTTGGAGACAACTGATGGAAACTCTCTCTCTCTCCTCTTCTCTCTCTCTTGTCTCACGCTTGCATTGCGTTAAAAAGGAGTAATGCGCCAGAGGGTTAACCTCAGCCCAAATCACATCAGTTCTCGTTTCCCCACTTCAGTTCTGCTCATTATAATATAAAGAGAAAAAGCAAAAAAAAAAAAAAAAAAAAAAACTCGGGAAAAGCTTTCTGTCTCTTTCACTCTTCCCTCTCTTGGTCTAGCAAGATTCCCCTTCTCTCTCCTCTCTTTCTCTCTCTAGGATCAAAGATTTTCCAAGGCTTTTCAAGGACTGGACCAGTCGCAGGCCGACGTGCCTCGGTTGGTACAACTCCAACTGCAGAAAAAAGCGTCCCCTCCACATTCCGGCCTTCCCCTTCTTTTGCGCTTCCTGACCAATGCCAGAAGAACCCTACTCATTTCTCCCTGGAAAAATTACACCATAGCTCCCCCTCCCCCCATTAATCAATCCTTGATGATGTTGAATCTTTTGCTTGCTACTTCGTTTCCCGGTGCATACATGGTACCGAAAGATGCCTCTGAGTAAAATATAAAAATTAAGATATCACGCTCATTCAAGTCGAAATATATTTGTACGGTTGAAATTTATTGCGTTTCGATTTAATGGTGAAAGATTGTAAAGAGAAAGAGTATCTCCTAAAGGTCATGGAATCATTCCGAAGACCAAAAAGTTCATGACGGGTGTGATGGCAATGTTTGTTTTCCAATGGTTTTCCTAATAACATAATATCAAGCCGCGTGTGATAATTATTTTTTTTTATTTTTTTATTTTTAGTTATTCTATTTCTAGAACAAAAGTGAGAAATAAAAATTATTCTTTCGTCCACTCTTGTCCACCACTCGCCGCCCATCACCGCCCGCTGCACACTGCAGACATCAGCCTCCAACCTTCCACCGTCACTCAAAAAGGAGAAATTTTGTATTGTTATTAAACAAATTTTTTATTCTAAGAACAAAAATATTTTATGATCATCAAACGTTTATTTTTACTCAAAAACTCATCCGAAATAAAAATAAAAAAATCAATTTCTAGCCACAAATTGATTTTTGAAACAGTAATTATCATTCGCGCCCGTAACGACCGACCATGACAAAATCATAAAAAATTGAGTGTTTTCTATTACAAACCTTTTTTTTTTTTTCTTTTTTGTGAACGTACTAGCAGGAATTAGATGAACAAATAGGATTAAATTCAACAGCTTGCTAAGATGGGTGCTCCCTCCGCAACTGATTGATGATAGAACTCGGGTCTATAGATATTTGCTTACTTCCATTCATCGAGATATTGCGAGAGGCAAAACATCGTATCGACATCGTTTGCACTTTGATGATGGGAAAGACCGAACTATCTCGTACGCCTAGTTCACATATGAGGTTCGACGGCTCTCTGAATATCGATCTAATCTGACAAGGTCACCAAGTGCCGATATCAAGGCTCGTCTTTGATCAGAATAACGAGATTCGAGACGGATTAAGCATTGTGTACGCGTGTGAATGGAGTACCGAAGTGGATTTGATGGAGATGAATAGTGGCACACGTTTTCTCAATCTTAGTTAGCTTCTGCCGGACAGGTTGTCTTGGTTGCCTGCTTTTGTGGGTCGGAGCCGGACGGCGGATATTTACAAATAATTTAATTCCCTGTCCTGCTCGAATGGCCACCATACCATTTATTTATTTATTTATTTATTTATTGATATTCCAACCTCTTTTTTTTTTTTTTTTTTTTATTTTTTTCTTTTCTTTTTGTGTGTGTGTGTGAGGTCAATGATAATGTTCCAGCCTTTGTTGGCATTGTTTTTGTGCTACTTGCCTCTTCTTACTCCACCCGTGGTCTCTAGTTTCCATCTTTTCTTTTAAATTATTATTATTATCATTATTATTATTATTATTAGTATTGTTAATCGTGCAAGATCTGTGGTGGTCCCTTCCACGCATATTTTAATCATGATATCGTTCAGGATAAGTAATCATTCCGTGCCTATTGATCACCCACAAAACCGTAGAAGAGATAAGACTTTCTAGTTTAGAGAACTTACATTTCGAATATTTAAATATTAAAATCACGCTTACATAAAATAACTTATTAAATTTTTAGAATGATTGATAAATAGTTTACGAAATCTTACATCATATCAAGTAAGTCCTGAATTTAGGTTTTTTTTTCCCTTTTTTTAGCTTCTTAATTAGCACCATAAGGGAAAGGGTTTATAAAATTCGATTCCATGAAACAGAATGTCACTAATATAATCCTTCTTTCTTTATTGATCATTTGAAGGAATGATATCGCTTTGCAATGGTCCAATTCTATGGCACCACTCTCCCTCGATAGGCTTTACATTTTTCTTGTTAGTTATAAAATTATCTATTACTTTATAAGCGGAACATATTGCATACTGCATGACTAATCAGATTGAGTTTGGGAGTTGGTAAATGCAATAAGCAAACGATAAATGCTAGAGTATGTAGCGCGATTAGATGCGTAGCTTACAACCCCAGTGATCAATTCAATCGGCCATCACATTTTATGTTAAAAGAAGTAAGTCGACGCAAATTCCGTTGATAGTACTATTGCCTCTAAAGCTCTCTAAAGCTGTGTTGACGTTACCTAGCTTTTTAGAGGGTAATCTATGGTAAATCGTCACATGACAAAGATGTGCACAAAAGGTGATTGCGTTGACCGACTATAGTAGACATTAAAGGACCAAATTAGGAAAGGAATCGTCGTCAATTCACTCCCTAAAGCCCGTGGTCCTTTGGGCAAGTAGGCCCATGTCACATCCCTAATTTTGCTGGAGAGGCCCATACCTGAAGATGTACAAAGCTAATGAAAAGAGAGAAACTACAGCACGACGCTCAATTATAAAAATCCCGACCAGTTCTGAAAAATCATATCTTCTCATCTCTTACAGAGCTGTAAAGTCAGATTAGAGAGCTCGTTTCGCGAGGAATCACGGCGAACGAGACTGGTGGTGAAGGCAGCGGCGACTATTCTATTTTCCCTTTTTTATCTTTTTACCTAATCCGGTTGATTGATTGAATATACATAGATTGAAAACAAGCCAAGGGCATCTGTCAATAGTAAACAAGTGACCTGACCTTACTTGACGCTTCGCTTTGTCTCTCTATCTCTCGCATTCCTCCTTCTTAAGATTTATAGGTTTGTTTAAATTGACCGTCTCTCTATCTCTCGCATTCCTCCTTTTTAAAGATTTATAGGTTCGCTTAAATTGACCGGCCTAATTAAATCTATGTCAAACATTTATATCTATAACTTAAGAAAAGTTAATAATATGAGAAGAGAAATCACAACTATGATATCAAAAAGAAAAAAATCTAAATAAGGGTACGAGGTGGGATCATTTTCTTAGAAAAAAAGATTCTAGAATGAATTTTACTTTAAATAAAGGTCTCAAGCAATCAAGTTAGCTTCAAATAAGTATCTAAGCTTGTCGACTAGCCAATTGTTCACGGGCCAATGAGCATGTGATTTTTCCGAGGACCGGAGCAAGAGTATTTTTGTCCAAATATTAGTAAAATAAAAATAAAAATAGCTAAATCCCTAAAAACAAAAGTCCCAAATTGCATTTGTTTTCGAACGAAGTGTTGTTTGAGCGAAGACCGATGGGCACCGGCACTCTGGCTCCACAAGGCAGCATGCGACCAGGCAGCGGCGGCAACCGGGGAGTGAGGGATTTTGAGTGAAAGATAAAGAGAAAACTCCATGTGCGTTGCATGAAGACCTCAAGAACATAATGGAGGAGTCGGTGAGCTCTTCTCTCAAGCACCCCCGCTTCAGGCTCTTCCCCTTTTCGTCGCCGTAGGCACCACCGGTGTCGTCGCCGTTGATCGGCCACGTTCTAGAAGCTTTCGGAACGTTGGATGAGTGGTTCGGATGCTTTGAATGCTTTGAGACTGCTCTGAATAAGTAATCTTTCATGAAGTCAACTGCTCCCCTATTGAGTGAACTGTTCTATTCAAGAGTTGGAACAATCTGGCATTTGTTTTGTGTGTAGGTTATATAGAAAGCAGGATGATTTTAATTCTCCCCTCCCCATTTCTTTTGAGTGCTTGTTTTTCTCCTGATCGAGATTGTCAAATTGCATGCTGGACGGATGTTGACACCTAGTATTTTAGGAAATAATAAATAAAATAAAAAATTCGGTTTTGGAAAATCTTTGTTGTTGAAAATATATTCTCATTTTAAAATTGAAAATTCAGTTTTTATTTGATTTCGGAGCCACTTTTTTGTTGAGAAGTTGAGCGAATATTGGGAAAATCTTCACTTGTTTGTTGAGTTTTTCCTCTATAAATAGAGAGGACGAATTCGAAAAAATGGAAAAAAAAATTCTGTCATTTGTGGGGGCTTCTCTTCGTTTTTGTCGAAGGAAAAAATAGAAAAGTGTGGGGGGGCCTTCTTTTGGTTCGAAAAAAAGGTTTTCCATGGCTTTTCCGTTCGTACCTTTGGGGAAAACTTGCTGAGGGAAAAGTCAGAGGAAGTGTGCAGAGAGAAACAGAGTGAGAGTGACGTGAGAGTGACAGGTGAGAAAAAAAAAATTATTAAAAAAGAGAAGGGAAGAAGAAACCGTTCTTCTTCACCATCGAAGCTGATCCACCGCATTCACCTGTGCCCATGCCGTTTCTGCTTGAAGCCCACGACAACCCAGGCGCCGACCCACGATTCCGGCGACCCGTTGTTGCTCAACGCCTCCCCGTGCCGCGCTGACCGAAGATCCTGCTGTTCGTTGCCGACGGAGACCGTCTTCGCTGCCGCCGCGACCCAAAGCCCGCTGCAGCCAAGCCCAACGCCCCCGTTCGCCTGAGTCAGTCCCGCACCAGTGACCGAGCGCTGCTCCCCGGCCTCGCCTGAATCGCGACACCTGCTGTTCGGAGCCGAAGACCCGTGCGTCGCCCGTCGCCCAGCCTCCAAAGTCCGAGCCCTCTGCGACGCCAGAAGCTGTTCTTGTTGCGCCTGCAGCGCCCACAACCCCTGCTAGACGACCGAAGCTCCGCCCCGCTGGTTGCCGTCCGCGAGGCCCACGAAGCCGACTCTGTTCTGTCCGGTGAAGCCTCTGCTGCGCGGATCCAAGTCTCACCCGAGTTGCTTCCACCGCTCCAGATCTGAACGCCGAGCTATCTCCACCAGTCGCCGCTGCGCGTCTCCGCCCCCGCTGCTCTGCCTCAACCCGAATCAGTCCTAGTAGTCCGACGCCCCTGCACCCGACGTTGCTGTCCTCTGCTCGCTGCTGCACGCCCGAACAAAGCTACCTGCTGCCTCCCCTGTTCTTGTTGCAGGTCCGGTTATCACCCGAGCCTCGCCGGAGCTCCGACGCCGGCCACTCTCCATCCGATCTCTGCGTCGCCGCGTCCACCCCCATCGCGCTTGCTGTCTTTCCTGCATTATTCCTTAGGTAGTTTATTTTTATTTATTTATTCATTTTAAATTGTGTTATTATTGTTTAAGCTAGAGTATGGTTTGTCAATGTTAATTTGTGCATTTTGTAGGCATTATCCGTAAGAATTTTGTCCGAAATTATTTTAATTATTAATTTGATCCGTAAGACATCGGATCATTTTTTTAATTATATTAATTTTTGGATATTTTGATAGTATTTAATTGTTAAATCATGGTAATTGTTAATTTGATCCGTAAGACCACGGATCAGATTTTTAATTATCTTGAACTTTATGTCGTGATGTTTAGGGTTAGAGTAATTGTTAATTTAACCTGTGAGACAACAGGTTATTTTTTCGATTACTTTACTCCTTTATTTGTTGAATATTTTGATTGTTTAGATTTAATGTTTATTTAATAATTACTTGTTTGGAAAGATTTTAAAAAAAAATCAAAAAGTAAATATTGCATTAGAGCATTTAGGTTTAGTAAATTAGGACTGTATTTCTAGGGTTAGTAAAATTAGAATTGCATTTATAGGATTATAATTTTTAGATTATACTTTTAGATGGGTGATTTTTGTTAGGGCTAATTTTAAATAATGTTGGCATGTCTTGATTTTTTTACATAGCTTTTAAGATAAGATATAGTTTAAGTTAATTGATTAGAATATCATTCACTTTAGTTAGTCTAATTAGTTTTTTTAAAATTCCGAATCTCAATAAAAAGAATCCAAAAAAATATTAGGTACATATTAATTAACTTGCATAATAGGTATAATTAGAATATTGTCATATCTAGAACTTAAGTCCATACACATTTCATATTAAAGCAACACACCTAAATATTTTTAGATTAAATCAATTTTCATTTAGTAAAACAAAAAGAGGAACAAAAAATGTTATGCATGCCATATGAGTTATAGTTTAATCATTTTTTTAATAAAAAAAGAAAATGCTAAAAGATGATCATTGCACCATTAAGTTACTTTCTTTTCAATAAAAAGCATTATGTCAGAAAAAAAAAAACAAAAAAAGAAAAAACTAAAGATCATTTCCTTGGTTAGTTAATAGGTTAATTCATAATTAATTTCATTTCATATCATCATTATTTAGCATAGGTTGCATATATGCATTAAAAAATGAATCATCATAAAAAAAATCATAAAAGAGCATGCATGTAGAAATACCACGTCGTTCATCCCATATCACGTAGCACATGCATATTGAGGATCATATAAATTAGATTGCATACATATAGTGATAGTTCAAGTTATGCCATATGAATTGCATCTCATATAAAACAAAATTCATGCATATTAAGTTTAGATTAATATTGCAAAAATTAGATATCATGTCATTTAGAAAATCATGTTTAGGGCCTGCATTTTTACTAGTATTTTTGTAAATCATCTTTTTTTTAGAAATAGACCTTAATAAAGTTGTGGTTTATAATTTCATATGAATCTAGCATATCGATTAATTGAATGTCATTTCATTGATTGAGCACCCGCATGACCACCATTTGCATGTTAGTAGCTTAGGTTAAAATTAATCAATACTCGCCCGCAAAATACTTTTGAAATTAAAATAAAATGGTACCGAAAGGGCACTAGGATAGTCTAACAGTGTAACCAAGTCCCCGTCACTTGGGTTTCGGTTCGTAGGAGTAAAGTAATTCTCCCATTATTTTACTTAGGTGTCTAATCGACCTACCCTAAACCGATTAGTGGCGACTCCTAGATATTAATCTTTTGCATGTTAAAACTTTAAGTCGCGATTTGGTATGGGCTTGGGAGAGCCCGAGCTAAGTTTAAAGACTTAGTAGTCCATTAACCTAGTTTTAGGTGTCACACCCGAAAAATTGGTCGCGACAACGGACTCATTCTTTTGGCTTCTCAACATGTCGTTGTCTTGATAGGGAGTGCAGCAAGTGCAGCGGACATCTCTCGGGACATTGCCGAGGTCACCAAAGAAGTTCATATGGCATCTAGATCATATGAAGTCGATTCTTTTGGAATCCAACCCGGCTACGATAATATGTGGTGTCATCCCATGGTAGAAACTGGTCCTGTCATCCCATGGTAGATTGTTGTGAAACTCGGGGCCTCGAGTAGTCTGTTCAATACGTTAATGAAAGTGAACTAAGTGTAGATCGAAAAGGTCCACGAAGATGGTGAAGTCACTTTCCTTGACGGGAGTTCTATGGGTGCCGATATCATTCTACATTGTACCAAGTATTCTTTCACTAATCCTGCTTAAGTTTCAGACACACAAAGGTTAAGTGAAACCGATGCTATTGAATATGATGGAAAACAAAGCGAATCACCCTAATTTATTTCTTGTTTCAAGTACAAATATCATTTCCCTTTTCTTGAAAGAAATGGAATTGTGACTATAGATGATAAATATGTCGGACAACTATACAAGCATGTATACCCACCACTTCTGGTGCCTTGGCTATCATTTGTAGGATTGGCCTAGAAGGTTTACACCAAATATCAATCGCCCTCATTTTCATGTAGTTGATTTCTTCCACTCTTTTTCTTAATATGTGTAATTATTCAACGTTAATATCCAGGTCATAACATTTCGCCAGTTTGAATATCAGAGCAAGTGGACAGCAGGTGCTCTGTCCGGTACAATCACTCTTCCATCGGAGGAGGAGATGATGGAAGATGTAAAAGATTTGTACTCGAAACTCGAAGTTTTGGGTGTACCAAAGCGACATGCTCTTAACGTAGCCACCTCTCGCGTAAGCATTGTCGACATACATGGAGAAATTTTTCAACTTTCAACAACTCGCTTTTGACGGTTCTCAGCAATCGTTTATTGGGACAGTCGTGGAAGAATCATGTTTCGACATTGGTAAGTCCATTCCATTTTGACTAAGTTGCGCCTTCTTCTTCTTCTACGGTTAGAGTACAAGGATTGGCTTGCGTTACAGAGCAGATCTCAACCACATAAAACAAATTAAGGGTGTCTATAGTAGACTATCCATCTAAGGGAATACTGCAAAAGCCATCAAAAACAACAAAAGAATAGAAGCTCAGGGGTTTGCGAGATATTTGATCCTCAGATGGATCATTTGTCGTGATGGAATCAACGATCACGATCGCAAGTCGTCACAGCTCCTTATTGGGGAAGTGCACCAGCCGGGAATCGAACCCGGGTCTGTACCGTGGCAGGGTACTATTCTACCACTAGACCACTGGTGCTTGATGCTACATGTCTCGCCGCTTTATATATATAATGGTCATTTCCGTCCCTGCGAAATGTAGGTTCCTTTATATTTTCATTATTCATGAAAAATATTAGATATAAATTATTAACAATAATAAAAATTCTTTGCGTTGACTTATAACTTCAAGTAATACAAACAATCACTTTTAGGAAATTTTTTCCAAATCATTATTATTTCGCTAATAAATAGAGCCATAATCCTGAACATAATTCATTTTTTAAAAAATGGAAAAATATAGATACTCCTTTGAAATTAAGTCGGTAGCAACTTGTTTTGTGCCGTGATTATTTTTGCGTCGGCGTTAATCAAAAGCTTATGAACCTATCATTAAAAATCCGTACGGAGCACACTGTTTCACCTAGATTCTGACACCCTCAATATGTTGCGCCCTTAGCTTGTTTTGTTCCATGATTAGTTTCATTAACATCTAGATGGTTTTAATTAGTTTCATTAACATCTAGATGGTTTTAGTGAACTTTTTTGAAGATGTGAAAAGTTGTTTAATTTTTTTTTTTTTTGGTCGGTAAAAATTGTTTAATCTTCAAAAGGTAATAAAATTGAGAAAAATCGAGAAAAGGGAATAGAAAAGGAAAGCGACATCTTTAGAGAACTCCTGTCCAATCGGTTGATGTGGTTAGTTTCATTGACATTGAGATGGCTTTTGTAATTTTTTTCAATGATGCTAAAAGTCCTTTAATCTTTAAAAGGTAGTAAAATTTAGAAAAAGGAAAAGAAGATGACTTTCGTAAATTTGTTCAATGATGTTAAAAGTCCTTTAATATTTAAAAGAAATTAAATCGAGAAAAGGGAAAAGGAAAGCGACATCTTTAGAGGACTTATGTCCAATCGGTTGATATGATTAGTTTCATTGACATCGAGATGGTTTTAGTAAATTTTTTCAATGATGTTAAAAGTCCTTTAATCTTTAAAAGGCAGTAAAATTTATAAAATGGAAAAGATGTTAAAAGTTCTCTAATCTTTAAAAGAAATTTAGAAAAGGGAAAAGATGAAGCTCAGGGTCTGCGAAGAGGTTTGATCGATTGATGGATCAATTGGCGTGACTGAATCAACGGTCACAATCGCAAGTCGTCACAGCTTTCTTGAGGACTGCACCAGCCGGGAATCGAACCCAGATCTGTACCGTGGCAGGGTCCTATTCTACCACTAGACCACAGGTGTTTGATGCGAGCACTTAGCTGCTTTATTAATTTAACTACAATTTTTTAAGTTTCCATTCTTGCATCATTTATGCCGCCTTGTTGCTAATGCTTGCTACTTGCTTTATATGATTTCGAATGGAACTTGCTAAAAAAATGGAAAAATATCCGGACCCCTCTTTGAAATTAAGTTGGGAGAAGCTTTGTTTCCCACGGCAGAGTTAGAAGGACGATGGGGGCAGTCATACAGAGGCTTATTTCATGTGTGGCGTAAATTAAAGCTTATAAACCCAAACATTACAAGCAGTACGAAGCACTGGTTCACCTAAAGATTCTGAGACCTCGACACCCGAACGAGTCAAAAACAAATTAGGAATGACCCATCTCTACCATTATTTATGAAGTTAGAAGTGCATATGAACAAATCAAAACCAACACAATCAAAAGAAAAATAAATCAGCCCCAAAAGGAAACTAATGTACCAGAAACATCCCTGCGTTAGATTTAATGTTTTCTTTTTTCCCAATTCGCACTTTTTTTTCGAAAGAAAATTGTATTCATTAGTTAAAAGAATACAGAAATACATAATCTTCATAGCAAAATAAATCCAAAAAGCAAAAATACAGAAAAGCAAAACCAAATCTACCAAACAAGGAAGATTAAGGGAGCACCAGCAAAGTTAAGCACAAACTCATTCCATAAGAATGGATCTATCAAACAAAATTGGCAGCTGATCACTAGATGTTGTGTATTTGTCAGTTATAAGCACATGTCAGAAATTTCTTCTCCAATATTTAGAACGTTGTCACTTGGCATTGTGAGCCTAAGTTCAGCTTCCTCTACACCATGGTCATACGAAAACAACCAAAATAAGTTAAGTAAACACATATCTAACATGTAGAGGAGTAAATCTTCATAATTCAATGAGATACCAAAACTTCTGCAATTGTCATTGAAGTTGAAGGCAAATAACTTATACATGAACAAAGGAAAGGGTCATTGAATCTCCAAAAGCATATTTATTAAATTCCTAGAATTAGATTAAGAGAAGAGAGTATCGGTATCTAGAATTAGATCAATAGAGTTCAAACTCTCAAATTGAAAACTAGACCTAGAGAAGAGAGCGCCCAAATCTAAATCAAGAGAGAAGAAAAAGGCAAGAAAATACAATAGAACGCAAACAAAATTAACAAAAAAGAGGGAAGGGAGGGTGAGACTAGCTCATTCTTGTATCACTGGGTAGACATTTAGATTCCATTTATTTCGCGAAAATATTTTTCAAATAAATAAATTTCTTCATTTTTCATGGTTTGAATTATCTAAAAAATGAGTCAATAGAAAACTTGTGCTTAAATTTAAAAAAAAAAAATGATTTCCTTTTTAACAAATTGGAAATCATGTTTCAAACTATGACTAGAAATCAACCCTTGGAATCTATCGAGATCCATCATGGTGAAGCTCAGGTCCAAAGATATTGTGTCTAGTTTGGAATTTTTTATATCATAAAAAGACAATGTGTATAATTTAAGATTTTTTGTGGCTTCTTGCCCTAGCAGCAAGCCTAAAAATCAAACAAACACAATGCTTCTTCTTCCTGGGCAATTCAAGTAGGTCTTTTCTTACACGTAGTATTAGAGTGCGTTTAGTAACCATTCCGTTCTCGGAAACAATTTTTGATTAGAAATAAAACTTTTTTATTCTATTCCCAAGAGCAATTTCTAAGTATTTTAAGGTGTTTGGTAACTATCCAAAATTTTTATTCCCATAATAGAATTGCATTTGGTACAGTTCTTAGAATTTCTAATCGAAACAATTTTATTTTAATTTTTTAATAATTTTATTAATTTTTTTTCTTTTTTTTTTTTTTGCTTTTCTTTCTCTTCTTCTTCGAGCTTTAGTTGGTCAATGGCCTCGAGATGACCGACAACTAGCCAAACGAGAGCTAGTGACCTCACTGGAGGGTCACCAGCCCCTGACTAGGCCAGCCTCTTCAGCCAAGCCTTGTTAGTAGCTAGGAGAGGCTCGGGCCGAGCCTTGGTTGGGCGAGGAGCCTCGCCGAGATCTAGCGAGGCCATGCTCGCCCAACCACTGGCGACGCTCAAGGCCGAGCTCATGGTGGCCGTATGAGGTTGGGCCTCGTCAATGGCCGAGGGAGGTCCGGGCCTCGACCAAGCCTTCCCTAGCTAGGCGAGGTCGAGCCTCGTCGGTGGTTGGGCAAGCCTCTAGCAATCTCGCTGGATCTCGCCCAACTGATCGTCGGCAATTGGCGGCGGTGAAAGAAGAAGAGAGAAGGAAGAAGAATAAGAAGAAAAGAGGAAGAGAGAAGAGAAAAATGAAATTTTAGTTGGCTTGATTTTAGAATTGTTCTAGGGAATAAAAAACAAACTCTTTTTTATTCCTTGATTTTGTTCAAGAATTCTTGGGAACGAATTTGTTCTGGAGAACAAAAAATTTACCAAACGGATTTTCAAATTTATTCTTGAGAACAAAAGAATAGAATCAAATACTATTTGACAAGTTGTCAAACGTGCCTTTAATTTCTCGGAACATCCATTCATTCATCTCAAGGATAAAAATAGTAATTCTTATCCAATTATTAGTCGGATCAAAGACATTGCCTAGCCGCCGAAAAACTCTCTTGCCAACATAGAAAGTGTCACCTCCATAATTCCCTTCACTCGCTAAGACTGCGGTCGTGGACGAAAGCCCCATGGCCGCCTCCCCACCACGTGGCAGTCATTGGCGCCAACTGCCGACCTCATAGCTGCCCGTAAGCTCTGCCACAACGGCCACCGGGTCGTCGTCTTCGAGCACAAGTCCCGCATCGGCAGCACCTGGGTCTACACACCCGGCATCAAGACTGACCCGCTTGGGATTGACCTGGCCCGGGCCGTGGTCCACTCGAGCCTCCACAAGTCCCTGCGCACAAATCTACCCCGTGAGGTGATGGGGTTCAGCAACTACCTGTTCCTGCCAAGGGTGGACGGGTCGGGCGACCTGAGTAGGTATCCGAGTCACGAGGAGGTGTTGGCGTACTTGGAGTATTTCGCGACAGAGTTTGGGCTTGAAGAAATGGTGAGGTTCGAGAAGGAGATTATCGGGGTTAGGATGGTGGAGGAGGGTGGAAAGTGGAAGATGAGGTGGAGGATGAGAAACGGCGGTGGCAGCGTCGGAGGTGGAGGCGACGGCAGCAGCAGAGAAGAGGAGGTTTTTGATGCGGTGGTCGTTTGTAGTGGGCATTACACAGAACCTCGAATCGCCGAAATCCCCGTCTTGCAGTGTAGCTTGTCGTGTATTTGCTGTCTTAGAAAGCAAGATGGTTTTTTTTTTTTTTTTGTATAGCCTCACAAAATGATCAAGATTGTCAAATTGCATGCTAAGCAGAGTTATTCTTTTGGCTTCTTAATAGGTTGCTGTTTTGATAGGGAGTGCTGCAAGTGCTGCGGACATCTCTCGGGACAATGCCAAGGTTGCCAAAGAAGTTCATGTGGCATCTAGATCATACGAAGTCGAAACTCTTGGAATTCAACCCGGCTACTATATGTGGCTTCATCCCATGGTAATAAATCGGTCCTCTGTCTTTCAACACAATACCCTCGTGAAACTCAGTCCCCAAGTATTCTCTTCAATACATTGATGAAAGTGAACGAAGTGTAGATCAAAAGGGCTAATGAAGATGGTGAAGTCACTTTCCTCTATGAGAGTTCTGTATGCGCCAATGTCATTCTACATTATCCTAGGTATTGTCTCATTGATCCCGCTTAAGCTTCGGACACAAAAGGCAAAGTAAAACCGATGCTATTAAATATGATGGAAAACAAAGCAATTTATGCTGGATCTAATTTTTTGTCTTAGGTACAACTATCTTTTCCTTTTTCTTGAAACCAACATTATGACTATAGTCTTCACCCAAAAAAAAAAAAAAAAACACTATGACTATAGATGACAATCGCGTCATACTATTATATAAGCACGTATTCCCACCATATTTGGCGCCTTGGCTATCATTTGTAAGATTGCCATGGAAGGTTTATAGCAAGCACCGATCATCCTTGATTCCTGTAATTGATTTTCTCAACTCTTTTTCTTAATCTTTGTAAATTATTCTCTTGGCATTAATTTCTATGTCATTCCATTTCCCCTGTTTGAGTATCAAAGCAAGTGGATAGCGGGTGCTCTGTCCGGTAGAATCGCTCTTCCATCAGAGGAAGAGATGATGGAAGATGAAAAAGATCTATACTCCAAACTCGAAGCTTTGGGCATACCAAAGCGATACACTCATTGCTTAGCCAACTCTCAGGTAAGCATTGCAGACGTACATGGAGAATCTTTCAACAGTTGGGATGGCTGTTAGAGAATCATGTTCAAACATTGATAAGTTGATTCCATTTTGACTAAGTTTGCACCTTCTTCTCCCTCTTCTGCTACAGTTTGAGTACAACAATTGGCTCGCGGTATAAATCAAATCTCAACCGTCTGAAGAACAAAGAAAGAAAATGTACTTGGAGAGTTCAAGGAAGAGGCACGCCCAACCCGAGGTGTACCATGATGAGGGGGGAGACGAGACATGGATTTCACAAGTGCACGAGGACTCCGCCAAATACCCTTCACATCGATGATACTGTAGTTGTTTTTCCTAATAAATAAGGGTGCTTAAAATAGACTTTCCATCATGGATCTCAACATTCATTTGTTCCTTAAGAGAATATTGTATTGGTGATGACGGCAAAAACCAGCCAAAAAACAAAGCAACATCTTTTGAGAACTCTTGCGCAATCAATTAATGTGGTTAGTTTTATTGATATCGAGATGATTTTGGTGAACTTTTCCAAAGTTATTAAAAGTCCTTTAATCTTCAACAGGCAGCAAAATTAAGAAAATTCGAAAAAAGAAAACGAAATAAGGTAAACGAAGAAGCTCGGGTTTGCAGAAATTTGATCATCATGTGGATTGAATGGGCGTGATGGAATCAACAATCACGGTTGCAAGTCATCACAGCTCCTCATGGGTGGCGATGCACCAGCCGGGAATCAAACCCGGGTTTGTACCGTAGTAGGGTACTATCCTACCGCTAGACCACTAGTGCTTGTTGGTAAAGCTGCTCGATCCATTTAACAATACTTCTTGAAATTTCCATTCTTACATTGTTTATGTTGCCTTGTTGCTAATGCGGTACGAAGCGCTGGTTCCCGTAAAACACGTCAACTATAAATCCCGAATGCTCCATCTCTACCATTATTTATGAGAATTTTCTTTTAAAAAAAATTGTTAAATTTGTCCACCCTAGTATTGGTGTTCCTATGTCCATGTATAGAGTTTTCGATCCAAATGCCGATGTCTAGGATGATTTCCAATTTCCAGATTTTAGGTTTTGGTAGGAAAATATTTTCCATTGACTAGGAAAATATTTGTTGTTGACTTATTTTCATCAGAGAACCAAACACTAGAAAATGAATAAAATACTTTTCTGAAAATTATTTTCCACGAAACAAATAGAGTTTTAATCTGTTTTTTTTTTGTCGGTTCCAATTCGCACTTTTTTTTTGGTTGGTTCCGATTCGCACTTGAAAAAGTATAAGTTCTATCATCTTCTCTTCGTCTCTTTCAAGCAGACATTTAGCCTCTGTTTGTTTTGTAAAAAATGTTTTTTGCTAAAATAATTTCATCATTTTTTTGGCATTTAGATCGCTTGAGAAAATGAGTTAACACAAGATTTTTACTTAAATTTAGGGAAATAATTTTGTTTTTAATATAGCAGAAATCATTTTCCAAACTATGACTAGAAATTTAGCGCTTGGACAAAAAACTTATGCTTGGGCTTGGAAACACAAACACCGCTTCCCGAGCTTTTAACAGCAAACTCAGGTCTAGAGGCCGGGGTTAGGTCTATCAGGGTCCATTGAGGCCAAGCTCGAGTTAAAAAATGCCGAGCCTAAAACCCCAATGCCTGAGCTTGAGTCTATAGAGGTTGGGCTAGGGACACAAATATTTAAAAAAATTATAAAAAAAAAGAGTAAAATTTGCCCGTGCCAACACTATCGTGCCACATAAGACACCTATAGTCCATGTCAATGATTTCTTATAAAAAATAGTCGAATGGACTACATTAGAAAATCATCAAAATGATTAAGTTTTAATTAGTACAATTGAAAGACTTAAGATTGAATTGATACAAGCATAATAGGTTTAGGAATTTTTTTGTACATTTCCACGCTAATGTTGTATTAAGAGGATGAAAAATGGAAACATCAGCATTTTCTAAAAGGTAAAAGCAATCAAAAGTCCTATACTATGCCAACTATGACTCGTTTACCTTAAATGTTTTTTTATTACACAAAAAATCACAACGTTGTACCAATGTGACACATTTGCCTTCCATTAAAGTTTTGTCAGCAAAGACTATTAAAAATCCACCTACATTGACATTGGAAAACAATATGGCAAAAAAAAAAAAAAAATCTGACGAAAGTTGAGGACAAATATGTCGCCTACGTATAAGTTTGGAATCTTTTATATTACAAGAAAAACTTATGATAAATGCGTCACATTGGACACAATTTGAAATTTCTTATGTCATAAAAAAATTCAAAATAAATGTACCATAGTGAATATAACTCGAGATTTTTCATGACTTTTTCCCCGTTATAAAAGCAACAAGCCTAAGATTCGAAAAAACACAACGCTTCTTCTTGCCGGGGAATTCAAGGTCGGTCTTTGCTCACAAATAGTTTCCCAGAACATCATCGCGATTTGCGACCCCGTTCATTCATCTCACTGCCAAACTATCAAAAATGGAAAACGAAATCCAATTATTGGTGCGCCCGAAGAGATTGCCTAACCGCCTATTAAAACTCTCTCGCTACCGACCATAGATTTAGACTCGTCGCCATTCGTTCGTCATTTTTTCGCGCACAAGAAAGTTTCGCCTCCGTAATTCCCTTCGCTCGCCGAGATCCCCCGCCGCCGCCTCAATGGTTTCCCAACACGTGGCAGTCATCGGCGCCGGAGCCGCCGGCCTCGTCGCCGCCCGCGAGCTCCTCCGCGAGGGCCACAGGGTCGTCGTCTTCGAGCGGGGGCCCCGCGTGGGCGGCACCTGGGTCTACACGCCTGTCACCGAGCCGGACCCGCTCGGGATAGACCCGTCCCGGCCTGTGGTCCACTCGAGCCTCTACAGTCCCTGCGCACGAACCTGCCCCGCGAGGTGATGGGGTTCGGGGACTACCCGTTCCTGCCGAGGGCAGACGGGTCGGGTGACCCGAGGAGGTGCTGGCGTACCTGGAGGATTTCACGACGGAGTTTGGGCTTGAAGAAGTGGCGAGGTTCGAGAAGGAGATTGCGGGGGTTAGGAAGGCGGAGGAGGAGGAGGGTGGAAAGTGGAAGGTGGCGTGGACGATGAGGAATGATGGCGGAGGCGGCGGCGGCAGAGAAGAGGAGGTTTTCGATGCGGTGGTTGTTTGTAACGGGCATTACACGGAGCCCCGAATCGCGGAAATCCCCGGTAATGTTCGATTCAATACTCTATCTGTCATATCATGTTTACGTCGATTGGCACATGCCATGATCTTGGCCACTTCTGCGTAGGCATTGATCTGTGGCCGGGGAAGCAAATGCACAGCCACAACTATCGAACACCCGAGCCATTTCGGGATCTCGTACGTTTTAGGTGTCTTCTTTTCCTAGTCTTACGGCCGCTTTCGTCGATTTGCATTCTTGTAAACGGGTTTATTTTTCTGGCGTCTCTATAGGTTGTTGTTTTGATAGGGAGTGCTGCGAGTGCCGTGGACGTCTCTCGGGATATTGCCAAGGTCGCCAAAGAAGTTCACGTGGCATCTAGGTCATATGAATATGACACTCTTGGAATGCAATCCGGCTACGATAATATGTGGCTTCATCCCATGGTAATAGATGTCTCCTCTGTCTTTCATCACAATATTCTCGTGAAACTCGATCCTTCGAATAATCTGTTCAATGCGTTGATGAAGCGGAACTAAGTGCAGATCGAAAAGGCCCATGAAGATGGTAAAGTCACTTTCCTCGACGGGAGTTATGTAGGGGCCGATATCATTCTACATTGCACTGGGTATTTTTTTACCGATCCTGCTTAAGTTTAGATGCGAGGGCAAACTGATGCTATTAGATATGATGGAAAACAAAGTGATTCATGCTGGTTTCATTTCTTGTTTTAGGTACAAATATCATTTCCCTTTTCTTGAAACCAATGGAATTGTATCCGTAGATGACAATCGTGTCGGACCATTATACAAGCATGTATTCCCACCGAATCTGGCGCCTTGGCTATCATTTGTAGGATTGCCATGGAAGGTTTATACCAAGCGTTGATCATCCTCGATTCCTGCATTTGATTTCTTTAGACTCTTTTTATTAATCTTTGTTATTTATTTATTCTCTTGACATGAACCAGGCTGTACCATTTCCTCAGTTTGAACATCAGAGCAAGTGGATTGCTGGTGTTTTGTCTGGTAGAATCTCTCTTCCATCAGAAGAGGAGATGATGGAAGATGTAAAAGATTTGTACTCTGAACTCAAAGCTTTGGGCATACCAAAGCGATACACTCATAACTTAGCCAACTCTCAGGTAAGCATTGATGAAATACATTGTGAAATTTTTAACTTTCAACAGCTAAGACGATTGTGAAAGAATTACGTTTGGACATTGACAAGTTCATTCCATTTTCACTAAATTGCACCCTCCTCTTGAGTACAACGATTGGCTCGCGGTACAGAGCGGATCTCAACTGTCCGAGGAATGGAGGAAGGAAATGTACCTAGAAAGTACAAGGAATATGCAAGCCCGACCCGAGGTGTACCGTGACGAGGAGATTGACAAGACATTGATTTCACGAGCGCATGAAGACTTTGCCAAATTCCCTTCGCATCGATGATCTTGTAGTTATTTTTCCTAATAATTAAGGGATCCTAAAGTAGACCATTCATCATGGATCTCAACATACTTTTGTTCCTAAGAGAATATTGGATTGGCGATGACAACAAAAGCCAACAAAAAAACATATTCTGAGAACTTTTGTGCAATTCATTGATGTGGTTAGTTTATTGACATCTAGATGGTTTTAGTTATTTTTATCAAGGATGTTAAGGGTCCTTTGACCTTCAAAAGGCAGTATAACTTCGTTTGTTTGTAGAAAATGATAAATTTAGAAAATCTATTCCAAAATTAAATCATTTATATCGCTTACAAAAATGAATGAACAATAAATTGTAATCATCCATGAAAATATTTAAATATAATTATTGTCAATAATAAAAATTATACCGACTAATTATTTTAAGAGATACAAGTGATAATATATATTTTCTGCGAAATAAATAAAGCCTAAAAAGAGAAACTATAATCAGATAAATTCTGACCAATTTTGAAAAATCGTATCTTTTATATTTTACCAAGATGAAAAGTCTAATCGAAGAGCTAGCGTTGTATGAAATTACAGTGGGTGAGACCGGCGGTGAAGGCAACCACGATTCTCTCTTCCTATTAGCTTTCTACTTGATCCGATTGATTGATTGAATGTATGTAGATTGAAGTTGAACCATCCTAAACTTTGATGTTTTTTGTTCACACATTGTTCATTTGATTGACATATATAGAAATGCTATTGCATGTGTACCGTTGCTGTGCCAGCTGTGATTGGGTCATTGAGCTTATACGGGAAGAGTATAAAAAAAATAAAAGTCATAAGCTTATTTCACCTGTACCAATTCAATCATAAATATTTTAATTGTATCAATTTAATCTTAAACATTTTCACGGTTTGTTAATGTAGTCCATCTGGTCAACATTGGCTAAAAATCACTGATGTGGATATTAATGTTCTATGTGAACAACCGGTACTAATGTTGATACTCTTTTTTTTTTTTTTTACAATTTTTCTTACTTTTTTTCTTCTTCTTTTTCTTTCCTTTCTTTATTTTCCCAACTGTGGGCCGGCAAGGTCACCTACTGACCCTCTTGGCCACAGGGGAGATTTGGATGCCCTCACACCACCTCGCCCTCCCACAGGTGAGGATCTCTGTGCCCTCGCCTAAATCTAGGAGAGGGCTGCAACCCTTGCCTAACTTTGGGCTAGGGCTACAATGCCCTCTCTTGTGCTTGGCGACAACGTCAAGGCCTGTGCCCAAATGAGGTGAGGATGGTTAGCCCTTGCACGGCTAAGAGTTGTAATTTAAAAATATAAAGAAAGAAAAGAAAAGAGAAGAGAAAATAAACAAATGATAAAAATCAGAAATAAAAAAAAAATCAGAAAAATATTAAAAAATTGTAAATCGTGTTAGTGATAATGTGCTTGTATCATGCGAAATGGCTAATAATATCCACGTCAACGACTTTCAGTCAAAATTGTTTAAATGGAATATATTGACAAAATTGTCAAAACATTTAGGTTTCAATTTGTATAATTGAAAAGTTTACGACTAAATTGGTATAATTGTAATAGGTTTAAACTTTTTTGATACTTTTCCATGTTAATATGATATTAAGAGGAAGAAAATGGAAATAGAAGGGCAAATCCACCAAGAACCCCAAATTATGTTTTTGTAACATCAAAAGTCCCAAACACGTAACTGCGTGACATATTTACTCTCTGTTAAAATTCTGTCAATAAAAACCATTAAAAATCTGCTTACATTGACGCTTGAAAGCAAAGCTTTATTAATACGGTAGTCATGTGATTGAGATTGTTGTGATTAAAAAATCATCTGACGGGAACTTAGTGGAGGGCAAATAAGTCGCATAGATATAAATTTTGGGTTTTTTATATTACAAGAGAAAGTTTTTGGATAAATTTGTCGAAGTAAGCAAAATTTAAGGGTATTTTTGTGGCTGTTTTTTCTTCTCTAAAAGCAGCAAGCCTGAAAGGCGAAGAAACACGGCCCCTCTTCTTCTTCTTCTTCTTCCCGGGGAATTCGAGTCGGTCTTTTCTTACAAAACAGCCTTAGTTTATCAGAGGACCATCGCGATTCGCGACCCCATCCCGGCCGAACAAACAAAAAATGGAAAGAAAAAAAAATATATATTTCTTGTCCATTCATCAGTCGGCCCGAAGAGATTGCCTAGCCGCCTACAAAAACTCCTTCGCCACCCGCCATAGATGCGTCGTCATTCCCTCGTCATCTTTTCGCGCACGAGAAGGTGTCGCCTCCGCAATTCCCTTCGCTCGCCGAGATCCCCCACGGCCGCCTCAATGGTTTCCCAACATGTGGCGGTCATCGGCGCCGGAGCCGCAGGCCTCGTCGCCGCCCGCGAGCTCTGCCGCGAGGGCCACAGGGTCGTCGTCTTCGAGCGGGAGCCCCGCGCCGGCGGCACCTGGGTCTACACGCCCGCCACCGAGCCGGACCCGCTCGGGATCGACCCGTCCCGGCCCGTCGTCCACTCGAGCCTCTACAAATCCCTGCGCACCAACCTGCCCCGCGAGGTGATGGGGTTCGGGGACTACCCGTTCCTGCCGAGGGCGGACGGGTCGGGCGACCCGAGGAGGTACCCGGGTCACGAGGAGGTGCTGGCGTACCTGGAGGATTTCGCGAGGGAGTTCGGGCTCGAAGAAGTGGTGAGGTTCGAGGAGGAGATTGTGGGGGTCGGGAGGGCGGAGGAGGGTGGAAAGTGGAAGGTGACATCGAGGATGAGGAATGGCGGCGGTGGCGGAGGTGGCGGCGGAGAAGAGGAGGTTTTTGATGCGGTGGTTGTCTGTAACGGGCATTACACGGAGCCCCGAATCGCGGAAATCCCCGGTAATGTTCGACTGAATACTCGATCGGTCAGATCATGTTAACTTCGATTGGCACATGTCATGACTTTGGCCACTTCTGCGTAGGCATTGATCTGTGGCCGGGGAAGCAAATCCACAGCCACAACTATCGTACGCCCGAGCCATTTCAGGATCTAGTACGTTTCTGGTGTCTTCTTCTCCTAGTTTTGCAGGGTAGCTTGGCCTCTTTTTACTGTCTTAACATTTCTCTATAGGTTGTTGTTTTGATAGGGAGTGCTGCAAGTGCCGTGGACGTCTCTCGGGACATCGCCAAGGTCGCCAAAGAACTTCATGTGGCATCTAGATCATATGAATACGACACTCTTGGAATGCAATCCGGCTATGATAATATGAGGCTTCATCCCATGGTAACAGATGAGTCCTCTGTTTTTCATCACAATATTCTCGCGAAACCCGATCCCTCGAGTAGTGTGTTCAATAATTAATGAAGTGGAACTGAATGCAGATCGAAAAGGCCCATGAAGATGGTAAAGTCACATTCCTTGACGGGAGTTCTGTAGACGCTAATGTCATTCTACATTGCACCGGGTATTCTTTCACTGATCTTGCTTAAGTTTCGACGCAAGGGCAATCTGATGCTGTTGAATATGTTGGAAGACAAAACGATTCATGCCGGCTTCATTTCTTGTTTTAGGTACAAATATCATTTCCCTTTTCTTGAAACCAATGAGATTGTGTCCATAGATGACAATTGTGTCGGACCATTATACAAGCACATATTCCCACCACATCTAGCGCCTTGGCTATCATTTGTAGGATTGCCATGGAAGGTTTGTACTAAGCACCGATAGTAGATTTCTTCTGACTCTTTTTCTGAATCTTTGTAAATTATTCTCTTGACATGATTTTCTAGGTCGTACCATTTCCTCAGTTTGAATATCAGAGCAAGTGGATTGCTGGTGTTTTGTCAGGTAGAATCGCTCTTCCATCAGAGGAGGAGATGATGGAAGATGTAGAAGATTTGTACTCTGAACTCAAAGCTTTGGGTATACCAAAGCGATATACTCATAACTTAGCCAACTCTCAGGTAAGTATTGATGAAATACATTGTGAAATTTTTAACTTTCAATAGCTGAGACGATTGTTAAAGAATCACATTTGGACATTGACAAGTTCATTCCATTTTGACCAAGTTGCACCCTCCTCTTCTTCTTCTTTTTCTTCTACAGTTTGAGTACAACGATTGGCTCGCGATACAGAGCGGATCTCGACCATCTGAGGAATGGAGGAAGGAAATGTACTCAGAAAGTATGAGGAAGATGCGAGCCCAACCCGAGGTGTACCGTGATGAGGAGATTGACGAGACATTGATTTCACAAGCACACGAGGACTTCGCCAAATTCCCTTTGGGACGATGATGGTTTAGTTGTGTTTCCTAATAATTAAGGGTTCCTAAAGTAGACTATTCACCATGGATGTCAACATTCTTTTGTTCCTAAGAGAATATTGGATTGGCGATGACAACAAAAGTCAACAAAAATATATAAATTCTCATAACTCTTGTGTAATAAGTTGATGTGGTTTAGTTTCATTGACATCGAGATGATTTTGGTGTTTTTTTTTTAAGAAGTTTAGTTCTTTGATCTTCAAAAGGTAGTAAACTCCGTTTGTTAGCGGAAAATAATTCATTTAGAAAATATTTTCAACATTGGATCGTTTATATTTCTAACAAAAATGAATGAATGAAAAGTTGTCATCATCCATGAAAATGTTTAAATATAATTATTGTCAATAATAAAAAAATTATACCGGCTAATTATTTCAAGATATACAGATGATAATATTCATTTTTCCTGAAATAAATAGTCTGAAAAAGAAATTATAATATGATATTTAACAGTAGATCCTGACCAATTCTGAAAACTCGTATCTTTTATATTTTACCAAGATCAAAAGTCTAATTAAAGAGCATGGTTTGCATGTAATTACAGCGAGTGAGACCGGTGGCAAAGGCAATTGCAATCCTCTCTTCCTTTTATCTTTCTACTTGATCCGATTGATTGAATATATGTAGAATGGAGTTGAACCATCCTAAACTTTGATGTCTTTCGTTCACACATTGTTCATTTCGACTTACATATATAGTAATGCTATTGCATGTGCGCTGTTAACATGCTAGCTGTGATTGGGTCATTGAGCTTATATGGGAAAAGTACCCAAAAAAAATAATAAAGAAGAAGAAGTCATAAACCTATTTTATTTGTGCTAATTCAATTATAAATCTTTTGATTGTACCAATTCCTTGTTAAACATTTTGATGGTTTGTCAATGTAGTCCATCCAACCAAAATTGGTAGGAAATCGCCGATATGGATGTTAATCGTCCTACATGAATAACCAGCGCTTACATGGACAATTTTTTTCTATATTTTTTGTTTTTTTTTTGTTTTTTCTTTTCTTTCCTTTCTTTATTTTCCCAACTATGGACTGACAAGGTCGCTGGCTGACCCTCTCAGCCACAGGCGGGATCTGGATGAGGGCCTCTCCCCTCCCCAGTCACAAGTGAGAATCTCTATGCCCTTGCCTATGCCCTTGCCTACATCTAGGAGCGAGTTGTAACCCTCGCGTGATGGTTGGTAATGGGACCCTTGCCCGGTTTTGGGCTAGGGCTACAATGCCCTCTCTTGTGGCCAACGAGGGTGTCGCGGCCCTCTCCTAGACTAGGCAAGGGTGGCCGCCCCCTCCCATGGCCTAGAGTTGTATATATATGTATGTATGTATACAAAAAAAGAGAAGAGAAGAGAAGGGAAAAGAAAGAGATGACAAATTAAAAAAAAATGTTAAAAAATTGTAAAATTTATTCGCGTTAACACCAATCATACCACGTGAAACGACCAACGTTTATATCAATGATTTCTTATCAAAATCGGTCGAATGGATATATTGGTAAAGTCGTCAAGACGTTTAAGGTTTTATTGATATAATAGAAAGATTTAGGACTAAATTGATATAAGTACAATAGTTATAGAATTTTTCAGTACATAATTTTTCAATACTTTTCTCCACAAATATTGAGAGGAATAAAATGGAAACATCAATATTTTCTAAAGAAAAAATCCACAAAAATCCCCACACTATGTCAAATGTCACGCATTTACCCTAAAATAATTTTGTAATACCAGAAGTCCCAAACACGTACCTTTGTAACACATTTACTTACCGTTAATGAGAACCGTTAAAAATTTGCCTGCATCGAGGCTTGAAAGCAAACGTTGTTTATATGGCATTCACGTGACTTAAATGAAATAAAAAAAAATATTTTGACTAAAAAAATCATCCGACGGAACCTTTATGAAGGGTAAATAAGTTGCATGGGTATAAAATCCTAAGTATAGTTCGAGAGTCGTTCGTGACTTTTTTTCCTTCTCTAAAAGCGGCAAGCCCAAAAGAAGAAGAGAAACACAACGCTTCTTCTTCTTTTTCTTCTTCCTGGGGAATTCAAGTCGGTCTTTTCTTACAAAGCAACCTTGGCTTCTCAGAACAGCATGTCGATTCGCGACCACATTCATGCACATCTCACGGCCAAACAAACCAAAAAAAAAAAATATTACTATCCAAAAATTAGTGGGCCCGAAATGATTGCCTAGCCGCCGATAAAACTCTCTCGCCACCCACCATAGATTTTGTCGCCATTCGTTCGTCATCTTTTCGCGCACGAGAAAGCTTGCTGTCGTCGACGACCATGCACATGGCCGCCTCGATGGTTTCCCGCCACGTGGCGGTCATCGGCGCCGGAGCCGCCGGCCTCGTTGCCGCCCGCGAGCTCCGCCGCGAGGGCCACAGGGTCGCCGTCTTCGAGCGGGAGCCCCGCGCCGGCGGCACCTGGGTCTACACGAGCGCCATCGAGCCGGACCCGCTCGGGATCGACCCGTCCCGGCCCGTCGTCCACTCGAGCCTCTACAAGTCCCTGCGCACCAACCTGCCGCGCGAGGTGATGGGGTTCGGGGACTACCCGTTCCTGCCGAGGGCGGACGGGTCGGGCGACCCGAGGAGGTACCCGGGTCACGAGGAGGTGCTGGCGTACCTGGAGGATTTCGCGAGGGAGTTCGGGCTTGAAGAAATGGTGAGGTTCGAGGAGGAGATTGTTGGGGTCGGGATGGCGGAGGAGGGTGGAAAGTGGAAGGTGACGTGCAGGATGAGGAACGGCGGAGGCGGCGGCGGCGGCGAAGAGGAGGTTTTTGATGCGGTGGTTGTCTGTAATGGGCACTACACGGAGCCCCGAATTGCCGAAATCCCCGGTAATGTTCGATTTCATTGGATATGTAGAGTATATAATTCGCGGTCAGTTTGAATTTCGATGTGTTCAATTGGGATTCAGCAGGCTACAGAAAGATTTGATTTTCGGCGGTGATTTTCCTGTTTCTGTTGTTGTGTCCTTGTTGTGGTGTTGGCCATGCTTTGCACATAGCATGTTTGATTCGAGTTGCCATGGATTATGTCCGGCAATGGAAATGGAATGGTTGATGGGATTTATCGTGCTTTTGGAGGTCTGCTAGCGCCGGTTAGCTTTGGTTCGACTGGAACGAGTCTTCAATTTGCTCTGCTTTATTGAGCCGTGTCTATTCGGACGAGGAGGATCTCAGACTCTCAATTACACAATTGGAAAATTCTTCTTCCATGAAGATTCTTGAACTCTCTATTTATCTCAGAAATTGCTGTGACTATCTATGAACACGTTTACAGAGTTTTCTTTTTATTGATATTTGGATTAGAAGCTGTCAAAAAGAACCAAGAATCGGATGGAAAAAGCACTTCTTTTACATAATATGACCAGTTCCTGAATGTCTAAACGGATCAGGGATAGAGTCTTAATCCATACAAAAGCAAATAGAGGTTTAATCGAGTGAATTGGTTTCCTGTACGAATTTGCCTTTTTTCGCTTCAGCATCTATTGTTGCTGGTCTGATGTTCTTACAATTAGCAAATTCGAAGTTAACAGCAATCAAAAGTCCAAAGTGTGTACCTTTTTGACTCAACAAATTTTTGACGGTCTGGATTCTCTGGAGTCTGCATTTGATCTCCTTGTATATAGAGACCAATGAAGTACAGGAAATTAAAGAAAGTTCTCTCATTTTGCTCCTTATCACTTATGTGAGATAATAACTGAGCGTGCGAAACATTGGTTGCATATTCTTGTCATCTCTTAGCAAGGATATATGATCGACTTGTGGTATATTATGCCTAACTATAGAGAGATTGGCCCCATAGAGGGCCTTGTTCTTGAAGAAGTCGTTGTTGCTTCTGTCGCACTGTCAAAAGAAATGAGTAAATTTTGATTAGGTCACAATATATATCGCCCCTACCATTCTCACTTTGTCATATCATGTTATTATTAACACAGGTAAGCATATATCATGATTTTGGCCACTTTTGTGTAGGCATTGATCTGTGGCCAGGGAAGCAAATGCACAGCCACAACTATCGTACACCCGAGCCATTTCAGGATCTAGTACGTGTCAGGTGTCTTCTTCACCTAGTCTTGCAGTGTAGCTTGGCCTCTGTTTACTGTCTTAATATATCTTTGTATTGCTATCACGCCTATATATTACAGTCGCTTCTGTCTATAATAGTTTAATATGCTCTTGAATTTGATGTACTTATAATTTGAGCAGTAAATGTTGATTAGGGGAGCATAAAGACTGAAGGGGCTAAGATTTTGAATCAATCGTAGTTCATAATGAGATGAACTGAGACTGCTTAGAATAAGTAATCTTTCATAAAGATAACTGCCCCCCTTTTGAGTAAACTGCTCTATTAGAGAGTTGGAACTATCTGGCATTTATTCTTTTGTATGATATTTATAAAAGATAGGAGATTTTTAATTCTCCCCTCCCCATTTCTTTTCAGTACGTTTCTTTTTCCTGATCAAGATTGTCAAATTGCATGCTTGTAACAGAATTATTTTTTTGGCTTCTCTACAGGTTGTTGTTCTGATAGGGAGTGCTGCAAGTGCCGTGGACATCTCTCGGGACATTGCCCAGGTTGCTAAAGAAGTTCATGTGACATCTAGATCATATGAAGTCAAAACTCTTGGAATGCAATCCGGCTATGATAATTTGTGGCTTCATCCCATGGTAATATATGGGTTCACTGTCTTTCATCACAATAATCTTATGAAACTCGATCCCTCGAGTAGTCTATTCAATATGTTAATGAAGCGGAACTAAGTGCAGATCGAAAAGGCCCATGAAGACGGTAAAGTCACTTTCCTCGACGGGAGTTCCATAGGCGCCGATATCATTCTACATTGCACCGGGTATTCTTTCACTTATCTCACTTAAGTTTTGATGCAAAGGCAAACTGATGCTATTGAATATGATGGAAAACAAAGCAATTCATGCTGGTTACATTTCTTGTTTCAGGTACAGATATCATTTCCCTTTTCTTGAAACCAATGGAATTGTGTCCGTAGATGACAATCGTGTCGGACCATTATACAAGCACGTATTCCCACCACATTTGGCACCTTGGCTATCATTTCTAGGATTGCCATGGAAGGTTTGTACCAAGCACCGATCATCCTCGATTCCCGTAGTGGATTTTTCCCGACTCTTTTTCTTAATCTTTGTAAATTATTCTCTTGACATGATTTTCCAGGTCGTACCATTTCCCCAGTTTGAGTATCAAAGCAAGTGGATAGCCGGTGCTCTGTCCGGTAGAATCGCTCTTCCATCAGAGGAGGAGATGATGGAAGATGTAAAAGATTTGTACTCCAAACTTGAAGCTTTGGGCGTACCAAAGCGATATACTCATAATTTAGGCAACTCTCAGGTAAGCATTGCGGACATACATGGAGAAACTTTCGACTTTCAACAGCTGGAACGATTGTTAAAGAATCATGTTTGGACATTGATAAGTCCATTCCATTTTGACTAAGTTTGCACCTTCTTCTCCCTCTTCTTCTATAGTTTGAGTACAACGATTGGCTGGCGGCAGAGAGCGGATCTCAGCCGTCTGAAGAATGGAGGAAGAAAATGTATTCGGAGAGTTCTATGAAGAGGCATGCCCGACCGGAGGCGTACCGCGATGAGGAGGGAGACGAGACATTGATTTCACAAGCGCACGAGGACTTCGCCAAACTCCCTTCGCATCGATGATGTTGTAGTCGTGTTCCCTAATCAACAAAGGTGTCCAAAGGAGACCCTTCATCATGGATCTCAATATTCATTTATTCCTCGAGAATAATGTCGGGTTGGTAAAGACAACAAAAGCCAACAAAAGAACAAAAGTACATCTTTTGAGAACTTTTGCACATTCAGTTGATGCGATTAGTTTCATTAACATCTAGATGGTTTTAGTGAACTATTTTAAAGATGTGAAAAGTTGTTTAATCTTCAAAAGGTAATAAAATTGAGAAAAATCGAGAAAAGGGAATATAAAAATGGAAAGCGGAAAAGATGAAGCTCAGGGTTTGCGCTAGGATTTATCGTTTGATGGATCATTTGGCGTGATGGAATCAACGATCACGATCGCAAGTCGTCACAGCTCCTTATTGGGGAATGCACCAGCCGGGAATCGAACCGGGGTCTGTACCGTGGCAGGGTACTATTCTACCACTAGACCACTGGTGCTTGATGCTACATGTCTCGCTGCTTTATATATATAATGGTCATTTCCGTCCCTGCGAAATATAGGTTCCTTAGACAATATATATTTTCATTATTCATGAAAAAGATTAGATATAAATTATAAACAATAATAAAAATGCTTTGCATTGACTTATAATTTCAAGTAATACAAATAATCACTTTTAGAAATTTTTTCCAAATCATTATTATTTCGCTAATAAACAGAGCCATAATCCCGACCGTAATTCATTTTTAAAAAAAATGGAAAAATGTAGATACTCCTTTGAAATTAAGTTGGTAGCAGCTTGTTTTGTGCCATGATTATTTCCGCGTCCGCGTTAATCAAAAGCTTATGAACCTATCATTAAAAAAACGCACGGAGCATACTGTTTCACCTAGATTCCGACACCCCCAATATGTTGCGCCCTCGGAAACCCCTCAACGGCCCAACGTGACAGAACAAGCACAATAAATGGAAGAAAATCAACCCCAGAAAAGGAAAGTGAGTACCAAAAACATCCCCCAACCAAACTTAGATTTAATGTTTTTTTTTTCCATGTTTTTATGACAAATTCGCCGCTTGAATGGAATCGCATCCACCAGAAGTGTGTGGTGTAGGGTGTTGTCTCTTCTTCGCCGGCCTCGTTCGTTGGCAGGCATTCAAAAGGTTCTGTTTCTCTGGCTCTGCCAGGAACCAGGTGGCGAGGAGGAGCCAATAAAATTGAATGCCCTCTGGGGATTTTCCTCTGTTGTCATATGGTACATCATATGGTACTGATTAAGAGTGTGCAAAACGAAATGTTCAAATCGAAAATCTAGATTAAATCGAACTGGCTAATTGAGTTCGGTTTTTAGGAGCATTGGTCCGATTTCCAGTTCCTAAAAATGGAATAAGGGTTTGAGCGATCTGAATCCTAATTCCAAGGTGGAACCGGATTAACTACATTTTTTTTTTAATTTCTTCAAAAAAATAAAAGTGATCAACTTTTTTCTTTGTTTCTTCATAATAGAAGACAACAAGTAGTGGAAAAGAAATAGTGACCAATTCTCGATCCTAGGACCAGCCAGTCTAGTCCCTAGTTTTCAGAAATGGGAATTGAACTGAACCGGGAATTAATATTATGTTGGGGCGGCAAGCCACAAAAGCGAAGAGAGGGAATCGCTATTGCGCCGGCTAGTAATGCTAAGGCCAATTCACATAATGGGCGTACCACGTGACTGTGATCAGGCGGGACAAACGGGTCCGTCCTTAAGTAAGTCAGCGTTTCAGCAACCGATAATAATTTTGCCACGTCGCTTGGTTGGCCAGTCAGCTCACGTGTTAATTTCACGAAAACAAACTGGGAAAGAAACAAAAGGAGAGTGGGGGTGGAGCTGTGTATTTTCAGGAGGTGTTTCTCCAGGTTTGGTGGGGTCTTGGCTCCCATTCATCTGTCCAATTTGAGGCCCCTAAAATCCAGATTTGGGGAATCCTTGGTCACCCCCACAGCCTTCACAGTTCACTCCAGCTGTTGTTTCTCAAGTGCTTGACTCAGAGAGAGAGAGAGAGAGAGAGCACTTGTTTCCCTCCAAATCTTCAACTTCACAAGCCATTCATTGTCAATAGACTCAATACTTGAGGTTACAATACAAAGGAAAGTTTGCCAAGTAGGAAAGCGTCGTGCACCATCCATTCGAGAAAGTGGATAGTTATAATCCTCAAATCAATGATAAATAAGGCTGTTTGTGTTAATTAAAAAAAAAAACAGAAAAAAGAAAAATTGCATCGACGGTGTACAATATCGAGTTAAGATATGAAGCTTAGCATGCAAGTCTAAGCTAGGTAACTTTAGATTGCTCGGTTGATTCCATTCACCGTATCATTTGGTATGTGAAATTCAATTTCAAACCTCAATCGCGAAAAAGGAGCTTTCGAGGCTGCCCCTTGAATTATACGACCACCATCATTATCAGCAAAATAAGTTACTCCGGAGAAAAGGAGATCATTTTCCAGGGAGCAAAGAGAGGAAGGCCATTTAATTCCGGGTGAAATTATTGGGAAGCCCATTATTCAACTTTTTCATGCGGCAGTGCGGCGAAGAGTCAATCCCGAGGAATCAGCAGCAAGCAGGGCCATCGAATCGCATTCAACGCATTGGCTGCTTTTTCGAACACCGTTACAAAGGCAGAATCCAACAGATCAAATGATGGAGATACGATTCAGCAGCCTATATGAGACCCACACGAAATGCTGTCTAGCTAATTTTGGAAACTGGAAGGTATAATTAGCGACATACAAGTAATTGATACCGGCGAATGCAACGATGCATGCATGTTGTACCGGTACAATGATGATAATTACTTTACAAGAAGAGAGAAGAGAACAAAAAGAGAAGCCGTTGTTTCCTGTCACTGTCAGAGCGCCAAAATCCGTCAGGGGGTGCCCCCCCAGCCGTCTCCCGCCGCGCGGTCAGTACAGGGGCGACCGGTGAGGGACGCCCTTCCGCCGGTTCATGAAGCCGGCCACGTCCGTCGCCGGCAGGCACGAGAGGCGAGCCGTCGTCACCCGGGTGATCAGGGCCGGGCGGTAGCGCTTCCTCCTGCCGAACTCAGGGCACGCGGGTGGCGAGATAGGCAAAGCGAGGACCGAGTCGGGGGTGATGTGTCCATCATCTTCGAGCTCCGGGAAGCCCTCGTGAGATGGTCTGTTCAGTGATGGAAGGGGCTCGTGGCTGTGATCTTGGAGCCGTTTCTTGAGGCCAATCTTTTTGGTCATTTGGTCGTGTACCTGCATTTTCAGGACGAAAGATGAAACTCGACCAAGAAAGAAGAAAGCAAGCTAATCCAAACTGAGGACTTAAAACAGAGTCGAGCTGCTCGAGCTTAATTGGTGCATTACTCGAACCAAACTCAATTCTTCTCGAGTTCCAAGTATCTCGACCACAATCGGGTCGAGCACGAGTAAATTGAATTTCAATTTTAGTAAAACGGGATTGGACCTTGCATGAGAGAGAGCAGAAGTGGAAGCCATCTTGTAGGCTCCGGTCACAAGTGATGCAGAAGTTGCCTGAGCCTCTAAACGGGCGAGACATTGGCCTCTGGTTCAAGAACACCACTTTCGCACTGTTCGTTGTGTATGGCTGTTTATCAAAACGATGAATTCAATTGAGAAAAATCAAGAACAATTGTATATTTAGGCGTATGGAGATGTACAGAGATTCTGGTCTTTACTTGGACGAGGGAACAGTCGAGCAGTTTCTGCGCATCGCCCAAGCGAATGACATCGTGGTACACATACCTCCTTATCTGAGAAAAATCACAGAGAAGTGATGAATTCTAAGCAAAATTCAAGACACGCTGTTTGGGGATTGAAAGGGGTGAATTTTGAGTTGAGAAGCGGACCTGCAAGAGACGGTGATGGCGATGAGGAGGCAAGCAATGAGGGCACATGCTGGCGCAGCAATCCAAGCAATACGTGTTCTTCTCGTTCTTCTTCACGCAGTCGTGAACGCCGCACGGATTGAAGAACTTCTCTCCGAGGAGAATTCGGAGCCACCGAGGAATATCTGAACCCCCACCACCACCGCCGCCGCCGCCACCCCCAACCTGACCCAGAAAAAGGAAAAAACAGGGCACGATACCCACATGGAAAAGTCAATGACCCATCTCACAAGATCCTCCAAAAGGCCGAAAAAACTCAAAATCTTGAAATCTAGAAACCAAAGTCACCATCTTTTCTCAGTAGAAGTTCCCTTCTCTGTTTCTGAAGACGAAGAACAGAGCAGAGACTGCTTCGGCTTTTGTCAGGCTTTATACCCAGAGTTCCATGAGAGAGAGCAAGAAAGAGAGAGAGAGAGTGATGGAATTGGAGAAGGGTGCAAGCAAGAAAGGAGGAAACGGCGCGCCGGTGGGCAAGTAATTTACTCCGCTTCTGTGATTACCAATGAAGAGCGGAAACAGGGGAAGAGTTGGAGGTTCATTTAAAGACGAGAAGCTCTCTTTTCTCCTTTTTCCTTTTCTTTTTTCGGCTTTAAAACTTATTTCACGCACTGATCTTGATGATCTGAAGAGAAGTCCAGAGCCAAAAATTCTTGCTTGCGCCGGTTTCACACCTAAAAGCTAAAAGAACCCTAATCTACGATTCTATCTTCCCCTCCATCATATCTTTTACCCCATATTTACCACTCCCAAGAGGATGTTGTTACTCTTATTACCACTTCTAGTCTGAGAAATGATAAACATAATAAAGTTTAATTTAGAAAACTCGATGTGCACGTATAATTTATCTTTGCTATGACTAGATATTGCCATGTATCATCATCGACAAATTCATTAGCTCGATTCAATAACAACTCGATAGAAAATTCAGCCCTTGAATGGAGCTATTTACAAATATGTAATCAGGATGTCGGAAACGAAATTTTGAATCTTCTTTTGAAATGGTAAAGTGAACATTAGGGGTTATCGATTTTGGAGTGATAGATTCATGATTTGGTCTAATCCAATAATTTGGTCCAATTGAGTTGCACCTCGGAACCTTGGACTAGACCGGCCCAATTCGGTTTCTGAACGGTTCACTGGAATTGGTCAAGTTCAAAGGAGAAGTACTTAGAATTCTATGAGAGGTGAAGGAGATATGAAGAAAGATAAAGACCAAAAGAGGAGAATAAGTGTGAGCATTGTGAGGTGAAAGGGAAAAGACATAAAGAGGAGAAGAGGTGTGAGCATGGTGAGGCGAAAGGGAAAGACATAGAGAGGAGAGGAGACATGTGAGACAATAAAAATTAAAATAAATAAATAAGAAATAATTGGTCAAGGCGGTCCAATTTGATTCAATTCCAACCGATTCCACTGGAATTGGACTGATACTCCTAAAAAGCGAACTCAATCGATTGATTCAGACCAATTGGGGCTATTTCCGATTTGGCCGATCTGCGTTGCTCCCCTAGGGAATACTTCCGAAATTTCAAATTTATACTATTAGTTAATGCCGTACTCTGCATTTCGTTGGGCCGGGCACTGTGGCGTCATATCTTCTTCCGTCTCTAGAATAATGGAATGAAGAACAGCAACGAGGAGACCGCAAAGCGCCGCTACTACTTCTCCTCCCATTCTCCGGAGAAAACATTAAATAAAGTGTCGGAAAAAATGCTTCTACTACAGTCGACTCCTGTCCACGCTTCGTTTAAGTGCGCTTTCCTTGAGCCATCCTTAGGGATTGGACAACAATCGCACGCACGCATAAATAATGATTTTTCTGCGAGCCCCCAACATGATGACAAAAGACCAAAAGAGAAAATAATAATAATAATAATAATAATAATAATAAGAAGAAGGGGATCGGTTTACGAGACGACTATGGTATTTGTACAGTGGCCAATGACCGTGGTGCACTAATGAGTGACAATTGGCAAGCTGTGACCTATTGCTTTAGGGCTAGGGGTTGACTCCTCTCCCTAAATTAGGGAAATAGTTATTACATATGCAAAGGAAAATCAGAATGAACGATTAAAAGTTCTAGCCCTACTTGTGGAATGCTAAGGCTTCGATTCGATCTCGAATTAATTAACTTATAGGTTGAAAAAGTCGGTTAAGAAAGTTATCGCAGTCGGAATACCTAATGCACCTTAACAAGGGCCCAACAAGACCCTAACTTAATGTAAATGTGTATCTATTCACAAAATCGAGTACGTAAGATCAAATTATCTTGTTGTTGAATATATTATTTTATGCGTTCACATAGTTCGTTTTGAAAAGGGAACTTAGAAAGCATAGAAATCCTCACGCCAACATTCACTTTTGGGGGCATCTTTTAAAAAGTGGTTGAAACCAGGGAAAGAGCTTGTTGCAAATCTCAAATTTGATACCACCTTCAGGTCGTCCATTAAGTGCTCCACGTGATAATGTCAATCAATCCAGCATTCATATCTTGAAAAGGACTCAAAATTTCATCTTTTTTCCAACCTTTTGGTAACGAATGCCAAGCCTAATAATAGAGAGTCTATCCAAATATTGTAAAGGAACCAATGAGCTAGGTCTTCATATTCGCGAAAACTACTGACCCGACAAACTAACCACGTCAAATTGTTTGAATAATTCAAGAAAAGAGAACTCGTGAGTATAGTTTAGATGCGCGACATAGATCTGACTCCACACCATCAAATGCCACGCAAACTTATGGTCGAAGCACTTGTTCATATGTCAAATCAGGGAAAATTGTCAAAAAAGTACCTATTATGCAATGGCCAATTCAATTTATATTTTTCAATTTTACCAATTTAGTCCTAAACAATTTTTTTATTTACCAATATAATCATTTCTAATCAATTTTTGACTAAAAATGACTAACGTGGACATTGACCATCCCACGTGACAAGATTATCACATTGAATTTTTTTTGTCAAAATTGGAAGGAATGATTGCATCGGCTAATCGTTGAAAAATTTAGGTCAAATTGGCAAATTACAAAAGATTTAAGACTAAATTGGTAAATTTGAGAAGTAACGACAAAAAACCCGAAACTGTACTTTTGTGACAAATTTACCACAAAAAATCCCAAACCGATATACATGTGATGAATTTATTCCAAACTAAATTTTTTACCACAAAAAATCTCAAACTTTTGATACATTTGTGACAAATTCATTTTCTATTAATATCTGTTAAATTAGATTGATATCACGAAAAATTATAAACTACTTCACGTATGACAAACGGAGGGTAAAATCCACAACCGACGCTAGTCAATTGCCTTATGTTATTCAACTCAGTAATTTGACAGTAAAATTTAACGGAAACTAGTGAAAGTTAAGTAAATTTATTTTAAGTGTATCAATTAGGGGTTTTTCGTAATATAAACTCAAGATCAAATTGGCTGCCGCATGATATATCAAAGTTTTTTCTGGATAAGTATCCCATCGATTCTGTGTCCATGGTATTTGAGGATGAAAATAGGGTATTTAACCAAGATACGGGAGGAGAAGGTGGGACGCGGCGGCGGACTAAGAGAAACTAATGGGTCACCAAAGGCCACGCAATAGAGCTCCTCGACAGCTCCTAGACTCTGCCGCGGTCGGATCGTGAAATTTATATCCCGCCTGACGAGCTCCCGGCATGAAAGCTGGACACCTCGAGCCGATGCACGGAAAAGGATTTGTCCTCTACTGACGAGTTCCGAACGCTTGGACCATTTGGGAGGTCACTCCTCGTGGGCGAGATCTCAGCATTCGTTCCCAAGTCCTGGAGGACCGCGAAGAATTTTCCCTCCATCCGTTTCCGTTTGTCCGTATCGTTTCGGATGTCCCCCTCCGATTCGGACATTCATCTCCCCTGGGGGGAGCAAACGTAGTGTGGACTCTTCCTATGTATCTCCCCCAATGAATTGAGCGCAAAGGATACTCGAACCCGACCGTAATTCCACGTGCAATCGGAGGCGAACATAATTCCACGTGTGCACATCTAGATTACAAACTCGAAATATCGTCCTAAATATATAGAATGGATGCTAATTTAGTGGTAAATATTTCAATCTTGCTAATTTGGTCTTAAGTCTTTGCGCGAAATTTGGATATAGCCCCTTCTTGTCAACTTTTGATAGGAATAAAAAAAATATGACGTTGTGGCACGTAGGACGGCTGGTGATATTTTGAATAACCAACATTGTATAGAACATGTATATATGGAGATTTTGTTACTAAAACGAGGATTTGAGTGATGAGCTATTTTGGTTTTTACATATGGTTAAATGAGCCAAATTAATGGACATGTCAAGGACGTGTTTATTTCACAAAAAATAAATGATTTTAAAAGTATTTTTCTAAAAATGATCGTCTATATTGCTTACAAAATTGATTGAGACAAAAATGTTATAAAACATGAAAAGATATGTGCATTGAAAGTTTCAAAACTTATTAAAAAAGTGCAATTAAGTTCTGAAACTTACAAAATATGCAATCAAGTCCTAAAATTTATCAAGTTAATTCAATTAAGCCTTTTCATTTACTTCGTCCAAACAAACTAACGAAAATGCTGACGCATCTTATTTTATTATTTTCTTAAAAAATGCGGCAATGATTTTAAAAAATAAAATAGCTAAAGTTATTTTTTTTTTTTAAAAGAAGAAGAAAAAACTCACATTGACGGTGCCCAAGCCCTCGTTGGTGTTTGCCACCATAGCCACCGAGAAGGGCCAACAACACTCGCTAGCCCTAGGTGAGGCCTTGACGGCCCCTAATGAGGGCATGATCCTCACCTTATATTTGAGTAAGGGTTGTCGGTCCCCGCCTGGGGTGGGCGACACTCATTAGCTTTTGCAGGCCCCAAGCAAGGGGAGATGACCCTTCCTCAAATTTGGGGCAAGGGTCACGCGCTCCCCCAGTTCTAGTCCAGTAGGCCCTCACTAGGGGTTGCCAAGGCCTCACATGGAGCCGACAAGGGTCGCCAGGCTTCAGGAAGGCCCAAGCAACTTCCATCGGCCCTTCCCAGCGATGGTGAGGGCTTGGCCACAGCTTCAATATTTTTATTTTTAATATTTTTTTTCACATGGTGCTTGGTGGGTGCCACATCATTACCATGTGTATTAAGAAGTAATAAAATGAGATACAACAGCATTTCCCGTTAGTCTATTTGGAGTGAATTACTAGAACGACTTCACTTTTTACAAATTTTTGGACTCAATAGCATTTTATGACAAGTTTTAAGATTTTCAATAAAATTATCCCAATCGTAAATTGTTGTCGATGATAAAAATAATGATCGACTAATTATTTCAAGCTATACATGCATTTATTTTTAAGAATTTTTTTTTGTAAATCACGTATTTTTCACGAAGTAAATGGAGCCTAATTTTTTACTCCATAGCTTCCCGTCACAAGACCAAATCGAGTAATATCTGCGTGCGACCACATGTGCTGATTTAAGTCCAAAAAACAAGAAAATTTGCTGAGAAAAATTTAATAATAACATGACAAAACGCTAATCTTACACTCATCCGGAAATGATATAATTTTAAAGGTAATGAAATTTTGAAAGAGCATCTAAATCTAATTAAGTTTGACGTTAGTGTAATAATTTTAATAAGAGAGAGGGGTGGCGATAAACGACGCGATGCCAGTTGTCGCCCTCCTATTGGTGGTGATGGATGAGCCCAAATCGAGCGTGAGAGAATCTGGGTATTTATCTTCATGTGGGCCTAATTTTATGTCGTTGAGATGGGGTCCAACTTACGGCCCAATTTATAACAAAATATGAAGAATTGAAAGGCCGGCTCGTGGCCCATGCAAAATCCATGTTCAAAGAAATGATTCATCTCTTCCTAGCGCAAATTGAAAATGGCAGTATCTGTTTAACTAAAAATGAATAAATTAAAATATATATTCTTAAAAATAATCTCTTATATCGCTTAAAATTATTAATCATAAAAAATTATTTCATTGTTAATAACAATTTATGTATAAATAGCATTGTGGACGATGTAAATATTTTTCGTTCATTCATTTTTCGTAAGTGATTAGTTTTGAGAAAATATTTTTGAAATTATATATTTTTTGCGAGGCAAATGGACCCATTTTCCAATTGTATACGTAGGTTCCCATCTTCCTATCAATATTAATACTCAATTACTGCGCCTTCTTTTTTCCAAAGTTGGTCCCGCTTTTGGATTATTGCAAACATGGAATTAAAATAATTTCCAAACATGGCCTTTGCGCGTACTGCTCGAGCAAAGGCCGTTGTCATGAGATTTTATATGACTGCACCTCATCAGACCTCACCTGGTTTTCAAATTACTAAATTTTGCTACAAATTGTTATTTATGTTGGTTGGCAGCTTTGCCTTTCAGTGGCCCGATTGAGCTTTCATTACTACCAATAATAGAGATTAAGAAATGCCAATCTTCATTTTTTGTGACAATTGTGCTTCATGTCACAATAATTAATTGGCTTTTCAACTTTGGGCGCATTTTTTTTCACTCAAAATTTCATGATTAAGGAAAATATTATCTGTTTTCAAGAAAAAAAAAAGTTGGTTTTTATTTGTTCGATTAGGGAAAGCGATTTTCTTTTTGTCAAAAGGGGAATTCGTTTACCCTAATCTAAGCCCCTAGCTTCAATCTAAGGAAAATGCCAAATGCCAAAAGATTGGAAAACAATTTTCCGAAAACCAGTTTTCTTCAAATAAACAGACCCTTTACTTCGATTGCATTACGTGCAAGAGAGTTATTTGTGTGAGTAACTAATTCACGTGACCAGTAAATTTCATATAAAACTAACCCATAGTCGGTGTTATTTATACATGATGCTTGATTCCTACTAATAAAACGTCAATATCAGCACATATTCGGAATTAATTTCAACATGAATATTGTATCTTTCCCCGTAACTACCAACTACATGCAAGTAATGTGGTCAAGGACCACCGCTGATTTGCAATATTGATTTATGGAGTTTACATAGACATAAAAATAACAAAAATATAATCAGTAGGTGCAAAATAAAGATCAAACATTAAAAATTGGCAAGACAAACTTTGGTACATAGACATTGAAACATCTTCCACAACCTACTAACCTACTCTATTCTTTGAGATATGACATTGAACAATATCCATTATTATTATTATCCACGCATCAATGATTCACTATTGAACAAGTGATTAATGTACATATATATATTTTTTAATATGAAAGGGATATGAATGGTCCTTAAACTTTAGTCTAATATATAATTTTGTCCTCGAAATTTTTTTAATGTGATCCTTGAACTTTGGTTCAATGTGTAATGTAGTCCATAAACTTTAATTTAATGTGTAATGCAGTCCTTAAACTTTTAAACATTTTCATATAGCTCATGGAATACGTTGAACATTGAACAAATTAAAAGTTTAAGGATAATGTTGTCTATTGAGTCAAAATTCAGGACCACATTATACAAATAAAAAAATCAATGATAATATTGCACATCAAAATAACGTTCAAAGGCCATTTGTGCTATTATTCCTTTTTTTTGAACATTTGGTTTCCTCCGGGTCAATTCATATTGAAAATCTAAAGATGGTAACATAACTGAAATCTGCTTCATATCCAAAAATCTAAAGACGGTAACATGACTGAAATCTGCTTTCTCCCATGTGCATGCCGAGGTCACGAAGACAATTCAAGTAGTCTACGACTACAGAAGGCACGGCAGCGTAAATGGCATATCGGACAAAATACACGAATGTGTTAGAGAGATTACAAGATCAAGTACAAGATTAGAAAAGATTGACCAGGACAAGCTGTTCCATCGACTTGCTGCTCTAATATAAAAGAGAGCAGACATAGCAAAACGGGTTAAGAAAAATACACTTTAGCAGTAGAGATAATGAAATTGATTTTCTTTAAAACCTCAGGATTCAAATGGCAATTTGCTTCCCACGACTACATCAAATCACAGTCTCAAAGTAGGAGAATGGTGCACGGCAATATGAATAGAGCAAGTTCTTGGTTCAGAGCTAGATTCCTTTTTATCTGCATAAAAGAAGAAGTTTGGTTCGAAGTTGAAGGAGTATTTGCGCCATTTCCTCTAATTCTCTCTCGAATTGCGTGCATTTGTGCTCTAATATTGACAAGCTTTTGGGGAAAGCTTCCCAAATTTTTATTTTCGTTTGGTTTCAACACCCACTTAACCATTTTCTTTCGTGATTATAAAACGTGAAGGTAGCATCAAAATCTAGTGTGATAGCTTTCACATTTGATTCAGCAATCTTTCGGACAAGAGCATGCCCATACATGTGTTGATCCTCAGAGAAGATACAAAAAGTCATTAGTTCCCAACCCCTACTACTAAAATGACCTTAATTTGAGCACCGCTAAACTTGGTAGACTTCTATTAACATATAAACTCCATCTTTGCAATTCATCTCATTTTCTACTCAATCAGCCCATAAATGCCGAAAGTGCTCACAAGAATACCAAGATCCCAAGGATATTCTCCTTGACTAAGTGCTAAGCTTTCTAGGGACAAGACCGATAGCAACTCAGATGAGTGAAGTGGAGCCACTGGAGTGGCGATTGGTGAGCAATCGGAGTGAGTGTTGGAGTGATGCCGCCGGAGCAAGTGCTAGATTATGATCGAGCCACTAGAGAGTCAAAAACAAGAGTAAGAGGCTGCAAGACTATATCGTAAAAGAGAATAAACTTAGGATCGGGACTTTATTGATGACTTGGTTTAAAACCGGTCCAGCTCCCGAATCTACCCTAGAACCGTCCTCCTTGTAGAATTAACCGTTTTGAGGCATAGAAATAAAGATCTGAACCAATTAAAAACAGTTGTCAATTTTTTGAATCGAGCTTTGAATTGGTTTCCCAATGAATTGACCTTAATCTAGCTGGTTTTTAGGTATAATTGACCCGATTACACATCCCTATAAACAATGACAAGACTCGCTTCATATCAATGCATGTACAACAATCGCCATATCTTATCAGCGTCCAAGTCTAGGAAAGTTATAACGCTTGTGCTACAATTTCTCGTTAAGAAAGTTTCTTTGTATATATCGACATGAAGAAAAAGTAAGTAAGGCTAGGTCAAAAACACAAAACCATACTTATATAGTCTTTAACCATGCTAATGTAACTCATTCCCCTAACAAATCAAATGACGGATGACTTGCAAGATGGGGGTCTTTCTGGCTCCTACAATTCTCCTCTACCAACCTAACCAAGCCAACTTCCAATTAATAAAGAGAAACCTACCAAGCCTACTTCATGCTCAACTAACCTCTAACCTTGAAATACAACGACCAAAATTGCAATCCCCGATTGACTTTAAAATGTCCTTTTCTTTATCGTGCAAGCAAGATCTGGTCTGACCAACGGATTTAAGATCACAACAAACGCGCAAAATTTCCTTTTTTCTATCTAATTACTGCCTCGGTTCTCTTAATGAAAATAAATTCGATGACACCATTTAGTGTACGTAAAATCCAAATCCAATTAAATGCACTGTCAATTATTAGAATACGGTCCCATATAGTCTTCGGAGAAAACAAGGAAGTAGGGACAAAGGAAAGCAACCCTGTTCTCAAAGCATAAATCTTCAGCTCAAGAAAACATCGCTCCTTCGTCTGTGGTTGCTTGACATGTCTGGCGCAATTCATTCATGAGTAAATTAATGGGCGGGGAGGGTCGGTAACCCCTCGCCCAAATTTCACACTTCTCACGAAATAATAGACATCATTTGCAAAGCCTTCGTAAATTTGTCAAAATGTATCGTAGAATTATTTCTTAATCCACATATGATGGGCTGAGTTATTATATATGTTGATTATATTTCAGTAAATGAGTTTATTAATAAAATGAGTATTAAATGTGTTATGAATAGATTTACAACTTAAACCCAACCCACCTCTATAATATTTTTCTTTCATTTTTCCTTGCATTTACTTGATCTCGTACTCACTCACTCTATACTCCTATCTCAATTTTGATGTAAGTTTTTTTAAATTTGATTAAATATGAAAGTGCTTTAGTAATATGGCAACGTATGAATCACTAAATTTACCTTTCGCCTCGAATAGGTCAAGACAATCAAGTCGACATTTTTATTGATTAGGAAAACGGAAGACCAACGTCGCACGGTTGCATAAATACACGATGGTTGAAGATATCCGAGTGCTTATCCTATGCTGCACGCTCCATCGAACCCTCCGAACTCCATCCAACGGGGCGACTCCACGCCTCCGCACGACCTCGCGAGCGTGAATCCTACACCACTTCCCCATCCGCTGGACAAAAATCCGTCAAAGATCGTTCCTTTTCGACGCCTTTCTGCTGGAAAGTCGATCGTCGTGTCGTTCGTCTTTGGGAACTCAGGGAAGCATTGCACGGCTCTCCCGCACGCGCGCGCACGCGCACGTTCTTGAGAACTCTTCGGGGGGAGACAGAGAGAGGGAGAGAGCGCATTGGAGTTTGCTCACTTGGGTTGGCATAATCGCCCCTTCCTTATTTATTTAAGGTTTCTTTTCGTTTCTTCGGACCCTCCAATGATTTCAACTACAAGACCCGATCGCTGTCTCCCCTTCGCTTCCCCACCCATCTTCGATCTCTCTCTGTAATGGGTTTCTCGAGCATGCCCGTTCTCTCGCGATAGAGCTCGAGAAGGAAGAGAAAAATCCGAGCTTTGTCTTGGTGGCTGTGCATTAGAGACATTGCAGACATTGTATTTGTTTGTTGTTGTTCGAGAGAGTGAGAGAGAGCGAGGGAGGGAGGCTCCAAGTGATTTTTAAATGGCCAACGCGTCTGGGCTGTTCTCTCCTTCCATGCCCACCCTGAGAAGAATCAAGATTCAGCCTTCGGTGGGAGTTTCTCGATCTGGGTCGTCTGGCTCGAACAAGGTCGTGCTCGGGCGGATACTGTGCGGCGGCACCAGCGAGAAGCATGCTTCGGGCGTCGTGTCTTCTGAATCTCGGGTGCCTAAGTGAGTACTGATTTGGGTCTGCCTGCGTTCTCAATGCTTCTTGATGCAATTGCAGTAGCAAGGAGATGTATCAGTCTAATTGAATAGTGTTTTTGATGATGTTATGGTAGAGCTGATTGGTGAAAAGTGGGAATATGTTTAGCTGTATCTGTTGTTATTCCTGTCTCCTTGTTTCACCTAGCTTTTCTTAATCTTCTAATTTCTGTCGAGGCCTAGTAGAATTGGAAAAAGAACGATGATGTTGGCTAGATTAGCTCATGGATATGGTCTAAAGGCTTGCCCGTTCTTTTTTATTTGTTTTGTGCTGATGCATGTATATCTGGAGAAGAGGTGGGAACATTTGAGCAAGTAGAATAGAGACTATATTTGATTATGGGATTGACTGGTCTTGCATTACAACAATGGTGACCGGAGTGTAATGTTCAATGACTATGTTGAGCTAGTTTTGGCGGCTGGATGGCGTTTCAGTCTATTTAAATTTGTTCCAAAAGCTAAGAGAAGAGCTTAGATGATTGTTGAGATGAAAAGTGCTTGACACTGCTCGATCTTTTCTATGATTTGTGAGGGCGTTCGTTCTATAGATTGTACAGGAGACATCAAGAGAAAGTTAGGTTCTTAAAGCACTTTGGTGGAATACATGTTTCTCAGTTCTTCTTGTCAAGCAAGCTGAATGCAGCTCCTTTACAAATGGAGATTAATGATAAGCTTTTGTTTCAATTGTTTGAGTTCCTGCTGTTTACTATTAAGTTGGTAATGGACAGTAGATTTTATCTTGTATCATAGATGGGCAAAGAAGAGAGACTTCAATCCATACAGCTGAAACAAATGCTTGTTATGTTGTTAAGTTTCCTGATTAAGCATCTCGAATCATTTGACCAACATGTATAAACTTTGCTCGGCGGAAGTGGGCTTCTATGCTTTACATACCTATTGCTAAGGACAAGTTCTGCACTTAAAACCCAATCAACCCTAAAATGTTAAGCACTGCTTTGGCCACATGCCATCTGTAGATGGACACAGACCTGGAGCAGCATATGCCCTAAACTCGCCTTGTCAATTTTCATTAGATGTCAAATTCAGTTGAAGTTAAATGGAGAATTTATTGTGTCCAAGTGGCCGTGTATGCACAGAGCAGGTTTATCAAGTAGTGCAAAACTGGAATTTGTAGCTTAAACTTGGAGGACATGGTTCTTTATTTTGTTAACCTATATGTGCAAACTAAATTTTTGAAGGGTCATTGGTAAAGGCTGCAAGTTAATTGGATGCGGCTCAGCCATTCCAACTCTTCAGGTTTCAAATGATGATCTTGCAAAAATTGTCGACACCAATGATGAATGGATATCAGTTCGCACTGGGATCCGCAATCGACATGTTCTTTCAGGTTGGCTCTTGCAGATGCTGCTGCTGTTATTTGCTGCTTAAGTTCTAAGTTATTGAAGAAAAGTTGGTCTTTTTTGAGATTTTGGATGAACTGGTCTAATCTTGCTTTCTCCACATGCCTTATCAAGAAAGGTTAGATTTGTTGGTTTTATTTATTTTTGTCGGTTTGATGCATACAATCAGATGCAGACATGATTTTACGAAACTGTGAATGAAGATCCATCCATCATCTGCAAATTTATCCACTTTTGTCACCTCTGGATTTAAGTAAACACATACACTGTTTTGTTCCTATGATCTGGATCTTATTATCTTATGTATGTGGTGGCTCTAAGGTTGATAGCTGCAGTCTCACAATTTTGTCGATGCAGGCAAAGATAGCTTGACAGGTTTGGCTGTGGAGGCAGCGAGGAAAGCTCTAGAGATGGCGCAGGTTGATCCTGAGGATCTGGACCTAGTCTTACTGTGCACGTCTACGCCAGAGGATCTTTTTGGCAGCGCTCCTCAGGTACTATACGATTGCATGTATTCTCATTGTGTGCGCTGCCTCGGTTGTGTATGATTCGGTCATCCTTCCTGCTAAGTCATAGAGAGGATTATATGTGTGCGCTGCCTCGGTTGAGTATGATTCGGTCATCCTTCCTGCTAAGTCATAGAGAGGATTATAAATTCAATTGGGGGAGATCATTATGTCTTGGTGTAACTATAGACAGGTCGTAGTTAGCACAAGCCTTGCTAGTTTTTGGTTTAGCCTTGCTAAATAAACATCGTTAGAGTCCAAAACATTCCTTTTAATAAGATACCTTCTTTAAGAAGTCTTCCATTTTAGATGTTTACCTGAACCATCTCATAATACCGTCTTTTGCACTATGTCTATCTCAGATTCAAAAAGCACTCGGTTGCAAGAATAATCCTTTGGCTTACGACATAACAGCTGCATGCAGTGGGTTTGTGCTAGGTCTGGTTTCAGCTGCTTGTCACATCAGGGGTAATGAAAATACATTTGCTTCTTTTCGAATAGTCTACAGAATGATTAACATCTTTTTTGGCTAGTTACCATTACGAATAATCTTCTTGATTAAAATGTGCCTGAAACTGCAGGAGGTGGGTTTAACAATGTCCTAATTGTTGGCGCGGATTCTCTTTCACGATATGTTGATTGGACTGATCGAGGGACCTGCATTTTATTTGGTGACGCCGCAGGTGCTGTAGTGATGCAGGTGATTTCTGTAGTGGACTGCATGAGGAATATCCATGCAAAGCTTATGCAGCTCTTTAAATATTCTTTCTTCTTGATGTACTTTCACTTTATAAAGGTTCATTCATGTTGCTGCCATCATTATCACTATATATTATTACAATGCTTATATTTGACATAATTTAGGTCTGTTGCCTGTCTCAATAGCTACATCATATGCTCTTTAGAAGGATTTGGTAATATTTTGTCCAAAAAACTTAAAGGACTGACAATTCGAGGAGAATGATAATGGATATGGTTTAATCAATGGAATATATTCTTATGCACAGCACAAAGTCAACTTGAGTATAATGTTTTTGTTTGTCTTCATAGCTTTCTGATGCAAGCCTTCATTAATCTGTGCGTTGTAGAACATGCTAATGACATATATCTTGGCAGCCGACCTACTTTTACTTTATTCAGACTGCCTGTCAGTCCGTTGTTCTGTTGTATGAGGGATTTCTGTACAAAATCTAATTCAGCTTAACCTTGTTTGTGCCTTTAGCCAATTAAACATCAGGAGCAACTAAAATTATTTCATATTATACTTCTCTGCAGGCCTGTGGAGCTGAAGAGGATGGTTTATTCGCTTTTGACTTACATAGCGATGGAGATGGTCAAAGGTACTTCTTTTCCATGATCTTCTTCTTCTCTTTCATCACTTTCTGCTTGGAATACCAGTTTTTAGAACCCTAAATTCCATTTTGCAGGCATCTAAATGCTTCTGTCAAGGAAAACGAGACCGATCATGCCTTGGGTACTAACGGTTCGGTTAGAGATTTCCCTCCGAGGCAATCCTCTTATTCCTGCATCCAAATGAATGGCAAAGAGGTTTTCCGTTTTGCTGTGCGCTGTGTGCCACAGTCAATCGAATCTTCCCTTAAGAAGGCCGGCCTTACTGGATCTAGCATCGACTGGCTGTTGCTTCACCAGGTGTTCTTCAAATTGCTGACTTAGCCATAAACAAATTGGGATTTCATGTGAAAATTTTTCGCTCTAGTTATGTCATCCTTCTCTTTTTTTTATCACTCATGTGACTGCATGTGTCCTTATTGCATTCTCTTGAACCAAAACTATAGCGATGGCTTACTTTGAATTCTGAGCACATAGATACATAAACATGTGAAAAACACTGTAGTCAGATTCTATGGATTACTTATCCAAAGAAGAATGGGAGAACTGTAGAAACTGACAGAAATGATGCAGGCAAACCAGAGGATCATTGATGCTGTAGCAACACGTTTGGAAATCCCTCAGGAGCGTGTCCTATCGAATCTGGCAAATTACGGTAACACAAGCGCTGCATCGATCCCCTTGGCCTTGGATGAAGCTGTTCGTAGCGGAAAGGTGAAGTCGGGCCACATGATTGCGACTGCAGGTTTTGGAGCTGGCCTAACTTGGGGGTCTGCCATTATTAGATGGGGATAAAGCTTTACAACTTCCAGTAATCTATCAATGACTGAGCCTGAGAGTCCAGATACCGCACAAGGCAATCGCCAAATTCTTGCTTTCAAATTTCACAAATTCTCTTAGGGAGGTAGCAATTTTGTTCCTTTGAACTCCAACGATTCAAATAAAATTGTATTTTTGTCCTTCAACTCTTGTGCAACTCTTGTACGCATTTGCTGTTGTTGGTCTTCCAACACGGCAAAGCTAGTGACAATCTAAATTATGCAGGTAAAGAAAAGCTCTTTCGTTTTGCGACCCCAGTATTAGTTCTCTATTTCCATTGTTATTATTGTGAGCCTATCAATGTTTGAGCAAGAGAAGGGCGCAATGCACAACTGGCAATTCCGCAAGAAAGGAAATATGTCTGAATCTTTATTGCTAGTCAGATACATATAATGTAGTTCTTTCTGCAATTTTGCAGTCAATAAATAAGGGGACAAAAAATGAGGGACAACAACAAACAAACAAACAAGAAAATTACAAACAAGCACAAGAATGTAGTAACTCCACTCTCAAAGTTAGTGAAGCTCAAACTGAAACCTCTTCAAGTCTTGCTTTGATCCTCTTCAGTGTACCCTCAACTGCAACATCGAATGCATCCATCGTAGACCTGAAACCAGGTGAGCCTCCATGTTTTCTGTATATGATTCTCGGTATCATTTCCACAACTTTCTCTCTCATCCTCTTCACTCTCTCTATTGGTATCCCCATCAGCACATCGACTATCTTTAAACCTTTGAACACCACCTCCTCCTTCGGTATCGTCACCGAGAACTCGTCGAATTCTTCCTCCGGCATATGCCACTGGTACTGCGACCTCGCCGATTGGTCCTCGAAGAACACCGGGATGCACCCGGCGAGGAGCGAATCGAAGGTCGACCTCCGCGTCGGCGTGTCCCCAGGAGGCTGCAAGCAGAACGCGGCCTTCAGCATCGGCCGCATGTACTTGATAGGGTTGTGCTCGCAAATGCCATTGGAGCAATCCACGAAATCACAAGTCTTGGCATAGTTTTCGTTGCCTGACGGGGGAGCTTCGGTCCCGTTTTCGCACTCGAGCCTGATGCTCCTCCTGATATTGGGGGTCGCGGAGATGCCGCCCCCGCCGGCGAACAGCATAAGCGCGGTGCGGCGAGACCGGCGGACCCTGGCCATCCACGTCTCGAGGAAGGGGGAGTCCGGCGGGTGGAAGGAGGTCGGGTAAGGGATGGCTTGCTCCTGCCAGGGCCAGGCCCTGGCCTCCAACGTCAACGCGGTTACGTTATAGAACTCGGGCAATTCGAGAAAGGAAGTGCCCCAGATGGGAGGGTCGTTGGACAACGGCTGCGAGAAGTCCCAGGCGGGGCGGGCCATGACGAGGAAGTGGTCGTGGCCGGAGCGCCGCTCCCAGATGCCCGGGTCGTTGGCCCGCAGGAAGCGGTACAGATCGAGGCCGTGGTCGGCGCTGGAGTTGACGTCGCGGCCGTAGAGGTAGCGGAGGGCGTCGAGGCCGGCGTAGTAGGGGAGGAAGACGGCGTCGGCGAGATCCGGGTCCGGGGTGAGGCAGGGGAGCTCGAGGACGCGGCGGTGGAAGACGAGCTCGAGCATGAGGGGGTCGGTGCGGAACCAGCTGCGGGAGCGGTCGTGGGTGGGCCGGCCGAGGCCGTGGTTGGCCAGGTAGGGGCAGAGGTCGTCGAGGAGCGGGTAGTCGGCGCAGGTGGCGAGGAGGTCGAGGTTGAACCGCGGCGGCAGGCGGCGGACGTGGATCCGCCGGCCCGAGCAGCCGTCGGGGACGGCGGCGGCGGCGGCGGTGGGGTCCGAACGGGTCAGGCCCAGAACGGAAAGGAAGAGGGCGAGGAAGAAGGAGATGGTGGTGGCCATGTAGAGAGAGAGAGAGAGAGAGAGAGAGATCTTTTCAGCCGTCCATCGAAGGGGAAGAGGAGCCACTCGCCCGATCGTGGGTCAGTTCGATCGAACTCAAAGTTACTACCTTTATCTCCTCCTTCTCTCTCCTCTTTCTCTCTCTACTGTGGCTTCGTTGCTTTTGTGTTCTGTTTTTTTTTTTTTTTTTTTTTTAACTGTCGGTGGAGGAACCGAAGGAGGACGGCGACGCCGACGACGACTCTGTAAAAACAGAGCCTGAAAACGCGGCGGCCTTTTCTTGCATCGTGAAGGAAGGGAGGAGGCAGAGGGGAATCGCCAACTGCAATTTTCCAACACAAACCAAAGTCGTACGTGAATTTAATGAAGGCGGGCCTTGAGCTTGGCGATTGTTAAGGTGACGATGATGGGTGTTGGACTGTCATTAATTTAAAAAACATCGAGATGATTAGGAGTAGTCATGATCGATGAGGTGAAGCCTCATCAAAAAATGGAAATTATTTGTGATAGACATCATAGGTAGATCTATCAAATGGGTTGATTAGATTGAATTTGAGTCTCGATCAGGTCGGGTCGAAAATGAACTAATCTAAATGGGTATATTTAATCTGTTTTGATTCATAATTTATGCAATACAAATTTAGTGACTTATGTCCGACCCGATCTATATTGTTAAAACACTTCAATATTTAATCTAATTTGTGAAGACTCGTACCCAAGATAGAGGGGAAGGAATCGAGCAAGTGAGGGAGAAATCGAGTGAGGACGAGAAAGAATGAAGAGAGATATGTTAAGTTGTAAATTCATTTATAACTCATTTAATACCGATATTATATTTAAGCTCATTCACAACTCATTTACTTAATATAACTAACATTTATATGATCCATTTAACACTCGTATAAGTTAAGAAATGGTTGAATGACCCATTTTGACCGGTCTAATCATAGGTCAAGGGTGCATCTGCACATTAAATGAATTCGACCCTCTCCTTTGTTGAGGAGCGGCTTTACGCTCTTTGTGCCGACGAAGAAACTCGTACCCGAGTCGGGAAAAACCCTCTCGAGTCGTGCGAACCGCCCCCTCTCCGCATATCGAGTTAGGCCAGAGCCGGAAGTCAGGGCGCAATGAATTGGTTCTAGAGAGGTATTAACCAATTATAGAGGTTCAAAGAATTGGTTCTAGAGAGGTATTAATCAATTACAAAAGTCCAAATTGTCTGAGCTCATTGCGAAGGGCCACCATAGACTTGAGCTCATTCTAATTCGATGCGGGCAGAAGGGCCACCAAGGATTTGGGCTCATTCTAATTCGATTCGAGCCCTCTCACTCGAATGCATTCCCCAAGCCCAATCTTCGTGCAAATGAGGCTAATTATCAGGTCAAACTTGATTCACGTGATCACTTGGCGTGTTCCTGTTCATATATACAAAACCTAGGAGAACAGTAAAGACCCATTATTCTACTGATCTTCTCGCACGGTTTTCAGGATTTTGAGGAACTGATCGATTGCTCTCCGGCCCGACAACGTGAGAGAGATCAGGTGGGAATCTTGATTATAATTACCTCTCTAGGCTCTCTCATTGACCCCAAATGACGACAAGATTAGGTCCGCTGGTCATATGTTCAGCCATGTGAGTTTCTGAACCCTCTTATTAAACTTGAGCAAGCTCTCAGCTGAACCAGCCACAAAATACAATTGAGGCGGCATCATCTGCTAATCTTAATCTGCGTGGAACTCGTGCGAGATTTGGTAATCTGGTCAGTTTGACATGTGTGGGAGGTTTTCTTCTTTTGGTTCTTCTTATCCACAGAAGGATGATTTTTAAGTATAGAATGGCAGCTGTACCATAAAAGAATTTTTATTCCGTCCATTGGTTTAAAAAAATGAGAGCTACTTGTATAACTATTCTTAATGTTTTGTGTGAATAATAGTTTGTTTGGAAAAAAAAAAGCAAATGATAAATAATTAGAAATTGTTACGAAGTCCACTCATTCAAGAATTTGTGGCTTACAACATATCGTTACTCTCATAGTAATTTAAAGAATGTTATGCTGGCAAAACCCTTAAAATATCATTTCACGAGTAACGTCAAGTGTCAAATTTTACCTTGAATGACAAGTCGAAGCCTTGTCCTAAGAGATCCAGAAGAGTGTTTAGCTTGGTAATTTCGAGTTGAGAAAAAACCTAACTAACCCAATTTGGATATTTGATGAAAATCCTTAGGCCGTGTTTGGTGGACTTGATATAACTCCGGATATAATAATTTTTATATTATCTGGTGTTTGGGAGAATACCGATTCGGATATGTTCGGATGTGATTCATATAAATAGTCCCACATAGGAGGTGTGATAAAGCCTGATAGGATAGATGTCTAATATTAAAAAGAAAAAAAAAAACCGAGCAAAAAAAGACAGAATAAGGAGAAAAATTTGATGGACTCACTTCGCTGCTCACCAATCTGACATTGTCCCCACCATGTTTGCACATCTCAGTCGATCTCTCTTCTCGCCATCGTCTCGCCATCGTCTCGCCACCATCGTTTTTGACCCTAAATGACATCGCCTTAGATCACTGCTTCCGGCTCCGTCACGCGCAGCCATCCAAAGCGTTGGTTTCCTCCAACAAGTTTTAGTTTTCTTTGTTTCCAGGCAGAAGGTCCCATTCTATCTGTGAAAATTTTCAACACTCGTCATCGAGAGTTCCAATGAGCACTGCTCAATAAAAGGATAGCAATGACAGGTTAGATTAATGGGTTTGCCAAGGAGGGTTCATTTATACGACCCATTTAAACTGTTGATGATGGGTCATCGAAACGAGGTTGTTTATTAGAATCTATTTATGTTTTTTTGCGACATTTTGGATCTACAGCTTGTCCATGTTTAGTACTCTATTTTGCGCTGTCAAAAGTTCCTTAGGTAACAAAGTTGTGACTTTATATATTTCCTTGGATTTTCAATTTTGGGTGATGGTCTGTTTAATCTACTAGGAAGAAGAATTTCACAGAGAAAACAAAGGATATGAGTTCAGCTGTGGACGACTCAAGTATTGATATCAGATTATTGATTCAAGAGGCAAATTGCGAAGAAGGAAGACTGAGCAACTAAATCGAGAGAACAAAGAATTGTAGCGACGCACACTAGATGTGGAATCGTTAACCTCCCGTCATTGTTGGAGGATGAAGATGATGATGAATTGTGGTGTCTCATCCTCCTTCACCACCGACCATGAGAGGGAGAGCGAGAGAGATGAGTTGAGTGAGGCTGAGTGAGGCTGTTCTGGTATTTTAAACTCTGATCTGGATATTATTGATCTAAATTCATATTATATCTAGACATTACCAAACAATGTATAGGACATTTGAAATCCTATCCTATCCGACTTTCTCTTTTCCGGTAAAAATGTCCGGACGACCAAACACATTTTTAGATTTTCCCCACATTTGTCCCCAATTCACGCCAACTCGATGCCTTAAAAAGAGCAAAACATACATATTATGCACATAGAGCAGACATGCAATGACAAATCGAGCATCGTGAATCACAAGTCCCCTGACCTATCCTCCTCTCTTTCCAAGTCTATATAGCTACATGCCAGATATCTCTGTTGACTGAAACGAGGAAACTGCCGCTTTTGTGTCATTGTTATCTAATGTCCCGATTGCTGTCTGGCTCAATTGATATTTTTAGCATGCATAATGCCAATGAGAAGACTGATGACCACGTTTTGTACCAGTGATGATTCCCCAACTATGTTCCTCCAATAATGCACCAATGTGGTAGTTGACGGAATCATGACTTTCATTAAGCTCAACGCGACGCGAGCTTCTAGACAAAAGGAGAAACCATGGGTTCTCTCCACGGCTGAAAGTCTATGATGAAAACCCCTTGCCAGCTTCCTTGTCCAGCAAACATCCAAGCCCAGAAGGACAAGGAGGCCGACAGGAAAATGCTCGCATAATTGAATCGAGTTTGTCGTACCCAAGCTTGTTAACTTGTCATATGCTCCCGAATGAGAATGCATGCATAGTCCCTATTGACTGAGAAATTGATGAGATTCATGTCTGTGTAGGCCAAATGAGACTCACTTACCGTAATGTTTGTGGCAAGTTGTACAATTTTGTACATACATGTAGCCTTGGACGTTTGGGGAATGAAAGACAACCAACATTAATTGATTTTGGTTATTCCCATGAGGGACAACAAACATTAATTGGCTTCACTATTCACTTTGGATGTATATATATGTAGCACTTGCTGATAAAATGTCCACACAAGCTTAAAACTCTGTTTTCGCGAGAATTATTGAAGGATTTTCATTATTGTTTCGCTGATTGTTGTCCGGGAGGGGTATTAACCTAATATTTTTTTCCCAGTATCTGTGTTCTTTTCTTGACCAAAAGAGGGTCAAGTGTGAGGTACAAGAAAAATTCGAAATACTTAAATAACAAAATGAGCATTTTGACTTCGTGCATGGTTTCGCTACAGTTACTTTGATTTCGACACTTACTATTGCTCCCCAATGTCAAACAATTTGGTCAGTTTGACGAATAACAAAGCGTTCACGGTAGTGAGATTGACAATAGCTATTGTGCCAAGAAACTTGGAGACGTTGCGTGCTTTCTTAAGTATCGTATGAAAGAGATTTAAAGGCAGTAATCTAAGAAACCCTAGTTCTACCTCTGCATAGGTAAATACTAGAATAATTTTAAGTTAACTTGTTGCAGAAAACGAAGTTATTCCCTTTGATGTCACTGATGATGCGCTGCAAGAATCGATGGTCTTCTCCAGAGATTGGAACTTAAAACCCTAGTTTGTCGCTTGTTCTATCTTTTGCATGCACGCGTCGAGATCGGAAGATTGGCCAGCGAAGCAAACATGTACGTTTTGAGAGTTTAAATACGATCCCATGTTAGTCCCAAAAATATGATTTTGTCTGAACGAAAGATGTTTGATTCTTCTTAGTAAGAAATTACATCGAGATTCATAAATAGTATCGAATGATGACTAATTTAATTGCATCTCCTAACCATTTTTCAATCACATGTTAATAAGAAACTTCACTCCTTAGCCTAGACAGAGATCTGGAGAGATTTTCATCTGAGCAAAATGCAGATCGAGGATCAGTATTGCCGGATTTCATAAATTATAATGTTTGGTGATATCTATTTTGTTTTTTTCTTTCCAGTGCTGCATTTAGTTATATAATATTTATTTGAACTACCAAATTAGGGTTTTAGGAATACAAGTATGCGTCTACCAAATAGTAAAATTCGACGAATGATATCATTGATCATAGCGTCATTATCATTTGAAATTCTAAAGTGGCGAAAGTCATAGATTTATTGTTGAAGCAAGGTAGAAATGTTTGACCGTGGGGCATAGAGGACGGCGTATAATTCGCTTTTATTATGGACAATGACACGGTGGAGACGGGAGGGCTCGAGTATCAATTTGCAAACTTAGGCTCGCACAAAGAGAAATCTCTCAAAATTAGTTCCGATTCAAAGAGATAAACTTAATTACGTGTAAGCATAAAGCACATAATTATGTGCCTAAAACCCTTAACTCTAGAAGATTAGTACTCACAATAATGTAACCGGAAAAAAGAAATAACCAGAAAATATGATACCTCGAGAAACCTATAAAAGGATGGTGCTACATAACCGTTGCGTTTATCTAGAATTTCTCCTGTGGAATTTTGACCACAAGTTTCAATTTGTAAGAGATGGGCAATGGAAAGTGATATCTCTCTAGTTTATTCAAAGCAACAAATAAACGGTGAAAAGAATCAAGCAATAATTAATTCACAAGAAATTGAAGTGCAGGTTATTTTAAGATTTTAAAGTTTGTTAAATACACAATTGTGAAACGCTTTCTTTGGATTTAGAAATGAAAATAGATGTGATCCCTCAGCGTTGAAGCAAGAAAGATTCATTAATCAATCTCTTGATTTTGATTGAGAGAAAGTGATGTATTTGACATCGTTTCGGTTGTTCATTGTTAAAGTATTATTTTTCGAAATACAATACTCAATCCTTTTCTTTCCTCAAATCTTTTTAGATGGATGCAGTTGATATTTAATGTAAAGTGTATTGATGAAGATGATGCCAACAGCGGAAATGAGATCTATTATATACCACTGTAGAAGGGATCATAACACCGAAAGAAATGGTGAAAAAGAGGTTAGTCAATTCAAAGCAATTATGCAGCAATGATGAGAATTTATCTACCCGAGTCTAAGTAAATCAAAATAACGAAAGCCCTTTTTCAAACCAACTTAAGCTGAGCACAACGAAAGAGTTTTCATTAGTCCCAAAAAACAACATTTCTAATATTTTTTCAACCTTGGAAATTTAATAGATATTTCTAATAACATTAACAATCTTTTTCTAGTGATACTATTTTCATACTTGTTATTTTATGTCGGTAGTTAATTTTTCACATTAATTTTGTCTTGCTTTCTTCTTCTTCATATATGGAACTCCAGTTATCCAAATCCCAATTGAGATTTTCTATTCCTGATTTTCCAAAGAAATCGATTAAAATAATGTTTTCATTAGTGGTGGAGATGGCATGTTACTCTCGAAAAAGCTACGGTTCCACTAGTTCATCTTTTCCCTAAAGAAATTAAAAATTCGAACTAGAAAACTAAATAAAGAGATAAATTGTGAAATCCTAACAAAAAAAAAAGGTCTTTTTGCCATCTGTGGGCATGCCTGATTTGTCAAATGTAATTGATCTTTTTTTCTTCTTTTTAACCCTTTTAAAGAGTTATGATGTGGTGGCCTGTGCTCCTGTATCCTTGGTTTTTGTTTATGTAATGAGGAAAGTAGTATTGAAAATTTACTAGGTGTTATTATTAAGATAATTAAATTTTCCTAAATTTTGCATAACTAATAATTCTGAATGAAAAGCAATCGACAGCCTCAATTCACGTGAGTTTAATCACACAAAATTTCACAGCATGTGAATTTCTACAAGGGTATTTAATCTAGCGATATACACGAACCTAATACATATAAATCTAGATAATTTAAGGATCATTACGAATAAAGTGAATCTCAATCGTTGACTCACTTCGATCTCGCGTCACTAAACAACATTGAGGTTGCTAGATTCGATCAACGGTGGATTGAATGGCATGTTGCCTAGTCAGGGAGGGAGGGACGGTGATTAGGAGGTGGGCTCAAGTTTCATTTGTCATAAACACTTAAGACAACATGTTACCTCGTGGATGCGAGGTGGCTTCACCAACCTTTTCTGTTTTTCAAAGGTCAATTTCTACGGAGCAAAATTAAAATAAAAGGTCAATTTCTTTTGTAGTTTCATTTCGTGGATGTTTGGATCAGCTTATTCGAATCTAGACTAATTCACCTCTCTAGGATTAAACGGTCAACATTTGACGGCGCCTTGATCGTTGTACTTTTTCAAACCGGTAATAACTCGAAAATCCACATCTAATGAGGAATATATTAAGACAGGCAATTCACCTTCCATCATACCCGGGTCAAGGGATGACGGGCAATCCACGAGTTCTATGAGAAACGGAGAAATCTCGTGATTATTGTCCGATCAAAGATTTAAACTGGTGTATGTGTTCATGCCTGATTCCGGTGTCTTTTTAATAGGGAATTCGCTTATGAGAGTGGAATTTCGACCCAAGAGAATAAAATTTGTGCGCAATGCAGGTGCGTGTCTATAAGCACGTAATTTTAAAGCCTCGAAGGGGCTTTAAGCTTGTCCATTTTTAGCACGCGTTGACCTTGCAAGGTGGAGTAGTGAGAATGCTTGAAGGGAAAGAACGACATAAACACACGCATGTATGTAATCTTTTATTAAAATTTGTCTTTTACATATTTGCTGACTTTAAGGAAGGCTGCTAAGATCTCTTAGAGTAGACATGCCAAACACGTATAAAACACATTCCGTATGGGACTCATGTAGAAGTATTTAAATAGCCATGTCAATTAGTGTATTTATATACAGGATTATATCTTGTCACATTTACATAAATGGATATACATATTCTTATCACAAAATAACAAAATTTAATTACCATGCGTGATATATTTATAAAAAAGTTCCAATCAAAAGAAGCATATATGCATATGTAAATTTTACTTAATTGTAGTATATTTAAGGTCCATTTGTTTGAAGGAAAACTGTTTTTTGAGATTTTTTTTTAAAATTTTTTTACAGTATTTGGATAACAAAAAACTTGTCAATTTACATAAAATATTTTCCAGCGGCTAAAAATAATAAGTTTAGATCAAAGGAACACAACTTCTCCTTCTGCTAAGATGGAAAGCGTTTTCCTTAAATCATTAAACAAGGGAAAACTAACTGTTCTTCCTTAAAATGATTTTCATGGAAATTTTTTTTTTTTATTTATCATGAAATTGTCAATGAAACAAACACACCCGGGTGTGAACTCACGATAACAATAAAAAAAATTTTAAGCATAGTCAACTCGAACAATTGTCACGTACTCTTAATGAAGATCCGGTAAATACCCGTTCACATCTCGTAACGTTTAATTTCCTCTTTCCTTGTATTACTAAGAGAGGGGAGGACCTCATACCAAAAAAAAAAAAAAAAAAAAAAAAAAAAAAACATGAACGGACGAAGAGATGAAAAATAAGATGAGTTCACATGATGACGAGGGTTTGGCATGCAACGCAAGAAGTCAGTTGCGAAGAAGTTGGGTGAGCAGTTGAAGCAACCTCGGATGGCATCGTGGTAAAACTGTCACGGATCAGAGCGGTTGCCTGCAAAGTCGGAGAGTTTCAAGCAAAGTGGGACAGACAAGGGTTGCAACTTCTCTTGAACAACATACAAGAGGCTAGAGGCATTGGACTCCAGTATAATTCATTTTATCTTGAACTTAGATTCGTAGATTTTGCACTCTATCCGAATACCATTCGCGAACTCCGTGCTCGAGTGAGGGATCGCGGAACGATTTTGATCGCTCGCCAATTGTCTGAAGTTTGGATACCCTCAATACGATCACTGCTAGTTATCGACCATTTCAAACACTCCGATTAAATTCGGCAATCAGCCGGCATTTTTGGATGCTTCTTTTTGGCCAATTTCGTCAGGTAGTTTTTTCTCTGTATTAGCCAGCATGCGCTAGATGTATAAAGAAAGTCCAATGTTCTTATTGTTGTAAAAATCAAATATCATTTGTCCAAAGAATAGCAAATCCATCTAACAGTTTTTACTGTCTTATTCAGAAGGGAGTGCACAAAGGTCAATAAGCGGTGGAATGAAAACTTTAGGTTAGAAATGGTAAGATTATTAAACATTAATTAAGGAGCAAGATCCAGGAAAGAAATCAGAACTTTATGAAATTCTGATCAAGAGGGAAGATAATCTTTTTAGTATCTAAATTCATCTTACTTACAAATTTTCTTTTATTTAACAACAATCTGCTCAATTCTACATTTATAATAAATGTATCAAGTACGATGTAAAATCAGGAAAAGAAAATAAAAATCATTAAAAAAAAACCCTGAGTCTTATCACTTTTCATTATTTAAATCTACTTGGGTTGGTGAAAAAAAGTAAAAGTTTGGAATCGAGAGAAAAAAATCATTGCAGATTGCCCAAGAAACCAATTTACTATTCACACCCCCTTTCATCTTAATATTTATAGTATTAAGATGTTATTATTGTTGAAATATTATATCATATCGCTTAATCTAAAGTCATATATACTTTTTATATCTATTTGCCTTAAAATTTTAGTTATACTTTCTAACATTGCATTGCAATTAGTTTTCAACAATTGTCTTGATACCATATGCTTGTTTTCTCTATTTATTGCGAATGGTATTGAGCTAGTGTACTACAATATAGCAAATATGGCCATAAGTATACTTAGCGCCATTTATTTCACGAAAAATAAATGATTTGAAAAATATTTTCCTAAAAAAGATAATTTGTATCGCTTATAAAAATAAATAAATGATCACCGGTTTAAATATAAATTATTGTCGGTAAATGAAATTTTTTCATTAATTAATTATTTCAAATTATACAAAGGATCACTCTTTCGAAAATATTTTTGAAATAATTCATTTTTAAATTTAACATCGAAAGATATTGGATTCTTGCTTACTTTATAAACCTTCTGACATATATGATGATTGCTTCCAAATGTCTCTGCATGCACCACCCCCCGAAAAACGAATACCACCATCCGGATCTGGCATTTGCACTTTTCGTGTGATCCCCATCTAACAAGTCCCCATCAAGGAAAATCGAAATCGTAGCTTGGAGCCAATTCAATGGAACCTAACATTTGCAATGTGTACAGGAGGAATTGGGCATGGGGGGCGCTGTCACCCGAATGTGTTATGGTTGGCCAGAAACGCCGACCTTTACCTAACTGTAATGTATTATTTTATATTATTATGAAGTGAACTTTTGAGAATCGCTAATGAAAAGGACGCAAAATGAAACTCCTTTAAGGAAAAGAAACAAACCACATTTTTTTAGTTTGGTGAGAATCGATTGCCTTAAGGCAATGCACCGACAAAAAAAAAACTTAAGGCAATGCATTAGAAGAAAAGAAGGGCAGATCTTATGCGTGCCCTATTGTCCAAAAAATATAATTTTGTGTTTCTAAGCTTGGGGAATTGAAATTTTTCCTTCCGAAAATATAACAATTGCTACGAAATGGAGAGATGTGTTTACTTGATCGATTCCGAAGGATCTTGATGCAACGATGCATTGTTAGGGCGGGTCATTTCAGGTGTCAAATAGGCATGACTTTGCTTTGGTACTAAGAAAAAAGTGTGAAAATGGAGGAACCTTATTTATTTTCTTAGATAAAAGGCCCAAGGCGAGGTATTATACCACCACCCTTTTATCTCGTGAGTGTCCTCATTTATAATCTAGTTGGTCACTTAATCGTGCTTTTTACTTTATTTGTTGTATGAAGGCATGAGATGGTTGACTTTTGTTAGTGTTATTATACGCCGTTTGATACGATAATTTTGTAGAGTGTGCATGGACTTGCGCACCGATAGATTGCTCAATTTTTTTATTTTTAGGCTTTACTAACAGAGCATTTTTTGGCCTATTATAAAAATAATTACTTGTTGTGAGTTATAAATTCTTGAAAAAGTAGATCCCACTATAATTATAGTTTTTTGATAATAAAATGTTATGCTCATAATAAATTTTTTTATTTTTTTATTTTTTTATTGGGTTTTCTAATAGACTGTGTAAATGAATATCTTTAGAGACCTTATAAACAATAGCTGAAAGCGATAAGAACTTTGATCACATTTATTAATGTAATTGAAACAAAGTTAAAAATTACAATACACGTCAAAAGAAACCCCGACAAGCATCGGAGCTCATGTTTCGACCGTCTTTGTCGGAAAATTAATTATGGTTCATGATTTTCCCTCGTGGCATCATTGCATATGTCAATAAAGTCCTAAAACGTCGACACGAATAAATTGCATACGTGTTTAGAAGATGAAATGGTGACATCGCGCCAACATCACATCTACAAGCTTATGCATGGCCTCGAGACTAGCTACAACAAGTTGACACCATTAACAATAATAAAAGTTTTGATCGTGCGTTAGAAATGGAAACTCAAATTAATGGTTTTAGATTACACACTTATCATTAAACATCCATATGGCAAGATCACACGAACACATAGGATAAAAAAGAAACGCAAAGACTTGTTAACCACCCTATCGGAATAGGTTCCCCAATTTTTGGAACTTGAAATATATCCATCAAATCCTTCACTTATCCATTTCTCAAGTTATCGGTTCTACCCTAGAACCATACACATTCTAGAAACCATCTTCTCATTGACGTGTATCAACGAGAGATGGTCCATCTCCACAAGATTCAGGGCTAAAACTGGATTCAACGCTTCCTGAGAGCTCGCACCTCAGCTGAGGTTTGAATTACGTTGGCCGAGGTCGACACCCTTTCCCCAAAAGTGCAAGCAGCGCAGCGGTTTTAGCTGTTTGACTTTGGTGCCTTGTCGCGCCTGAACGTGGTCAGCCATTATTGCAAGCAGTCGATTACGTAAAGGCTTAGTCCCGGTTGATTTTTGTAATGCGATTTTGTCACGGGTGATGACGTTAGCGGTTCAGCACGCTCTGCATCTTTTGCCCGAGGGGGGGGGGAGAGAGAATTTCAAGGGTCGATCAGGGGGTTTTGCAGGCCCCTGTTTTGAGAAGTGGATTAAAGGGGAAATGATACTAAAAATAATGACTCAAATCGAGATGTGCACACACCCTTTTTTTCTAGTTCATGCGATCTCATTTAAGGCAATTTGTTTCGCTCAACGCATGTGAAATCACACATATGTTTTTTTTTATGGGAATTATAGTTCCTGTGCTATGATGGGAAGGAAAATTCAATAATAAAAAAAAAAAAAAAGGAAAAAAAAAGAAAAAGAAAAAGGAGTAGTCTTCGAAATCCCACTCTATAAAATGCCCAGACCACCTCGCCTTCCTCGTCTCTGCTGCTCTGCCCCTGCATTTCTCCTCTCTCTCTCTCTCTCACTTGCTGTCTGTATAAAGGTGCAAAGGTTCGACCTTTTCGGCATTTGGTGACAGAGACAGTCTTCCTCCTCCTTCTTCTTCTTCTCCTTCTTGTTCGAAGCTCCTCCTTCGTCCGACAACCCAATTCAAGCAAATTCGTCTTCGTTCGCCACGACCGACCTGCTCTCTCCTGGAAAAACTGCATTTTCCCGAGGTCCCTCGAGGGAAAAAAAGAAGGTAAGAGCTGCTGTTTTTTTTTTTTTTACTGCGGGTGATTCGTTGCATCATGCACGTCTCCGCACGACCCGTATCGACAGGGAGAGATTCTTTCTCTGACGCTCGCGTTTCGGTGCAGGAAACAGAGCTTCCGGCTGGGATTTCGTGTGATTAACGTTCTTAATACGGAAAAAATCGAATCTTTAAGCATCAATCGCCGTTTACGGTGACGGTACATGCATGGAAGTCTTTCTATTTCGACTCGCCGTGAGTTTCCGCGACATTTTCTTCGGCTTTCGATCTCAAGTTTTGTTTTTTTTGTTTTGGTTTTGCCTGCCTCCTCGGTTCATCTAGGACCATATGATATCGGGCCCATACTTTTTAACGCCGTATAGTTTTCGACGACGCGATTTCCTCGATTATTTTAGAGGACTGAACAGCTTCCCTGCTTGTTTCAGCTTTGAAAGAGCTGTGTACTTGCTGAAGATGGTGACTTTGAGGACCCCATTTGTTTATTTTTGTTCGTGTATCATGGGTTGATAATAAAGTTAATTACTTGTCGGTTGCTGCACTCCTGTTGGTCGATGCTGATGTTTGGGAACGTGTATCAATCACTTTCTTTGGAATGCAAAACCTTGAAACGTGTCTTAATCACTTTCTTTCGATGTGAACTGTTAAAATAGAAGTTTTGATGATGTGCTTCTAGCTTACCATATTTTTTTTGTTTCTCGATTGGCCTAGAACCTTCTGTCAGTAGTTTACAATCTTGAATTGTTTCATCCTATATAAGTTCGAACCGAAAGTGGCAAGATTACATGTCTCGTGCGTGAACTATGAAGGTTGAGGTTGTGTTCATTTTCTTCATTTTCCCCCATTTTTGTGCCTGGTGGCATCTCATGGTCGTTTTTTGTAGTTGCGGTGTCCTTTTCACGGTATGAAATAAACCGTGACGATTTCCTGATGGGTCATACTATTATGTATCTGTGAAAGTTATCTATGAGATCTATTCATAGGTATTACGTGCCTCATTTAAATTTCGATCTAGGCACCCACAGCTCTAGGTAGTACTACATGATGCTTGCATAGGAGACGATGTGAAAATGATTCCTTTGTTTTTTATATTTTTGCGGGATTTCGTTTTTCTATGCATGATATGTAAGAAGTTTGGCGTATGTTCCATGTGCATCATCTCAGTAGGAATTGGTGATTGCTCCATAATTGTCCCTTCCAGTCTTATCGATAACAATTGTGACAAACTGAGTCCTTGAGATGACACAAAGGAAAATTTCTTTAAGAATTAAAAAATCTTAAATCATCTTGCTGATGATTACATTAACCGTTGATCGCTCTCTAGAGAGCACGAAGTTTGTATAAAGCAAATTTGGGATGGAATCATGGAGATTCTGTCTCTGGGTGTTTTTCATTTAATGCCACATGGTGCAAACATTGCATGCCATGTATTCTCTTTCTGCACTTTTGTCTTGTCAATTTGTCATATGAAAGTGTCGTGTAAAATTTTGGACTGATTGTTACATATGAATATAGATATCCAGCACCAAGGTCATCTCTGTGTGCGTATTCAGTTGCCTTTTTCCATGTCTGCATGTGCAAGGTGGGTTCTTTACCGCCTGCTGCTGAACTTATTTTAGGAGTAAAATATTTCAACAGGCTCCAACTTCAGATGCTAAATTAGTGATTTGCATTTGCAGTGACCTTCAGGGAGGTATTGAGCGCACAAAATCTGGAAGATAGTCAGCTCTCTCAAACATTCCAATGAATTATCCGCTATAAATGCAACGCTTTGGAAATGATAAGGTATTTTCTGGCATAAAGGCGATCTGTCTCGTTTCATGTTAATTATAGTACTCTTGCTGAATGTTTTTGTTTTATATTCAAGACCAGATCTCAAGAACTCAGCACTTGATGGACTGCACTCCCAATAGCAGTGATAAGAAATCTCTGAAGAGGTGGTTTTTCATTGACAAGAGGGTAGGATATAGCATATTCAGTTATAGCTTATAAGTCGCTCTTAAAGCACAATTTCCAGAAACTGGCAGCACAATTGATACGATCTGTTTTCCTATAGTGCTTTTATTCTTGATTCAATGGAACTCAAGTCTACTCATTCATCTCCTGTTCTTGCCGATCCTGCACCCATTAACAAGACAAGACTAGGCATTCATTCCAACTTGTCCTCTAGCAAATGCATACCGATACTGAGGAGAAAGCCGGGAAAGCTCGATGAGGCTCTCTCTAATGGCTGGCTAGATGCAATGAGGGCCTCGTCTCCTCCTCGTAAAAAGCTTATAAAAGGTTATTGTGTTGAAGTTGCTTTAGATGATGCCGAGATTGCCTATTGCGCTTGGAAGGTATTTCATTTTTGTAGTTTCTAGATTTTAATGATGTGATAAGTACTATGCTATGCCATTTGCTCTAATTCATGTTGTTTAATTGCAATTTCTCTGGATTGCACAGATGAAGCATCCATCAGCACTCGATTCATTTGAGCAGATCACGAAGCAGGCTAAGAAGAAAAAGATAGCCATTTTTTTGGATTATGATGGGACTCTTTCGCCAATTGTAGACAACCCTGATGATGCGCTGATGTCTAGTGAAGTAAGAATAGCATTTTGTAAGCATAGAAGCCCTTCGTTTCTCGGTATTCCATAATTATTTATTTTATGACATCGGTGAATATATATTTTCAGATGCGTTTGGCCGTGAAAAAGGTTGCAGAGTTCTTCCCAACTACCATTATTAGCGGGAGGAGTCGCAACAAGGTATTGGGAGGACTCCACTTTAGAGGGTGTTTGGGACATTTCGAGCCGATAATCCACTTTTTAATGGATACTCTGAAGATGTTATGCCTGAATTACATCAATTTAATATCGTTTTAGGTACATGAGTTGGTAGGACTGACTGAACTTTATTATGCCGGAAGCCATGGGATGGATATTATGGGTCCTGTGGGTGTTGCCGCATCCATTGACCATCATGGCTGTGTCAAATTAGCTGACAGCCAGGTATTTGAAGATCCACTCGAGAATGTTTAAATTGATTCTCCCGGGGAAATAAGTTTCATGTTGATGGTTTAATTTTTCTGTGATGTCTGTCATTATTATAGGCTGAGGAATTAAAGCAGTTTCAGCCCGCTGGAGAATTCTTACCAATGATTGATGAGGTGCACGACTGCTCTGCATCCAATTTCTTTTTTATTTTATGGTATCTATATATGGTAAATGGCAATTAGAAGATTGATTATTGACTTGGGCATGCAGGTTTTTAGAACCCTCGTTGAGAAGACAAAGGGAATCAAAGGCACAATAGTTGAGAACAACAAGTTCTGTGCCTCAGTACATTACCGAAATGTACATGAAAAGGTTAACTAAGGGCTGCAGTGATGTTCAATCAGGTCAACTTCCAAGTCTGTCTCATTTTAATTGATTGCTCTATGATTTCAGGATTGGCACACTATTGCTCGATTAGTCCACAATCTATTAAAAAACTACCCGCATTTGCAAATAACTCACGGACGGAAGGTATATTCTTGGCTCGATTCTGGCTTTATGCATCAAGATTTCCTTTTGTTAAGTGGGTCTCAGTAATTTGTTGCACATACTTCGTTTTGGTTATCCAGGTTTTAGAAATCCGTCCTGTGGTGGACTGGAATAAGGGGAAAGCGGTGGAGTTTCTGCTCGATTCTCTCGGTATCTTTTCTTTTGGCCTTTGACTCTCTTTTCCAGAACATAAGTGGACACGCTATTCTACAACTTTGCTTTCATGTCAACACAGGTTTCGCTAATCAAGCTGACGTGCTCCCGATCTATATTGGAGATGACAGAACTGATGAAGATGCATTTAAGGTACTACGCACATGCAATTCCTATTGTTCTGTTTCTTTCTCTACCTTGAAGCAAGCATGCAAATGAGTTGGCCATTTTGATGATCTATATCAGATGCTGGGTGAAAAGAAATGTGGCATTGGGATTTTGGTATCTTCAATGCCCAAAGAAACGAAGGCATTTTACTCTCTCAGGGACCCATCGGAGGTGCACATCCTTGTTCATCTTTTTTACTTTTCGTCTCAAAACTCAGTTGTGTTTTCAGAAGCATATGCTAATATACGACGGATGTGTCGGAATTGCATGTAGGTGATGGAGTTTCTGAAGTCTCTTGTCGCATGGAAGAAGATGGAAGACGCATGAAGGATGTGAAATTGCAGTGCTAGTACTAGTGTCATAAGGCTAGGGATTCAATGGGATACTGTCTATGCTTCTAATAGATCACGGTCGGGCAGTCGAAATCTGAGCAAATTTTTTTTTGCTTTTGCATCTCGGCCATCGGTCCGTTTAGTTTCTAGTGTTTATATGTGTTGTTCAGCAAGCTGATGAAGTTCTGTAATTATGTTGTACTCTTCTCTGCTAAGTGATTATGAATAGACATAATAAAATATGACAACAGTTCAAGAACTTCAGGAGACGGTTGTGGGCGATTAACATTTCAGTTGATTTGATCTTGTAAATACCCTGGGAATCATTATATCTGCCTAACAAGGAAGTATTCGACTCGCGTTGCTCCTGCTCGTGCGACATGCATTTCGACTAACTTCTATGTTTGAATTTCGGAACTTTCTCTGAATCTGACCGCTTTCTTTGCTTGTCGTTATCACGCGATGTAACCTTTAGCTTCGCTTGTCCTCGGATTATTTCAAGGTTTTCTTCTTTTGCGGGTGTAAGCGAGGGTCGTTTCTTCTCATCTGAATATCATGAAGTTCATATTCATCCACCGGTTTATCCTCGAGTTATGCTCATGTTGTCATCAAAAGAGGAGAAGAAATTCTACGTTCCATCCAAATTTCAGAGTAGGGCTTTTGGTGGATGAAGTTGAAGAGGCTTGGTTTAAACTTCTCTGGCACAAAACCAGGTCCTGGGCTCAGCATGGGGCAAAGTCCCAGCTCTTATGAATCTCTCTTACTTTCCTCGAAACAGTATTGGTGACATTCATTGTCCGGCGACGCCTTATGAATTTTCCTTCGTCCGCCGTGTTGTTTGGCAATGCCGGCCGAGTTTCCGGACAATGAAGGCGAAAAACGTTAGGGATCATTAATAAGCTGCGAGAAGTCCCGAGCCTAATGAAATTTTTCCTAGTTTCCACTCTGTTTCCTATCCCTACATACAAAATACCGGGGGAGTGTCGTTTGTTACTGTCACTTTGGCATCATATGTGATGAACCTATCTTCTCTTTATTTATAAAAAGGTTTGTGACGACTAATTACAGATTATGAAATTCCCATTCTGTCATTTAGAAAATAATGATCATCATTTCAAGTGACGCTCTCTTGATTTTCGCATATCGCAATAATTGATAGGTGACGAGTGTTGGATAGTCCTGTCGAGTTAGAATCTAAGCAATGCTATAAAAAAGATCTTTTTATTATTATATATATTTGAAAATCCCTCACCATTTATTTTACCATATTTTTTTTTTGGAGCAAATAATTCCGAATCCCCCATTTGCCCCAAAAATAAACGGAAATCCTACTTTATTACAAGGCCGGCCCTAATATTGTTGTCTCGGTCCAACTCCACCAAATTGATGAGCCTTCTAAAAAGAAGTCTAATAAAAAATACCAAAGTTCATGAACAATTATTAAAACTACTTTGTGCAGATGACGTTCAGCTACCCATCGTCCTTGGAAAAACGGTACATGAATGTCTTCTATCAAGTGATTCAGCCCGTTCTCTTTCTTTATTTGGTAAATCTCGATTACCTCTTTTGAAATTTTGACACCGTTCCGACTTGCTCTAACTAGTACGTCATTCAGGTGCAATTTTATAAGATGTCAACAGTAACTATCAATTACACGGAGCGTAACTAAACGCCATAGAGATCAGGACCTAGGATTAGAAATTCGCATTATGATACCCTTAAGTCATGAACAACTAAGTAATCCATTATTTACTAGTAATGATCATCGCTATTTTATATCGACATCTAGTCATGCCGTAAGCTCGGATGTGGCACTCAAAAATAGGGAAAATTTCATATAAGAATGAAAGTGTCATCGTTTTTTCAAATAAGGGTTCGAAGTAGACTTTGTATCAAATAAAAGTATGAAGTGATAAAATCGTTTTAAATAAGGGTCTGAAGTGATCAAATCGTCTCAAATAAAGGCCTTTGGCTGGCCGATGACTATTCCAATCATCGAAGAAAGGGTTTTTTGGTTAAAAATATTATAACCATATTTTTTCATTTTTTTAATTTTTCTGTTTATTTTTCTTTTTTCCTCTTCCCTCCCCCGGCCATCGCCAACGATGGCCGGTGGAGGTCGCATTGCCTGAGCTAGGCGAGGCGAGGGTCACTTGAGCCAAATCCGGCAAGGGTAACCCTCGCTTGACACCGACAAGGAGTGCCCTCGCCCAATGCCAACAGGCTACCCTCACATGAGTTCGACGACCTCCGCCATGGCTAACGAAGGAAATGGGGAAAAGAAGAAAGAAAAAAAAAAAGGAAAAAGGAAAGAAATAGAAAAACAAACTAAAAGACGAAAATGCCCTTCGATATGAGAGGTTTGGCACTTTTTTAAAATTGATATGGCCACTTCAGACCCTCATTTGAAATAAGTTCTACTTCAAACCCTTTTTTGAGATATTTAACCATTTCAATCTCTTATTTAAAATAAGTTCACTTTGGACCCTCATTTGAAAAAACGATGGCACTTCAGACCTTTATTTGAAATTTTTTCCTCAAAAATACAATGAATTTATGCATTTACGAACCCCGATTTTTAAAAGCTCGCAAGGACTTAAATGTTATGATGTGATTACACTGGTTAAATTGAGGATTAGCAAACCCCTTACCCTAACCACTCTTGTTTCTTTAACCCAACTTTTTGTAGTTAGGGTTTTCTTGTGGAGGAGGAAAAGGAAACTACGCTCAATGATTATAGCTTGCGCAAGTTAAGAACGCGGTGGAGACATAATGTAATAAAAAGTCTTATCTAACCAGATTATTTATATTCCTGGCTTTTCCTTGTAAGCAAGAGCATCTCATCATATAGATACACGCTAAAGAAAAAAAAGCGAAATAAATTAAAAAGTCAAGAACTTGAAATGGACAAGTTTTAATGGCATGAAAGGCTGAGCCGACACCATGAAGTTAGGACATTGATGAAAGATGTCTAGGGTTGATCCTTTTTCCACTCGTTATCATCAAGGATTTTCAAAAGGTGTGATTAATGTTAGGATCGATTTGGGATGGTTCCTTCACTGCTGAAATTAGGTAAGTTGGAGATTCCTCATGATCGAGATGATTCTAATCCATTTCTGACCTTTTTCTTTTCCTTTTCTCGCTCCTTAATTTTAGGAAAGACAGACGCAATTTCTTTTTCCACCTACCCTCGAAATCCCACTTGGGTTTGCTCTAAAGGGTCTAACAAAATCAGTGATCGTGTCCTCTGCTCCTTAAACTCAAGTTACGAATAAGAGAAGTCAATTCAATTGTAAATTTCTCAATTAAATTAATTTAATTTTAAACATTTTCATGTTTTGTTAATTGAATCCATTCACCTAATTTTAACTGAAAATTATTGACATATACATCGATTGTCTTACATTGTGTAATTAGTGCTGATGTTGACATTTTTAAGTAATATTTTTAATTTTTATAATATTTCATGGTTTTTTCTTTTTCTTTTTGTCTCTTCATATTTTTTTTTTTTGGGGGGGGGAGGGGCTAAGGACCGGCAAGGGTTGTTGGCCACATCGTTCACATAGAATGGATTTAATTGGCATAAATATATAAGGATTAAGACTAAATTAATTCAATTTAAAAAAATTTATGACTAAATTGATATAATGTTATATTTTTGTAACTTTTTTGTTTGGTACTTTCTCCTCAGGAAAGGTTTTTGGATCTCTTGAGTATCGTGACGGTACATTAGGATTCAAACTCATGAGATTAGGTTTATTTTTGTGTGATACTATTTTCATTTTTTTTTTTTGGTCAAAGCTGTAATAGTAGTAGTAGGCTTGGCTATGTTTTTTTTTTTTTTTTTTTTGGAAACAAAGTAGGCTTGGCTATGTTAGAGATAGCAAAACATCCCCATTTTGGCGGCTTGAATTGTATGATAAAAGCCAAGATTTCCGCGTACCTATTCAGAAAACATTATTAATGAGGAAATTAGATTCCATCTTAATTAATTATTTATTCTTGCCTGTTGTGGTTACTATTATTTATATTTGGCCCACCCATCGGAAACACATAATTATTAATTTTCGACCTACAATGTTTGCAAGCAAAAGCAAAAAGCTTAATTAACAAGGCTGGTTTCTAGGGGTCAGGTATGGAGGTTGATTGAGCCTACTGCCTCTCGATCCTATTCGGATTACGTTTTACAGTAGCCCCGAATGTACAAGTTACCTTCATCTCCATTTTTCCAAGTATTTTCCGAGGAAAAAAAAATAGTTGAAAGTATTGTTACATGACTCAATCAATCGACATTTGTGGTGGCTGAACACCTCAATGAACAAGCCGTTGTCTGACTTGAACATTCTTTATTTCTTCTATGACATTCTCTTATTCCCTCTCGCCCTTGCTTGATCTCATGTTTGCTCATTCCATGCTCTTGCTTTAGTTTGGATATGAATTTTTTTAGATTATATTAAAGATAAAATTGCTTTAACAATATGACTGAATCGGATATATATTGTATAGTAATAGGTCAAAACGGATCAAATATGCTAATTTGAGTTAAATTATTTTCGATCTGATCTACTCAATTAATAGTATTAAACGTAGAGATATGCTTGTCGGGTATTTCTCTCAATTGCCGAAACAAACTCGCCCAATGAACATTGGTCGGAAGCAATCCTCGCCCATGATCAAACGATGAACGGCAGGCATGTTTGCCCGCCAACTCTCACCTTTTTTATGACAGCAATCATACCTTGCCTTGCTGGATATGGTCCATGCATGACATGTTTGCTTGCCATCTCCGGCGAAGGGTAGAGAGAGAGAGAGAGACAGCCACTCTCTGTGGCGGGTCCGAGGTTCGAGGGAGATCATGAACTTGGCTCACGAAAATGTGCAATTCTCTATTTTGATGTTCATTATAGGTATGATATCCAAATTTTACGTGTCAAAGTAAAGTAATAAGTGAGGAAAGGGGAACGCAAAACAATGCATATGAATGTGTTTTGCTCATAATCCACTCTCCGAGCTTTATAAAAAATATGGAAAAAGACTTTTTGGGTTAAAAATTTATGTATTATAAGAAAATGGAAGTACCAAAAAATGGAGGAAAGAAAAATAAAAAACGACACGGACCCTAAAAATGTCATCTTGGAAAGTGGCAATTCTTAATTTTTTTTTCCCGAAAAATTCTGGGGGAGCAATTTCCGCTTTCGGCTTTGCCATTTTCTCTGCCTCTGACCCTACCACCCCTTGCAAATATTGGCCATCATGTCACTCCCATTTCCCATTTCCCATTCACTTTCCAAAGTAAAATCTCCAAACAAGTCGTACCATTCAAACTTAAAGAGAAAATATATAAATGGTTCCTATACTTTCACTCGACATCCAATATTATCCATAAAACTTTAATTTATTTAATACATTTCTAAAATTTTAACTCAATATATAATGTTGTTTTCGAACTATTAATTTGTTCAATATAAATCTTAAATTTGTTATGCATGTTCAATGTAATTCCTAAATCATGTGTGTAATTATCCCTTTAAATTTCAAAGAGTGCTAGATTTCAGGGTCAAATATAAGCTTTAAGAGAGCAGGTAACCTTGAAATTTACAAATTGAAGAAGGGTTAATTGAGTAGGGATCTGTCTGTGTCACGCTCCAGACAGTAAAAAAAACACAAAAGAGAACCTGAAAAGCAGAAGGACCGAATATCAAACGGTTGGGTAGGTGTAGTAGTTACCTAACCAACGACGCTGCTAATTGCCAGGTTAAAATTTTTGAATTTCCTTTTATTTTTCCTAAAAAAAAAGGACAAAAAAAGAGACGACTGTATTAATTAATTTGCCGTGGTGGTGGGGGGCCCAGGCGTGGGAATGGGGATGGGCTGGCAGTCATGTGGCGCTTTCAGAGGAAGATCTGGGAGGCACCGAAAAAAAATTGTTCCTTTTTTCTCTTTTTTTACTGAATTTTCCTCTGTTTTCGCATCTGGTTTTCTGGAATTTTTCTCTCCCTTTTCTTGAATTGTGTTGTTTAACCTTGGAGACGAGACGACAGGGGTCGAACGTTGATCCCCTGCCACGCGCGTGCAAGAAAGAGCCTGCTCGTTTCCATCATCGTTGCTGTCTCCGCTGCTGCTGCTCTTCCTTCAGCTCCAAGCGGAGGCGCTCGGTATAATAATGGTGTCTGGTTGCTGCGTGTCCTCGGGCAGCATTAATTAAGGAAGGTAATCGGCAAAAAAATTAAGACTTGATATCGAGGGATGGTGTGCTCCGGCTCTGGCTCTGGCTCTTGCTACATTTGCTATTCCCGAATAAGGAAAAAACCAGGTGTCCCTTTTTAATTGACGGAGCTGGTGCGACCCAGTTTCCTTGATTTCGTCTCTTTTTGAACTGGCGATAAGCTGTCACACATCACACCTCCTTCTCTCTCCTCTGTCTCTCTCTATCTCTGTCTCTCTCTTTCGTCCACAGCATGCACGGTCATACTCAGCAGCGCATGAACGACGAGTGGCGAGCGACAAAAAGAGAGAGCTTCGATTGGGATCAGGATCCGATTCTCAACCGGACCATAGTCACCCCTCTCTCTATCTCTTCCCCAGCGGACGAATTTCCTTAATTGTTTTTATGACTACCCCTTAAACTAAGGAACTTACATCTAGAGAGGTTTCGAACAAACAACAAATCTTTGACAATTCTCGCTCCCCCGTCCAAACTGTCTTTGACCCACCAGCGCTCTAAAGACTGAAAAGTGCTCGACCCAAAAAAAAAAAATAATAGAAAAGGACTGAAAGGTGGGTTCGTCGAGGTAATCTTGCAGAAAGGAAAACGTTAACATGGACTTGCGAATTTCACAGTGCATTTTCTTTCCTTGGACAAAATTATACGAAAAGTCTCAAGGAGTGTGTTGGTCCCAGTATTTGTTTCTTTCTTTTTGCCTTTTTTTTTTTTTTGGGTTTCAGACTGTCCCCGGTGGTAATGAGCATTATAAGCCCACAACAGCAGATAAAGCAGAAAAGAGCCGTTTCCTCTCTCTCTGTCTCTGTCTCTGTCTCTCTCTCTTAAGCACGCACACGGAGGCTACTCGGTCTTTCGCCATTCTCGCTTTCCCACTACCAGATAATGCAAAGCCCGTAAAAGCCTTGGGAAAATTCGCCCCTGTTTTTCGACGGGAATACGCTGGGAGGGAGGAAAAGAGAGAGCTTTTCTAGAATGGCTTCGAACGGCCTCGCCGCCGCAGTTTTGCTGCTGCTCGTCCACATTGCCCTGCTCTCGAGCTCCTGCTATGCCGACGATCCGTTCGTCTACTACGATTTCAAAGTCTCCTACATCACCGCCTCTCCGCTCGGCGTTCCTCAGCAGGTCCGTGCTCTCAGATCTCCTGCTCTGTTTTTCCCCTGAATCTGTATCTCCTTCGTGCGCCGTGTTTCAGTGTTGAGCTTGGCTTTTTGCCCGCTTATGGTTGATGGGTTTGTGCTGAATCCTCGAAAGTTTCCATTTTAGGTACGGATCTGTGTGATGTGAGCTTTCGGTGGTTTGCTTTGAGCTGATGCGTTTTGGTTAGAGGTCGAAACAGACAATGTAGTGTCGACAGAGTGAGTGTTCCACTGGGCTTATCGTTTGGGTTTCGGTTTTGCTTCGCAGGTTATTGCTGTTAATGACAAGTTTCCAGGACCTACTATCAATGTCACTACTAACAACAATGTCGTCGTCAATGTGCGCAACAAGCTGGACGAGGGTCTTCTTATGCACTGGTATGATTTGCTTGACATTGCGAGACAGGAGGGGGCAAAAAAGAAAGATTTGATTTTGCTGCTCTTTTGATCATGTGGAGTGTGTGATGTGTTGGTTATGAGTAGGTCCGGGATACAGCAGCGGCGCAGTTCGTGGCAAGACGGTGTTCTAGGGACCAACTGCCCCATTCCTCCAAAGTGGAACTGGACTTACCAGTTCCAGGTCAAGGATCAAATTGGGAGCTTCTTCTACTTCCCCTCCACTTATTTCCAGAGAGCATCGGGCGGATTCGGTGGCTTCATTATCAACAACCGGCCTATAATCCCCATTCCCTTCGCGACTCCCGATGGTGATATTGTCATTCTGATCGGTGATTGGTATACGAGGAACCATACGGTCGGTGACTGTTAGATGATTTGGGATTGTGGTATATGATCGAAAGCTCACTTTTAAGATAGATTTTTTTTTTTTTTTTTTTTTTTTTTTTTGCTGTAGGCCTTGAGGAAGTCCCTCAATGGTGGAAAAGATCTTGGGATGCCTGATGGTGTTCTTATTAATGGGAAAGGACCTTACCAATATAATACAACACTGGTCCCGGATGGTATTGATTATCAAACAATGACAGTCCACCCAGGTAATATTAATTAAGGTTCTATTATTAAACAAATTATCTGCGTTTATTTAAGCAGACCAAGTAAGCTCTGCTTCCAATTGATAATGTTATGCTGGGGTTTTACTTGTCATTGTGGAGTTTTCCCAAGACTCTCAGTTGTGTGCTAGAAAAAGAATTTGGCTGACCAAGATAGGTGCCAAAATTATCTGGTCACTTTTGCACTATGAGTATGATTTTAGGAGTTGCAGCCATGTCATAAGAATATCTGCATCACCATCGCGGCGTTAAGGGTGCTTCTTATGTTTCCATGCTCTTTTCTGTCATTCTCTTCTTGTGTAAGCAGCATTATTGTTCTTGATTTTTGCTTCGCCATCTGCAACATTTTGCCTCATCAGGGAACATATTTATAGTCAATGACATTAACAATCTCATGTATAGTAGTTATTTGATTGTTTCATAATGCTGCTCGGTCTTATTAAAGTGAGCACATACAATAAGTTATCCTGTAACTAGTTCATGGGTTGTGGTGGATGTGGCTGGAGCCGCACACCAAAGTTTGATCGTTCTGTTTCCCTTCTTTCTTTTCTTTGTTTTTTTTTTTTTTGTTTGGGGGGGGGGGGGTGGGGGGTGGGGGGGGGGAGGTTTAGGAAGTCCTGCTCAAATGAGTACTGATTTGTTTGAAGGTGGGGTAAATCATCAATAAAGCTTGGATGATTATGAACACCATGAGACTTACTGATGCCAATATGATTAACAGGGAAAACATATCGCATCCGTGTGCACAATGTGGGAATATCAACAAGCTTGAATTTCAGGATTCAAAACCATAACCTTCTTTTGGCTGAGAGTGAGGGTTCATACACGGTGCAGCAGAATTATACTAGTTTGGACATCCACGTTGGTCAATCATTTTCATTCTTGGTGACAATGGATCAGAATGCTAGCTCTGATTATTACATTGTAGCAAGTGCCCGATTCGTGAATGAATCTCTTTGGAAAAGAGTAACTGGTGTCGCCATATTGCATTACACAAATTCAAAAGGGAAGGCGGCGGGCCCTCTTCCAGATGGACCAAACGATGAATATGACAAAACCTATTCTATGAACCAAGCTAGATCAATCAGGTATGCTTCCAGGAATTTTATGCGTAGACACTTACATTTCTTTTCTTGATTATGGCGGGAGTATGTCGAGTCAGCATCACCTTGGATTCAACATCTGGACCACTTTTTTATCTGGAAAAACCGTCACTGCAATGAAAAGTCTTGAATTTACATTCTGAGATTGTCGATCCATGTTAGTTTTAAAAGCTGATGAGAAGATAATGCATCAAATGTTTGAAAATAAATCACACGCGGCGTCAAAAGTGCCTCCCTTATTTGTTGTAACCTAATCTTTTAATCGCTGACACAACATGTGCGATTACTTTGTTTATTGAGACAATAGATAATTGAATCTCAATTCTTTGATCTGATGCTGGGATGCAGATGGAATGTGAGTGCCAGTGGGGCTCGTCCCAATCCACAGGGGTCTTTCCGCTATGGCTCAATTAACGTGACTGATGTGTACTTATTGAGAAACGCTCCTCCAGTGACAATTGCTGGAAAACGGCGCACGACGCTTAGTGGAGTTTCGTTTGTGAATCCTCCCACCCCGATCAGGCTCGCTGACCAGTACAAAGTGAAAGGAGTATACAAGCTTGACTTCCCCAACAAACCACTGACCGGACCGCCGAAGATGGAAACATCTGTGATTAATGGAACTTATAGGGGATTTATGGAAGTAATATTGCAAAACAACGACACCAAGGTGCAGTCGTATCACATGAGTGGATATGCATTCTTTGTAGTGGGGTAACTTCTTCTGCATTGCCATGCCTACTTGCAACATTGCTTTTGCTTTCCATGGTTATACTAGTGCTATTTACTGTGTTAGTCGGAGTGGTAGGAATTCCCTTTCCTTTTAATCAAAGAGTGGTGACAAACATCTTCTGTGTATAGGATGGATTATGGCGAGTGGACAGAAAACAGCAGAGGGACATATAATAAGTGGGATGGCATTGCCCGCTCCACAGTCCAGGTGCGTTTTCACTAGTTGAAAAATTTTTACCAGATAAATTTCTGAATATCCTTATCTTTACCCTTGACTTTCTCGGAATGGTTGGGCTCATTTTCTGCATTCATTGAGGAAGACTGAGCATTTCATTGGTTGTTGTATGCCTTCGTAGTTCTTCATAGTTGAGTGTGAAAGATGCTTGTTGCAAATGATCCTGCAGTGGGGATGCTCTATGGCATCTCCTGTTATTCAAAAGGATAATGCTTGACAACTTATTTTAGTTCAGAAGAAGCTGAAGTGCCTCATGTTTCTTGTTTCCTTTAGTCAACGCTAGACTTTCTCCCAAGTAAATGGGAGACAGATGAAAGATTGCTTATACTGATTACTCTCTCTCTCTAGGTCTATCCTGGAGCATGGACAGCGATCCTCATATCCCTTGACAATGTTGGAGTTTGGAACTTGAGAACAGAAAACCTCGACTCATGGTACCTCGGCCAAGAAACTTACGTGAGGATCATCAATCCAGAAGAGAATAATAAGACTGAGCTGCCCATACCTGATAATGCTCTGTACTGTGGTGCACTTAGCCATCTGCAGAAGTAAGTAATCCAAATCTGCCCCTAAATTCTTTGTTTCGATAGATAGAACGATCATCAGACAATTAGGCGGCCTGTCCCTTTTCGAAATCACACCTTTGACCCTGACAAAAGGCGTCTACTGCTCATTTTTTTCTATTAGTATCTTCAAGGAAACGTATTTAATCTAAAAACCAAAGCATAAAGAAACAAGGATTTTGACCTATCTTATTGTTTTGGTGAAAGCTTTCCTGCCACATACTAAAATTCAATGCCTCCAATTGCAGGCCTGAAGATATCTCTTCGGGAGTCACAATCACTGCCAGTATGTCAACCGTGGCTGTCACTGTGCTAACGATACTCTGCGCTCTCATATCCATCTCCCGCTAGGCATCATCGTTGCCATCTCCTTCTAGTGTTTCCTTCATGTCGCTTCGCCGGATTGTAGCTTCTTAGTGAGGTTGGTTTGTGAGTGTTTTAGGGGTGTGCCATTCTAGCCTGTCCATAATTCAGTGATTTTGACATGTATTCTTTTGATCCGCAGTAGTCTAAGTGTTCCGCACGGGGTCCTTTCGTCCAATTTATTGTGATCTTACATTCTTTTAAATACCCTACAATTGTATGAATGACTTAAGAACAATTTTCTGAAGCAAATCCAATTTTCCGCCCTCCGGTTTGGCTCTATTAATCCCTCATTAGCCTTGTCCTGTCTTTAGAAGGTACTAGTCCAGATTACATATCGGCTTGGAAATTTGAGCCTCTGTTGCCTGGCTTATGTCATTGCTATGGAACTGTAAAGGAGTTAGTTTTCACATGTGTATTTTTCATTTTATTACTGTTAATATAAATTTATATTAGGTAGTTCACTTAACAAAGGTTGACACTCGACAACAAGACCTAGTTCAGTTAGTCATTTCGATATGACAATCGTTCATCGTATTCTTTTCCTAGGTTTCTCAAAGGCTATTCTGAAAGGCTGTCTCTATTCGCACACAAGAATCAGAATCCAATTTTCTCGTTTTGGCATGCTCTAAGCAATGCCTCGGATACTTGCACACAAGAATCAGAATCCAATTTTCGCCATTTTGGCATACTCTAAGCAATGCCTCGGATACTGATAGTGACAGACTTGGCATCAAAAACTTGAAATCAATGACTGTTGTACACATCCAAAACTAGTTGAAAAAAATGATGAAAGGATTTGTCTGTGGCAACGATCTTAACTTGTGTGCTTCCGACCAAAAAAAATAAAAAAAGAACAAGTAGTCAAAAGAATCGTCACGACATAAATCCCTTGCTCTCATGTCTTATGCTTCATAAACCCTTATCTCTGAGGAATTCTCAGTTCTCAGCAACTAAAGTATGAGAAGAGGCTCTGGCTTTAGGCTAGGAAGAAAGGTAATGAAGATCTTCAAATCGATAACCAGAACTGAAGTCTCCTTTCTAAGAAAGAAACTCGTAATTCCATGAACAAAATCTATGGTTTGGCTCAGTACGAGATATGCGGAGCAAGAAGGCTCGCCCCTTTCACTTCAGGTGAAATTTACATTTGGTTGGGTCAAGAGATAGACTGAACCAAAGGAAAGGGAGTCACAACGGGACACTAGGCTGTCTAGTGGACGAGCCGGGAGCTGCCACGAGGAGTCATGCTGCCCATTAAGTATCTCAATCACCCGCTGTGTTCGGCGAGATGCAAGAGGAAGCTCAGAGGGTTCATGGGTATGATCATCCGGCTGCGACCAATGTACATTGCAGGATTTAGGAGTTTGAGAAGGTGAAGATGAGGATTGCCAGCAGAGATTGGCGTCGGCAACAACAAAAGCCAGGCTGGTGGTGGCATTTGGTAACCTCACTAAATTCAAAACGTTTAATCTATAAATTTAAAGATGATAGAATGAACGACTGAAGGCAATGGTGATTTTAAGTCAGATGGTGATCAAGATTAATGATTGGTGTTCCACAAGTTGCAGGTCCTCTGTTCTTCAGTTTCTTATTCCTCATCGATTTGGTTATTTGATGCAAACATCAAAATACTTTCAAAGTTCTGCAAACTATGGAACTCATCCCCGACTTTCCCTGTCATGGGTGAGCCGATCGTCTCCAAAGTACGCAAATAACGAACTACACAAGATTGTGCATATTGAAACTAATTAAAATCACAGCATCAAAGCTATCCTGGCCTAAAATCAAGGCGATCCTACTTCAAAGGATGAGGATTGTGAAAAGAATGAGAAGCTGCCCTACTCTCGGTCTTGGATTGTCATGAGCCCAACAAAAGTACATAAGGAAGTCTCTAACAGTGTCCACAGCTGAGCCATGTTTGAATTCTGTTCACCCTCAAGCTTGCTCAATAACTGATGCTGCTTCGGGATCAAGAAATTCACCTCTGCCCCTCCTTAAATTGCAGAAAAGTACAACAGTCGTAGTCCAGCTCATTCGAGCATGGTGAAAATTACAGTGAGAAGATGCAATTCAAGGGGGAAAAAAGACCCCTCACATTACCAGCAATTCAAACTTTTATCTGCTGGTTGTGTAATCAGTTTCTTTGTATTATTCAACTCACTGCAAATGACTATTCTCTAGTATCTACCCCTCCAGGAAATCCATTTGAGTTTCAGTTGGTACCAGAAAGGAGAGATGCCCAGAACTCCTCGTGGTATCCTTGGGTCAAACACATCGAACTGCACCTGACTGAGGGTATCTAGCATTACTTGCGCAGGCACAGCCGGAAGCAGCACTGGGATTGCCTCAGCAGGCACCGTTCCGGCTAATTCACGAGCCTTCTGCAAGTGGATGTTAGCCACAGATGCCATCTCGAATACTGCATCACAAAGCTTCTCACGGGAGTCTAATCGAACTTCTGATTGACCTCCCATTTCGACCAGCAATCCATGCTTGGCCGCCACTTTTCTAGGTATATATAAAGAGTGGCGGCTCTTGCTAGCATGATATGGCAGCGACTTAAGCAGCAAAAGAAGGCCACTGGCCTTTCCAATATGAGATGCTGCATGATCAGCTGCAGTGGACCTGATTCCACCAGATTGAAGTGTCGTGTACAGAATGGTTGATGCAGTGTCCTCAGCATACTTTTCCAATTCCTCAATGGTTTCTGGCATTTCAGTCACCTCTCTGCTAGCATCATTGATACGAGCTTCAACAGATCGTTTCAACCATGGTTTGCTAAATTTGAACTCAGATACAACTGCAGATAAGGCCCGTGCAGTTGGGTGTTCAATTAGTTTATTGGCAAAAATTTTGTCTATAGCTTCCCGCCACCAGACAAGGCGCATGAGGCCAATTCTTGGATCAGAAGCAATGTCCATGGCTCTGGATGTTTCAACATTGAAAGCATGGAGGGCAAATGCAGCCTTGCGCATGTTGGGTGGAAGTTCAAGAAGGCAAAGGTAGTGATGGTAATCATAACTCCGAACCTGCTGCACACAATGGGAAAAAGCAGCGCGTAAGTTAGTAGATGCACCGGAGCCGCTCATCAGTTCAACGTCAGAAAAGCCACCCTGCAGATACACAGAACTCGAATGAGAACAGGAGATCTCTGTAAAAGAAAGGAAGAAATTTCAGCTCGTTCAAGTTTCCAGGTAGTCTTTCAACTGAAAAATTTTGGCTTTCACACGTGCATCTATGCTTCTTATTCTCTTTGCCAATGCAAACCTCTATCCCATCAATGCAAATTGATGGCTCCAACATCTTGCTATAAACGTAGGGCCAGGTCATTGAGTGAGATGGATAAGGAACATCATACTAACCGTTGCGCATCACTAGAACTTCTTTGATACTCCTTACTCAAAATTAAGCTAGATATTTCGCTCTTTTCTGGTAGAGTTGCAGTTTTCCCCGCCCCACGACACGTCATAAATTGGCCCAGGAGCATATACATAAATTGGCCCAATTGTTGCGGACCTTTTAGCACACAAGAATTGATCGCCGCACGCTGCTATGCGTTCTACCAAATTATTTTCACCAATGCCGGTCCATTTTAGCACGCGTGAATTCACGACGGGACACAACACCAACTGTTCGGACGAACGCAGTCGCTAAAAGAAGCAAGAAGCCATTCGGCAAAGTTTACGAGGATTAACGAGTTCTCCATTTTAGCAGACGGAGACGCACTGGCATGAGAAGTATTAAGTCAGACACCGTACACGAATTCGATCTCGCTGAAGCGCGCGCTCACAGAGGCATTTCGTCAAACAGGTGACCCCCAACGCAATTTCCAACGGTCGAATCCAAAAATAAACCGACGCAAACGCGACTTTCGGATCTTACCCGGATCGTCAGAGGCGATGGCCGGCGCCGGACAGTGGTTGCAGCTTCCAGGTAAACACCAAGAGGCGAGCTGGGAATGCGGTTCCGGGACAGCGAGCGGGAAGCGGGTACGGCGTCGCGGGGAGCGGGCGAGCTCTTCGGCACGTGGATGCGCACGTGCGGGATCTCCGGCCACCGGGGGAGGCGGGCGGCGGAGGAGGGAGGGAAGGGGAGGAGAACCGCCGCGGTTGCGGGCGGAGTTACGCGAGCGGCGTGGATCTGCCGGATTTCGGTTTGCTCTCCACCCTCTCTCACATAGGCTTTGTGTTTTGTTAGTTGGGTGAGAGGGGAAAAACGCCGTTGCATCTGTAAAAGCCAGAAACTATAATCAAGCATGCCTAGTTAATTTGCATTAGCAGTAGCACATCATCTTGTTCTTTTATAATTCCTGAATTTTTGTTTTTGCATGGCCATCGTATTTTCTTTCTTATTATGCAAAAGCGTAGTAATTGAATTGCGACGAAATCGTGTTAATTTTCGCCAATGTATGTGCTAAACACGGTCGTGTCTAACACCGTCGGGCTTGAATATAATTGACGGTCTGTTAAAAAAAAAAAAAAAGAGAACAAAACTGAGATCATTTTGCTATAAAGTTAAATCTGTAGAAGAAAATGTAAATTAATCTCGGCTGTGCTTATTTTTCACCCCCTAAACGAGTTGCCCTTCTTTGTTGCGAAAGAATCTTAGGTGAAAATGCATTTATTTAGTTATTTTACAATGAAGGAGAACTTATGAATAGTTGGTTCTTATTCTCCGTATGTCTGATTTTTTTAGAATTTCTTTTTTCGAATTATTTATTTTCTGCAGAACAAATGTATCTAAGAATCATTTGAGTTTACTCAATATAAAAATTCATAAATACGAACAAAAAAAGTTGGAAAACCAAAAAAAAAAAAAGGAACTTAAAACCAAAATCTGACCAAAAAAAAAAAAAAAAAAAAAACAACACGTTAAAGTTTGAAAAGAAGGAAAGTGGTGGGGCTGGGGGGACAGACCAGAGCGTACGATCTTGCTCGCCTCGACCACCGGCATGATATAGTTCGACTGTAGAACGAAAATAAAAGTCCAGCATTTTTGGGACGTGATTTTGCAGATCCGATTTTATATCTGAAAAATGCAGAGTACGAGCCTTTTATCGGTGTAGGAATTGTGCAACTTCCGCCCATCGGTCGGACGGAAAAATTAGAAGCGTTCGAATTTCCTAAACAAATAGAAATTTTAATTGAGATGATCTTACCAAATTGAAAATTTAATTGAGATAAGCCTACCGCGCATTGCCATTTATGGTAAAATATTTTTTATTGTTTAATTATTTTGAGTTACAAACATTCATCTATAAGAAAATATATTTCGAGTTATTCATATTTTCTTGAAATAAACGAAACTTGTTAATTGGCCATTAAAAAGGGATAAACGCAATATACCAGGTCGGATTATCAGGCTTAAAATTTTGTCTTTGACGGGAACCGGACTAAGTAGATGGGCCTAGGCCCAATACCCGCCTCGGTTTGTTGCTAGAAGAGCTTAGTGGGCCTGACCGGGTCGTGATCGGGTCCCACACGTTACTTTTTCTTCGGAGTCGTCTCCCTCCTCGAAGAGAGAAACACAGAGCAAACATCACTTTTTCTTCTTCAATTTCACATATTTCACAGTAACTTCTTACATTCGAAAGCTCAACATGCGACAGCAGAACTTCTTACGTTCCCACATATGTTATACATCTTATATAACTAGTCCTCTTTCTCGTCGCCATTTACACATTTCTCAGAACTATCGTTTCTTTCAGTGTCGACCCCGACCTTGCCTTCCCACCATGATGCCCGGATCTACGGCTGCCCTTTGGCCCGGCGGTGCCTCGACCCGTACCTGTCCACGAGGGCCAGCGCGTTGCTCACCACCTGCGCCAGCCCCACCACCTGCCCCCGCACTGCCTTCTTCGCGCCGCCGTCCATGCCGGGCCTCGCGAACCCGTCGAGGCACGTGTTCTCGTCGGTGAGGGCCCCGCCCACCCACGTCTGCACGTTGCTCATGTGCCAATCGAACGCGGCGGCTGCCGCCGCCTGGCCTCCCATCTGGCCGAGCTCGTCGATCGCCTGGCTCAGCCGGCTCACGCTGTGGCCAACGTTCTGGACGCAGTCCCGCACGGCCTGGGTCTCCCGGGGCGTGATGCCCTGGAGCCGGGAGAGGCGCCCGACCTGGGACGACGCGGCTCGGGCCCGGGCGAGGCTGACCTGGAGCGCGGCCCGGGCCAGCTGGCGGGGGTCCTGCTGGACGGAGGCGGCGTAGCCAGAGAGGCACTGGTTGCAGAGCGCCGGGTAGTGGGTGGACCTGCAGGAGGACTTGATGAAGTCCGTGCTGGGAGCTTTCGCAGGCTGCGAGTTGGACGGTTCGAGGAGCGCTGTGAAGAAGAGGATGTGGAAGAGGAAGAGGAAGGAGAGGGATGGTTTTGCTTTGGCCATGTTTATGAGCTGGTTTCGGACTGCTTGCATGTGAAGGTGAAAGGCATCGTGGAGTGCATGGTTTATATAGAGAAGTTGAGAGAGAGAGAGAGAGAGAGAGAGAGAGGACCTTCCTTGGTAGCTCCACGCCAAGTCATTGTTTATTCATGTCGCATTTTTCATTTATTTATTTATGTGGTGGCAAAACGAGGGGGAAAAAAAAGAGGCAACCACGTGACTGCCTGCCGGCCCTTTTGAGCTCGCTTCGTTTAGGGTTTGCATTTATTTTAAGCTCTAAAAGTCGGTACCATTTTATTAACCCATTTCGACTTCATTTCTCTCTATGGTATCATGTAGCGAGAACAGAAATCGGGAGTCTGATTTGTCCTGATACACAAATGAGTAGTGCTTGACTAGTACTTGATCAAGCGATATCGGGCAAGGTTACTAGGCTTATCAAGCGACGGAATGGACAAGTTGTTGTGTATGCTTAGTTTAGTAAACTAAGTAGATCACGTAACGAGAAATCACGAGACCCAATTTTGTCCTGCTAAGGAGCACGGGTTCTCGCACGACCTCTAGGCCCCAATCAAATCTGTCTAACACATCTTTCGTATATAACGAGACTACCCGATATATATTTCGAGAGAGTGGCTTCTGCCTCGAGGTTTGTCGTCCACCCGGTAGTTAAATAAGCGGCTGTTGTCTTATCTTTGATCGGGGAATCAAATTTTGCGACATCAACATATGAAGTTAAATTCTAAAGGCTAAATGCATAAAGAGAGAAGCACAACAAGTCAATAAACTGGTGTAATATCATTAGGGTTTAGCTAAACTGGCATCTTGATTGCGATTGCGGGTCTCAAGAAGGGTGGAAATTTAGGGTTTAACTCGGATTGGGCATAATCTCTTTGAGTTTGTGGGAAGCCCTTACATCCCCAATCTTGGAGGCTTTGTTGTTTTTATAATCGCCACGAAATCCATTATGAGGCGATCTACTTCTAACAAAACACTAATGAACATCAAAAACAAATAATGCAGCAGTATAACGTCAGTGGAGAAATTAGTGTCCTAGACGTGAAAATGGTTTTGACTATAAATCTAAGCAAGGACATACAAACATACAAGGTTAAATTCAAATTTCATACCAAAGAGAGCCAAAGAAAAAGCAGTTTAGACACGAGTGCCAAAATAGTAGTATGGTTTCTCGAATTTTAGCTTGGTCATGACCTTGAGCATAGAGACCATAGAGAGCTAGATATTCAAAAAGGTACATACGATTAGGTTTTATGAACATTAATATACCGTCATTGATAAAGAAAATATCTTTTCGTTGATTAATTCAATACAAATGCATGATATTTATTTTTAACGAAATAGAGGAGTCCCACACAGAATAAAAACTAATTATAAGTCAAGTTTTAGGACAGTTTGGGTATAGGAGGGCCGACACCGGAGGAACAGCTCTACAATGATGAGTCTACAATAATCCTATGAATAAACTGGCGACGCCGACCGGCTAAGTACAAGCCTGCGAAGATGGTTCTCCTTCTTTCTGGATGCTTCTTCCTTGTCACTCAAGTCTCAGGCAACTACTGTCATAGATCATATGCGATTCCTGTACGACTGCTGCATTAAAAAACCACAAGTCCACGTTTCTCGCTTCTCGAGAAGGCGCAGGCCACACGGCCAGTTGCGCAATGTCAACCCCATCGATTCCAACTTGTTTCCCGTGTCAGGAAGTCTCCCAGCACTTGCCTCAGACTCAGAGCAATATAATAAAAAACAGCCACTGCCAGTTATTAGAAGCTGTCCCTTCTCGTCTAGGGCTCTATTTCCTAGTCTCCTCGTGGGTCTGTTGCGCATTAAAAGATCCTGTCTCAGAATTTGCTTGACCAGCAATGCCGATACTGATTCTGGTCTCTCCCTTGTTTCTATAAAGTAAAAAGATGGGATTACACAACTTGAGTTATGGCGTGGCACGTTATCCAACCCTTGGTCAGACCTCTAAACTTGGCTTGGATCTTAAGATTTTCTAGGGTTGTCCAAAACCGCCTACTTTCATGCGTGTACGCGTATGAAGATGACCGTCGAGATGGATTTTGTACCCACAGGTAATGAATTGTAGAATTTTATGATCAAGGATCAAACTTAGCTTCTCATCAATTTAACGTGTACCTAAGACTATTAGACAAATGGTTCTTCTTAGAAAAATTTAAAAGAGTCTTTTAACACTTTTTCACGTGTAAGTCAATTTATGTATCTATGAACGATGTGTGGAAGGTCCGATGAGATATCTAAAGAACCAAAAAATATATAAGACAAAAAATGATGGACGTGATAAGGATTGATAAAAGAGAGTGTTAGGGTTCAGGTTGATACTATTATGTTGATTAAATCACTTTTTTCTCAAAATATTTAAATTGTTCAGAAACATAGATATTATTTGTGTATAGCACGTTTCTTACCAATTGGCAAAGAATAAGGATATTTGAAATTAAATCGCAAGACTTGACAGCCATTTAAGATGACGATGAGGACTGTGTGATGAATCCTAATGATATATTATCATGGCTATATATTTTGATTTTATAAGCTCATATTAGCTAACTCAAAATTTGAAAAACTAGCTAGGGATCCACATTAAAATTGGGGCTACGTGTTCTTGGGTACACGCTATCGGTCCATTGACTAAACATAACCTCGTTGATGATTTTTGTTGGGTCAATTGCATTAATGGGGAGACAATGTTGCTGGTTGACTCCACTTTATTAGAATTTATAGAAAGAAACCAAAAGAAATCAAAACACAATAGATAAAAATAAAATAAAATCCACCATTGGCGATCGCATCTCTCACATAAGCCCAGTCAAACTTCTACCTGCGCCTCTAAGGGGTGTTTGTTTATGTTCATTTTTTTTGTTCATGAACACAATCCTTTTTTTTTTTGTTCCGGAGAACAAAAAAAGAACAAAACACGTTTATTTGCGTTTTTGTTTCAAATCTATTTTTTTGTTCCCAGAACAAATTTGGAACAAAACAATAAACAAAAAAAACTTGTTTCTTGTCCCCGGAACACCTCTGAAAAACAATTTTTCTCTCTTATTTTTTCCTTATCTTTCTTTTCTTCTTCTTTTTTCTTTGGCCGGTTGCCAGCCTCAACCATGGCCGGCGATCGGCCCGACCTCACTAGAGCGTCACCGGACCCCGGCGAGGCCGAGCATCGCTGGTCCCTAGCGAGGCGAGCTCGACCTCGTCGGATCTGGGCGAGCTCGAGCTCGCCCAACCAAGGCGAGGCCGACCTCGCGTCGACCGGTGAGCTTCGCCGTGGGCCGGGCGAGGCCACCGGCCAAAAGGAAGGAAAAAGAAAAAAGAAAAATGAAAAATAAAATAAAAATATTAAAAAATTAAAAAGAACAAAAAAATCATACAAGTTTACCGGACACTGCTCCTATTTTTTTTTTTTTTTATTCCAGAACAAGTTTACCAAACGCATTCTTCTGTTCAAAAATTGTTCTCCGGAACAGAAATAGTTTTTTCTATTTCTGTTCCCTAGAACAATTTTTGAACAAAAACGTTACCAAACGCACCTTAAAAGTCGAAGTTGTGCATTGGGCGGGAAAAAAAAAATATCTTTTCAGCTCACGTGTGGATTTTTGTTTTCCTTTTGCATATTTACAAGACAATCGTTACCCATGTTCTAACAACAATTTAGGCATGCGTTTACTAAGACTTGCTACATTGATTTGATTTCGCTTTGGACCAAGATTAACGTTTTTGTAATTCGAGTTTGAGTGCACCGCTGGTATTGTCTGATAAATTTAGAAAATCTCGAACTTCAAGTTCTCCTAGATGAAGATTATGGTGTGGAAGTGACGGATTAGGGTCGAGGTCTCGGCAATCGTGATTGTATTGATCATAGATCTAGAGGAGAGGGTCGTCGAAGTCGAAAGGCGAAGGCTCGACCCACATTGACGGGAAGTTCGATTCCTCCTTGACGTATGCATGTACATCAGAGGCTGAATTATGTAGTGACAGAGCAAGAAATCTGGCTTAGGAAGGCGAGATTCCTAGCACAACTCACTTTAATTTTCAATTCCAAATTTTGGTAATCATTAAGTAATTCCAACTTAATTAATTTACAATAACGAAACAAAGCCTAATTATTCAAGAAAATGCAACATAGTACGACCACTTATATGTGAAAATAGAGAATTATTAGCAATTTACATCTTACTTTATTCGTATTCATGAAGGAAGGAAATCAATTTTAAAGACTGAGTTACAATGTTTAGCCGATATAGTCTTTTGGGTTTAAATCATAAAAATTTGTTTTCCAAAGTACATGAAAAACTAAATATATGTTGGTATTGCGTTCAAACTTGTTGGAAATTTAAGGAACCTTCCTGCTAATTATGGTAAAGATTTGGGTAATGAATAGTCACATTGCTTTGCGAGGGGATTGTTTTACCTTAGAGAGAAACGGACGTGAGAGCAAAACATCACTTTTCTTGCAATTCACATATTTCACAAAACTTCTTACATTCACAGAACATGAACACGTGACAGCAACAGCAGAACTCACGTTCCTACATACGTTATATGTCTAAACACTTCTCTTTCTCATCACCATTTACACCAAACCCAGAACTATCATTCTTTCAGTCTCAACAGCACATCTACGGCTGTCCCTTGGCCCCGCGGTGCCTCGACCTGTACCTGTCCACGAGGGCCAGCGCGTTGCTCACCACCTGCGCCAGCTCCCCCACCTGCCCCCGCACCGAGTTCTTCACGCTCCCATCCATGCCCGACCTCGCGAACCCGTCGAGGCACGTGTTCTCGTCGGTAAGGGCCCCGCTCACCCACGTCTGCACGTTGCTCATGTGCCAATCGAACGCCTCCCCAGCGGCCCCCTGGCCCCCCATCTGGCCGAGCTCGTCAATCGACTGGCTCAACTGGCTTGCGCTGTGGCCGACGTTCTGCACGCAGTCCTGCACGGCCTGGGACTCCCGGGGCGTGATGCCCCGGTACTGGGACAGCCGGGCCACGTAGGAGCCGGCGGCACGGGCCCGGTCGAGGCTGACCTGGAGCGCGGCCCGGGCGAGCTGGCGGGGGTCCTGCTGGACGGAGGCGGCGTAGCCAGAGAGGCACTGGACGCAGAGCGCCGGGTAGCGCGTGGACCTGCAGGAGGACTTGATGAAGTCCGTGTTGGGAGCTGTTGCGGGCTGTGAGTTCGATGGTTCGAGGAGCGCCGCGAAAAAGAGGAGGACGTGGAAGAGGAAGAGGAAGGAGAGAGATGGTTTTGCTTTGGCCATGTTCACGTCTGCGTTTGAGGTTAGAGAGAGTGCGTGTGCGTTTGAGATGCGAGAGAGTATGAGTGTGCGTGGAGGTGAAAGGGCATCGTAGAGTGCATGGTTTACATCGGTTTATATAAAGAAGTTTACAGAGAGAAGTGCCTACTTGGAAGCTCCACTGGAGTCAATGTTTATCCATGTCGCATTTTTCGTTTATTTATTTATGTGGTGGCAAAAAAGAAGAAGAAGAAGAAGAAGAAGACGAAATGCCGTCACGTGACTGCCTGCCGGCCCTTTTGAGCTCCCTTCATTTAGGGTTTGCCTTTGTTTATGTTCTTAAGTCGGTACCATTATATTGACCCATTTCGACTTCATTTTCTCCCCATGATATCATGCTTTAGATTACTTCAGTGAGAACAGAAATTGGGAGTTCGATTTGTCCTTATACACAAATAAAAGTGCTTGACTAGTACCTGATCAAGTGACATCTGTTATAACATCATTGATGTGATCTTATGTTCAGTTTATTATTACTCATGTTACCTAGTTTTATTGATCATTTATTGTTCGCATTAAGGTGCATGATAACTACGGTATTCGCTCAATATTAAAATTGGTCTTGATGGAAGACATTATCCGAAAGGGATGCGGACATATAAATAAGTCATTTAAGTCAAACTCTCTTATTAATCTAAGATTTTGATGATCAGAAAACACACCATCAACGTTGAGAGAGTAATTGGCTAGAGACATTTATTCACCAATCGTTCAAGACTTTGCGAATATGAGTTTTAAGATAGTTTGGGTGCAGGAGGGCTGACTCCGGAGGAACAACTTTAGAACGATACAATAATCCTATGTATGAACTGGCGACGCCAACCGGCTGAGTACAAGCCTGCCAAGATGGCTCTTCTTCTTTCTGGATGCTTCTTCCTTGTCACTCAAATCTCATGCAACTACCGTCATAGATTATACGCGATTCCTCTACGACCGCAGCATTAAAAAATCACAAGTCGACGTCTCTCGCTTCTCAAGAAAGCGCAGACCACGGCCAGACGGCCAGTTGCACAATGCCAAGCCGTCGATTCAAACTTGTTTCACGTGTCAGGAAGGCACTTAGCACTTGCCTCAAACTCAGAGCAATATAATAAAAACTAGTCACTGCCAGTTATTGGAAGCTGATCCTTTTGGTCTTCTAGGGTTCTATTTCCTTGTGTCCTCGTGGGTCTGTTGCGCATTAAAAGATCCTGTCTCAGAAATTGCTTGATCAGCAATGCCGTGCTGATTCCATTCTCTCCCTTGTTCCTCTAATGAAAAAAAATAAAATTGGATTACATAACTTGAGCTGAGCTATGGCGTGGCACGTTATCCAAACCCTGTTCAAACCTCTAAATTTGGCTTCGATCTTAAGTTTGTCTAGGGTTGTCCAAAACCGCCTACTTTCGTGCGTGTACACATATGGAGATGACCGTCGAGATGAATTTCGTACCCACAGGTAATGAATTGTGGAATTATATGATCAAGGATCAGCTTCGCTTCTTCATGATATGACGTGTTTGCATGTAACTCAATTCATATACATTTGAAAGGTGTGATGTACGGCGAGTAACTAAAGAATTGAAAAAATAAATGAGACGAAAAATGATGGGCATTATAAGAATCGATGGAGGAGGGTATGTTAGGAGAGGTTTAGGCTCAAATCACTTCTTTATTTTTGAAATATTTCAACTGTTCGGAAACAGGGTAATAATATGCGCACATCATGTTTCTTACCGATCACCAAAGAACGAGAGTGTTTGAAATTTAATCGCAAGACTCGACAGCCATTTTAGACGAGGACGAGGACGGTGTGATGAATCCTAAGGATATAACGTCATGCCTATATATTTTTATTTTATTAGCTCATATTAGCTAACTCAAAATTTGCAAAATTAGCTAGAGATCCACATTAAAATTGGGGCGACGTCTTCTTGTGTACACGCTGTCGGTCCATTGACTAAACATAACATCGTTGATGATTTTTGTTGGATTGATTGCATTAATGGGGGGAAAATGTTGCCGGTCGAATCCATTTTATCAGAATTCATAAAAAGAAATCAAAACACAATAGATTAAAAAAAAAAAAAAATTGCACCATCAGTGATCGCCTCTCTCCCACATAAGCCTGGTCAAACTTCCAGCTGCGCCTCTAAAAGTCTGAAGTCGTGCATCGGGCGGGGGAAAAACTTATTTTTTCAGCTCAGGTGTTGATTTTTCTTTCCCTTTTCCATATTTACAAGACAATCATCACCCATGTTCTAACAACGAGTTAGGCATGCGTTCATCAAGACTTACTACATTGATTTCATTTCGCCTTGTTCAAAGGTTAATGTTTTTGTTCGAGTTTGGGAGTACCGCAGCTCTCGTCTAATAAATTTAAGAAAATCTCGACCTTCGAGTTCTCCTAGATGAAGACTACGGTGGAAGTGAAGGATTAGGGTCTCGGCAATCATAATCGTATCGATCATAGATTCAGAGGGGGACATCGAAGTCGAAAGGCAAAGGCTTGACCCAAATTGACAGGAACTTCGATTCCTCCTTGACGTTTGCACATGTATCAGAGGTTGATTTATGTAGTGATATACCAGGAAATCTCGCTTAGGAGGGGCGAGGTTCGAGCACAACTAACTTTAATTTTCAATTCCAAATTTTGGTAACCATTAAGTAATACCAACTTAATTGATTTACAATAATGCAACAAAACCTAACTATTCATGAATATGCAACATGTGGTCGAAATGTGATTAAAGAGTACAACCGTGTATATGTGAAAATAAAGAATCACTTGGGTGTATTCGTTTCGTGGAAAATTAGTGATTTGGAAAATATTTTCCGAAGAATGATTGCTTGTATAATTTACAAAATTAAATGAATGAAAAATATTTTCATTTCCCACGAAAATAGTTAGACGCGGATTGTTATCGATAGTAAAATATTTTTCATTGACTAATTTTTCTAAACAATATAAACAATCATTTTTCGGAAAATATTTTCTAGATCACTCATTTTCTGCTAAATGAACACATTCGAAATTTGCATCTTACTTTATTTGTATACCTGAATGAAGGAAATCGATTTTAAAACTGAGTTACAATGTTTAGTCGATATAGTCTTTTGGATTTAATTCATAAAAGTTTGTGTTCTAAAGTACGAGAAAAACTAAATATATGTTGGTTTGCGTTAACGTAGAAACTCAAACTTGTTGGAGATTTAATGTATCGATCCTGCCAACTGTGGTCTATAATTGGGTAATGTTAAGTCAAATTGCTTTGTGACGGGAGTGTCCTCACTTCTTCCTTAGAGAGAAACGCACGGGAGAGCAAACATCACTTTTCTTGCTATTCACATATTTCACGAAACTTCTTACATTCACACAACATGAACAGGTGAAAGCAACAGCAGAACTCTCGTTCCTACATACGTTGTATGTCTAAACACTTATCTTTCTCATCCCCATTTACACCCATCCCAGAACTATCATCTTCCCACCGTGATGCCCTGATCTAAGGCTGTCCTTTGGTCCTGCGGTGCTTCGACCCGTAACTGTTCACGAGGGCCAGCGCGTTGCTCACCACCTGCGCCAGCTCCCCCACCTGCCCTCGCACCGAGTTCTTCACGCTCCCATCCATGTCCGACCTCGCGAACCCGTCGAGGCACGTGCTCTCGTCGGTAAGGGCCCCGCTCACCCATGTCTGCAAGTTGCTCATGTGCCAATCGAATGCAGTCCCCGCGGCCCCCTGCCCTCCCATCTGGCCGAGCTCGTCGATCGACTGGCTCAACTGGCTTGCGCTGTGGCCGACGTTCTGCACGCAGTCCTGCACAGCCTGGGACTCCCGGGGCTTGATGCCGTGGTACTGGGACAGCCGACCCACGTAGGAGCAAGTGGCGTTGGCCCGGTCGAGGCTGACCTGGATCGCAGCCCGGGCGAGGAGGCGGAAGTCCTGCTGGACAGCGGCGGCGTAGCCAGAGAGGCACTGGACGCAGAGCGTCGGGTAGCGGGTGGCCCCGCAGGAGGACTTGATGAAGTCCGTGTTGGTAGCCGTCGAGGGCTGTGAGTTCGACGGTTCGAGGTGGGCCGTGAAGAAGAGGACGTGGAAGAGGAAGAGGATGGAGAGAGATGGTTTTGCTATGGCCATGTTTATGTCTGTGTTTGAGGTTAGAGAGAGTGCGTGTGCGTTCGAGGTTGGAGAGAGTACGTTTATGTGAAAAGGCATCGGGGAGTGCATGGTTTATATAGGGAAGCTTACACAGAGACACAGAGCGAGAGAGAGGTCGCCAACTCGGAAACTCCACTCGAGTCAATGTTTATCTCTGTCGTACTTTGCATGTATTATAAAGAAGTTTACACACAGAGAGAGAGAGAGAGAGAGAGAGAGAGGTGCCAACTTGGAAGCTCCACTCGAGTTAGTGTTTATCTTTGTCGTAATTTGCATTTCTATTATTAATTCATGTAGCGGCAAAAGTGTCGGAAAATTAAAAAATGAAGTCACGTGATTGCCTGCCTGCCCTCTTCACCTCCCCTCATTTATGTTCTTAAAGTCGGTAACATTAGACCCGACCTATTTCGACTTCATTCCTAAATGGTGTCGTGCTTCGATTACTTCAGCAAAAACAGAAATCGCGAGTTTGATTTGTCCTAATACACAAACGAGACTGCTTTGTCTAATGCTCGACTAAGCGGTATCGAACAATGGTGTTTGGCTTATCAAGTGACGGGAGAGAGAGGTTCTTGTGTCAATTAACTAAAGTAACCGCTTAATAAGAAATAACGACATCCATAGGGGTCCTATAAAAACAAAAAATGGGTTCTCGGACGGTTTTCGGATTCCATAAAATCTGTCGCCCTAACTTTGTGATATCAAATTTTGCAACTTAGGAAGTTAAAATCTAAGTGTTAGTGTAAGTTAATAGATTGGCGCAATATCTCTAGGGTTTAGATCAAGAAGTGTTGGGAATTTAGGTTTAATTTGGATTCGCAAGATATCTTGAGTCTGTCCAAAGTCCTTAAATCCCCTAATCTTGGGGCAATCTCTTATATGGACAAGGCTTTGTTGTTTTGTAATTGCCACTAAATCCGTCGCGGGGCGATTTTTGCTTCTAACAGAAAAACTAATGAACTTCGAAAACAAATCACGCAGAGTCTGATGTCGGTGGAGAAATTAATGTCCGAATGGATTGTGACTATGCATAGATCAGCTAAAGAAAGAATACACGACATCTAAGCAAGCAAGGACATATTCAAGGTTTAATTCAAACATCAAACCACAAGTGAAAAACAAAACAGAAAGGGTGCGTACAATGTTCATGGCCTTACTCGAGCATTTCCATGTCGATCGTCTTTAATATTTGAACTAGTAGCGTGATTCTCTTATTTTAGCTTGGTCGCCACCTCGAGCACAAAAATAATGGAGAGCTGGGACTTTGAGAGGGTGCATAAATTATTTCTTTCAAATGTTAATAAACCATCGTTGATAATGGGACTATTTTATGTTGAGTAACATTTCTGGGTAATACAAATGATTGTTTTTTTTTTTTTTTTTTTTTTGGTGACCGAGTATCCGTCAGAGCATGCCCTTGTCGGCTTACGCCGATTTGGGGTCTCACGAGCCTACAATGACTATACTTCGGGGGAAACAGGCTCAGCAACCCACCGCTGAGGCCCTCCGCTTCAATCGTTAGCAACGCAGGGTTTCGAACCTTTGACCTCTTTGCGCTGGAAGAAGATATCTCAACGAGCTGTGCTGCCCACGAGTGGGTTGATACAAATGATTGTTTCGCTAGGTTTTTTACAAATTATTCGTTTGCAGCGAAACAAATCGATTCCGCGTGAAACGAAAACTAATTGTAAATTATGTTCTGGGACAGTTGGATACAGGAGGGCCGACACTTGAGGAACAACTCTACAACCAAAAAATTACAATAATCCTATAAAAATGAACTGAGGACGCCAATATCCAGCCGAGTACATGCCTCCCAAGGTGAGTTCTTCTTCCTTTCCGGATGCTTCCTCCGAGTCGCTCGATTTCATGCAACTACCACAATAGATTAACGCATAATTCGTGCGCAACCGCAGCATTAAACAATCGAAGTCCACGTTTCTCGTATCTCGAGGATCGCAAAAGATGGCAAATTGCACAATATCAACCCGTCAGTTTGATCCCCTTTCACGTGTCTGGAAGTCACCTACCACTTGCCTCGAAGCATTAGAATAACACGGGTTGGCAATTAAAAAAAAAAAAAAAAAAAAAAAACAGCCGGAGCCAGTTATTTAGAAGCTGTTCATTAGGTGTAGGGTTTCCATTTCGTTTTGTCCTTGTTGGGGTCGGTCCCTGCATTAAAGATTTCTCTTGGAAATAGTTTAACCGGCAATGCCGGCGCCGATTCCCTTCTCTCCCTCGTCTCTGTCTGCGGCCGGACATAGATTTCTGACCAAACCAAAACTTACTTGAACGTTGAGGTTATCCATGTTTACCCGCAGCTGCCCTACGTTCATGAAGTTGACTGTCGAGATGAATTCGTATGCTACGCAAACGTTTCTTCTTCTATGAGTTTGAACGTTCTTTTAAACACTTTTCTCGCGTGGAAACCTGTTCATATACATAAGAAAGACGCGTGGATGTACGAGAAAATATCCCAAGAACGAAAAGGTAAGTAGAAAACATGAAATTACAGGCATGATAAAGATCGATTAAAGGGAAGGTTGGGGTTCAAGCAGATAACATTGGGTTGGATAAATTGCAAGTCTTGACAGCTATTTTAGACGCGAATCTCGATAATAATATTATCATGCCTATATATTTTGATTTTATAAGCTTGTGTTAGCCAACTCAAAATTTTAAAAACTAGCTAGTGATCCATACGAAAATTGGACTACGTCTTTCTAGGCACACGCTATCGATCCATTGACTAAGCCCGATATAGTCGTTGATTTTTGTTGGGTCGACTGCATTAATTGGGGGACAGCGTTGCTGGATTGACTCCATTTCATTAGTAGCTGCAAAAAGAAAACGAAGGAAGACGAAAAACAATGAGAAAAAACCTCCACCATTATCGGTCGCATTTCCCACATAAGCCTGGTCAAACCTTTAGCTACGCGTTTTCAAGTCTGTAGTCGTGCAATCCCTTGAGCTCGCGTGTTACATTTTTCTTTCCCCTTTCCATATTCACAAAACAATTTGGAAAAATAAAAAATCATGAGTTTGCTTTAGCATTACACATGTTCTATCAATGGTTTAAACATGCGTCTATTATGAGTTGTTATAACAATTTTGCTTTTGATTTTGGATAAAGATGAATGTTTTTTATATCGAGCTTGAGTGTACAATGACTCACATTTGATAAATTTAAGAAGATCTCGAATTTCAAGTACTTCTAGATGGAGATTGTGGTGGAAGAGAAAGGCTAGAGTCGAGGTCATGACAGTCGGGACTCTACCCATCATACATTTAGAGGGAAAAGTACCAAAAAAGTTATAAACCTATTACATTAGTACTAATTCAGTCATAAATCTTCAATTAAATCAATTTAGTCCTAAATTTTCTCATATTTATATCAATTAAGTCCATCCGATCAATTTATGTCGGAAATTGCTGACATGGACGCCGGTTATCCTATTGACACTACTGGCACTGACGTGGGTATTTTAATATAATTTTTAATTATTTTTTGAATTTTGAATTTTTTCTCTTTTCCTTCTTTTCTTTTTTCCCTTTCTTTTTTTTTTCTTCTTTCTTCCTTATCTTCCTCCACCTGCCTCCAGCCAGTGAAGGTCGCTGGCTACCAGCAAGGGCGAGGGTCAGGATGTCTCCGCTAGCCACAAGCAAGACCAGCCCTTGCCGGCCCTTGGCGAGGGCTGGCGAGGGCTGGGTGAGGCCACCTCTCACCGAATTCGGCAAGGGGACCCTTCCTTGCCACGCAAACGCTTGAGGCCGGCAAGGGCTGGCGAGCACTAGGAAGCCCTCGCCAGCCTCGCCTGGACGAGACAAAACACAATGAGAGAAAACCTCCCCCATTATCGATCGCATCTCCCACATAAGCCTGGTCAAACCTTTAGGTATGCCTCTTCAATTCTGCAGTCGTGCATTGCGTGGGGGAGAAAAACTATCTTTTCGAGCTCACGTGCTGATTTTTCTTTCTCCTTTCCTTATTCACAAGGCAAATTGGAAATAAAAAATCATGGGTTTGCTTAAGCATCACCCATGTTCTACCAATGGTTTAAGCATGCGTCTATTAAGACTTGTTACTGTGGATTTTGCTTTCGATTTGCGATAAAGATGAACGTTTTTTATTATGGTTTGAGTGTACATTGACTTACGTGTGACAAATTTAAGAGATCACGAATTTAAAATACTTCAAGATGGAGATTATTGTGGAAGAGAAAGGGTAGAGTCGAGGTCTCGACGGTCGGGACTCCACTCGTCGTAGATATAGAGGACAGATTGTGAAATGCGAAGGCTCCACCCAAATTCGCAGCAAATTTGGTTCCTCCTTGGTATACATAGATAGATTTAGAGGCTGAATTACGCAGTGATGAAGCCAAAAATCTGGCTTGGGGGAGGGTGACATTTATAGCACAACCGACTTTAATTTTCAATCCCAAATTTCTGTAATGCAATGTCGACTTAATTAATTAATTAATAAATAATGCAACAAAACCTAACTATTCGTGTGAATTTAATAATCTTTAAATCTTACTTTATCTGTATTTATGAAGAAATGAAATCGATTCTAAAAACTAAGTGAGTTGAAAAGAAAAGAAGTCATTCAAAACCAATGTTTAGGTGATACAGTCATTTGAGTTTGTTTTGTGAAAATTCTATTTTTAAGTACGTGAAGACGTAAATTTATTTTTGTGTTGCATTACGATAGAAACTCGAGCTTATTAGAGATTTAATACAACATTCCTGCCAATTATGAAGTATGCAAAATTACGTCCATCTTATTAAAAACTCATATGGAAAAAAGATGATTTAGAACTGGTTGAATAACTTAGATGTTAATAAAAGGAATCGTTAATTGCTAAAAGAATGTGACTTGAGAGTTGTGTATGAGACAATTCAAATATTGAATTAAGATGCGCAACTCTAACATCGATTGTTAAACTCAAAGGGGCAGCAAGGATACCAACTGTTGAGTAGGACATACAAGGCTTGCTTAGGCAATCTTTTACACTATCGATTGAGAGAATTTCTTATAAACACTTGGTTGACAAGCACCCTTTAACGGGAGCACTTGCCTAGTAATAGGCATATGAAGGTGGTTCTACCTCCGAAAATATCTAAATATTTCTAGATAAATATCTTCTAGAGAAGTAACCTAAATAGTTCTAGCTAAAGGAATATCCTAGATAGTTCTAGAGAGACACTATATTTCAAATAATTATATCCCTACATCATTTTTTAACAACTCTTCTTAAGACACCTTTCAATAAAATATTTAGATGTTTAGGCAACCTAGAAATACTAGAATTCTTGAGAGAAAATATGAGAAACAATTTTTAACATCAAATGCCCCTCTTTGGCTCCGTGGCCAGAATTACTTATTTATGTTGAATTATAATTAAGATGTTTGAGACGATATGCAGATAAGATATCTCTGAATAACTTACCGATCACTGGAAAATTCCATTAAGTTATTCTTGATTAGTCTCGTTACAAATAGAAGTTTTTCAACAAGAGGGAATCTAACATAACAATGCATGGCCCCGCTTGGTTCATTAGTTACCTTATCTAGAGCAAATTACTACCTAAGACCACCATCCGTCACGACCGAGTGAATCTCCTTGGTTGATGTTATGTCGCTTGAAATTCACTTGATTCGTGACTGAACGTGTCCAAATTAAGTGTTCAGTACTTCAAATTAATGTATACCTACATTAAAAAGGTACTAAACATATATGCGTATCCACACACTTTCAAACACCAAATTTGAAGACACTCAAGGTACATTTGTTTCAAATACCGAAAAGTTAGAAAAAAAAAATTCTAGAATAATTTTCCTTCAAATAAACAAACCAATAATTTTATTGTGCAACTGCGTATAAACTACTAACCAAGAAGTTCACATAAATCGAAGTGGAAAGCTAAAGACACCCAAAGTTTGGGGCAGGTCGTGTCGTCTTTACATGCCTTTCCACATCTCCTGATGTTCGAGATTTGCTTTTTTGGAAAAGGAGAAAAGTAGGACAATGGAGTTGAGCCGGTCCGGCCCATGAAGACCCTATCTTGGGCTTTCCCATTCGACCCAACATACAATTGCCTCAATCCAATTCGATGGGCCCGAAGTTTTCTCCGGCCCATCTCTCTCGAAAGGAAACAGTTCCAATTATCACCACCACGCTTACTGTCCACTAGACCGGTCAAAATAGGTTATAGGCCCATTTGTTAACCCATATGAAATGTGAAATAGATCAAAAACTGGGCTAATTAAATCAAGTAAATTGTATAAACGGGTTTAAACATACTACGGGTGTTATGTGAGTCATAAATAGGTTTATGACTTATTTACATCCAGCTCACTTTATAGCTCTCTTTTCATTCTCTCTCATTCTCACATAGCCTCGCACTCATGCGCTCCTTTGGGTATAAGTTTTTGTAAATTGTATTGAATAGCAAAGTGTTTTAACAATATAAGTTAGATCGGTATGAACAAAAAAAAATGCATTACAAATAGAATGAGTTATAAATGGGTCAATAGGTTAATTTTGGTCGGATACTATTTATAATCCGACCTAAACTTGACCTGACTCACCTGTTTAATAGGTCCACCGTCGACAAAGCGAGGAAGTCTCCCAAACCTATACATGCCTCGACGATGACTCGTTTTCACACTTCCGGCGAACATTTTATCAAAATGCAATCAGCTTCTTTCCGGTCACATCGCTCGTGAGTTCGGGACAAGATTGAACAAAATCCCGTTCTGCCTACACTTCTTCGCAAATCGGTTCCCATTCGGACCGGGTCCTCTTTTTTGAGGTGGGAAAGGAGGCTTTTCAGGACCCCCGCGAATGGCGGACTTTTGTCTTTCGGGTAACCGCGTGAAGATGTCGGAAAGGACGTTTTTTCCGGTTTTCATCTCCGTGGGATGTCGCGTGGTTTTCACCCGCCACCGCCATGTAAAATGCTAGGAAATCTACGAATTATTTACTTTTTTAGTCGTTTTTTAGGGTAGTATTTTAGAATAATTACTCTATTTTTTTGGCGCTTTTCTCGTCGGAGTCTAATTGGGGAAATCCAACGTCTCCTGTCCGCTTGAAGAAGACTGCATCCTGTCGCAGTCGATCGTCGTTCAACGATCAAAATTATACGAGCGTAGAAACTTATTTAGGGTACTTTCGTTGACCATAATGCTTCATTTCCACACGCAAACGCCGGTTCTAATGAGACTCTTTTTCTCCCCCTCATTTGTTTAGTAGCATAGCCGGCCACGATTGATTTTGAGTACATCCAAACCAATCGTAGTCCGATATTTTGTTCTTTTGAGAATTGTGGATTAGGAAATGCGCGTTGTTTGACAGGATCCGAGAAGTATATGAGACGTCCCCATTAAATTTTATTGCTTAATAGTGGGTTCTGTGAATGGAAAATGGAGGAGATGTGCATGAAAATATATGGATATAATTTCTAAAAGTAAAGGGTAATCATCAAATTTCTTTTTTTGCGACGGGCGTTGAATTGGCTAAGAGTTTGGGTAATCCCTCCTTGTCAAACAAGAAACGAAATTAAAAACAAGAAAAATTTTGGGTTGGTGGGGGTAGGGATATGTAATTCACCAGTCGATGCCTTCTAATTCAATAATTAGCCAACTAAGTTAAAAAAGAAAAAGACAGAGCAAGATATTAGCAAATAAAAAGTCGTAGGCGGGTCGAATATTTTGAAAGATCATTATTCTTTTTCTGACATAATCACGAGGCGCTTTGGAATTTGGACAGCTGGTTCCTTCCCGAAAGCGACATCAAAAATCCAACCGAGGGCCATCCGAATTTTATAATTTTCAATCTTGACTTGTCAATTAAAAGGGGCAGTAAGATCAAATCTTGACGTTTGATCCGTTCGAAATTCTCGACCTAATCGGTCACTTTCTATGTCGCGCACATGACGTACAAAATGTAATTTGCTTGTCGATCTCGTCTTAAAGAACAGAAAGTTCGCTTCTGATGACTATTTCAACGAAATAAACATAGAGTGAACATGGTTGTGCAGTTCCCAAATAATACACATAGCTCTATATGCGTGTTGATAGTGATTAGGGTCGTATCTTGATTTTACACGTCTTTTTTCTTTTTATCCTATCGCATTCCTGTGTTTTAGGTTTATCTAATTAGAGTCCTTGGGATTAACCTGAGTTTTTTTTTATCGAAGTTCCTCCTAGTCCGAGCATAATCGATTTGGGTTAACTTGTTAAAGCCAATCGGAGTAAATGCTGTTGCTAAATGTCTTGTTATTTAATCGTAGTCTTATTGTCTGCGTGGACGTGGCTACTGAAAATTTTCTAGAGCATTTGAAATTCAATGGACTAACTGGGGATGAGAATTAGCGCCGCATGTGGCCATAACTCAAGATGTAGTCATATTGCCAATTCAGAGAGCTTGATTAGAATGCTGCATTTTGGTAAAATTGAGCACCGAGTTTATTGTTGTTTCAAGCCTCATAATCCATCTTTTGGGCTTGTTTCGAAGAACTTTTATGTTTCCGATGATTTTTTAGCATTATTGTTTGCCTTTTTTTTTCCGGTTATTTCTTCAACCTTCTACTATTATTTAGTATTTAATTTATGAATTATTGAGTAGTTCCAAGATTAGGGTTGCGACGACATATACTTGTTATGTTCTATCAAAGCACTCGCTCGCATCGTATTAAAGATGCCGAAAATTGAGAATCTCTATATATGCTTTATATGTGTTGGCAAGTCGCGACTCTGTGTTTATTATTTCCACCCGTAAATTGTCGAGACTCTTCAGTCTCACGTTGTATCTGATAGTCTATGAAAGCAAAAACTTATTTTGTGCCAAGCATGATTAATTGGATCTAAAACTCACAATAGAAGCCCCATATCTTCACTTTGTGTAATCATCTGAGAAGGAGCTCAACTTCGGAACTATCGACGTATCGGATTATGATTCACTCTCGCTAAAGATATTAAGCTGATGAGTTATATAGGATAAATTAGGATATTAATTATTGCACCTTACACCAGATCCTGAACACAAGATTTCTTTCGCTAAAGACCCTTGTGCACATAGGAGCCCAATTGGACAAATAAAAAAGTGTTAACATTACGAAAAATTTCAAATTGATGCATTTGTGAGTTATAACAGATTTACCCAAAATTAATTTTTTGACAATAAAAAACTTTAAATTGGTACATTTTGTTTGTTACTTTCAATTAAATTTGACTAATATCACAAAAAAGCACAAATTATTACACTTATAACAAACGAATTGTAAAATCTCAAATTGGTATATCCGTCAATTACCATTTGTTATCCAACTCGATAATTTGACGATAAAATTTAACATAAATTAACAGAAGGTAAATTCGTTATAAGTGTACAAATCTAGGGATTTATGGATAAATTATTATATGTGTATCGGTTCGATATGTTTCGTAGCATGAACTTAATAAAAAATCAAAGACCCGATCGAAAAAAGAAATGGAAAGACTTGCGTCCGAAGTCTTCCCATACTACCCAAAGCGAACGCCGCCACGCGAAACGTTGGGGGGAAAAACAATAATGAATTCCGGGCGAATGGAAAAAAAGAGAGAAAAAAAAAAAAAAGGAGAGGAGCGCGTGAGGGCACGCGAGAAGCAAGCGCGTGGGGACACCGCGCTCCCGAAGGTTTTCAAAAGTTCACACTTTTTCACACAGCAACGAGGAGGAAGAGGAAGAAGAAGAAGAGACGAAACTCGGCCGTCGCGGGCTCACTGAGTCGCCACCATATAAACCGAGTCGACTCCATCGGAACCCATCGTCAACCACCTCGGTCCTCCTCCCCACGCACAGAGAGAGAGAGAGAGAGAGAGAGAGGGAGATCGTCTAGAGAGAGAAACATGGCCACGACTTCTCGCCGGGCGACGCCCCTCCTCCTGCTGCCGGCGGCGGCGCTGCTGCTGCTGCTGGCCGCCGCCCTCGCGGGGGCGCAGACGCCGGCGACGCAGACCTGCGCGGCGAAGCTCGTCCCCTGCGCCATCTACCTGAACATGACGACGACCCCGCCGAGCTCGTGCTGCGACCCGCTCAAGGAAGCGGTGACCACCGAGCGGGTCTGCCTCTGCAACCTCCTCAACAGCCCGGGCCTGCTCGCCTCCATGGGGATCGACGTCAACCAGGCCCTCCAGCTCACGAAGAGGTGCGGCGTCTCCACCGACACCAGCCAATGCGGTACGATCTCGCCCTGCCGCCCTCTCTCGTCTCCGAACGGGGAAGGAGGGAAGGAGAAAAAATCGAGAGGGGAGGAACGGATTAGGGTTTTGGAAATTCTTTCTCTTTGTGAGTTTCGGTGTGAATAATTATTTGTCGGAACAGAGGTTTTCTGACATGAAATCTCTTCCTTTGATCGGCAGGGAACGCCACGGCTCCATCGTCGTCGACGACGACGCCGCCGCCACGTAAGAAATTCGTTCCCCCATTTTTTCATTTCCGGGTCGTTGAGCCTGTAAATCCGGGTGCTGCAGTTTCGTTCGTTTTTTCTCCAATTCTAGTTCCGAAATCCAGAGCCTGAACGCCCGTGCCTTCGTGTATTTGAATGTCGATCCGCCATTGTCGAACATCCAGATGAGTGAGTAATTCTGTAGCTGGTTTAGTGGGGAAAGCAAATCTAAGTGTGAAGATAGTTCGTCTAGAACACCCGACAAGGGCGGAATTTCCCGGAAATTGCCGGGTTTCCGACGCTGTCGGGCGCCTCCAATGTCCACTCGTGGATTGTCGAAATCTTACGTTAGGGTGGGAAAATGATTGAAGCCACGGCCTTTTCCCCAGAAAATTATCGTGGTCCATGTCTGGCTTTTTCCTTAACTTTATTGGCATAGCTGTCCCATGCGAATGAGATTCATGAGGGCGAGCAAGTATGCAATGGCAGATTCATGACAGATAGAAAAATCAAACGGGGCTGGTTATGGTCGCTTTCAGTAGTCTACATCACAGGTAATTCAAATTTTGGGTTCTCTCTGGGATTGATGTCACATTACTTCCTGAGTTTGTTCTAGGTTAAGACAGAAAGATGTGGAATTAGGACAAGAACCGTAAGAGCTGATCAGAATAATCGCTCGATTGGAGTCATGTTGCTCGATCTACATATGTGGAATATCCATTGATGCCGATGGCATTACCTTTGTTTTTGCTAGAAAGCCGTCATGCTCAATGCAAAGAGTCACCTGATATACTCAATAGTTCACTTGTCAACACGGCATCTTCTGCCGACAGCATTACTTGCTAACCTTCGAGCGGCATCTTCTGCCGCATTGACAAGTGAACCGTTGAGTATATCGGGCGACTCTTTGCATTCAAGGAGGATAAACAACGGGTGGTTTAGTGTCGCTGATGTTGTAGGCTCGAGCGATAAGATAGACTTGTATCGTGCATCCCCTTTTGTGAGACTCTGTGTTTCCTTTCGATTGAGACATATCGATTGTTACGAGTGTTTGGTTTCTAATAGCAGAATGGTGAATGAATGTTACAGCAACACCTGGAGGCGACAGCGACGCCGGCAGGATAGCTTGGAGCGGAATCTTGAGCTTATTCCTGATTCTGGCATCGACAATGTTTTATTGAGGTCCACGGGTCACGTTGCATACATCTGATTGACGAGGAGATACTTCACACAGATTGTTATGATTTATTAGAGAGGTGAATCTCAGCTTTTGGAGATCTTGGTCATTTCAATTGCTTTCGGCTTTCTCGATGTGTGCATGGTGAATTCGATTTCTTTGTAGGGGCGGCTCTAGCTAGCTAATTTACTATAATTACACCGTGATTATTGTGTACTCGACTTTTCTGGATCTCGACCTCGAGACACTTGATGGAGGTCATTTCTCAGGTACATCATTATTAAATTGTTTAACACTCGTCTTACATGAGTCGCTTACGCCATATTTTATCTCGTCTTTGGAGTTTGATTCGTGCCTTCTTTCCTCGATGTGCTTGATTAGCCCTTGGAGGCGATCTCTATGCTTGCTCTGAAAGCATAGTGAGAGAGAGAGAGAGAGAGAGAGAGAGAGAGAGATGATTATGTACTACTATGCTTCTGATTTACTACCAAATTACGAAATTTAAAAATATATATTTTAAGTATCAGAAATGTAAGAAAAAAGTACATGATATTTTGCTTGTCAATATACAGATTTTTTGAAAGGGTTTGGATATTTCCCATTAGAGAAAAGTGCTAGATTGCGAGACTTTTTAAGATTTACCAAAAAAATATTTGAAAAATTTGCATGCCCAAGACTTTTGTTTGTAAAATACTTGTACATAAAACACATGTATGTACTTGATTTTCGCTAAAACTCCCGTCTCCTCCATTTTTGTAGAAATTACGGAAAAAGTACTCTTTCATCAAAGCAAAAGTATGATACACATCGAAAACACCCGCCATATACGTAAGGTAGATGTAGTAATTTTTATATAATTTATCACTAGGTGGCAGAAGATAATGACAAAATTCAATTATCTGGCACGACATTCTATAAGAAATTGCAATAGAAATAGGTACACTATTAACAGGGCCCAAGGCTCGAGGCCTCGGCCCATTTTCTATCGTCTCGCCGAGGTGGACTCGACAGGGCCCTTCTTTAAGCGTTCTCACTTTAGGCCAGTATCTCTTGCAGGGAGAAATACGACTTCAACCCGATCTGAATTTACCGAAGGAAATCCAAATCCGACCCGCCTCGACTTAACTCGAAACACACATGGTCGCACATTTTTGATGAAAAATACTTTACAATCACATTCGAACGATTTTGTAACGACGCGAAATGGCATAACCTAAATGATGCACTTGCACCGGGCGAACTATTGCTCACAAAAATATATTCTTGTTAGCTAAAGTTTCTTCCTTGTTTTTGTGGGTCGAAGTTGAGTTAAGATAATGCTAAACATTCTAAGACATGTCTATTAAATCAGTATATTAAGTGATATGGCGGACTTTTATTATACATACATGTTAAGGCCCAATAGTTTAAAGGCACATTATAGTCTATTAACTTATATAGTATTGCAATTTATTGGTATGGAGTATTTGGGATTTGGTGGCTCTTAATTTTACTTTATCATACGTCCTTCAAACTTTTTGTTTAATTATCGAAGTTTAAACCCATAGGACAATATTTCTGTCAATTTGGAGGAATCTTCCCTTACAATTTTCAACATGAATAATATGTGAAGACAACATATGGCATTCATCTATTAAACAACTAAGTTTACAGAAAAAGGCGTCACCCCACGTGCTTCCTGATTTTTTTTTGTAAAATTATCGCATAAATATGGATCCTACCAACTATTCCTTTACATGGAGATGCAAGTTAGGTAACCTCAGGATACATTACCATCCCGTCCGTCCCCCAGTTGCAGCTCCGCACAAACCTTCAACCCGAAGCGAACGGTAGGTAGTGCAAATTCCCTCCCGAGTATTCCAAATTGGAGGCCTCTCCCCCCTCGGAGAATGTCTCCGGCCAAACTAGGACAGGTCGGACCAGAACTGCGGGTCTCAGTCCGTGGCCCCACGCGTTCCAGGAGACTTTAGCATCTTTGGGTATGGTGCATCCGCCTACCGTGCGGGTATGGCTTAGGCTGCGGGGCAAGAACAGAGGTGCTGCCGGGTACAGTCTCAGAGTTTCCTTCACTACCGCACGCAAGTATGGTAATTTGTAGTTGTGGGACTCCTCGGCCATGTTGTTCAGCTTGACGACAACATTGAGCTCTGTCTAGACTTTGAGGACTTGTGGGTGTAGGAGCAGCTCGGCCATTGTCCATCTGACCATGGTAGATTTGGTATCGGCACCTCCCATGACGATGTTCTAGTAAAAACAGCATGGTAAATAGCTCTCGTGCTAATTTCGATTTTATTAGGACATCGTTATAGGTGGTGCGGTACCACATCAACCATGGTCGAATGGACAATGACCGAGCTACTACTACACGCACAAGTCCTTCCAAAAGTCCAGAAAGAGTTCGACGACATGGTTGGGCTGGACGACATGGTCGAGGAGTCGCGCATCCACAAGTTACCATACTTGCATGCGGCGGTGAAGGAAACTTTGAGACTGCACATTGCAGCATCTCTGTTGTTGCCACGCAGCCCGAGCCAAACCTGCACAATGGGCGGATACACCATACCCTAAGACGCTAAAGTCTTCTCGAACGTGGGGGCATGCATCGAGAGCCATTCGAGTCGAGTTCCGTCAAGGTTTTTCGGGGGGATTTGGAATCCTTGGGGATCCACATACTTCGGGTCGGGTCAGAGAGGATGCTAATGTATGTATTGGCTACGCTCCTGCATTTGTTCGAGTGGAGATGGCCATGGGGCCGGGAGTTGGATTGCGAAGAGAAATTTGGGATAGTTCTTGAGAAGGCCACTCCACTTATTGCTATCGCCACTCCGAGGGTATCTGACTTGCATCTCCATGTATAGGAATAATCTAGTAGGATCCAAATTTATGTGATTATCCTAGTTATGAAACCGAGAACCACCCCGGGGGGATTATTAGTTGGTTAAAATATGAATTATCAAATGTTGTCTTCTTATGGAGGTCGTACAATGTCGCATAGTGTGGAAAAATTCAAAGGGAAGATTCCTCCAAATTGATAAAATATCGTACCGTGGGCCTAAACTTTAATAATTAAACAAAATTATACGATAAAGCAAAATTAAGAGCCACCAAATCCCAAATATTCCATAAAGGAAAATGACCTTAATAGTCCCCAAATTATGACTTAAAGTGCAATCTTATCTCCGAACTTTTTATTCGCTCAATGTAATTCTTAAACTATTCTTAAATGCTCAATATAATCGTTAAGCTCATAAGGGACGAAGCTATCGCAACTCTCTAAACTATTGTGAAATGTGCAGTCTATCTCTGGGGATATCTAGAAATTACAATTTAGTTCATAAACTTTTAATTTATTCAAACAAACCCCTCAAATTTTTATAATAAAGTTAAATCAGTTTTTTGGGCCTTTAAATTTATTTTTTAATCATTTATAGAAGTGAAAAGTAAAAAAAATGACTTCCTTAAAAAATTGAGATGAAAATGTACTTTTAATTCTTAAACGTATTATGCATTGCATTTGCGACTAGTAAAAAAAAAATGACTTCCTTAAAAAGATGAGATGAAAATGTACTTTTAATTCTTAAAAGTCTTGTGCATTGCATATGCGACCAGAAAATATAATGGAGGATTAACGGCTACAACAAAATGCCAATTTAAGGATGTGTAATGGGATACCCCGCACAAGATTTATGGTGAAGATCTTTCAATAAAATATCTCACGATCTACCTAAACATATTGTTTTTATTGTAAGAGGTTGTAAATCGTGACTGAGCAATATAGATAGATTAGTCTATAAAATTGATTTATTAAGTGATATGTCAAATTATAAACAATTCGATAAACAAATGATTTATATTTTGTAACGAATAATCACACGGTACACCCACTCTATAAATTAATTATATTACCTATCTTTGGAAGTCTACAAATCGTGACATCCAAGTTATCACCCGACAAAATTATGCACTCTTGAGTACTAAGCCCGTCATTGCCGCGACACCGTCACCGTCACAATCGCGCACCACCTCGCCACGTCCCTCTCCCCAACCAGTTTTCCTTGATTGCCACGGACTACAGTAAGATGGCAATAAATGGTGACCGTGTACATGAGGCAGTGAAATAAAAGTCAGCTCATCTAGCTGCCTCCACCATGAATTGTCCATGTCGACCCCATGTGGCATCTTCTCTTGTCGACAAACTCTTAGTCCAAGCGGTCGCAGTCCAACTTAGGCGGTGGGAAGAGGCAAGACTGTGTATTAAACACATAAGCCCGCGTTTACCAATCCGTGTCATCTCCCTGAAGACCTTGACCGAGATAATTCTCAAAGGCGAAGAGAGAGAAGACTTAAAATTCAGCCGCGTTCCTGTGATATTTGCAAGATATTAAGAAGGCAAATCAGGATTACCACCAATGCCCACGTCTACTCCATGCGTCTCTCCTTTGGACTGCCACAAAACTAAGGAACCTTGACCCAAACAGTCAGAGACGGGGGAAGCTTGAAATGCAGCCTAGCATTCATCCACGTTGACCCAAAAACGTGGCACAAAAACTCCACGTTTGCCCATGCAGGGGCGGAGGAAATTGAGGTATAAAGACCAGCACCCTCACCCAAAATTCTTACATCCTAACTCTCACGGTCTCATCACCATCTTTCTTCATTTTCGCACCCAACCAGAAGCATCATAGCCCTCGTTTCGCCCTCATTTCGCCCTCATTCCGCTTGTGCCGCCCGGCCGTCCTCAAGCTGCCCTATCAACTTGTTGTGGATTGACGAACGACCAGCCGCAACTAGGCTTCCGAGACCTCGCCGGAACCACATCAATACTTGCTTTGGACTAGAGGCAAATAAATTGCCTTATGCTACATAGGTTGATTGTCACGCGTCGAGATTGATTTCCTTAGACTTTAGTTGTCTCGGTTGATTTTGTACATAGTTGTGCTAGTCAGCGATGTCAGAAAATGTACATTACGAGCATTGTTGAAATTATAGTTTATTGAGTTCACTGAGGTGTTGCTTAAATACGAGATGTTGACATTTGTGTTGGTTTGAGCTTAAATGGCACGAGTCGTGGACGAATTCGAGGATACGATTAGTTTGGTTTGGTTTATTGTAGACTGTACTTTTGCCGATTTTATTGTAGGCTTCACGAAAGTTTTACATTATACTTTTTTTATAATATATTTTAATTTCATATTTTTCAGACTTCGTATTTTAAAAATATATTTAAAAAACTGAAGCGGGTTTGAAACTGTTTTCTCGGATTCTTACTGACCTTTACTCAGTTTTTATTTTCCACTGAGTTTTCGACAAAAGATTTGGATAAATATTCTTCATGAAAGTTTTAGACCATATCTTAGACTATAATGTATAATTTTCCCATGATTTTTGGAATTCATTTAAGATTAAAAAATGTCCAATTTCGAATCTGTCTTACATTGGAAATTTACCCAGTTTTGACCCAAATTATATAAAATTGTCGGGACCCATACAAGTTTAACCGGATTTTGAGTTCTTTATAAAAAATGTTCCTCGGTGTCTCGTCGCATTGTGTTAAAGTTTCGTAATTTTGAAATTGATTTACTTGACGATTTCTGGTGATTTCTAATTTCTAAAAGAAGACAAATTGCCCCTTTTATTGTCAATTTCAAAATTTTGAATAAACTCCTTTTTATACCCCGTCTTATTGAACTGGCACCACTGACCAAATGTTTTGTACCGTTTTTCTGATTTACAAATGGACAAAGGATTTTGAAACTGATTTGATTCTTGTGCATTAGCACAATGGATGGCATGTGAAATTGAATAGTTGAATTACTGCACCATGAAATGAGTGTGATTTGGGAATGTCATTGGTCCTTGAAATGACAATGCCCTGAGTTGTAGTAGGAATATTTGGAGGGGTAACTGGGTTCCTCCAGATGCCTGGAAAATGTAACATGATTCCCCCAGATGTCCTCGCGATGTCTGATGGGTGCAAGATGCTCGGGGGGTAACGGGGTTCCCCAGAAGATGGTGGCAGTCAATTCACAGTTTCATTCATGCTTTACTAGGTTATTGTTTTCATAGAAAATGATTTCTATTTGCTATCCTAATTTTGAGAAAAGTTCTCAAGCAAATTGATATCATTACGATCTTCTGTCTTTTATATTTAAACTTCCTCGTATGTGCTGTTATTGACTCATGTGGTACATAGAAGTTAGTAGTTTGCTTGCTGAGCTTTGTGCTCAATCGTGGTCGATCACTATTTTTCAGATTAGTAGCATTTTGGGAAGATCAGGCTAAGATTTTAGATGTACTATGGAAGGGAAATAAATTACATAGTACATACGTAGTATCTAGGTCATGATGATGTAGCTACTAGAGCTTCTGGGTGTAGTACAGAGTAGAGGTACCTTTTGCTTATTCCCCAGTGTATCCCGTTCCTATCATCTAAAATATATTTAAATAAGAAATGAAAGTACCTGGTTATATATTTCCACGTGTGTTGCTTGAAATTAGTGTGTATTGGGTTGTTGTTACACGTTTTCACATACCTAAAAATAGAAAGAATTGGATAGTTATGTTAGCCGTGAAGTACTGGGGGCGTCACAATCCTATTTCCGAAAGCCAATGAACTGCAACTTCCAATCGAATGGGTCAGGCCACTTTAATATTCCATGTAATGTGTGTAAACATAATTTCTCCCCAAAGTCGAATATAAGCAATTGCCAACCTATTTTTGACTTGTCCGACTGGCATATCCCCACTCCACAGCAACAAAATGAAATTGATGAGAAAATCACCCAATCGATCCTAAACAAATCATGTGGATGCCGATTTAGTCATGAACTCTTTAATTATGTCAATGTAGTTCTAAATCTTTATTTGAAATTCTAATTGTCGAAAATTACTGATATGACAATCCATTAGTTGTCCATGTCAACATGCCACATAGGACGTCGGTTATTTTCGGCGACAATTCATTGGAATGATTTCATTAGAATTTCGCGTAAAGATTTAAGATTACATTGACAAAATTGAAAAATATAAAACTGAATTGGAATTCATAGGATAGGTTTATGAATAATAGGGTAATTGTCTTTGATATTAATATGGGGCTAATTCTATTCCTATGATTTCAACAAAAGATTTGAGGTACTATTAGTTACAAATCGATACGGTCCATCCAAATATTCTATACCTCGGACAATAATTTGACCGGAGATCAAAATAAGTATGTCGTGGTGGCTGATGCTTTTTTTTTGGTTGAAAGAGCTTAGTATTTCATTCAAGTAGGGAAAAAGGAACAACCCTTAATAAGGGCTTCAGTACAAAGCATGTCCAACAGTATTTGGGGAGGTGAAGTGGCCCAGTTTGGTGAAAGGGTTCCTCGACCATGGGCCTTAGCGGCCCAATTGGCTATTGTGTTAGCTTCTCGTCTACAGTGCTAAACGTGTAAGTTTGGAAAACAGAGCAATAAAGCTTCACTCTCGAAGAACAGAGCACGACATTCCCACGGCGGCAGACGGCAATGGTTGACGGTTTCAGCAAGGACAAGACTGTCGGTTTCCATTAGCAGGTGTGTTTCGGCCTTTCCTTGCTGCAATAGGTCTTTGAGAGTGAATAAGAGTGTTTGGATCTTTGTTTCGAGTGCAGAGGTTGCTGAAACGCTGCGGTGAAGCCACCAAGCAGTTTGCCTGAGTGATCTCGGCTAATACTCGCGATCGCTCCCATGTGATTTGCTATAGGAAAGGCTTTGTCAAGGTAATTTTAACGATGCCCAGATCGGTGGGATCCACAACCGATTAGGGTTCAGCCATGGGGTGCCTGTGCTCGACTCCGGCTGCTGAGTTCTTAGAGTGATCTGCGCAAGATTGAGAGCTGTTTCCACAAGCTGATCTGGGTGTGTGCGTTGATGGTGAAAGACAAAATGATTCCGTGCCTTCCAAATCTGCCACAAAAGTGCTACAATGCTTTCGAAAGCTGGTAAGTGCGCCTTCTGTTTGAGTAGCTGCTAACCATGCATCCATACGATGTGTTCTGTATGCTGATATGTTGATCTGTACTTGGGAATGGCACCAAATATGCTGTGTCCATGGACAAAATAGAAAAATATGTTATGTTGTTTCTGGGGTGTGAGAGGAACAGAGCTTACATATCGGGTCGGGGATAATGCGTCGTTGGAATAGATTATCCTTTGTAGATAATGCGTTGTGGCATAAAGACCAGAGGAAGATGCGTATTTTTGGGGCCGTTTTTGTTTTCCATATCTGTCTCCATAACTGGCTTGGCGTGTGGTAGGATGAAGACGCATGGGAATTCGCCTTGCTGGATTCTGCCTATTTGATGTAATTATAGCCACTCTTCACGGTATAAAGTCCGTCTTGCGTCCCTGTCCATAGGAGTTTGTCTGTTGTTGATGCTGGCCATAAATTAATAGCTAGGATCTCCTCAATAGTTTGATCGTCAAATGTTTGGCTAAGTAGGGAGACATTCCAAGCGTTCCTTTCAAGGATAATGAAGCCGGCTATGGTCTCAGGTTCCTCTCTAGGTGCTGGCCCGCCTATGATTCCTGTAGATGGCCATTTATCCTCTCGGACTCGTATACTTTGGTCGTTACCGACCGACCGTTGTAGCTTATTTAATATGGAATCTCTGCCTAATAGTAGACTTTGCCAACCCCAGGAGGGTCTAAGTCCTTTGTCGGCCTTCCAGAAATTTTTAGAGTGAAAATATAAGCCTTTGAACACTCTGCTCCACAATGATGATGGATCTTGGAAGAGTCGCCAAGCTTGTTTACCCAGAAGGGCTTTATTGAAAGTGAGTAAGTCTCTAAATCCGAGGTGGTGGCTGATGCTTAAGAGACGGCAATCCCGAAAGAATTCGGTTCATTAGAAGTACATCGTTCATGTAACATTGTGAGGGAAAACATCGAAGCGATCCCTCCGAATTGATGTAAACATCGTAGTGCTAGGGTTCATTTCTAACAAATTCCAAAAGAAATATCATATTGTCGGTGGTATCTCTAAATTGGCATGTCTCTTCCTAACATCTACCAATCATCAACTTGTAGGTTGTGATTAGACCTATCAAGCGGATGGACCGACCCAAGCTTGGATTGGGTCATAAATGGTTCAACCAAATTGATTCATTTATTTATAAAGCAAATTTCTTAACTCGACTTGACTCAAACCATACTTGACCTGTCTTGGGATTCATTCTTAGCATTTTTTTCTCCTTACACCATTGTCTCTGAAAAATGGATGGCTCCATGAACCGACTTGTCGAGTTAGCGAGAGAGCTCGGGGGTCGGGTTTTGGACTAGAGCGTGAAGGTTTTAATGAAAGTCCCAGCTAGGGCGATCGACAGATCATAAAGCAGGTTTGGACTTTGATTTTGGGTTAACTATTAATGAGATCTTAATGTATTGGTTAGTGCCCGTTTAGTATTACATTATTTGATGTGATGTTTTTCCGTTTTAATTACGGATTACGCTGTTCCAATACCCAAACAGAAGGGCACAAATATAAAAGTAATGAAGTCAATGATCATAACAATAAATTCATAAAAAAGAAAAGCAAATGTCAAAAGGAAACAACGTAAGCCATGACTTGCGGATACGTCCCTTGTTCGGTCATCACTTATGCTACCATTCTGACACATAAAGAAAACATTAATTTATAGCTCTCACTTAAATGAGGAGTTGCGCAGCCGCTACAAAATGAGAGTTCCCTGTTGAAGCATATACTTGGAGGGTGGGCGTAGGATGGATGATTTGAACCTATGAATTATGAGTTGAGTACTTTAACTATTCAGCCATGTGGCCATGACATTTATAACACGACCCAAATAAGCTTTACTCACCGGTATCTGAGCATTGGAGTGGAATAAGAAATCGATTTCTTCACCTCCGCCCCCACTATTACTAGTATTTTCATTTCTTTTTAATCCATTTGAAAAACACTTCAACAAGGAGAAGCCTGAGTTGAGCACAGTTCCGTCCAGGAGGAAGTTAGAAGTGGAGCATGATTTGTAGACTCTTGAGTTGGGAAGATTCATAAGCTTGAAATGATACACGACTTGCCTTGGCTGCAGAGCTATACAGAGTGAAAGGGCATTCGTCCGCACAAAAAAAGAGAAGAAAAAGCAGTCTTCTTCTTTCACTTAGAGCAACAATTGAGATTCCAAATTCTCGTGATATTCAAGAAAAAATAACAATATATTTGCTATTGAGTACGATATCTCGTTCGTGTTATTGTAAACAAAGGCTATACAACGTGTCATAGCATGACCAAGTAGAAATTTCAAAATTTCAGCCCTTTAGGGGCCTTACTAGACCTGTCAAATGAGTAGAGCTGGTCGAAAATGATCCTACTCAAATTGATTTATTTCCATGCAATACAAACTTTGTGATCCATATTCGACCGAACGCACACCCAACCCTATTAATATTACTAAAACACTTCTGTGTTTAATCCAATCTAAAAAAATCTATACTCAAAGTAAGGGGAGAGCACAGAGTGAACAAGCGCAACATAGAGTAAAATGAGAATTATAAAAATGGATTGAGTTTAAGTAAGTTGTGAACCTATTTAATATTCATATTATTTCGATTTTGTTGAAAATATATCTTGAGTTTGAGTACATTGAATAAAAATCAAAATTAAACTGTGCGAGTCTGTCTCGGTTAATAAAGTCCAAGCCGGACTTTGTGCTGCTGGCCGAAGGGAAAGAAGAAGCCGAAGAGAGCAGCAGATCCTCACAAGCTGCCATTCGATTTCCTCACGCCTAGCCGCACGCCGAAAGGTTAAGAAGGCGACAGGAGGAAGTTTCTTAATTGAGCATACGTAGATTTAGCTCGGCCGCGCATGTCCTTCGTTGACTTCCTGCTGCATGAGGAGTGGCTGCTTTCATTGACTTTTCTTTACAGCAGATTAGAGAACAGCAGTCCGATATGTCCATATAATGCAGAGAGGAACTTGTGCAGAGAGTCCTCTTCTCGTGAGGGCTTTGATTGTTATAATTACAGCCGGATATGATTTAACTAGTTAAATTCTTGTAATTAGAATTTGTGTAATTTCTTGAGTAAGATTTCATGCCGTTCTCTCCGTCGACATAGGTACTGATATTTGGATTGATCCACGTAAATATGATGCCCGGCTTCTTTTCCTTCCTTCCGACTATTTTATCAATTTCCTTGTCTATATTCACAATAGGCTTACCATTCTAAACCCACTTATAATCCATTTGCTGAATATAAACAATTTCAACCTATCAAATATAGAGCAAGAAATGGGCTTATGACTCATTTTGACAGATTTAGGCTTTACCCAGCGAATCCCCTCTCTAGAAATGCAAATGTTATCGTTCTTTGCGTATAGGTAATTTATCTTACTTGCCAAAGGAAGAACAGTTGAATGCAAAAGCGTCCACAATGCAGATAATTTATCACCTCTCCAAAGATCCGATGATGGAGATGCCTATGAGAACACATCCCAGAAGACTAGTTGCATCCATTCGACGATTATCCGGATGCCTACTCCAACATGGCCTCCATTGTCGTTGCGTCCATCGGTGTCGATGGTGGCACCGATCTTCACAAGCAGCAAGCAATTGTTTGTTCTTCTAGTTTTGTTAAGTTATTTTCTTTCTTATACAATCCAGTTTCTTATTTGGCGCTTTATCTGGATCTGCCCGATTTATCCAATCTGCAGGACGTCCCCCAATACCAAATAGGATAATTTTCTTATCGAATCTGTTTTACCTTCTCATATTCTCTTAATTATACTAGTATTTTAAACGTTTTGATGGCAATATTTTTTGGGAGAATAGTGCCACATATCCTTCACCAACATGACAAATATCCATTTCAATTGCAAAATGTCAGAACTTAAGAACTAGTCACTCTTACAGAAAATTCTTGTAAAGAGATAGATAACAACCTCCATCATCGACGTATCGAAAAATAGTGAACTCCATCCAGAGCATGAGGTCACTTTTTTCATTTGGCCACCATAAATTAACTTAGGTACAAAATTGGACAAGTAGCACTCTTTGTTCATTCTCTGTCCTTAAGATAGGAGACAAGCACCAGCTCTTTGGGAGAGATTCTTTATCCACCTACGTAGGAGTAGGAAAAGAAGAAGAAGAAAAAAGTACGATACCTGCGAAAGATGCTAGTATAATTTTTTTTGTAAGAACGACAAAAGATTGACAGCAATACTTTCTGAACGATAGTTGACCAGCACGCACCTAGGTACAGTGATTGCAGAAGAAGAAACAAAAATAAGATACCCGTGAAAGATGCTGTATACTTTTTCTGCAATAACGACAAAAAATTGACAAGCAATTCTTTGTGAGCGTTGCTTGACCAACAAACACTTGGGTACTATATAAGACAACTAGCCCTCTGTGCATGAACATGCTTTGGTGTTTTGAGGCTTCTACATATTATATCGGTCGAATGGGATTTATCATGCCTTTGGTTTACCATGTCTCTAGGCTATTGCCAAACCCTAGGGAGGACCATTTACCATCAATGTTCCTCTTCTCTATACTAACCCTATCATGCTTATTTTGGCTCCAAAAATTACTCATAATTTCCCGGAAAGGCAAGTCCTGCATACCGCCTGGTCCGAGAGGTCTACCGGTGGTGGGTTACCTCCCATTTCTAGGGCGCAACCTCCACGAGTTCTTCATGGAACTTGCCCAAGAGTATGGCCCGATATATAAGCTCTCGATAGGTACCAAACTCTATGTTATTGTAAGCTCTCCAATCTTAGTCAAAGAGATTGTACGCGATCATGACGTTGTGTTTGCCAACCGCAATCCTAGCAAGGCCTCGTTGGCCTTCTCCTATGGAGGGAAGGACATCGCCTTCGCACCTCACGGGACCCAGTGGCGGATGCTGCGGCGGTTGTTCGTGGGCGAGATGCAAAGTACGGCCAATCTTGATGCCTTTCGCTCTCATAGAAGGAGAGAAGTCGTGACAAGCGCGAGAGATTTGTGCATTAGGGCGGGACTGCCGGTCAAAGTCGGGGAGGTGGCGTTCCAGACGGTGATCAACATGATAACATCCATGTTCTGGGGTGGGACGCTTGGGGAGGAGGAGGCGGCACGCGTTGGGGCAGAGTTCATGGAGGCGGTGGCACGGCTCACCACTCTATTGGGAACGCCTAATGTGTCGGATTTCTTTCCAGTGATTGCTAGGTTTGATGTGCAAGGAGTGGAGAGGGAGATGAAGGAGGCGGTGGCTTGGATCGGGAGGATCTTTGATTTTGTCATTAGTCAACGCATGAGTTTGGAAGAAGTAAGAGGGGCCATTGGAGGGGAGAGGAGTGACTTCTTGCACTTTCTTTTAAAGTATAAAGACGAAGAAACTGGGAGATCAATTTCCCCGGAACAAATCAAGGCTTTGCTTATGGTAATTTTCTCTCCATTTCCTCAGTTTCCACATTCTTTCCTGAGTAAAATACATGTGAGTTCCGAAAGCATCTTTACCAGTGGTACGATATATGGCCCAAAAATATTTAAAGTTATGGAGGCAAAGTTTAGCTTGGTTTCTGGGTTTTTTTCTGAGGGACATCATCGAAATTCGAAATGCATTAGTTTAAGCCTTGTGTTGAACAATCTGGGAGCGTAGCTAGCCAACTTCCGGAAGTTCCCTTGAAAGTACAAACACATGATTGCCACTGACATTAAAAAAAAAAAAAAAAAAAAAAAGTGTTAACAGTACTGATCCTTGCACTAGAGTTTGTCCATGCACGAGGAGACCCTAATGATATTGGGTTTGGGAAGTGTCGTATCAAGAGAAAGGGGTGATGCACGTGTTAAATTTGCCTTATCGATGTCCTCTTTATCCATGTATTCTGGGACCCCACGAAATAGATCTCGTGCTAATTTATTCTACCATATCATTTTTACCAGGACATCGTTATAGGAGGTGCGGATACCACATCGACCACGGTCGATTGGACAATGACCGAGCTACTACTACACCCACAAGTCCTTCTCAATGTCCAGAAAGAGCTCGACGATGTTGTCGGGCGGAACAACATGGTCGAGGAGTCCCACGCCTTCAAGTTACCCTACTTGCATGCGGCGGTGAAGGAAGCTATGAGACTGCACCCTGTAGCACCTCTGCTGTTGCCCCGCAGCCCAAGCCGAACCTGCACGGTAGGCGGATACACCATACCCAAAGGCACTAAAGTCTTCTTGAACGCGTGGGCTATGCATCGCGACCCGCGGTTCTGGTCCGACCCGTACAAGTTCCGCCCCGAAAGGTTTCTCAAGGGGGGAGAGGCCTCCGAATTGGAATACTCCGGACAGAACTTGCACTACATACCGTTCGGGTCGGGTCGACGCATTTGTGCGGGGCTCCAACTGGGGGAGAGGATGCTAATGTATGTATTGGCTACGTTCCTGCATCTGTTCGAGTGGAGATTGCCACCGGGTATAGAGTTGGATCGCGAAGAGAAGTTTGGGGTAGTTCTTGAGAAGGCCACTCCACTGATTGCTATTGCCACTCCGAGGATCCCCAACTTGCATCTACATGTGAAGGAATAGATTGGTAGGATCCAAATTTATGTGATAATTTATAAATAAAAACCAGGAGTGACGTAGAGTGATGCCCTTTTCTGTAAAATTAGTTGGTTAATATATGATTATCCTATGTTGTCTTCTTATATAGGTAGTACATGTTGTGCGGAAGAACACCCTAACTAGATGAGAAAAGTAAACAAGAATAATCAAGAACACGGAGATTTACGTGGTTCGGCGAAAGATCCGCCTACGTCCACGGGAGAGAGAGAGACGATTTCTTATTTGAGCACCTCAATTGAGTACAAGGTACAATGCTGATATAAATAGATCTTTAAATCCCCACTTTCCTAAACCTAGTAGAAAAGGAATTCCACCATAAAGATATTATCAGATTTGAAAATAACCGATAAATCTTTAGTGATTATCCCCTATATATTAGAGATATCATGATACATCCCAGTTACACTATTTCCCATGAAAATCTCTTATAGATAGGTCCAAATCTAGGAAATATATTTGAAACAAATAGCCTGCAATCTTCAAGCCTTCCTAGATTTCCTGATCGACTTTTTAACTTCGAATTTCCAATCGATCAAATGTTGTGGAATTCAAGACAACATCAACAAATCTCCACCTTTGGCTTGAATAAACCACAAGCCTCCACTTGAGCCAAGAAAACGAATATATCTCTCCCTCCACCGTACCTTTGCAAAGGTATGCCCGCACCTGGATCGGTGCGGCCTCCATCAACTTCAATGATGAGTGAGAGAAATCAAGTCCCTGCAGGACTTGAATTTCTTTGTTGTAACCGTCTTCGTGAGCATATCTGCGGGATTATCTTTAGTATGGATTTTCTTCAAAGCAATGCTACCATTCTCCACAAATTCTCGAATTTTGTGGTACCGAACTTCAATGTGTTTCGTTCTGGAATGGAACACTTGATTATTCACGAGACATATTGCGCTCTGGCTATCGCAATATAATGTAACACTTTCTTGCTTTATACCCAACTCTGTGACCAAACCAGTCAGCCATATTCCCTCCTTCACAGCCTTAGTTACTGCCATATACTTAGCTTCGGTTGTAGACAATGCTACAGTAGGTTGAAGCATTGCCTTCCACGAAATAGCTCCACCACCAAGAGTAAAGACATATCCCGTGATGGACCTTCGCTTGTCCAAATCACCAGCGAAATCTGAATCAACATAACCTGCTAAATCGATCGATCCTCCCTTGGAACTGAACATTAAACCCATTCTGACAGTTCTAGCCAAATAACGAAAGATCCACTTAACAGCTTCCCAATGCTCCTTACCCGGATTGCTCATGTATCGGCTGACGAGACTCACCGCATGAGCCAAATCCGGTCTGCTACAAACCATAGCATACATGAGGCTCCCTACTGCGCTGGCATAGGGTACTCGAGACATCTTTACAACTTCCTCATGTGAAACAGGGCATTGTTTCTCAGATAATTTGAAGTGATTTGCTAAGGGTGTACTAATCGGTTTAGCTTTACCCATGTTGAACCGCTCCAAGACCTTCTCAACATACTTCTTTTGATTCACCCAAAGCTTACTTGCATGTCTATCTCGAAAGATTTCCATGCCAAGGATCCTCTTTGCAGCACCAAGATCCTTCATATCAAACTCACTACTTAACTGAGACTTTAGGGAATTAATGTCTCTCATTTTTCTTGCAGCAATCAATATATCATCAACATAGAGCATCAACAGAATAAGCGACTTATCATCCAAAACTTTGTAGTAGACACAAGAATCATGCACACTCCTCATGATTGAGACGGTTCAGGTTTAATGCGACTCTCGAAACTGAACGGACACATCATCAATCGGGCTCAGAAAACGAAACGACCTGTATCGGTCACGAACGACGTTGATGTCGACACGAGCAGGCAAATTGGCATTAGATAGCCGCTGGTGCTGGTCCGCATTACATTACCTGTCGTCGGGACAACCAAATTTGACTGCATCATTTAATGGGCCTTACGAAATTGGTACCCTGGCTGGCGCTAAGGTGGGGGGCCCCACCCCGAATCGGCGGATCTCAGCCGTCCATCAGCCTAGGGACGGGATCGGTCAACATAATGCACCCGTTATTAGTTGGTTAAAATATGAATTATCAAATGTTGTCTTCTTATGGAGGTCGTACAATGTCGCATAGTGTGGAAAAATTCAAAGGGAAGATTCCTCCAAATTGATAAAATATCGTACCGTGGGCCTAAACTTTAATAATTAAACAAAATTATACGATAAAGCAAAATTAAGAGCCACCAAATCCCAAATATTCCATAAAGAAAAATGACCTTAATAGTCCCCAAATTATGACTTAATGTGCAGTTTTATCTCCGAACTTTTTATTTGCTCAATGTGATTTTTGAACTATTCTTAAATGTTCAATATAATCCTTAAGCTCATAAGGGACGAAGCTATCGCAACTCTCTAAACTATTGTGAAATGTGCAGTCTATCTCTAGGAATATCTAGAAATTGCAATTTAGTTCATAAACTTTTAATTTATTCGAACAAACTCCTCAAATTTTTATAATAAAGTTAAATCAGTTTTTTGGTCCTTTCAATTTATTTTTTACTCATTTATAGAAGTGAAAAGTAAAAAAATGACTTCCTTAAAAAATTGAGATGAAAATGTACTTTTAATTCTTAAAAGTCTTATGCATTGCATTTGCGACCAGTAAAAAAAAAAAAAAAAATGACTTCCTTAAAAAGATGAGATGAAAATGTACTTTTAATTCTTAAAAGTCTTATGCATTGCATATGCGACCGGAAAATATAATGGAGGATTAACGGCTACAACAAAATGCCAATTTAAGGATGTGTAATGGGATACCCCGCACAAGATTTATGGTGAAGATCTTTCAATAAAATATCTCACGATCTACCTAAACATATTGTTTTTATTGTAAGAGGTTGTAAATCGTGACTGAGCAATATAGATAGATTAGTCTATAAAATTGATTTATTAAGTGATATGTCAAATTATAAACAATTCGATAAACAAATGATTTATATTTTGTAACGAATAATCACACGGTACACCCACTCTATAAATTAATTATATTACCTATCTTTGGAAGTCTACAAATCGTGACATCCAAGTTATCACCCGACAAAATTATGCACTCTTGAGTACTAAGCCCGTCATTGCCGCGACACCGTCACCGTCACAATCGCGCACCACCTCGCCACGTCCCTCTCCCCAACCAGTTTTCCTTGATTGCCACGGACTACAGTAAGATGGCAATAAATGGTGACCGTGTACATGAGGCAGTGAAATAAAAGTCAGCTCATCTAGCTGCCTCCACCATGAATTGTCCATGTCGACCCCATGTGGCATCTTCTCTTGTCGACAAACTCTTAGTCCAAGCGGTCGCAGTCCAACTTAGGCGGTGGGAAGAGGCAAGACTGTGTATTAAACACATAAGCCCGCGTTTACCAATCCGTGTCATCTCCCTGAAGACCTTGACCGAGATAATTCTCAAAGGCGAAGAGAGAGAAGACTTAAAATTCAGCCGCGTTCCTGTGATATTTGCAAGATATTAAGAAGGCAAATCAGGATTACCACCAATGCCCACGTCTACTCCATGCGTCTCTCCTTTGGACTGCCACAAAACTAAGGAACCTTGACCCAAACAGTCAGAGACGGGGGAAGCTTGAAATGCAGCCTAGAATTCATCCACGTTGACCCAAAAACGTGGCACAAAAACTCCACGTTTGCCCATGCAGGGGCGGAGGAAATTGAAGTATAAAGACCAGCACCCTCACCCAAAATTCTTACATCCTAACTCTCACGGTCTCATCACCATCTTTCTTCATTTTCGCACCCAACCAGAAGCATCATAGCCCTCGTTTCGCCCTCGTTTCGCCCTCATTCCGCTTGTGCCGCCCGGCCGTCCTCAAGCTGCCCTATCAACTTGTTGTGGATTGACGAACGACCAGCCGCAACTAGGCTTCCGAGACCTCGCCGAAACCACATCAACACTTGCTTTGGACTAGAGGCAAATAAATTGCCTTATGCTACATAGGTTGATTGTCACGCGTCGAGATTGATTTCCTTAGACTTTAGTTGTCTCGGTTGATTTTGTACATAGTTGTGCTAGTCAGCGATGTCAGAAAATGTACATTACGAGCATTGTTGAAATTATAGTTTATTGAGTTCACTGAGGTGTTGCTTAAATACGAGATGTTGACATTTGTGTTGGTTTGAGCTTAAATGGCACGAGTCGTGGACGAATTCGAGGATACGATTAGTTTGGTTTGGTTTATTGTAGACTGTACTTTTGCCAATTTTATTGTAGGCTTCACGAAAGTTTTACATTATACTTTTTTTATAATATATTTTAATTTCAGATTTTTCGGACTTCGTATTTTAAAAATATATTTAAAAAACTGAAGCGGGTTTGAAACTGTTTTCTCGGATTCTTACTGACCTTTACTCAGTTTTTATTTTCCACTGAGTTTTCGACAAAAGATTTGGATAAATATTCTTCATGAAAGTTTTAGACCATATCTTAGACTATAATGTATAATTTTCCCATGATTTTTGGAATTCATTTAAGATTTAAAAATGTCCAATTTCGAATCTGTCTTAGATTGGAAATTTACCCAGTTTTGACCCAAATTATATAAAATTGTCGGGACCCATACAAGTTTAACCGGATTTTGAGTTCTTCATAAAAAAATGTTTCTCGGTGTCTCGTCGCATTGTGTTAAAGTTTCGTAATTTTGAAATTGATTTACTTGGCGATTTCTGGTGATTTCTAATTTCTAAAAGCAGACAAATTGCCCCTTTTATTGTCAATTTCAAAATTTTGAATAAACTCCTTTTTATACCCCGTCTTATTGAACTGGCACCGCTGACCAAATGTTTTGTACCGTTTTTCTGATTTACAAATGGACAAAGGATTTTGAAACTGATTTGATTCTTGTGCATTAGCACAATGGATGGCATGTGAAATTGAATAGTTGAATTACTGCACCATGAAATGAGTGTGTGATTTGGGAATGTCATTGGTCCTTGAAATGACAATGCCCTAAGTT